>CAUIJO010000047.1:0-701882 GCA_959613345.1 Tolmerus cingulatus
GTACCTTGAAATTCATGCAAAATACGTTATCTGAGCACGACAATCCCAGTTGATCAGGCACGGTTTAGAAGAAAACCCGTTTGGAATGACACTATTGTGGGCTGTCGCCTACAATTGCTGAGATATGGCCGATTGGTTGGTTTGTACCTTGAAATTCATTCAAAATACGTTAAATGAGCACGACAATCCCAGTTGATCAGGCACGGTTTAGAAGAAAACCCGTTTGGAATGTCACTTTTGTGGGCTGTCGCCCACAATTGCTGAGATATGGCCGATTGGTTGGTTTGTACCTTGAAATTCATGCAAAATACGTTATCTGAGCACGACAATCCAGTTGATCAGGCACGGTTTAGAAGAAAACCCGTTTGGAATGTCACTTTTGTGGGCTAACGCCTACAATTGCTGAGATATGGCCGATTGGTTGGTTTGTACCTTGAAATTCATGCAAAATACGTTATCTGAGCACGACAATCCCAGTTGATCAGGCACGGTTTAGAAGAAAACCCTTTTGGAATGACACTTTTGTGGGCTGTCGCCTACAATTGCTGAGATATGGCCGATTGGTTGATTTATACCTTGAAATTCATGCAAAATACGTTATCTGAGCACGACAATCCCAGTTGATCAGGCACGGTTTAGAAGAAAACCCGTTTGGAATGACACTGTTGTGGGCTGTCGCCTACAATTGCTGAGATATGGCCGATTGGTTGGTTTGTACCCTGAAATTCATGCAAAATACGTTATCTGAGCACGACAATCCCAGTTGATCAGGCACGGTTTAGAAGAAAACCCGTTTGGAATGACACTGTTGTGGGCTTTCGCCTACAATTGCTGAGATATGGCCGATTGGTTGGTTTGTACCTTGAAATTCATGCAAAATACGTTATCTGAGCACGACAATCCCAGTTGATCAGGCACGGTTTAGAAGAAAACCCGTTTGGAATGACACTGTTGTGGGCTGTCGCCTACAATTGCTGAGATATGGCCGATTGGTTGGTTTGTACCTTGAAATTCATGCAAAATACGTTATCTGCGCACGAAAATCCCAGTTGATCAGGCGCGGTTTAGAAGAAAACCCGTTTGGAATGTCACTTTTGTGGGCTGTCGCCTACAATTGCTGAGATATGGCCGATTGGTTGGTTTGTACCTTGAAATTCATGCAAAATACGTTATCTGAGCACGACAATCCCAGTTGATCAGGCACGGTTTAGAAGAAAACCCGTTTGGAATGACACTGTTGTGGGCTGTCGCCTACAATTGCTGAGATATGGCCGATTGGTTGGTTTGTACCTTGAAATTCATGCAAAATACGTTATCTGAGCACGACAATCCCAGTTGATCAGGCACGGTTTAGAAGAAAACCTGTTTGGAACGACACTGTTGTGGGCTGTCGCCTACAATTGCTGAGATATGGCCGATTGGTTGGTTTGTACCTTGAAATTCATGCAAAATACGTTATCTGAGCACGACAATCCCAGTTGATCAGGCACGGTTTAGAAGAAAACCCGTTTGGAATGACACTGTTGTGGGCTGTCGCCTACAATTGCTGAGATATGGCCGATTGGTTGGTGTGTACCTTGAAATTCATGCAAAATACGTTATCTGAGCACGACAATCCCAGTTGATCAGGCGCGGTTTAGAAGAAAACCCGTTTGGAATGTCACTTTTGTGGGCTGTCTCCTACAATTGCTGAGATATGGCCGATTGGTTGGTTTGTACCTTGAAATTCATGCAAAATACGTTATCTGAGCACGACAATCCCAGTTGATCAGGCACGGTTTAGAAGAAAACCCGTTTGGAATGACACTGTTGTGGGCTGTCGCCTACAATTGCTGAGATATGGCCGATTGGTTGGTTTGTACCTTGAAATTCATGCAAAATACCTTATCTGAGCACGACAATCCCAGTTGATCAGGCACGGTTTAGAAGAAAACCCGTTTGGAATGTCACTTTTGTGGGCTGTCGCCTACAATTGCTGAGATATGGCCGATTGGTTGGTTTGTACCTTGAAATTCATGCAAAATACGTTATCTGAGCACGACAATCCCAGTTGATCAGGCACGGTTTAGAAGAAAACCTGTTTGGAATGTCACTTTTGTGGGCTGACGCCTACAATTGCTGAGATATGGCCGATTGGTTGGTTTGTACCTTGAAATTCATGCAAAATACGTTATCTGAGCACGACAATCCCAGTTGATCAGGCACGGTTTAGAAGAAAACCCGTTTGGAATGACACTTTTGTGGGCTGTCGCCTACAATTGCTGAGATATGCCGATTGGTTGATTTATACCTTGAAATTCATGCAAAATACGTTATCTGAGCACGACAATCCCAGTTGATCAGACACGGTTTAGAAGAAAACCCGTTTGGAATGACACTGTTGTGGGCTGTCGCCTACAATTGCTGAGATATGGCCGATTGGTTGGTTTGTACCTTGAAATTCATGCAAAATACGTTATCTGAGCACGACAATCCCAGTTGATCAGGCGCGGTTTAGAAGAAAACCCGTTTGGAATGTCACTTTTGTGGGCTGTCGCCTACAATTGCTGAGATATGGCCGATTGGTTGGTTTGTACCTTGAAATTCATGCAAAATACGTTATCTGAGCACGACAATCCCAGTTGATCAGGCACGGTTTAGAAGAAAACCCGTTTGGAATGTCACTTTTGTGGGCTTTCGCCTACAATTGCTGAGATATGGCCGATTGGTTGGTTTGTACCTTGAAATTCATGCAAAATACGTTATCTAAGCACGACAATCCCAGTTGATCAGGCGCGGTTTAGAAGAAAACCCGTTTGGAATGTCACTTTTGTGGGCTGTCGCCTACAATTGCTGAGATATGGCCGATTGGTTGGTTTGTACCTTGAAATTCATGCAAAATACGTTATCTGAGCACGACAATCCCAGTTGATCAGGCACGGTTTAGAAGAAAACCCGTTTGGAATGACACTGTTGTGGGCTGTCGCCTACAATTGCTGAGATATGGCCGATTGGTTGGTTTGTACCTTGAAATTCATACAAAATACGTTATCTGAGCACGACAATCCCAGTTGATCAGGCGCGGTTTAGAAGAAAACCCGTTTGGAATGTCACTTTTGTGGGCTGTCGCCTACAATTGCTGAGATATGGCCGATTGGTTGGTTTGTACCTTGAAATTCATGCAAAATACGTTATCTGAGCACGACAATCCCAGTTGATCAGGCACGGTTTAGAAGAAAACCCGTTTGGAATGACACTTTTGTGGGCTTTCGCCTACAATTGCTGAGATATGGCCGATTGGTTGGTTTGTACCTTGACATTCATGCAAAATACGTTATCTGAGCACGACAATCCAAGTTGATCAGGCACGGTTTAGAAGAAAACCCGTTTGGAATGTCACTTTTGTGGGCTGACGCCTACAATTGCTGAGATATGGCCGATTGGTTGGTTTGTACCTTGAAATTCATGCAAAATACGTTATCTGAGCACGACAATCCCAGTTCATCAGGCACGGTTTAGAAGAAAACCCGTTTGGAATGACACTTTTGTGGGCTGTCGCCTACAATTGCTGAGATATGGCCGATTGGTTGGTTTGTACCTTGAAATTCATGCAAAATACGTTATCTGAGCACGACAATCCCAGTTGATCAGGCACGGTTTAGAAGAAAACCCGTTTGGAATGACACTGTTGTGGGCTGTCGCCTACAATTGCTGAGATATGGCCTATTGGTTGGTTTGTACCTTGAAATTCATGCAAAATACGTTATCTGAGCACGACAATCCCAGTTGATCAGGCGCGGTTTAGAAGAAAACCCGTTTGGAATGTCACTTTTGTGGGCTGTCGCCTACAATTGCTGAGATATGGCCGATTGGTTGGTTTGTACCTTGAAATTCATGCAAAATACGTTATCTGAGCACGACAATCCCAGTTGATCAGGCACGGTTTAGAAGAAAACCCGTTTGGAATGTCACTTTTGTGGGCTTTGGCCTACAATTGCTGAGATATGGCCGATTGGTTGGTTTGTACCTTGAAATTCATGCAAAATACGTTATCTGAGCACGCCAATCCCAGTTGATCAGGCGCGGTTTAGAAGAAAACCCGTTTGGAATGTCACTTTTGTGGGCTGTCGCCTACAATTGCTGAGATATGGCCGTTTGGTTGGTTTGTACCTTGAAATTCATGCAAAATATGTTATTTGAGCACGACAATCCCAGTTGATCAGGCACGGTTTAGAAGAAAACCCGTTTGGAATGTCACTTTTTTGGGCTTTCGCCTACAATTGCTGAGATATGGCCGATTGGTTGGTTTGTACCTTGAAATTCATGCAAAATACGTTATCTAAGCACGACAATCCCAGTTGATCAGGCGCGGTTTAGAAGAAAACCCGTTTGGAATGTCACTTTTGTGGGCTGACGCCTACAATTGCTGAGATATGGCCGATTGGTTGGTTTGTACCTTGAAATTCATGCAAAATACGTTATCTGAGCACGACAATCCCAGTTGATCAGGCACGGTTTAGAAGAAAACCCGTTTGGAATGACACTTTTGTGGGCTGTCGCCTACAATTGCTGAGATATGGCCGATTGGTTGGTTTGTACCTTGAAATTCATGAAAAATACGTTATCTGAGCACGACAATCCCAGTTGATCAGGCACGGTTTAGAAGAAAACCCGTTTGGAATGACACTGTTGTGGGCTGTCGCCTACAATTGCTGAGATATGGCCGATTGGTTGGTTTGTACCTTGAAATTCATGCAAAATACGTTATCTGAGCACGACAATCCCAGTTGATCAGGCGCGGTTTAGAAGAAAACCCGTTTGGAATGTCACTTTTGTGGGCTGACGCCTACAATTGCTGAGATATGGCCGATTGGTTGGTTTGTACCTTGAAATTCATGCAAAATACGTTATCTGAGCACGACAATCCCAGTTGATCAGGCACGGTTTAGAAGAAAACCCGTTTGGAATGACACTTTTGTGGGCTATCGCCTACAATTGCTGAGATATGGCCGATTGGTTGATTTATACCTTGAAATTCATGCAAAATACGTTATCTGAGCACGACAATCCCAGTTGATCAGGCACGGTTTAGAAGAAAACCCGTTTGGAATGACACTGTTGTGGGCTGTCGCCTACAATTGCTGAGATATGGCCGATTGGTTGGTTTGTACCTTGAAATTCATGCAAAATACGTTATCTGAGCACGACAATCCCAGTTGATCAGGCGCGGTTTAGAAGAAAACCCGTTTGGAATGTCACTTTTGTGGGCTGTCGCCTACAATTGCTGAGATATGGCCGATAGGTTGGTTTGTACCTTGAAATTCATGCAAAATACGTTATCTGAGCACGACAATCCCAGTTGATCAGGCATGGTTTAGAAGAAAACCCGTTTGGAATGTCACTTTTGTGGGCTGACGCCTACAATTGCTGAGATATGGCCGATTGGTTGGTTTGTACCTTGAAATTCATGCAAAATACGTTATCTGAGCACGACAATCCCAGTTGATCAGGCACGGTTTAGAAGAAAACCCGTTTGGAATGACACTGTTGTGGGCTGTCGCCTACAATTGCTGAGATATGGCCGATTGGTTGGTTTGTACCTTGAAATTCATGCAAAATACGTTATCTGAGCACGACAATCCCAGTTGATCAGGCACGGTTTAGAAGAAAACCCGTTTGGAATGACACTGTTGTGGGCTGTCGCCTACAATTGCTGAGATATGGCCGATTGGTTGGTTTGTACCTTGAAATTCATGCAAAATACGTTGTCTGAGCACGACAATCCCAGTTGATCAGGCGCGGTTTAGAAGAAAACCCGTTTGGAATGTCACTTTTGTGGGCTGTCGCCTACAATTGCTGAGATATGGCCGATTGGTTGGTTTGTACCTTGAAATTCATGCAAAATACGTTATCTGAGCACGACAATCCCAGTTGATCAGGCACGGTTTAGAAGTAAACCCGTTTGGAATGACACTGTTGTGGGCTGTCGCCTACAATTGCTGAGATATGGCCGATTGGTTGGTTTGTACCTTGAAATTCATGCAAAATACGTTATCTGAGCACGACAATCCCAGTTGATCAGGCACGGTTTAGAAGAAAACCCGTTTGGAATGTCACTTTTGTGGGCTGTCGCCTACAATTGCTGAGATATGGCCGATTGGTTGGTTTGTACCTTGAAATTCATGCAAAATACGTTATCTGAGCACGACAATCCCAGTTGATCAGGCACGGTTTAGAAGAAAACCCGTTTGGAATGTCACTTTTGTGGGCTGACGCCTACAATTGCTGAGATATGGCCGATTGGTTGGTTTGTACCTTGAAATTCATGCAAAATACGTTATCTGAGCACGACAATCCAGTTGATCAGGCACGGTTTAGAAGAAAACCCGTTTGGAATGACACTTTTGTGGGCTGTCGCCTACAATTGCTGAGATATGGCCGATTGGTTGATTTATACCTTGAAATTCATGCAAAATACGTTATCTGAGCACGACAATCCCAGTTGATCAGGCACGGTTTAGAAGAAAACCCGTTTGGAATGACACTGTTGTGGGCTGACGCCTACAATTGCTGAGATATGGCCGATTGGTTGGTTTGTACCTTGAAATTCATGCAAAATACGTTATCTGAGCACGACAATCCCAGTTGATCAGGCACGGTTTAGAAGAAAACCCGTTTGGAATGACACTTTTGTGGGCTATCGCCTACAATTGCTGAGATATGGCCGATTGGTTGATTTATACCTTGAAATTCATGCAAAATACGTTATCTGAGCACGACAATCCCAGTTGATCAGGCACGGTTTAGAAGAAAACCCGTTTGGAATGACACTGTTGTGGGCTGTCGCCTACAATTGCTGAGATATGGCCGATTGGTTGGTTTGTACCTTGAAATTCATGCAAAATACGTTATCTGAGCACGACAATCCCAGTTGATCAGGCGCGGTTTAGAAGAAAACCCGTTTGGAATGTCACTTTTGTGGGCTGTCGCCTACAATTGCTGAGATATGGCCGATTGGTTGGTTTGTACCTTGAAATTCATGCAAAATACGTTATCTGAGCACGACAATCCCAGTTGATCAGGCACGGTTTAGAAGTAAACCCGTTTGGAATGACACTGTTGTGGGCTTTCGCCTACAATTGCTGAGATATGGCCGATTGGTTGGTTTGTACCTTGAAATTCATGCAAAATACGTTATCTAAGCACGACAATCCCAGTTGATCAGGCGCGGTTTAGAAGAAAACCCGTTTGGAATGTCACTTTTGTGGGCTGACGCCTACAATTGCTGAGATATGGCCGATTGGTTGGTTTGTACCTTGAAATTCATGCAAAATACGTTATCTGAGCACGACAATCCCAGTTGATCAGGCACGGTTTAGAAGAAAACCCGTTTGGAATGACACTTTTGTGGGCTGTCGCCTACAATTGCTGAGATATGGCCGATTGGTTGGTTTGTACCTTGAAATTCATGAAAAATACGTTATCTGAGCACGACAATCCCAGTTGATCAGGCACGGTTTAGAAGAAAACCCGTTTGGAATGACACTGTTGTGGGCTGTCGCCTACAATTGCTGAGATATGGCCGATTGGTTGGTTTGTACCTTGAAATTCATGCAAAATACGTTATCTGAGCACGACAATCCCAGTTGATCAGGCGCGGTTTAGAAGAAAACCCGTTTGGAATGTCACTTTTGTGGGCTGACGCCTACAATTGCTGAGATATGGCCGATTGGTTGGTTTGTACCTTGAAATTCATGCAA
This sequence comes from Tolmerus cingulatus, assembly GCA_959613345.1. NCBI lineage: Eukaryota > Metazoa > Arthropoda > Insecta > Diptera > Asilidae > Tolmerus > Tolmerus cingulatus. The sequence goes on from CAUIJO010000047.1 coordinate 7,740, forward strand.
AATACGTTATCTGAGCACGACAATCCCAGTTGATCAGGCACGGTTTAGAAGAAAACCCGTTTGGAATGACACTTTTGTGGGCTATCGCCTACAATTGCTGAGATATGGCCGATTGGTTGATTTATACCTTGAAATTCATGCAAAATACGTTATCTGAGCACGACAATCCCAGTTGATCAGGCACGGTTTAGAAGAAAACCCGTTTGGAATGACACTGTTGTGGGCTGTCGCCTACAATTGCTGAGATATGGCCGATTGGTTGGTTTGTACCTTGAAATTCATGCAAAATACGTTATCTGAGCACGACAATCCCAGTTGATCAGGCGCGGTTTAGAAGAAAACCCGTTTGGAATGTCACTTTTGTGGGCTGTCGCCTACAATTGCTGAGATATGGCCGATAGTTTGGTTTGTACCTTGAAATTCATGCAAAATACGTTATCTGAGCACGACAATCCCAGTTGATCAGGCATGGTTTAGAAGAAAACCCGTTTGGAATGTCACTTTTGTGGGCTGACGCCTACAATTGCTGAGATATGGCCGATTGGTTGGTTTGTACCTTGAAATTCATGCAAAATACGTTATCTGAGCACGACAATCCCAGTTGATCAGGCACGGTTTAGAAGAAAACCCGTTTGGAATGACACTGTTGTGGGCTGTCGCCTACAATTGCTGAGATATGGCCGATTGGTTGGTTTGTACCTTGAAATTCATGCAAAATACGTTATCTGAGCACGACAATCCCAGTTGATCAGGCACGGTTTAGAAGAAAACCCGTTTGGAATGACACTGTTGTGGGCTGTCGCCTACAATTGCTGAGATATGGCCGATTGGTTGGTTTGTACCTTGAAATTCATGCAAAATACGTTGTCTGAGCACGACAATCCCAGTTGATCAGGCGCGGTTTAGAAGAAAACCCGTTTGGAATGTCACTTTTGTGGGCTGTCGCCTACAATTGCTGAGATATGGCCGATTGGTTGGTTTGTACCTTGAAATTCATGCAAAATACGTTATCTGAGCACGACAATCCCAGTTGATCAGGCACGGTTTAGAAGTAAACCCGTTTGGAATGACACTGTTGTGGGCTGTCGCCTACAATTGCTGAGATATGGCCGATTGGTTGGTTTGTACCTTGAAATTCATGCAAAATACGTTATCTGAGCACGACAATCCCAGTTGATCAGGCACGGTTTAGAAGAAAACCCGTTTGGAATGTCACTTTTGTGGGCTGTCGCCTACAATTGCTGAGATATGGCCGATTGGTTGGTTTGTACCTTGAAATTCATGCAAAATACGTTATCTGAGCACGACAATCCCAGTTGATCAGGCACGGTTTAGAAGAAAACCCGTTTGGAATGTCACTTTTGTGGGCTGACGCCTACAATTGCTGAGATATGGCCGATTGGTTGGTTTGTACCTTGAAATTCATGCAAAATACGTTATCTGAGCACGACAATCCCAGTTGATCAGGCACGGTTTAGAAGAAAACCCGTTTGGAATGACACTTTTGTGGGCTGTCGCCTACAATTGCTGAGATATGGCCGATTGGTTGATTTATACCTTGAAATTCATGCAAAATACGTTATCTGAGCACGACAATCCCAGTTGATCAGGCACGGTTTAGAAGAAAACCCGTTTGGAATGACACTGTTGTGGGCTGACGCCTACAATTGCTGAGATATGGCCGATTGGTTGGTTTGTACCTTGAAATTCATGCAAAATACGTTATCTGAGCACGACAATCCCAGTTGATCAGGCACGGTTTAGAAGAAAACCCGTTTGGAATGACACTTTTGTGGGCTATCGCCTACAATTGCTGAGATATGGCCGATTGGTTGATTTATACCTTGAAATTCATGCAAAATACGTTATCTGAGCACGACAATCCCAGTTGATCAGGCACGGTTTAGAAGAAAACCCGTTTGGAATGACACTGTTGTGGGCTGTCGCCTACAATTGCTGAGATATGGCCGATTGGTTGGTTTGTACCTTGAAATTCATGCAAAATACGTTATCTGAGCACGACAATCCCAGTTGATCAGGCGCGGTTTAGAAGAAAACCCGTTTGGAATGTCACTTTTGTGGGCTGTCGCCTACAATTGCTGAGATATGGCCGATAGGTTGGTTTGTACCTTGAAATTCATGCAAAATACGTTATCTGAGCACGACAATCCCAGTTGATCAGGCATGGTTTAGAAGAAAACCCGTTTGGAATGTCACTTTTGTGGGCTGACGCCTACAATTGCTGAGATATGGCCGATTGGTTGGTTTGTACCTTGAAATTCATGCAAAATACGTTATCTGAGCACGACAATCCCAGTTGATCAGGCACGGTTTAGAAGAAAACCCGTTTGGAATGACACTGTTGTGGGCTGTCGCCTACAATTGCTGAGATATGGCCGATTGGTTGGTTTGTACCTTGAAATTCATGCAAAATACGTTATCTGAGCACGACAATCCCAGTTGATCAGGCACGGTTTAGAAGAAAACCCGTTTGGAATGACACTGTTGTGGGCTGTCGCCTACAATTGCTGAGATATGGCCGATTGGTTGGTTTGTACCTTGAAATTCATGCAAAATACGTTGTCTGAGCACGACAATCCCAGTTGATCAGGCGCGGTTTAGAAGAAAACCCGTTTGGAATGTCACTTTTGTGGGCTGTCGCCTACAATTGCTGAGATATGGCCGATTGGTTGGTTTGTACCTTGAAATTCATGCAAAATACGTTATCTGAGCACGACAATCCCAGTTGATCAGGCACGGTTTAGAAGTAAACCCGTTTGGAATGACACTGTTGTGGGCTGTCGCCTACAATTGCTGAGATATGGCCGATTGGTTGGTTTGTACCTTGAAATTCATGCAAAATACGTTATCTGAGCACGACAATCCCAGTTGATCAGGCACGGTTTAGAAGAAAACCCGTTTGGAATGTCACTTTTGTGGGCTGTCGCCTACAATTGCTGAGATATGGCCGATTGGTTGGTTTGTACCTTGAAATTCATGCAAAATACGTTATCTGAGCACGACAATCCCAGTTGATCAGGCACGGTTTAGAAGAAAACCCGTTTGGAATGTCACTTTTGTGGGCTGACGCCTACAATTGCTGAGATATGGCCGATTGGTTGGTTTGTACCTTGAAATTCATGCAAAATACGTTATCTGAGCACGACAATCCCAGTTGATCAGGCACGGTTTAGAAGAAAACCCGTTTGGAATGACACTTTTGTGGGCTGTCGCCTACAATTGCTGAGATATGGCCGATTGGTTGATTTATACCTTGAAATTCATGCAAAATACGTTATCTGAGCACGACAATCCCAGTTGATCAGGCACGGTTTAGAAGAAAACCCGTTTGGAATGACACTGTTGTGGGCTGTCGCCTACAATTGCTGAGATATGGCCGATTGGTTGGTTTGTACCTTGAAATTCATGCAAAATACGTTATCTGAGCACGACAATCCCAGTTGATCAGGCGCGGTTTAGAAGAAAACCCGTTTGGAATGTCACTTTTGTGGGCTGTCGCCTACAATTGCTGAGATATGGCCGATTGGTTGGTTTGTACCTTGAAATTCATGCAAAATACGTTATCTGAGCACGACAATCCCAGTTGATCAGGCATGGTTTAGAAGAAAACCCGTTTGGAATGTCACTTTTGTGGGCTGACGCCTACAATTGCTGAGATATGGCCGATTGGTTGGTTTGTACCTTGAAATTCATGCAAAATACGTTAACTGAGCACGACAATCCCAGTTGATCAGGCACGGTTTAGAAGAAAACCCGTTTGGAATGACACTGTTGTGGGCTGTCGCCTACAATTGCTGAGATATGGCCGATTGGTTGGTTTGTACCTTGAAATTCATTCAAAATACGTTATCTAAGCACGACAATCCCAGTTGATCAGGCACGGTTTAGAAGAAAACCCGTTTGGAATGACACTGTTGTGGGCTGTCGCCTACAATTGCTGAGATATGGCCGATTGGTTGGTTTGTACCTTGAAATTCATGCAAAATACGTTATCTGAGCACGACAATCCCAGTTGATCAGGCGCGGTTTAGAAGAAAACCCGTTTGGAATGTCACTTTTGTGGGCTGTCGCCTACAATTGCTGAGATATGGCCGATTGGTTGGTTTGTACCTTGAAATTCATGCAAAATACGTTATCTGAGCACGACAATCCCAGTTGATCAGGCACGGTTTAGAAGAAAACCCGTTTGGAATGACACTGTTGTGGGCTGTCGCCTACAATTGCTGAGATATGGCCGATTGGTTGGTTTGTACCTTGAAATTCATGCAAAATACGTTATCTGAGCACGACAATCCCAGTTGATCAGGCGCGGTTTAGAAGAAAACCCGTTTGGAATGTCACTTTTGTGGGCTGTCGCCTACAGTTGCTGAGATATGGCCGATTGGTTGGTTTGTACCTTGAAATTCATGCAAAATACGTTATCTGAGCACGACAATCCCAGTTGATCAGGCACGGTTTAGAAGAAAACCCGTTTGGAATGACACTGTTGTGGGCTGTCGCCTACAATTGCTGAGATATGGCCGGTTGGTTGGTTTGTACCTTGAAATTCATGCAAAATACGTTATCTGAGCACGACAATCCCAGTTGATCAGGCGCGGTTTAGAAGAAAACCCGTTTGGAATGTCACTTTTGTGGGCTGTCGCCTACAGTTGCTGAGATATGGCCGATTGGTTGGTTTGTACCTTGAAATTCATGCAAAATACGTTATCTGAGCACGACAATCCCAGTTGATCAGGCACGGTTTAGAAGAAAACCCGTCTGGAATGTCACTTTTGTAGGCTTTCGCCTACAATTGCTAAGATATGGCCGATTGGTTGGTTTGTACCTTGAAATTCATGCAAAATACGTTATCTAAGCACGACAATCCCAGTTGATCAGGCGCGGTTTAGAAGAAAACCCGTTTGGAATGTCACTTTTGTGGGCTGACGCCTACAATTGCTGAGATATGGCCGATTGGTTGGTTTGTACCTTGAAATTCATGCAAAATACGTTATCTGAGCACGACAATCCCAGTTGATCAGGCACGGTTTAGAAGAAAACCCGTTTGGAATGACACTGTTGTGGGCTGTCGCCTACAATTGCTGAGATATGGCCGATTGGTTGGTTTGTACCTTGAAATTCATGCAAAATACGTTATCTGAGCACGACAATCCCAGTTGATCAGGCGCGGTTTAGAAGAAAACCCGTTTGGAATGTCACTTTTGTGGGCTGTCGCCTACAATTGCTGAGATATGGCCGATTGGTTGGTTTGTACCTTGAAATTCATGCAAAATACGTTTCCTGAGCACGACAATCCCAGTTGATCAGGCACGGTTTAGAAGAAAACCCGTTTGGAATGTCACTTTTGTGGGCTGACGCCTACAATTGCTGAGATATGGCCGATTGGTTGGTTTGTACCTTGAAATTCATGCAAAATACGTTATCTGAGCACGACAATCCCAGTTGATCAGGCACGGTTTAGAAGAAAACCCGTTTGGAATGTCACTTTTGTGGGCTGTCGCCTACAATTGCTGAGATATGGCCGATTGGTTGGTTTGTACCTTGAAATTCATGCAAAATACGTTATCTGAGCACGACAATCCCAGTTGATCAGGCACGGTTTAGAAGAAAACCCGTTTGGAATGTCACTTTTGTGGGCTTTCGCCTACAATTGCTGAGATATGGCCGATTGGTTGGTTTGTACCTTGAAATTCATGCAAAATACGTTATCTGAGCACGACAATCCCAGTTGATCAGGCACGGTTTAGAAGAAAACCCGTTTGGAATGACACTGTTGTGGGCTGTCGCCTACAATTGCTGAGATATGGCCGATTGGTTGGTTTGTACCTTGAAATTCATGCAAAATACGTTATCTGAACACGACAATCCCAGTTGATCAGGCGCGGTTTAGAAGAAAACCCGTTTGGAATGTCACTTTTGTGGGCTGTCGCCTACAATTGCTGAGATATGGCCGATTGGTTGGTTTGTACCTTGAAATTCATGCAAAATACGTTATCTGAGCACGACAATCCCAGTTGATCAGGCACGGTTTAGAAGAAAACCCGTTTGGAATGTCACTTTTGTGGGCTGACGCCTACAATTGCTGAGATATGGCCGATTGGTTGGTTTTTACCTTGAAATTCATGCAAAATACGTTATCTGAGCACGACAATCCCAGTTGATCAGGCACGGTTTAGAAGAAAACCCGTTTGGAATGACACTGTTGTGGGCTGTCGCCTACAATTGCTGAGATATGGCCGATTGGTTGGTTTGTACCTTGAAATTAATGCAAAATACGTTATCTGAGCACGACAATCCCAGATGATCAGGCGCGGTTTAGAAGAAAACCCGTTTGGAATGTCACTTTTGTGTGCTGTCGCCTACAATTGCTGAGATATGGCCGATTGGTTGGATTGTACCTTGAAATTCATGCAAAATACATTATCTGAGCACGACAATCCCAGTTGATCAGGCACGGTTTAGAAGAAAACCCGTTTGGAATGTCACTTTTGTGGGCTGACGCCTACAATTGCTGAGATATGGCCGATTGGTTGGTTTATACCTTGAAATTCATGCAAAATACGTTATCTGAGCACGACAATCCCAGTTGATCAGGCACGGTTTAGAAAAAAACCCGTTTGGAATGACACTTTTGTGGGCTGTCGCCTACAATTGCTGAGATATGGCCGATTGGTTGGTTTGTACCTTGAAATTCATGCAAAATACGTTATCTGAGCGCGACAATCCCAGTTGATCAGGCACGGTTTAGAAGAAAACCCGTTTGGAATGACACTGTTGTGGGCTGTCGCCTACAATTGCTGAGATATGGCCGATTGGTTGGTTTGTACCTTGAAATTCATGCAAAATACGTTATCTGAGCACGACAATCCCAGTTGATCAGGCGCGGTTTAGAAGAAAACCCGTTTGGAATGTCACTTTTGTGGGCTGTCGCCTACAATTGCTGAGATATGGCCGATTGGTTGGTTTGTACCTTGAAATTCATGCAAAATACGTTATCTGAGCACGACAATCCCAGTTGATCAGGCACGGTTTAGAAGAAAACCCGTTTGGAATGTCACTTTTGTGGGCTGACGCCTACAATTGCTGAGATATGGCCGATTGGTTGGTTTGTACCTTGAAATTCATGCAAAATACGTTATCTGAGCACGACAATCCCAGTTGATCAGGCAGGGTTTAGAAGAAAACCCGTTTGGAATGACACTTTTGTGGGCTGTCGCCTACAATTGCTGAGATATGGCCGATTGGTTGGTTTGTACCTTGAAATTCATGCAAAATACGTTATCTGAGCACGACAATCCCAGTTGATCAGGCACGGTTTAGAAGAAAACCCGTTTGGAATGACACTTTTGTGGGCTGTCGCCTACAATTGCTGAGATATGGCCGATTGGTTGGTTTGTACCTTGAAATTCATGCAAAATACGTTATCTGAGCACGACAATCCCAGTTGATCAGGCACGGTTTAGAAGAAAACCCGTTTGGAATGACACTTTTGTGGGCTGTCGCCTACAATTGCTGAGATATGGCCGATTGGTTGGTTTGTACCTTGAAATTCATGCAAAATACGTTATCTGAGCACGACAATCCCAGTTGATCAGGCGCGGTTTAGAAGAAAACCCGTTTGGAATGTCACTTTTGTGGGCTGTCGCCTACAATTGCTGAGATATGGCCGATTGGTTGGTTTGTACCTTGAAATTCATGCAAAATACGTTATCTGAGCACGACAATCCCAGTTGATCAGGCACGGTTTAGAAGAAAACCCGTTTGGAATGTCACTTTTGTGGGCTGACGCCTACAATTGCTGAGATTTGGCCGATTGGTTGGTTTGTACCTTGAAATTCATGCAAAATACGTTATCTGAGCACGACAATCCCAGTTGATCAGGCACGGTTTAGAAGAAAACCCGTTTGGAATGACACTGTTGTGGGCTGTCGCCTACAATTGCTGAGATATGGCCGATTGGTTGGTTTGTACCTTGAAATTCATGCAAAATACGTTATCTGAGCACGACAATCCCAGTTGATCAGGCACTGTTTAGAAGAAACCCAGTTTGGAATGACACTGTTGTGGGCTGTCGCCTACAATTGCTGAGATATGGCCGATTGGTTGGTTTGTACCTTGAAATTCATGCAAAATACGTTATCTGAGCACGACAATCCCAGTTGATCAGGCGCGGTTTAGAAGAAAACCCGTTTGGAATGTCACTTTTGTGGGCTGTCGCCTACAATTGCTGAGATATGGCCGATTGGTTGGTTTGTACCTTGAAATTCATGCAAAATACGTTATCTGAGCACGACAATCCCAGTTGATCAGGCACGGTTTAGAAGAAAACCCGTTTGGAATGTCACTTTTGTGGGCTGACGCCTGCAATTGCTGAGATATGGCCGATTGGTTGGTTTGTACCTTGAAATTCATGCAAAATACGTTATCTGAGCACGACAATCCCAGTTGATCAGGCACGGTTTAGAAGAAAACCCGTTTGGAATGACACTTTTGTGGGCTGTCGCCTACAATTGCTGAGATATGGCCGATTGGTTGGTTTGTACCTTGAAATTCATGCAAAATACGTTATCTGAGCACGACAATCCCAGTTGATCAGGCACGGTTTAGAAGAAAACCCGTTTGGAATGACACTGTTGTGGGCTGTCGCCTACAATTGCTGAGATATGGCCGATTGGTTGGTTTGTACCTTGAAATTCATGCAAAATACGTTATCTGAGCACGACAATCCCAGTTGATCAGGCGCGGTTTAGAAGAAAACCCGTTTGGAATGTCACTTTTGTGGGCTGTCGCCTACAATTGCTGAGATATGGCCGATTGGTTGGTTTGTACCTTGAAATTCATGCAAAATACGTTATCTGAGCACGACAATCCCAGTTGATCAGGCACGGTTTAGAAGAAAACCCGTTTGGAATGTCACTTTTGTGGGCTGACGCCTACAATTGCTGAGATATGGCCGATTGGTTGGTTTGTACCTTGAAATTCATGCAAAATACGTTATCTGAGCACGACAATCCCAGTTGATCAGGCACGGTTTAGAAGAAAACCCGTTTGGAATGACACTTTTGTGGGCTGTCGCCTACAATTGCTGAGATATGGCCGATTGGTTGATTTATACCTTGAAATTCATGCAAAATACGTTATCTGAGCACGACAATCCCAGTTGATCAGGCACGGTTTAGAAGAAAACCCGTTTGGAATGACACTGTTGTGGGCTGTCGCCTACAATTGCTGAGATATGGCCGATTGGTTGGTTTGTACCTTGAAATTCATGCAAAATACGTTATCTGAGCACGACAATCCCAGTTGATCAGGCGCGTTTTGGAAGAAAACCCGTTTGGAATGTCACTTTTGTGGGCTGTCGCCTACAAGGGCTGAGATATGGCCGATTGGTTGGTTTGTACCTTGAAATTCATGCAAAATACGTTATCTGAGCACGACAATCCCAGTTGATCAGGCACGGTTTAGAAGAAAACCCGTTTGGAATGTCACTTTTGTGGGCCGACGCCTACAATTGCTGAGATATGGCCGATTGGTTGGTTTGTACCTTGAAATTCATGCAAAATACGTTATGTGAGCACGACAATCCCAGTTGATCAGGCACGGTTTAGAAGAAAACCCGTTTGGAATGACACTTTTGTGGGCTGTCGCCTACAATTGCTGAGATATGGCCGATTGGTTGGTTTGTGCCTTGAAATTCATGCAAAATACTTTATCTGAGCACGACAATCCCAGTTGATCAGGCGCGGTTTAGAAGAAAACCCGTTTGGAATGTCACTTTTGTGGGCTGTCGCCTACAATTGCTGAGATATGGCCGATTGGTTGGTTTGTACCTTGAAATTCATGCAAAATACGTTATCTGAGCACGACAATCCCAGTTGATCAGGCACGGTTTAGAAGAAAACCCGTTTGGAATGTCACTTTTGTGGGCTGACGCCTACAATTGCTGAGATATGGCCGATTGGTTGGTTTGTACCTTGAAATTCATGCAAAATACGTTATCTGAGCACGACAATCCCAGTTGATCAGGCACGGTTTAGAAGAAAACCCGTTTGGAATGACACTTTTGTGGGCTGTCGCCTACAATTGCTGAGATATGGCCGATTGGTTGGTTTGTACCTTGAAATTCATGCAAAATACGTTATCTGAGCACGACAATCCCAGTTGATCAGGCGCGGTCTAGAAGAAAACCCGTTTGGAATGTCACTTTTGTGGGCTGTCGCCTACAATTGCTGAGATATGGCCGATTGGTTGGTTTGTACCTTGAAATTCATGCAAAATACGTTATCTGAGCACGACAATCCCAGTTGATCAGGCGCGGTTTAGAAGAAAACCCGTTTGGAATGTCACTTTTGTGGGCTGTCGCCTACAATTGCTGAGATATGGCCGATTGGTTGGTTTGTACCTTGAAATTCATGCAAAATACGTTATCTGAGCACGACAATCCCAGTTGATCAGGCACGGTTTAGAAGAAAACCCGTTTGGAATGTCACTTTTGTGGGCTGACGCCTACAATTGCTGAGATATGGCCGATTGGTTGGTTTGTACCTTGAAATTCATGCAAAATACGTTATGTGAGCACGACAATCCCAGTTGATCAGGCACGGTTTAGAAGAAAACCCGTTTGGAATGACACTTTTGTGGGCTGTCGCCTACAATTGCTGAGATATGGCCGATTGGTTGGTTTGTACCTTGAAATTCATGCAAAATAAGTTATCTGAGCACGACAATCCCAGTTGATCAGGCACGGTTTAGAAGAAAACCCGTTTGGAATGACACTGTTGTGGGCTGTCGCCTACAATTGCTGAGATATGGCCGATTGGTTGGTTTGTACCTTGAAATTCATGAAAAATACGTTATCTGAGCACGACAATCCCAGTTGATCAGGCGCGGTTTAGAAGAAAACCCGTTTGGAATGTCACTTTTGTGGGCTGTCGCCTACAATTGCTGAGATATGGCCGATTGGTTGGTTTGTACCTTGAAATTCATGCAAAATACGTTATCTGAGCACTACAATCCCAGTTGATCAGGCACGGTTTAGAAGAAAACCCGTTTGGAATGACACTTTTGTGGGCTGTCGCCTACAATTGCTGAGATATGGCCGATTGGTTGATTTATGCCTTGAAATTCATGCAAAATACATTATCTGAGCACGACAGTCCCAGTTGATCAGGCACGGTTTAGAAGAAAACCCGTTTGGAATGTCACTTTTGTGGGCTTTCGCCTACAATTGCTGAGATATGGCCGATTGGTTGGTTTGTACCTTGAAATTCATGCAAAATACGTTATCTGAGCACGACAATCCCAGTTGATCAGGCACGGTTTAGAAGAAAACCCGTTTGGAATGTCACTTTTGTGGGCTTTCGCCTGCAATTGCTGAGATATGGCCGATTGGTTGGTTTGTACCTTGAAATTCATGCAAAATACTTTATCTAAGCACGACAAGCCCAGTTGATCAGGCGCGGTTTAGAAGAAAACCCGTTTGGAATGTCACTTTTGTGGGCTGACGCCTACAATTGCTGAGATATGGCCGATTGGTTGGTTTGTACCTTGAAATTCATGCAAAATACGTTATATGAGCACGACAATCCCAGTTGATCAGGCACGGTTTAGAAGAAAACCCGTTTGGAATGACACTGTTGTGGGCTGTCGCCTACAATTGCTGAGATATGGCCGATTGGTTGGTTTGTACCTTGAAATTCATGCAAAATACGTTATCTGAGCACGACAATCCCAGTTGATCAGGCGCGGTTTAGAAGAAAACCCGTTTGGAATGTCACTTTTGTGGGCTGTCGCCTACAATTGCTGAGATATGGCCGATTGGTTGGTTTGTACCTTAAAATTCATGCAAAATGCGTTATCTGAGCACGACAATCCCAGTTGATCAGGCACGGTTTAGAAGAAAACCCGTTTGGAATGTCACTTTTGTGGGTTGACGCCTACAATTGCTGAGATATGGCCGATTGGTTGGTTTGTACCTTGAAATTCATGCAAAATACGTTATCTGAGCACGACAATCCCAGTTGATCAGGCACGGTTTAGAAGAAAACCCGTTTGGAATGACACTTTTGTGGGCTGTCGCCTACAATTGCTGAGATATGGCCGATTGGTTGGTTTGTACCTTGAAATTCATGCAAAATACGTTATCTGAGCACGACAATCCCAGTTGATCAGGCACGGTTTAGAAGAAAACCCGTTTGGAATGACACTGTTGTGGGCTGTCGCCTACAATTGCTGAGATATGGCCGATTTGTTGGTTTGTACCTTGAAATTCATGCAAAATACGTTATCTGAGCACGACAATCCCAGTTGATCAGGCGCGGTTTAGAAGAAAACCCGTTTGGAATGTCACTTTTGTGGGCTGTCGCCTACAATTGCTGAGATATGGCCGATTGGTTGGTTTGTACCCTGAAATTCATGCAAAATACGTTATCTGAGCACGACAATCCCAGTTGATCAGGCACGGTTTAGAAGAAAACCCGTTTGTAATGTCACTTTTGTGGGCTTTCGCCTACAATTGCTGAGATATGGCCGATTGGTTTGTTTGTACCTTGAAATTCATGCAAAATACGTTATCTGAGCACGACAATCCCAGTTGATCAGGCACGGTTTAGAAGAAAACCCGTTTGGAATGACACTTTTGTGGGTTGTCGCCTACAATTGCTGAGATATGGCCGATTGGTTGGTTTGTACCTTGAAATTCATGCAAAATACGTTATCTGAGCACGACAATCCCAGTTGATCAGGCACGGTTTAGAAGAAAACCCGTTTGGAATGTCACTTTTGTGGGCTGTCGCCTACAATTGCTGAGATATGGCCGATTGGTTGGTTTGTACCTTGAAATTCATGCAAAATACGTTTTCTGAGCACGACAATCCCAGTTGATCAGGCACGGTTTAGAAGAAAACCCGTTTGGAATGTCACTTTTGTGGGCTGACGCCTACAATTGCTGAGATATGGCCGATTGGTTGGTTTGTACCTTGAAATTCATGCAAAATACGTTATCTGAGCACGACCATCCCAGTTGATCAGGCACGGTTTAGAAGAAAACCCGTTTGGAATGACACTTTTGTGGGCTGTCGCCCACAATTGCTGAGATATGGCCGATTGGTTGGTTTGTACCTTGAAATTCATGCAAAATACGTTATCTGAGCACGACAATCCCAGTTGATCAGGCACGGTTTAGAAGAAAACCCGTTTGGAATGACACTGTTGTGGGCTGTCGCCTACAATTGCTGAGATATGGCCGATTGGTTGGTTTGTACCTTGAAATTCATGCAAAATAAGTTATCTGAGCACGACAATCCCAGTTGATCAGGCACGGTTTAGAAGAAAACCCGTTTGGAATGACACTGTTGTGGGCTGTCGCCTACAATTGCTGAGATATGGCCGATTGGTTGGTTTGTACCTTGAAATTCATGAAAAATACGTTATCTGAGCACGACAATCCCAGTTGATCAGGCGCGGTTTAGAAGAAAACCCGTTTGGAATGTCACTTTTGTGGGCTGTCGCCTACAATTGCTGAGATATGGCCGATTGGTTGGTTTGTACCTTGAAATTCATGCAAAATACGTTATCTGAGCACGACAATCCCAGTTGATCAGGCACGGTTTAGAAGAAAACCCGTTTGGAATGACACTTTTGTGGGCTGTCGCCTACAATTGCTGAGATATGGCCGATTGGTTGATTTATGCCTTGAAATTCATGCAAAATACGTTATCTGAGCACGACAGTCCCAGTTGATCAGGCACGGTTTAGAAGAAAACCCGTTTGGAATGTCACTTTTGTGGGCTTTCGCCTACAATTGCTGAGATATGGCCGATTGGTTGGTTTGTACCTTGAAATTCATGCAAAATACGTTATCTGAGCACGACAATCCCAGTTGATCAGGCACGGTTTAGAAGAAAACCCGTTTGGAATGTCACTTTTGTGGGCTTTCGCCTGCAATTGCTGAGATATGGCCGATTGGTTGGTTTGTACCTTGAAATTCATGCAAAATACTTTATCTAAGCACGACAAGCCCAGTTGATCAGGCGCGGTTTAGAAGAAAACCCGTTTGGAATGTCACTTTTGTGGGCTGACGCCTACAATTGCTGAGATATGGCCGATTGGTTGGTTTGTACCTTGAAATTCATGCAAAATACGTTATCTGAGCACGACAATCCCAGTTGATCAGGCACGGTTTAGAAGAAAACCCGTTTGGAATGACACTGTTGTGGGCTGTCGCCTACAATTGCTGAGATATGGCCGATTGGTTGATTTGTACCTTGAAATTCATGCAAAATACGTTATCTGAGCACGACAATCCCAGTTGATCAGGCGCGGTTTAGAAGAAAACCCGTTTGGAATGTCACTTTTGTGGGCTGTCGCCTACAATTGCTGAGATATGGCCGATTGGTTGGTTTGTACCTTAAAATTCATGCAAAATGCGTTATCTGAGCACGACAATCCCAGTTGATCAGGCACGGTTTAGAAGAAAACCCGTTTGGAATGTCACTTTTGTGGGTTGACGCCTACAATTGCTGAGATATGGCCGATTGGTTGGTTTGTACCTTGAAATTCATGCAAAATACGTTATCTGAGCACGACAATCCCAGTTGATCAGGCACGGTTTAGAAGAAAACCCGTTTGGAATGACACTTTTGTGGGCTGTCGCCTACAATTGCTGAGATATGGCCGATTGGTTGGTTTGTACCTTGAAATTCATGCAAAATACGTTATCTGAGCACGACAATCCCAGTTGATCAGGCACGGTTTAGAAGAAAACCCGTTTGGAATGACACTGTTGTGGGCTGTCGCCTACAATTGCTGAGATATGGCCGATTTGTTGGTTTGTACCTTGAAATTCATGCAAAATACGTTATCTGAGCACGACAATCCCAGTTGATCAGGCGCGGTTTAGAAGAAAACCCGTTTGGAATGTCACTTTTGTGGGCTGTCGCCTACAATTGCTGAGATATGGCCGATTGGTTGGTTTGTACCCTGAAATTCATGCAAAATACGTTATCTGAGCACGACAATCCCAGTTGATCAGGCACGGTTTAGAAGAAAACCCGTTTGTAATGTCACTTTTGTGGGCTTTCGCCTACAATTGCTGAGATATGGCCGATTGGTTTGTTTGTACCTTGAAATTCATGCAAAATACGTTATCTGAGCACGACAATCCCAGTTGATCAGGCACGGTTTAGAAAAAAACCCGTTTGGAATGACACTTTTGTGGGTTGTCGCCTACAATTGCTGAGATATGGCCGATTGGTTGGTTTGTACCTTGAAATTCATGCAAAATACGTTATCTGAGCACGACAATCCCAGTTGATCAGGCACGGTTTAGAAGAAAACCCGTTTGGAATGACACTGTTGTGGGCTGTCGCCTACAATTGTTGAGATATGGCCGATTCGTTGGTTTGTACCTTGAAATTCATTCAAAATACGTTATCTGAGCACGACAATCCCAGTTGATCAGGCGCGGTTTAGAAGAAAACCCGTTTGGAATGTCACTTTTGTGGGCTGTCGCCTACAATTGCTGAGATATGGCCGATTGGTTGGTTTGTACCTTGAAATTCATGCAAAATACGTTTTCTGAGCACGACAATCCCAGTTGATCAGGCACGGTTTAGAAGAAAACCCGTTTGGAATGTCACTTTTGTGGGCTGACGCCTACAATTGCTGAGATATGGCCGATTGGTTGGTTTGTACCTTGAAATTCATGCAAAATACGTTATCTGAGCACGACCATCCCAGTTGATCAGGCACGGTTTAGAAGAAAACCCGTTTGGAATGACACTTTTGTGGGCTGTCGCCTACAATTGCTGAGATATGGCCGATTGGTTGGTTTGTACCTTGAAATTCATGCAAAATACGTTATCTGAGCACGACAATCCCAGTTGATCAGGCACGGTTTAGAAGAAAACCCGTTTGGAATGACACTGTTGTGGGCTGTCGCCTACAATTGCTGAGATATGGCCGATTGGTTGGTTTGTACCTTGAAATTCATGCAAAATACGTTATCTGAGCACGACAATCCCAGTTGATCAGGCACGGTTTAGAAGAAAACCCGTTTGGAATGTCACTTTGGTGGGCTGTCGCCTACAATTGCTGAGATATGGCCGATTGGTTGGTTTGTACCTTGAAATTCATGCAAAATACGTTATCTGAGCACGACAATCCCAGTTGATCAGGCACGGTTTAGAAGAAAACCCGTTTGGAATGTCACTTTTGTGGGCTGACGCCTACAATTGCTGAGATATGGCCGATTGGTTGGTTTGTACCTTGAAATTCATGCAAAATACGTTATCTGAGCACGACAATCCCAGTTGATCAGGCACGGTTTAGAAGAAAACCCGTTTGGAATGACACTGTTGTGGGCTGTCGCCTACAATTGCTGAGATATGGCCGATTGGTTGGTTTGTACCTTGAAATTCATGCAAAATACGTTATCTGAGCACGACAATCCCAGTTGATCAGGCACGGTTTAGAAGAAAACCCGTTTGGAATGACACTTTTGTGGGCTGTCGCCTACAATTGCTGAGATATGGCCGATTGGTTGATTTATACCTTGAAATTCATGCAAAATACGTTATCTGAGCACGACAGTCCCAGTTGATCAGGCACGGTTTAGAAGAAAACCCGTTTGGAATGTCACTTTTGTGGGCTTTCGCCTACAATTGCTGAGATATGGCCGATTGGTTGGTTTGTACCTTGAAATTCATGCAAAATACGTTATCTGAGCACGACAATCCCAGTTGATCAGGCACGGTTTAGAAGAAAACCCGTTTGGAATGTCACTTTTGTGGGCTTTCGCCTACAATTGCTGAGATATGGCCGATTGGTTGGTTTGTACCTTGAAATTCATGCAAAATACGTTATCTAAGCACGACAATCCCAGTTGATCAGGCACGGTTTAGAAGAAAACCCGTTTGGAATGTCACTTTTGTGGGCTGACGCCTACAATTGCTGAGATATGGCCGATTGGTTGGTTTGTACCTTGAAATTCATGCAAAATACGTTATCTGAGCACGACAATCCCAGTTGATCAGGCACGGTTTAGAAGAAAACCCGTTTGGAATGTCACTTTTGTGGGCTGACGCCTACAATTGCTGAGATATGGCCGATTGGTTGGTTTGTACCTTGAAATTCATGCAAAATACGTTATCTGAGCACGACAATCCCAGTTGATCAGGCACGGTTTAGAAGAAAACCCGTTTGGAATGACACTGTTGTGGGCTGTCGCCTACAATTGCTGAGATATGGCCGATTGGTTGGTTTGTACCTTGAAATTCATGCAAAATACGTTATCTGAGCACGACAATCCCAGTTGATCAGGCACGGTTTAGAAGAAAACCCGTTTGGAATGACACTGTTGTGGGCTGTCGCCTACAATTGCTGAGATATAGCCGATTGGTTGGTTTGTACCTTGAAATTCATGCAAAATACGTTATCTGAGCACGACAATCCCAGTTGATCAGGCACGGTTTAGAAGAAAACCCGTTTGGAATGACACTTTTGTGGGCTGTCGCCTACAATTGCTGAGATATGGCCGATTGGTTGATTTATACCTTGAAATTCATGCAAAATACGTTATCTGAGCACGACAATCCCAGTTGATCAGGCACGGTTTAGAAGAAAACCCGTTTGGAATGTCACTTTTGTGGGCTGACGCCTACAATTGCTGAGATATGGCCGATTGGTTGGTTTGTACCTCGAAATTCATGCAAAATACGTTATCTAAGCACGACAATCCCAGTTGATCAGGCGCGGTTTAGAAGAAAACCCGTTTGGAATGTCACTTTTGTGGGCTGACGCCTACAATTGCTGAGATATGGCCGATTGGTTGGTTTGTACCTTGAAATTCATGCAAAATACGTTATCTGAGCACGACAATCCCAGTTGATCAGGCACGGTTTAGAAGAAAACCCGTTTGGAATGACACTGTTGTGGGCTGTCGCCTACAATTGCTGAGATATGGCCGATTGGTTGGTTTGTACCTTGAAATTCATGCAAAATACGTTATCTGAGCACGACAATCCCAGTTGATCAGGCACGGTTTAGAAGAAAACCCGTTTGGAATGACACTGTTGTGGGCTGTCGCCTACAATTGCTGAGATATGGCCGATTGGTTGGTTTGTACCTTGAAATTCATGCAAAATACGTTATCTGAGCACGACAATCCCAGTTGATCAGGCGCGGTTTAGAAGAAAACCCGTTTGGAATGTCACTTTTGTGGGCTGTCGCCTACAATTGCTGAGATATGGCCGATTGGTTGGTTTGTACCTTAAAATTCATGCAAAATGCGTTATCTGAGCACGACAATCCCAGTTGATCAGGCACGGTTTAGAAGAAAACCCGTTTGGAATGTCACTTTTGTGGGTTGACGCCTACAATTGCTGAGATATGGCCGATTGGTTGGTTTGTACCTTGAAATTCATGCAAAATACGTTATCTGAGCACGACAATCCCAGTTGATCAGGCACGGTTTAGAAGAAAACCCGTTTGGAATGACACTTTTGTGGGCTGTCGCCTACAATTGCTGAGATATGGCCGATTGGTTGGTTTGTACCTTGAAATTCATGCAAAATACGTTATCTGAGCACGACAATCCCAGTTGATCAGGCACGGTTTAGAAGAAAACCCGTTTGGAATGACACTGTTGTGGGCTGTCGCCTACAATTGCTGAGATATGGCCGATTTGTTGGTTTGTACCTTGAAATTCATGCAAAATACGTTATCTGAGCACGACAATCCCAGTTGATCAGGCGCGGTTTAGAAGAAAACCCGTTTGGAATGTCACTTTTGTGGGCTGTCGCCTACAATTGCTGAGATATGGCCGATTGGTTGGTTTGTACCCTGAAATTCATGCAAAATACGTTATCTGAGCACGACAATCCCAGTTGATCAGGCACGGTTTAGAAGAAAACCCGTTTGTAATGTCACTTTTGTGGGCTTTCGCCTACAATTGCTGAGATATGGCCGATTGGTTTGTTTGTACCTTGAAATTCATGCAAAATACGTTATCTGAGCACGACAATCCCAGTTGATCAGGCACGGTTTAGAAGAAAACCCGTTTGGAATGACACTTTTGTGGGTTGTCGCCTACAATTGCTGAGATATGGCCGATTGGTTGGTTTGTACCTTGAAATTCATGCAAAATACGTTATCTGAGCACGACAATCCCAGTTGATCAGGCACGGTTTAGAAGAAAACCCGTTTGGAATGACACTGTTGTGGGCTGTCGCCTACAATTGTTGAGATATGGCCGATTGGTTGGTTTGTACCTTGAAATTCATTCAAAATACGTTATCTGAGCACGACAATCCCAGTTGATCAGGCGCGGTTTAGAAGAAAACCCGTTTGGAATGTCACTTTTGTGGGCTGTCGCCTACAATTGCTGAGATATGGCCGATTGGTTGGTTTGTACCTTGAAATTCATGCAAAATACGTTTTCTGAGCACGACAATCCCAGTTGATCAGGCACGGTTTAGAAGAAAACCCGTTTGGAATGTCACTTTTGTGGGCTGACGCCTACAATTGCTGAGATATGGCCGATTGGTTGGTTTGTACCTTGAAATTCATGCAAAATACGTTATCTGAGCACGACCATCCCAGTTGATCAGGCACGGTTTAGAAGAAAACCCGTTTGGAATGACACTTTTGTGGGCTGTCGCCTACAATTGCTGAGATATGGCCGATTGGTTGGTTTGTACCTTGAAATTCATGCAAAATACGTTATCTGAGCACGACAATCCCAGTTGATCAGGCACGGTTTAGAAGAAAACCCGTTTGGAATGACACTGTTGTGGGCTGTCGCCTACAATTGCTGAGATATGGCCGATTGGTTGGTTTGTACCTTGAAATTCATGCAAAATACGTTATCTGAGCACGACAATCCCAGTTGATCAGGCACGGTTTAGAAGAAAACCCGTTTGGAATGTCACTTTTGTGGGCTGTCGCCTACAATTGCTGAGATATGGCCGATTGGTTGGTTTGTACCTTGAAATTCATGCAAAATACGTTATCTGAGCACGACAATCCCAGTTGATCAGGCACGGTTTAGAAGAAAACCCGTTTGGAATGTCACTTTTGTGGGCTGACGCCTACAATTGCTGAGATATGGCCGATTGGTTGGTTTGTACCTTGAAATTCATGCAAAATACGTTATCTGAGCACGACAATCCCAGTTGATCAGGCACGGTTTAGAATAAAACCCGTTTGGAATGACACTGTTGTGGGCTGTCGCCTACAATTGCTGAGATATGGCCGATTGGTTGGTTTGTACCTTGAAATTCATGCAAAATACGTTATCTGAGCACGACAATCCCAGTTGATCAGGCACGGTTTAGAAGAAAACCCGTTTGGAATGACACTTTTGTGGGCTGTCGCCTACAATTGCTGAGATATGGCCGATTGGTTGATTTATACCTTGAAATTCATGCAAAATACGTTATCTGAGCACGACAGTCCCAGTTGATCAGGCACGGTTTAGAAGAAAACCCGTTTGGAATGTCACTTTTGTGGGCTTTCGCCTACAATTGCTGAGATATGGCCGATTGGTTGGTTTGTACTTTGAAACTCATGCAAAATACGTTATCTGAGCACGACAATCCCAGTTGATCAGGCACGGTTTAGAAGAAAACCCGTTTGGAATGTCACTTTTGTGGGCTTTCGCCTACAATTGCTGAGATATGGCCGATTGGTTGGTTTGTACCTTGAAATTTATGCAAAATACGTTATCTAAGCACGACAATCCCAGTTGATCAGGCACGGTTTAGAAGAAAACCCGTTTGGAATGTCACTTTTGTGGGCTGACGCCTACAATTGCTGAGATATGGCCGATTGGTTGGTTTGTACCTTGAAATTCATGCAAAATACGTTATCTGAGCACGACAATCCCAGTTGATCAGGCACGGTTTAGAAGAAAACCCGTTTGGAATGACACTGTTGTGGGCTGTCGCCTACAATTGCTGAGATATGGCCGATTGGTTGGTTTGTACCTTGAAATTCATGCAAAATACGTTATCTGAGCACGACAATCCCAGTTGATCAGGCACGGTTTAGAAGAAAACCCGTTTGGAATGACACTGTTGTGGGCTGTCGCCTACAATTGCTGAGATATGGCCGATTGGTTGGTTTGTACCTTGAAATTCATGCAAAATACGTTATCTGAGCACGACAATCCCAGTTGATAAGGCACGGTTTAGAAGAAAACCCGTTTGGAATGACACTTTTGTGGGCTGTCGCCTACAATTGCTGAGATATGGCCGATTGGTTGATTTATACCTTGAAATTCATGCAAAATACGTTATCTGAGCACGACAATCCCAGTTGATCAGGCACGGTTTAGAAGAAAACCCGTTTGGAATGTCACTTTTGTGGGCTGACGCCTACAATTGCTGAGATATGGCCGATTGGTTGGTTTGTACCTCGAAATTCATGCAAAATACGTTATCTAAGCACGACAATCCCAGTTGATCAGGCGCGGTTTAGAAGAAAACCCGTTTGGAATGTCACTTTTGTGGGCTGACGCCTACAATTGCTGAGATATGGCCGATTGGTTGGTTTGTACCTTGAAATTCATGCCAAATACGTTATCTGAGCACGACAATCCCAGTTGATCAGGCACGGTTTAGAAGAAAACCCGTTTGGAATGACACTGTTGTGGGCTGTCGCCTACAATTGCTGAGATATGGCCGATTGGTTGGTTTGTACCTTGAAATTCATGCAAAATACGTTATCTGAGCACGACAATCCCAGTTGATCAGGCGCGGTTTAGAAGAAAACCCGTTTGAAATGTCACTTTTGTGGGCTGTCGCCTACAATTGCTGAGATATGGCCGATTGGTTGGTTTGTACCTTGAAATTCATGCAAAATACGTTATCTGAGCACGACAATCCCAGTTGATCAGGCACGGTTTAGAAGAAAACCCGTTTGGAATGTCACTTTTGTGGGCTGACGCATACAAATGCTGAGATATGGCCGATTGGTTGGTTTGTACCTTGAAATTCATGCAAAATACGTTATCTGAGCACGACAATCCCAGTTGATCAGGCACGGTTTAGAAGAAAAACCGTTTGGAATGACACTTTTGTGGGCTGTCGCCTACAATTACTGAGATATGGCCGATTTTTTGGTTTGTACCTTGAAATTCATGCAAAATACGTTATCTGAGCACGACAATCCCAGTTGATCAGGCACGGTTTAGAAGAAAACCCGTTTGGAATGTCACTGTTGTGGGCTGTCGCCTACAATTGCTGAGATATGGCCGATTGGTTGGTTTGTACCTTGAAATTCATGCAAAATACGTTATCTGAGCACGACAATCCCAGTTGATCAGGCGCGGTTTAGAAGAAAACCCGTTTGGAATGTCACTTTTGTGGGCTGTCGCCTACAATTGCTGAGATATGGCCGATTGGTTGGTTTGTACCTTGAAATTCATGCAAAATACGTTATCTGAGCACGACAATCCCAGTTGATCAGGCACGGTTTAGAAGAAAACCCGTTTGGAATGTCACTTTTGTGGGCTTTCGCCTACAATTGCTGAGATATGGCCGATTGGTTGGTTTGTACCTTGAAATTCATGCAAAATACGTTATCTAAGCGCGACAATCCCAGTTGATCAGGCGCGGTTTAGAAGAAAACCCGTTTGGAATGTCACTTTTGTGGGCTGACGCCTACAATTGCTGAGATATGGCCGATTGGTTGGTTTGTACCTTGAAATTCATGCAAAATACGTTATCTGAGCACGACAATCCCAGTTGATCAGGCACGGTTTAGAAGAAAACCCGTTTGGAATGACACTTTTGTGGGCTGTCGCCTACAATTGCTGAGATATGGCCGATTGGTTGGTTTGTACCTTGAAATTCATGCAAAATACGTTATCTGAGCACGACAATCCCAGTTGATCAGGCGCGGTTTAGAAGAAAACCCGTTTGGAATGTCACTTTTGTGGGCTGACGCATACAAATGCTGAGATATGGCCGATTGGTTGGTTTGTACCTTGAAATTCATGCAAAATACGTTATCTGAGCACGACAATCCCAGTTGATCAGGCACGGTTTAGAAGAAAAACCGTTTGGAATGACACTTTTGTGGGCTGTCGCCTACAATTACTGAGATATGGCCGATTGGTTGGTTTGTACCTTGAAATTCATGCAAAATACGTTATCTGAGCACGACAATCCCAGTTGATCAGGCACGGTTTAGAAGAAAACCCGTTTGGAATGTCACTTTTGTGGGCTGTCGCCTACAATTGCTGAGATATGGCCGATTGGTTGGTTTGTACCTTGAAATTCATGCAAAATACGTTATCTGAGCACGACAATCCCAGTTGATCAGGCACGGTTTAGAAGAAAACCCGTTTGGAATGTCACTTTTGTGGGCTTTCGCCTACAATTGCTGAGATATGGCCGATTGGTTGGTTTGTACCTTGAAATTCATGCAAAATACGTTATCTAAGCACGACAATCCCAGTTGATCAGGCGCGGTTTAGAAGAAAACCCGTTTGGAATGTCACTTTTGTGGGCTGACGCCTACAATTGCTGAGATATGGCCGATTGGTTGGTTTGTACCTTGAAATTCATGCAAAATACGTTATCTGAGCACGACAATCCCAGTTGATCAGGCACGGTTTAGAAGAAAACCCGTTTGGAATGACACTGTTGTGGGCTGTCGCCTACAATTGCTGAGATATGGCCGATTGGTTGGTTTGTACCTTGAAATTCATGCAAAATACGTTATCTGAGCACGACAATCCCAGTTGATCAGGCGCGGTTTAGAAGAAAACCCGTTTGGAATGTCACTTTTGTGGGCTGTCGCCTACAATTGCTGAGATATGGTCGATTGGTTGGTTTGTACCTTGAAATTCATG
Source organism: Tolmerus cingulatus (assembly GCA_959613345.1). NCBI lineage: Eukaryota > Metazoa > Arthropoda > Insecta > Diptera > Asilidae > Tolmerus > Tolmerus cingulatus. Next base: position 31,618 of record CAUIJO010000047.1, read on the forward strand.
CAAAATACGTTATCTGAGCACGACAATCCCAGTTGATCAGGCACGGTTTAGAAGAAAACCCGTTTGGAATGACACTTTTGTGGGCTGTCGCCTACAATTGCTGAGATATGGCCGATTGGTTGGTTTGTACCTTGAAATTCATGCAAAATACGTTATCTGAGCACGACAATCCCAGTTGATCAGGCACGGTTTAGAAGAAAACCCGTTTGGAATGACACTGTTGTGGGCTGTCGCCTACAATTGCTGAGATATGGCCGATTGGTTGGTTTGTACCTTGAAATTCATGCAAAATACGTTATCTGAGCACGACAATCCCAGTTGATCAGGCGCGGTTTAGAAGAAAACCCGTTTGGAATGTAACTTTTGTGGGCTGTCGCCTAAAATTGCTGAGATATGGCCGATTGGTTGGTTTGTACCTTGAAATTCATGCAAAATACGTTATCTGAGCACGACAATCCAAGTTGATCAGGCACGGTTTAGAAGAAAACCCGTTTGGAATGTCACTTTTGTGGGCTGACGCCTACAATTGCTGAGATATGGCCGATTGGTTGGTTTGTACCTTGAAATTCATGCAAAATACGTTATCTGAGCACGACAATCCCAGTTGATCAGGCACGGTTTAGAAGAAAACCCGTTTGGAATGACACTGTTGTGGGTTGTCGCCTACAATTGCTGAGATATGGCCGATTGGTTGGTTTGTACCTTGAAATTCATGCAAAATACGTTATCTGAGCACTACAATCCCAGTTGATCAGGCACGGTTTAGAAGAAAACCCGTTTGGAATGACACTGTTGTGGGCTGTCGCCTACAATTGCAGACATATGGCCGATTGGTTGGTTTGTACCTTGAAATTCATGCAAGATACATTATCTGAGCACGACAATCCCAGTTGATCAGGCACGGTTTAGAAGAAAACCCGTTTGGAATGACACTTTTGTGGGCTGTCGCCTACAATTGCTGAGATATGGCCAATTGGTTGGTTTGTACCTTGAAATTCATGCAAAATACGTTATCTGAGCACGACAATCCCAGTTGATGAGGCGCGGTTTAGAAGAAAACCCGTTTGGAATGTCACTTTTGTGGGCTGACGCCTACAATTGCTGAGATATGGCCAATTGGTTGGTTTGTACCTTGAAATTCATGCAAAACACGTTATCCGAGCACGACAATCCCAGTTGATCAGGCACGGTTTAGAAGAAAACCCGTTTGGAATGTCACTTTTGTGGGCTGTCGCCTACAATTGCTGAGATATGGCCGATTGGTTGGTTTGTACCTTGAAATTCATGCAAGATACGTTATCTGAGCACGACAATCCCAGTTGATCAGGCACGGTTTAGAAGAAAACCCGTTTGGAATGACACTTTTGTGGGCTGTCGCCTACAATTGCTGAGATATGGCCGATTGGTTGGTTTGTACCTTGAAATTCATGCAAAACACGTTATCTGAGCACGACAATCCCAGTTGATCAGGCACGGTTTAGAAGAAAACCCGTTTGGAATGTCACTTTTGTGGGCTGTCGCCTACAATTGCTGAGATATGGCCGATTGGTTGGTTTGTACCTTGAAATTCATGCAAGATACGTTATCTGAGCACGACAATTCCAGTTGATCAGGCACGGTTTAGAAGAAAACCCGTTTGGAATGACACTTTTGTGGGCTGTCGCCTACAATTGCTGAGATATGGCCAATTGGTTGGTTTGTACCTTGAAATTCATGCAAAATACGTTATCTGAGCACGACAATCCCAGTTGATGAGGCGCGGTTTAGAAGAAAACCCGTTTGGAATGTCACTTTTGTGGGCTGACGCCTACAATTGCTGAGATATGGCCGATTGGTTGGTTTGTACCTTGAAATTCATGCAAAACACGTTATCTGAGCACGACAATCCCAGTTGATGAGGCGCGGTTTAGAAGAAAACCCGTTTGGAATGTCACTTTTGTGGGCTGTCGCCTACAATTGCTGAGATATGGCCAATTGGTTGGTTTGTACCTTGAAATTCATGCAAAACACGTTATCTGAGCACGACAATCCCAGTTGATCAGGCACGGTTTAGAAGAAAACCCGTTTGGAATGTCACTTTTGTGGGCTGTCGCCTACAATTGCTGAGATATGGCCGATTGGTTGGTTTGTACGTTGAAATTCATGCAAAATACGTTATCTGAGCACGACAATCCCAGTTGATGAGGCGCGGTTTAGAAGAAAACCCGTTTGGAATGTCACTTTTGTGGGCTGTCGCCTACAATTGCTGAGATATGGCCAATTGGTTGGTTTGTACCTTGAAATTCATGCAAAACACGTTATCTGAGCACGACAATCCCAGTTGATCAGGCACGGTTTAGAAGAAAACCCGTTTGGAATGTCACTTTTGTGGGCTGTCGCCTACAATTGCTGAGATATGGCCGATTGGTTGGTTTGTACCTTGAAATTCATGCAAGATACGTTATCTGAGCACGACAATCCCAGTTGATCAGGCACGGTTTAGAAGAAAACCCGTTTGGAATGACACTTTTGTGGGCTGTCGCCTACAATTGCTGAGATATGGCCGATTGGTTGGTTTGTACCTTGAAATTCATGCAAAACACGTTATCTGAGCACGACAATCCCAGTTGATGAGGCGCGGTTTAGAAGAAAACCCGTTTGGAATGTCACTTTTGTGGGCTGTCGCCTACAATTGCTGAGATATGGCCAATTGGTTGGTTTGTACCTTGAAATTCATGCAAAACACGTTATCTGAGCACGACAATCCCAGTTGATCAGGCACGGTTTAGAAGAAAACCCGTTTGGAATGTCACTTTTGTGGGCTGTCGCCTACAATTGCTGAGATATGGCCGATTGGTTGGTTTGTACCTTGAAATTCATGCAAAATACGTTATCTGAGCACGACAATCCCAGTTGATGAGGCGCGGTTTAGAAGAAAACCCGTTTGGAATGTCACTTTTGTGGGCTGTCGCCTACAATTGCTGAGATATGGCCAATTGGTTGGTTTGTACCTTGAAATTCATGCAAAACACGTTATCTGAGCACGACAATCCCAGTTGATCAGGCACGGTTTAGAAGAAAACCCGTTTGGAATGTCACTTTTGTGGGCTGTCGCCTACAATTGCTGAGATATGGCCGATTGGTTGGTTTGTACCTTGAAATTCATGCAAGATACGTTATCTGAGCACGACAATCCCAGTTGATCAGGCACGGTTTAGAAGAAAACCCGTTTGGAATGACACTTTTGTGGGCTGTCGCCTACAATTGCTGAGATATGGCCGATTGGTTGGTTTGTACCTTGAAATTCATGCAAAACACGTTATCTGAGCACGACAATCCCAGTTGATCAGGCACGGTTTAGAAGAAAACCCGTTTGGAATGTCACTTTTGTGGGCTGTCGCCTACAATTGCTGAGATATGGCCGATTGGTTGGTTTGTACCTTGAAATTCATGCAAGATACGTTATCTGAGCACGACAATTCCAGTTGATCAGGCACGGTTTAGAAGAAAACCCGTTTGGAATGACACTTTTGTGGGCTGTCGCCTACAATTGCTGAGATATGGCCAATTGGTTGGTTTGTACCTTGAAATTCATGCAAAATACGTTATCTGAGCACGACAATCCCAGTTGATGAGGCGCGGTTTAGAAGAAAACCCGTTTGGAATGTCACTTTTGTGGGCTGACGCCTACAATTGCTGAGATATGGCCGATTGGTTGGTTTGTACCTTGAAATTCATGCAAAACACGTTATCTGAGCACGACAATCCCAGTTGATGAGGCGCGGTTTAGAAGAAAACCCGTTTGGAATGTCACTTTTGTGGGCTGTCGCCTACAATTGCTGAGATATGGCCAATTGGTTGGTTTGTACCTTGAAATTCATGCAAAACACGTTATCTGAGCACGACAATCCCAGTTGATCAGGCACGGTTTAGAAGAAAACCCGTTTGGAATGTCACTTTTGTGGGCTGTCGCCTACAATTGCTGAGATATGGCCGATTGGTTGGTTTGTACCTTGAAATTCATGCAAAATACGTTATCTGAGCACGACAATCCCAGTTGATGAGGCGCGGTTTAGAAGAAAACCCGTTTGGAATGTCACTTTTGTGGGCTGTCGCCTACAATTGCTGAGATATGGCCAATTGGTTGGTTTGTACCTTGAAATTCATGCAAAACACGTTATCTGAGCACGACAATCCCAGTTGATCAGGCACGGTTTAGAAGAAAACCCGTTTGGAATGTCACTTTTGTGGGCTGTCGCCTACAATTGCTGAGATATGGCCGATTGGTTGGTTTGTACCTTGAAATTCATGCAAGATACGTTATCTGAGCACGACAATCCCAGTTGATCAGGCACGGTTTAGAAGAAAACCCGTTTGGAATGACACTTTTGTGGGCTGTCGCCTACAATTGCTGAGATATGGCCGATTGGTTGGTTTGTACCTTGAAATTCATGCAAAACACGTTATCTGAGCACGACAATCCCAGTTGATCAGGCACGGTTTAGAAGAAAACCCGTTTGGAATGTCACTTTTGTGGGCTGTCGCCTACAATTGCTGAGATATGGCCGATTGGTTGGTTTGTACCTTGAAATTCATGCAAGATACGTTATCTGAGCACGACAATTCCAGTTGATCAGGCACGGTTTAGAAGAAAACCCGTTTGGAATGACACTTTTGTGGGCTGTCGCCTACAATTGCTGAGATATGGCCAATTGGTTGGTTTGTACCTTGAAATTCATGCAAAATACGTTATCTGAGCACGACAATCCCAGTTGATGAGGCGCGGTTTAGAAGAAAACCCGTTTGGAATGTCACTTTTGTGGGCTGACGCCTACAATTGCTGAGATATGGCCGATTGGTTGGTTTGTACCTTGAAATTCATGCAAAACACGTTATCTGAGCACGACAATCCCAGTTGATCAGGCACGGTTTAGAAGAAAACCCGTTTGGAATGTCACTTTTGTGGGCTGTCGCCTACAATTGCTGAGATATGGCCGATTGGTTGGTTTGTACCTTGAAATTCATGCAAGATACGTTATCTGAGCACGACAATTCCAGTTGATCAGGCACGGTTTAGAAGAAAACCCGTTTGGAATGACACTTTTGTGGGCTGTCGCCTACAATTGCTGAGATATGGCCAATTGGTTGGTTTGTACCTTGAAATTCATGCAAAATACGTTATCTGAGCACGACAATCCCAGTTGATGAGGCGCGGTTTAGAAGAAAACCCGTTTGGAATGTCACTTTTGTGGGCTGACGCCTACAATTGCTGAGATATGGCCGATTGGTTGGTTTGTACCTTGAAATTCATGCAAAACACGTTATCTGAGCACGACAATCCCAGTTGATGAGGCGCGGTTTAGAAGAAAACCCGTTTGGAATGTCACTTTTGTGGGCTGTCGCCTACAATTGCTGAGATATGGCCAATTGGTTGGTTTGTACCTTGAAATTCATGCAAAACACGTTATCTGAGCACGACAATCCCAGTTGATCAGGCACGGTTTAGAAGAAAACCTGTTTGGAATGTCACTTTTGTGGGCTGTCGCCTACAATTGCTGAGATATGGCCGATTGGTTGGTTTGTACCTTGAAATTCATGCAAAATACGTTATCTGAGCACGACAATCCCAGTTGATGAGGCGCGGTTTAGAAGAAAACCCGTTTGGAATGTCACTTTTGTGGGCTGTCGCCTACAATTGCTGAGATATGGCCAATTGGTTGGTTTGTACCTTGAAATTCATGCAAAACACGTTATCTGAGCACGACAATCCCAGTTGATCAGGCACGGTTTAGAAGAAAACCCGTTTGGAATGTCACTTTTGTGGGCTGTCGCCTACAATTGCTGAGATATGGCCGATTGGTTGGTTTGTACCTTGAAATTCATGCAAGATACGTTATCTGAGCACGACAATTCCAGTTGATCAGGCACGGTTTAGAAGAAAACCCGTTTGGAATGACACTTTTGTGGGCTGTCGCCTACAATTGCTGAGATATGGCCAATTGGTTGGTTTGTACCTTGAAATTCATGCAAAATACGTTATCTGAGCACGACAATCCCAGTTGATGAGGCGCGGTTTAGAAGAAAACCCGTTTGGAATGTCACTTTTGTGGGCTGACGCCTACAATTGCTGAGATATGGCCGATTGGTTGGTTTGTACCTTGAAATTCATGCAAAACACGTTATCTGAGCACGACAATCCCAGTTGATCAGGCACGGTTTAGAAGAAAACCCGTTTGGAATGTCACTTTTGTGGGCTGTCGCCTACAATTGCTGAGATATGGCCGATTGGTTGGTTTGTACCTTGAAATTCATGCAAGATACGTTATCTGAGCACGACAATCCCAGTTGATCAGGCACGGTTTAGAAGAAAACCCGTTTGGAATGACACTTTTGTGGGCTGTCGCCTACAATTGCTGAGATATGGCCGATTGGTTGGTTTGTACCTTGAAATTCATGCAAAACACGTTATCTGAGCACGACAATCCCAGTTGATCAGGCACGGTTTAGAAGAAAACCCGTTTGGAATGTCACTTTTGTGGGCTGTCGCCTACAATTGCTGAGATATGGCCGATTGGTTGGTTTGTACCTTGAAATTCATGCAAGATACGTTATCTGAGCACGACAATTCCAGTTGATCAGGCACGGTTTAGAAGAAAACCCGTTTGGAATGACACTTTTGTGGGCTGTCGCCTACAATTGCTGAGATATGGCCAATTGGTTGGTTTGTACCTTGAAATTCATGCAAAATACGTTATCTGAGCACGACAATCCCAGTTGATGAGGCGCGGTTTAGAAGAAAACCCGTTTGGAATGTCACTTTTGTGGGCTGACGCCTACAATTGCTGAGATATGGCCGATTGGTTGGTTTGTACCTTGAAATTCATGCAAAACACGTTATCTGAGCACGACAATCCCAGTTGATGAGGCGCGGTTTAGAAGAAAACCCGTTTGGAATGTCACTTTTGTGGGCTGTCGCCTACAATTGCTGAGATATGGCCAATTGGTTGGTTTGTACCTTGAAATTCATGCAAAACACGTTATCTGAGCACGACAATCCCAGTTGATGAGGCGCGGTTTAGAAGAAAACCCGTTTGGAATGTCACTTTTGTGGGCTGTCGCCTACAATTGCTGAGATATGGCCAATTGGTTGGTTTGTACCTTGAAATTCATGCAAAACACGTTATCTGAGCACGACAATCCCAGTTGATCAGGCACGGTTTAGAAGAAAACCCGTTTGGAATGTCACTTTTGTGGGCTGTCGCCTACAATTGCTGAGATATGGCCGATTGGTTGGTTTGTACCTTGAAATTCATGCAAAATACGTTATCTGAGCACGACAATCCCAGTTGATGAGGCGCGGTTTAGAAGAAAACCCGTTTGGAATGTCACTTTTGTGGGCTGTCGCCTACAATTGCTGAGATATGGCCAATTGGTTGGTTTGTACCTTGAAATTCATGCAAAACACGTTATCTGAGCACGACAATCCCAGTTGATCAGGCACGGTTTAGAAGAAAACCCGTTTGGAATGACACTTTTGTGGGCTGTCGCCTACAATTGCTGAGATATGGCCAATTGGTTGGTTTGTACCTTGAAATTCATGCAAAATACGTTATCTGAGCACGACAATCCCAGTTGATGAGGCGCGGTTTAGAAGAAAACCCGTTTGGAATGTCACTTTTGTGGGCTGACGCCTACAATTGCTGAGATATGGCCGATTGGTTGGTTTGTACCTTGAAATTCATGCAAAACACGTTATCTGAGCACGACAATCCCAGTTGATGAGGCGCGGTTTAGAAGAAAACCCGTTTGGAATGTCACTTTTGTGGGCTGTCGCCTACAATTGCTGAGATATGGCCAATTGGTTGGTTTGTACCTTGAAATTCATGCAAAACACGTTATCTGAGCACGACAATCCCAGTTGATCAGGCACGGTTTAGAAGAAAACCCGTTTGGAATGTCACTTTTGTGGGCTGTCGCCTACAATTGCTGAGATATGGCCGATTGGTTGGTTTGTACCTTGAAATTCATGCAAAATACGTTATCTGAGCACGACAATCCCAGTTGATGAGGCGCGGTTTAGAAGAAAACCCGTTTGGAATGTCACTTTTGTGGGCTGTCGCCTACAATTGCTGAGATATGGCCAATTGGTTGGTTTGTACCTTGAAATTCATGCAAAACACGTTATCTGAGCACGACAATCCCAGTTGATCAGGCACGGTTTAGAAGAAAACCCGTTTGGAATGTCACTTTTGTGGGCTGTCGCCTACAATTGCTGAGATATGGCCGATTGGTTGGTTTGTACCTTGAAATTCATGCAAGATACGTTATCTGAGCACGACAATTCCAGTTGATCAGGCACGGTTTAGAAGAAAACCCGTTTGGAATGACACTTTTGTGGGCTGTCGCCTACAATTGCTGAGATATGGCCAATTGGTTGGTTTGTACCTTGAAATTCATGCAAAATACGTTATCTGAGCACGACAATCCCAGTTGATGAGGCGCGGTTTAGAAGAAAACCCGTTTGGAATGTCACTTTTGTGGGCTGACGCCTACAATTGCTGAGATATGGCCGATTGGTTGGTTTGTACCTTGAAATTCATGCAAAACACGTTATCTGAGCACGACAATCCCAGTTGATCAGGCACGGTTTAGAAGAAAACCCGTTTGGAATGTCACTTTTGTGGGCTGTCGCCTACAATTGCTGAGATATGGCCGATTGGTTGGTTTGTACCTTGAAATTCATGCAAGATACGTTATCTGAGCACGACAATCCCAGTTGATCAGGCACGGTTTAGAAGAAAACCCGTTTGGAATGTCACTTTTGTGGGCTGTCGCCTACAATTGCTGAGATATGGCCGATTGGTTGGTTTGTACCTTGAAATTCATGCAAGATACGTTATCTGAGCACGACAATTCCAGTTGATCAGGCACGGTTTAGAAGAAAACCCGTTTGGAATGACACTTTTGTGGGCTGTCGCCTACAATTGCTGAGATATGGCCAATTGGTTGGTTTGTACCTTGAAATTCATGCAAAATACGTTATCTGAGCACGACAATCCCAGTTGATGAGGCGCGGTTTAGAAGAAAACCCGTTTGGAATGTCACTTTTGTGGGCTGACGCCTACAATTGCTGAGATATGGCCGATTGGTTGGTTTGTACCTTGAAATTCATGCAAAACACGTTATCTGAGCACGACAATCCCAGTTGATCAGGCACGGTTTAGAAGAAAACCCGTTTGGAATGTCACTTTTGTGGGCTGTCGCCTACAATTGCTGAGATATGGCCGATTGGTTGGTTTGTACCTTGAAATTCATGCAAGATACGTTATCTGAGCACGACAATCCCAGTTGATCAGGCACGGTTTAGAAGAAAACCCGTTTGGAATGACACTTTTGTGGGCTGTCGCCTACAATTGCTGAGATATGGCCGATTGGTTGGTTTGTACCTTGAAATTCATGCAAAACACGTTATCTGAGCACGACAATCCCAGTTGATCAGGCACGGTTTAGAAGAAAACCCGTTTGGAATGACACTTTTGTGGGCTGTCGCCTACAATTGCTGAGATATGGCCAATTGGTTGGTTTGTACCTTGAAATTCATGCAAAATACGTTATCTGAGCACGACAATCCCAGTTGATGAGGCGCGGTTTAGAAGAAAACCCGTTTGGAATGTCACTTTTGTGGGCTGACGCCTACAATTGCTGAGATATGGCCGATTGGTTGGTTTGTACCTTGAAATTCATGCAAAACACGTTATCTGAGCACGACAATCCCAGTTGATCAGGCACGGTTTAGAAGAAAACCCGTTTGGAATGTCACTTTTGTGGGCTGTCGCCTACAATTGCTGAGATATGGCCGATTGGTTGGTTTGTACCTTGAAATTCATGCAAGATACGTTATCTGAGCACGACAATCCCAGTTGATCAGGCACGGTTTAGAAGAAAACCCGTTTGGAATGACACTTTTGTGGGCTGTCGCCTACAATTGCTGAGATATGGCCGATTGGTTGGTTTGTACCTTGAAATTCATGCAAAACACTTTATCTGAGCACGACAATCCCAGTTGATCAGGCACGGTTTAGAAGAAAACCCGTTTGGAATGTCACTTTTGTGGGCTGTCGCCTACAATTGCTGAGATATGGCCGATTGGTTGGTTTGTACCTTGAAATTCATGCAAGATACGTTATCTGAGCACGACAATTCCAGTTGATCAGGCACGGTTTAGAAGAAAACCCGTTTGGAATGACACTTTTGTGGGCTGTCGCCTACAATTGCTGAGATATGGCCAATTGGTTGGTTTGTACCTTGAAATTCATGCAAAATACGTTATCTGAGCACGACAATCCCAGTTGATGAGGCGCGGTTTAGAAGAAAACCCGTTTGGAATGTCACTTTTGTGGGCTGACGCCTACAATTGCTGAGATATGGCCGATTGGTTGGTTTGTACCTTGAAATTCATGCAAAACACGTTATCTGAGCACGACAATCCCAGTTGATGAGGCGCGGTTTAGAAGAAAACCCGTTTGGAATGTCACTTTTGTGGGCTGTCGCCTACAATTGCTGAGATATGGCCAATTGGTTGGTTTGTACCTTGAAATTCATGCAAAACACGTTATCTGAGCACGACAATCCCAGTTGATCAGGCACGGTTTAGAAGAAAACCCGTTTGGAATGTCACTTTTGTGGGCTGTCGCCTACAATTGCTGAGATATGGCCGATTGGTTGGTTTGTACCTTGAAATTCATGCAAAATACGTTATCTGAGCACGACAATCCCAGTTGATGAGGCGCGGTTTAGAAGAAAACCCGTTTGGAATGTCACTTTTGTGGGCTGTCGCCTACAATTGCTGAGATATGGCCAATTGGTTGGTTTGTACCTTGAAATTCATGCAAAACACGTTATCTGAGCACGACAATCCCAGTTGATCAGGCACGGTTTAGAAGAAAACCCGTTTGGAATGTCACTTTTGTGGGCTGTCGCCTACAATTGCTGAGATATGGCCGATTGGTTGGTTTGTACCTTGAAATTCATGCAAGATACGTTATCTGAGCACGACAATCCCAGTTGATCAGGCACGGTTTAGAAGAAAACCCGTTTGGAATGACACTTTTGTGGGCTGTCGCCTACAATTGCTGAGATATGGCCAATTGGTTGGTTTGTACCTTGAAATTCATGCAAAATACGTTTTCTGAGCACGACAATCCCAGTTGATGAGGCGCGGTTTAGAAGAAAACCCGTTTGGAATGTCACTTTTGTGGGCTGACGCCTACAATTGCTGAGATATGGCCGATTGGTTGGTTTGTACCTTGAAATTCATGCAAAACACGTTATCTGAGCACGACAATCCCAGTTGATGAGGCGCGGTTTAGAAGAAAACCCGTTTGGAATGTCACTTTTGTGGGCTGTCGCCTACAATTGCTGAGATATGGCCAATTGGTTGGTTTGTACCTTGAAATTCATGCAAAACACGTTATCTGAGCACGACAATCCCAGTTGATCAGGCACGGTTTAGAAGAAAACCCGTTTGGAATGTCACTTTTGTGGGCTGTCGCCTACAATTGCTGAGATATGGCCGATTGGTTGGTTTGTACCTTGAAATTCATGCAAAATACGTTATCTGAGCACGACAATCCCAGTTGATGAGGCGCGGTTTAGAAGAAAACCCGTTTGGAATGTCACTTTTGTGGGCTGTCGCCTACAATTGCTGAGATATGGCCAATTGGTTGGTTTGTACCTTGAAATTCATGCAAAACACGTTATCTGAGCACGACAATCCCAGTTGATCAGGCACGGTTTAGAAGAAAACCCGTTTGGAATGTCACTTTTGTGGGCTGTCGCCTACAATTGCTGAGATATGGCCGATTGGTTGGTTTGTACCTTGAAATTCATGCAAGATACGTTATCTGAGCACGACAATCCCAGTTGATCAGGCACGGTTTAGAAGAAAACCCGTTTGGAATGACACTTTTGTGGGCTGTCGCCTACAATTGCTGAGATATGGCCGATTGGTTGGTTTGTACCTTGAAATTCATGCAAAACACGTTATCTGAGCACGACAATCCCAGTTGATCAGGCACGGTTTAGAAGAAAACCCGTTTGGAATGTCACTTTTGTGGGCTGTCGCCTACAATTGCTGAGATATGGCCGATTGGTTGGTTTGTACCTTGAAATTCATGCAAAATACGTTATCTGAGCACGACAATCCCAGTTGATGAGGCGCGGTTTAGAAGAAAACCCGTTTGGAATGTCACTTTTGTGGGCTGACGCCTACAATTGCTGAGATATGGCCGATTGGTTGGTTTGTACCTTGAAATTCATGCAAAACACGTTATCTGAGCACGACAATCCCAGTTGATGAGGCGCGGTTTAGAAGAAAACCCGTTTGGAATGTCACTTTTGTGGGCTCTCGCCTACAATTGCTGAGATATGGCCAATTGGTTGGTTTGTACCTTGAAATTCATGCAAAACACGTTATCTGAGCACGACAATCCCAGTTGATCAGGCACGGTTTAGAAGAAAACCCGTTTGGAATGTCACTTTTGTGGGCTGTCGCCTACAATTGCTGAGATATGGCCGATTGGTTGGTTTGTACCTTGAAATTCATGCAAAATACGTTATCTGAGCACGACAATCCCAGTTGATGAGGCGCGGTTTAGAAGAAAACCCGTTTGGAATGTCACTTTTGTGGGCTGTCGCCTACAATTGCTGAGATATGGCCAATTGGTTGGTTTGTACCTTGAAATTCATGCAAAACACGTTATCTGAGCACGACAATCCCAGTTGATCAGGCACGGTTTAGAAGAAAACCCGTTTGGAATGTCACTTTTGTGGGCTGTCGCCTACAATTGCTGAGATATGGCCGATTGGTTGGTTTGTACCTTGAAATTCATGCAAGATACGTTATCTGAGCACGACAATCCCAGTTGATCAGGCACGGTTTAGAAGAAAACCCGTTTGGAATGACACTTTTGTGGGCTGTCGCCTACAATTGCTGAGATATGGCCGATTGGTTGGTTTGTACCTTGAAATTCATGCAAAACACGTTATCTGAGCACGACAATCCCAGTTGATCAGGCACGGTTTAGAAGAAAACCCGTTTGGAATGTCACTTTTGTGGGCTGTCGCCTACAATTGCTGAGATATGGCCGATTGGTTGGTTTGTACCTTGAAATTCATGCAAAATACGTTATCTGAGCACGACAATCCCAGTTGATGAGGCGCGGTTTAGAAGAAAACCCGTTTGGAATGACACTTTTGTGGGCTGTCGCCTACAATTGCTGAGATATGGCCGATTGGTTGGTTTGTACCTTGAAATTCATGCAAAACACGTTATCTGAGCACGACAATCCCAGTTGATCAGGCACGGTTTAGAAGAAAACCCGTTTGGAATGTCACTTTTGTGGGCTGTCGCCTACAATTGCTGAGATATGGCCGATTGGTTGGTTTGTACCTTGAAATTCATGCAAAATACGTTATCTGAGCACGACAATCCCAGTTGATGAGGCGCGGTTTAGAAGAAAACCCGTTTGGAATGTCACTTTTGTGGGCTGACGCCTACAATTGCTGAGATATGGCCGATTGGTTGGTTTGTACCTTGAAATTCATGCAAAACACGTTATCTGAGCACGACAATCCCAGTTGATGAGGCGCGGTTTAGAAGAAAACCCGTTTGGAATGTCACTTTTGTGGGCTGTCGCCTACAATTGCTGAGATATGGCCAATTGGTTGGTTTGTACCTTGAAATTCATGCAAAACACGTTATCTGAGCACGACAATCCCAGTTGATCAGGCACGGTTTAGAAGAAAACCCGTTTGGAATGTCACTTTTGTGGGCTGTCGCCTACAATTGCTGAGATATGGCCGATTGGTTGGTTTGTACCTTGAAATTCATGCAAAATACGTTATCTGAGCACGACAATCCCAGTTGATGAGGCGCGGTTTAGAAGAAAACCCGTTTGGAATGTCACTTTTGTGGGCTGTCGCCTACAATTGCTGAGATATGGCCAATTGGTTGGTTTGTACCTTGAAATTCATGCAAAACACGTTATCTGAGCACGACAATCCCAGTTGATCAGGCACGGTTTAGAAGAAAACCCGTTTGGAATGTCACTTTTGTGGGCTGTCGCCTACAATTGCTGAGATATGGCCGATTGGTTGGTTTGTACCTTGAAATTCATGCAAGATACGTTATCTGAGCACGACAATCCCAGTTGATCAGGCACGGTTTAGAAGAAAACCCGTTTGGAATGACACTTTTGTGGGCTGTCGCCTACAATTGCTGAGATATGGCCGATTGGTTGGTTTGTACCTTGAAATTCATGCAAAACACGTTATCTGAGCACGACAATCCCAGTTGATCAGGCACGGTTTAGAAGAAAACCCGTTTGGAATGTCACTTTTGTGGGCTGTCGCCTACAATTGCTGAGATATGGCCGATTGGTTGGTTTGTACCTTGAAATTCATGCAAGATACGTTATCTGAGCACGACAATTCCAGTTGATCAGGCACGGTTTAGAAGAAAACCCGTTTGGAATGACACTTTTGTGGGCTGTCGCCTACAATTGCTGAGATATGGCCAATTGGTTGGTTTGTACCTTGAAATTCATGCAAAATACGTTATCTGAGCACGACAATCCCAGTTGATGAGGCGCGGTTTAGAAGAAAACCCGTTTGGAATGTCACTTTTGTGGGCTGACGCCTACAATTGCTGAGATATGGCCGATTGGTTGGTTTGTACCTTGAAATTCATGCAAAACACGTTATCTGAGCACGACAATCCCAGTTGATGAGGCGCGGTTTAGAAGAAAACCCGTTTGGAATGTCACTTTTGTGGGCTGTCGCCTACAATTGCTGAGATATGGCCAATTGGTTGGTTTGTACCTTGAAATTCATGCAAAACACGTTATCTGAGCACGACAATCCCAGTTGATCAGGCACGGTTTAGAAGAAAACCCGTTTGGAATGTCACTTTTGTGGGCTGTCGCCTACAATTGCTGAGATATGGCCGATTGGTTGGTTTGTACCTTGAAATTCATGCAAAATACGTTATCTGAGCACGACAATCCCAGTTGATGAGGCGCGGTTTAGAAGAAAACCCGTTTGGAATGTCACTTTTGTGGGCTGTCGCCTACAATTGCTGAGATATGGCCAATTGGTTGGTTTGTACCTTGAAATTCATGCAAAACACGTTATCTGAGCACGACAATCCCAGTTGATCAGGCACGGTTTAGAAGAAAACCCGTTTGGAATGTCACTTTTGTGGGCTGTCGCCTACAATTGCTGAGATATGGCCGATTGGTTGGTTTGTACCTTGAAATTCATGCAAGATACGTTATCTGAGCACGACAATTCCAGTTGATCAGGCACGGTTTAGAAGAAAACCCGTTTGGAATGACACTTTTGTGGGCTGTCGCCTACAATTGCTGAGATATGGCCAATTGGTTGGTTTGTACCTTGAAATTCATGCAAAATACGTTATCTGAGCACGACAATCCCAGTTGATGAGGCGCGGTTTAGAAGAAAACCCGTTTGGAATGTCACTTTTGTGGGCTGACGCCTACAATTGCTGAGATATGGCCGATTGGTTGGTTTGTACCTTGAAATTCATGCAAAACACGTTATCTGAGCACGACAATCCCAGTTGATCAGGCACGGTTTAGAAGAAAACCCGTTTGGAATGTCACTTTTGTGGGCTGTCGCCTACAATTGCTGAGATATGGCCGATTGGTTGGTTTGTACCTTGAAATTCATGCAAGATACGTTATCTGAGCACGACAATCCCAGTTGATCAGGCACGGTTTAGAAGAAAACCCGTTTGGAATGACACTTTTGTGGGCTGTCGCCTACAATTGCTGAGATATGGCCGATTGGTTGGTTTGTACCTTGAAATTCATGCAAAACACGTTATCTGAGCACGACAATCCCAGTTGATCAGGCACGGTTTAGAAGAAAACCCGTTTGGAATGTCACTTTTGTGGGCTGTCGCCTACAATTGCTGAGATATGGCCGATTGGTTGGTTTGTACCTTGAAATTCATGCAAGATACGTTATCTGAGCACGACAATTCCAGTTGATCAGGCACGGTTTAGAAGAAAACCCGTTTGGAATGACACTTTTGTGGGCTGTCGCCTACAATTGCTGAGATATGGCCAATTGGTTGGTTTGTACCTTGAAATTCATGCAAAATACGTTATCTGAGCACGACAATCCCAGTTGATGAGGCGCGGTTTAGAAGAAAACCCGTTTGGAATGTCACTTTTGTGGGCTGACGCCTACAATTGCTGAGATATGGCCGATTGGTTGGTTTGTACCTTGAAATTCATGCAAAACACGTTATCTGAGCACGACAATCCCAGTTGATGAGGCGCGGTTTAGAAGAAAACCCGTTTGGAATGTCACTTTTGTGGGCTGTCGCCTACAATTGCTGAGATATGGCCAATTGGTTGGTTTGTACCTTGAAATTCATGCAAAACACGTTATCTGAGCACGACAATCCCAGTTGATCAGGCACGGTTTAGAAGAAAACCCGTTTGGAATGTCACTTTTGTGGGCTGTCGCCTACAATTGCTGAGATATGGCCGATTGGTTGGTTTGTACCTTGAAATTCATGCAAAATACGTTATCTGAGCACGACAATCCCAGTTGATGAGGCGCGGTTTAGAAGAAAACCCGTTTGGAATGTCACTTTTGTGGGCTGTCGCCTACAATTGCTGAGATATGGCCAATTGGTTGGTTTGTACCTTGAAATTCATGCAAAACACGTTATCTGAGCACGACAATCCCAGTTGATCAGGCACGGTTTAGAAGAAAACCCGTTTGGAATGTCACTTTTGTGGGCTGTCGCCTACAATTGCTGAGATATGGCCGATTGGTTGGTTTGTACCTTGAAATTCATGCAAGATACGTTATCTGAGCACGACAATCCCAGTTGATCAGGCACGGTTTAGAAGAAAACCCGTTTGGAATGACACTTTTGTGGGCTGTCGCCTACAATTGCTGAGATATGGCCAATTGGTTGGTTTGTACCTTGAAATTCATGCAAAATACGTTATCTGAGCACGACAATCCCAGTTGATGAGGCGCGGTTTAGAAGAAAACCCGTTTGGAATGTCACTTTTGTGGGCTGACGCCTACAATTGCTGAGATATGGCCGATTGGTTGGTTTGTACCTTGAAATTCATGCAAAACACGTTATCTGAGCACGACAATCCCAGTTGATGAGGCGCGGTTTAGAAGAAAACCCGTTTGGAATGTCACTTTTGTGGGCTGTCGCCTACAATTGCTGAGATATGGCCAATTGGTTGGTTTGTACCTTGAAATTCATGCAAAACACGTTATCTGAGCACGACAATCCCAGTTGATCAGGCACGGTTTAGAAGAAAACCCGTTTGGAATGTCACTTTTGTGGGCTGTCGCCTACAATTGCTGAGATATGGCCGATTGGTTGGTTTGTACCTTGAAATTCATGCAAGATACGTTATCTGAGCACGACAATCCCAGTTGATCAGGCACGGTTTAGAAGAAAACCCGTTTGGAATGACACTTTTGTGGGCTGTCGCCTACAATTGCTGAGATATGGCCGATTGGTTGGTTTGTACCTTGAAATTCATGCAAAACACGTTATCTGAGCACGACAATCCCAGTTGATCAGGCACGGTTTAGAAGAAAACCCGTTTGGAATGTCACTTTTGTGGGCTGTCGCCTACAATTGCTGAGATATGGCCGATTGGTTGGTTTGTACCTTGAAATTCATGCAAAACACGTTATCTGAGCACGACAATCCCAGTTGATCAGGCACGGTTTAGAAGAAAACCCGTTTGGAATGTCACTTTTGTGGGCTGTCGCCTGCAATTGCTGAGATATGGCCGATTGGTTGGTTTGTACCTTGAAATTCATGCAAGATACGTTATCTGAGCACGACAATTCCAGTTGATCAGGCACGGTTTAGAAGAAAACCCGTTTGGAATGACACTTTTGTGGGCTGTCGCCTACAATTGCTGAGATATGGCCAATTGGTTGGTTTGTACCTTGAAATTCATGCAAAATACGTTATCTGAGCACGACAATCCCAGTTGATGAGGCGCGGTTTAGAAGAAAACCCGTTTGGAATGTCACTTTTGTGGGCTGTCGCCTACAATTGCTGAGATATGGCCAATTGGTTGGTTTGTACCTTGAAATTCATGCAAAACACGTTATCTGAGCACGACAATCCCAGTTGATCAGGCACGGTTTAGAAGAAAACCCGTTTGGAATGTCACTTTTGTGGGCTGTCGCCTACAATTGCTGAGATATGGCCGATTGGTTGGTTTGTACCTTGAAATTCATGCAAAATACGTTATCTGAGCACGACAATCCCAGTTGATGAGGCGCGGTTTAGAAGAAAACCCGTTTGGAATGTCACTTTTGTGGGCTGTCGCCTACAATTGCTGAGATATGGCCAATTGGTTGGTTTGTACCTTGAAATTCATGCAAAACACGTTATCTGAGCACGACAATCCCAGTTGATCAGGCACGGTTTAGAAGAAAACCCGTTTGGAATGTCACTTTTGTGGGCTGTCGCCTACAATTGCTGAGATATGGCCGATTGGTTGGTTTGTACCTTGAAATTCATGCAAGATACGTTATCTGAGCACGACAATCCCAGTTGATGAGGCGCGGTTTAGAAGAAAACCCGTTTGGAATGTCACTTTTGTGGGCTGTCGCCTACAATTGCTGAGATATGGCCAATTGGTTGGTTTGTACCTTGAAATTCATGCAAAACACGTTATCTGAGCACGACAATCCCAGTTGATCAGGCACGGTTTAGAAGAAAACCCGTTTGGAATGTCACTTTTGTGGGCTGTCGCCTACAATTGCTGAAATATGGCCGATTGGTTGGTTTGTACCTTGAAATTCATGCAAGATACGTTATCTGAGCACGACAATTCCAGTTGATCAGGCACGGTTTAGAAGAAAACCCGTTTGGAATGACACTTTTGTGGGCTGTCGCCTACAATTGCTGAGATATGGCCAATTGGTTGGTTTGTACCTTGAAATTCATGCAAAATACGTTATCTGAGCACGACAATCCCAGTTGATGAGGCGCGGTTTAGAAGAAAACCCGTTTGGAATGTCACTTTTGTGGGCTGACGCCTACAATTGCTGAGATATGGCCGATTGGTTGGTTTGTACCTTGAAATTCATGCAAAACACGTTATCTGAGCACGACAATCCCAGTTGATGAGGCGCGGTTTAGAAGAAAACCCGTTTGGAATGTCACTTTTGTGGGCTGTCGCCTACAATTGCTGAGATATGGCCAATTGGTTGGTTTGTACCTTGAAATTCATGCAAAACACGTTATCTGAGCACGACAATCCCAGTTGATCAGGCACGGTTTAGAAGAAAACCCGTTTGGAATGTCACTTTTGTGGGCTGTCGCCTACAATTGCTGAGATATGGCCGATTGGTTGCTTTGTACCTTGAAATTCATGCAAAATACGTTATCTGAGCACGACAATCCCAGTTGATGAGGCGCGGTTTAGAAGAAAACCCGTTTGGAATGTCACTTTTGTGGGCTGTCGCCTACAATTGCTGAGATATGGCCAATTGGTTGGTTTGTACCTTGAAATTCATGCAAAACACGTTATCTGAGCACGACAATCCCAGTTGATCAGGCACGGTTTAGAAGAAAACCCGTTTGGAATGTCACTTTTGTGGGCTGTCGCCTACAATTGCTGAGATATGGCCGATTGGTTGGTTTGTACCTTGAAATTCATGCAAGATACGTTATCTGAGCACGACAATCCCAGTTGATCAGGCACGGTTTAGAAGAAAACCCGTTTGGAATGACACTTTTGTGGGCTGTCGCCTACAATTGCTGAGATATGGCCGATTGGTTGGTTTGTACCTTGAAATTCATGCAAAACACGTTATCTGAGCACGACAATCCCAGTTGATGAGGCGCGGTTTAGAAGAAAACCCGTTTGGAATGTCACTTTTGTGGGCTGTCGCCTACAATTGCTGAGATATGGCCAATTGGTTGGTTTGTACCTTGAAATTCATGCAAAACACGTTATCTGAGCACGACAATCCCAGTTGATCAGGCACGGTTTAGAAGAAAACCCGTTTGGAATGTCACTTTTGTGGGCTGTCGCCTACAATTGCTGAGATATGGCCGATTGGTTGGTTTGTACCTTGAAATTCATGCAAAATACGTTATCTGAGCACGACAATCCCAGTTGATGAGGCGCGGTTTAGAAGAAAACCCGTTTGGAATGTCACTTTTGTGGGCTGTCGCCTACAATTGCTGAGATATGGCCAATTGGTTGGTTTGTACCTTGAAATTCATGCAAAACACGTTATCTGAGCACGACAATCCCAGTTGATCAGGCACGGTTTAGAAGAAAACCCGTTTGGAATGTCACTTTTGTGGGCTGTCGCCTACAATTGCTGAGATATGGCCGATTGGTTGGTTTGTACCTTGAAATTCATGCAAGATACGTTATCTGAGCACGACAATCCCAGTTGATCAGGCACGGTTTAGAAGAAAACCCGTTTGGAATGACACTTTTGTGGGCTGTCGCCTACAATTGCTGAGATATGGCCGATTGGTTGGTTTGTACCTTGAAATTCATGCAAAACACGTTATCTGAGCACGACAATCCCAGTTGATCAGGCACGGTTTAGAAGAAAACCCGTTTGGAATGTCACTTTTGTGGGCTGTCGCCTACAATTGCTGAGATATGGCCGATTGGTTGGTTTGTACCTTGAAATTCATGCAAGATACGTTATCTGAGCACGACAATTCCAGTTGATCAGGCACGGTTTAGAAGAAAACCCGTTTGGAATGACACTTTTGTGGGCTGTCGCCTACAATTGCTGAGATATGGCCAATTGGTTGGTTTGTACCTTGAAATTCATGCAAAATACGTTATCTGAGCACGACAATCCCAGTTGATGAGGCGCGGTTTAGAAGAAAACCCGTTTGGAATGTCACTTTTGTGGGCTGACGCCTACAATTGCTGAGATATGGCCGATTGGTTGGTTTGTACCTTGAAATTCATGCAAAACACGTTATCTGAGCACGACAATCCCAGTTGATGAGGCGCGGTTTAGAAGAAAACCCGTTTGGAATGTCACTTTTGTGGGCTGTCGCCTACAATTGCTGAGATATGGCCAATTGGTTGGTTTGTACCTTGAAATTCATGCAAAACACGTTATCTGAGCACGACAATCCCAGTTGATCAGGCACGGTTTAGAAGAAAACCCGTTTGGAATGTCACTTTTGTGGGCTGTCGCCTACAATTGCTGAGATATGGCCGATTGGTTGGTTTGTACCTTGAAATTCATGCAAAATACGTTATCTGAGCACGACAATCCCAGTTGATGAGGCGCGGTTTAGAAGAAAACCCGTTTGGAATGTCACTTTTGTGGGCTGTCGCCTACAATTGCTGAGATATGGCCAATTGGTTGGTTTGTACCTTGAAATTCATGCAAAACACGTTATCTGAGCACGACAATCCCAGTTGATCAGGCACGGTTTAGAAGAAAACCCGTTTGGAATGTCACTTTTGTGGGCTGTCGCCTACAATTGCTGAGATATGGCCGATTGGTTGGTTTGTACCTTGAAATTCATGCAAGATACGTTATCTGAGCACGACAATCCCAGTTGATCAGGCACGGTTTAGAAGAAAACCCGTTTGGAATGACACTTTTGTGGGCTGTCGCCTACAATTGCTGAGATATGGCCGATTGGTTGGTTTGTACCTTGAAATTCATGCAAAACACGTTATCTGAGCACGACAATCCCAGTTGATCAGGCACGGTTTAGAAGAAAACCCGTTTGGAATGTCACTTTTGTGGGCTGTCGCCTACAATTGCTGAGATATGGCCGATTGGTTGGTTTGTACCTTGAAATTCATGCAAGATACGTTATCTGAGCACGACAATTCCAGTTGATCAGGCACGCTTTAGAAGAAAACCCGTTTGGAATGACACTTTTGTGGGCTGTCGCCTACAATTGCTGAGATATGGCCAATTGGTTGGTTTGTACCTTGAAATTCATGCAAAATACGTTATCTGAGCACGACAATCCCAGTTGATGAGGCGCGGTTTAGAAGAAAACCCGTTTGGAATGTCACTTTTGTGGGCTGACGCCTACAATTGCTGAGATATGGCCGATTGGTTGGTTTGTACCTTGAAATTCATGCAAAACACGTTATCTGAGCACGACAATCCCAGTTGATGAGGCGCGGTTTAGAAGAAAACCCGTTTGGAATGTCACTTTTGTGGGCTGTCGCCTACAATTGCTGAGATATGGCCAATTGGTTGGTTTGTACCTTGAAATTCATGCAAAACACGTTATCTGAGCACGACAATCCCAGTTGATCAGGCACGGTTTAGAAGAAAACCCGTTTGGAATGTCACTTTTGTGGGCTGTCGCCTACAATTGCTGAGATATGGCCGATTGGTTGGTTTGTACCTTGAAATTCATGCAAAATACGTTATCTGAGCACGACAATCCCAGTTGATGAGGCGCGGTTTAGAAGAAAACCCGTTTGGAATGTCACTTTTGTGGGCTGTCGCCTACAATTGCTGAGATATGGCCAATTGGTTGGTTTGTACCTTGAAATTCATGCAAAACACGTTATCTGAGCACGACAATCCCAGTTGATCAGGCACGGTTTAGAAGAAAACCCGTTTGGAATGTCACTTTTGTGGGCTGTCGCCTACAATTGCTGAGATATGGCCGATTGGTTGGTTTGTACCTTGAAATTCATGCAAGATACGTTATCTGAGCACGACAATCCCAGTTGATCAGGCACGGTTTAGAAGAAAACCCGTTTGGAATGACACTTTTGTGGGCTGTCGCCTACAATTGCTGAGATATGGCCAATTGGTTGGTTTGTACCTTGAAATTCATGCAAAATACGTTATCTGAGCACGACAATCCCAGTTGATGAGGCGCGGTTTAGAAGAAAACCCGTTTGGAATGTCACTTTTGTGGGCTGACGCCTACAATTGCTGAGATATGGCCGATTGGTTGGTTTGTACCTTGAAATTCATGCAAAACACGTTATCTGAGCACGACAATCCCAGTTGATGAGGCGCGGTTTAGAAGAAAACCCGTTTGGAATGTCACTTTTGTGGGCTGTCGCCTACAATTGCTGAGATATGGCCAATTGGTTGGTTTGTACCTTGAAATTCATGCAAAACACGTTATCTGAGCACGACAATCCCAGTTGATCAGGCACGGTTTAGAAGAAAACCCGTTTGGAATGTCACTTTTGTGGGCTGTCGCCTACAATTGCTGAGATATGGCCGATTGGTTGGTTTGTACCTTGAAATTCATGCAAAATACGTTATCTGAGCACGACAATCCCAGTTGATGAGGCGCGGTTTAGAAGAAAACCCGTTTGGAATGTCACTTTTGTGGGCTGTCGCCTACAATTGCTGAGATATGGCCAATTGGTTGGTTTGTACCTTGAAATTCATGCAAAACACGTTATCTGAGCACGACAATCCCAGTTGATCAGGCACGGTTTAGAAGAAAACCCGTTTGGAATGTCACTTTTGTGGGCTGTCGCCTACAATTGCTGAGATATGGCCGATTGGTTGGTTTGTACCTTGAAATTCATGCAAGATACGTTATCTGAGCACGACAATCCCAGTTGATCAGGCACGGTTTAGAAGAAAACCCGTTTGGAATGACACTTTTGTGGGCTGTCGCCTACAATTGCTGAGATATGGCCAATTGGTTGGTTTGTACCTTGAAATTCATGCAAAATACGTTATCTGAGCACGACAATCCCAGTTGATGAGGCGCGGTTTAGAAGAAAACCCGTTTGGAATGTCACTTTTGTGGGCTGACGCCTACAATTGCTGAGATATGGCCGATTGGTTGGTTTGTACCTTGAAATTCATGCAAAACACGTTATCTGAGCACGACAATCCCAGTTGATCAGGCACGGTTTAGAAGAAAACCCGTTTGGAATGTCACTTTTGTGGGCTGTCGCCTACAATTGCTGAGATATGGCCGATTGGTTGGTTTGTACCTTGAAATTCATGCAAGATACGTTATCTGAGCACGACAATCCCAGTTGATCAGGCACGGTTTAGAAGAAAACCCGTTTGGAATGACACTTTTGTGGGCTGTCGCCTACAATTGCTGAGATATGGCCGATTGGTTGGTTTGTACCTTGAAATTCATGCAAAACACGTTATCTGAGCACGACAATCCCAGTTGATCAGGCACGGTTTAGAAGAAAACCCGTTTGGAATGTCACTTTTGTGGGCTGTCGCCTACAATTGCTGAGATATGGCCAATTGGTTGGTTTGTACCTTGAAATTCATGCAAAATACGTTATCTGAGCACGACAATCCCAGTAGATGAGGCGCGGTTTAGAAGAAAACCCGTTTGGAATGTCACTTTTGTGGGCTGACGCCTACAATTGCTGAGATATGGCCGATTGGTTGGTTTGTACCTTGAAATTCATGCAAAACACGTTATCTGAGCACGACAATCCCAGTTGATGAGGCGCGGTTTAGAAGAAAACCCGTTTGGAATGTCACTTTTGTGGGCTGTCGCCTACAATTGCTGAGATATGGCCAATTGGTTGGTTTGTACCTTGAAATTCATGCAAAACACGTTATCTGAGCACGACAATCCCAGTTGATCAGGCACGGTTTAGAAGAAAACCCGTTTGGAATGTCACTTTTGTGGGCTGTCGCCTACAATTGCTGAGATATGGCCGATTGGTTGGTTTGTACCTTGAAATTCATGCAAAATACGTTATCTGAGCACGACAATCCCAGTTGATGAGGCGCGGTTTAGAAGAAAACCCGTTTGGAATGTCACTTTTGTGGGCTGTCGCCTACAATTGCTGAGATATGGCCAATTGGTTGGTTTGTACCTTGAAATTCATGCAAAACACGTTATCTGAGCACGACAATCCCAGTTGATCAGGCATGGTTTAGAAGAAAACCCGTTTGGAATGTCACTTTTGTGGGCTGTCGCCTACAATTGCTGAGATATGGCCGATTGGTTGGTTTGTACCTTGAAATTCATGCAAGATACGTTATCTGAGCACGACAATCCCAGTTGATCAGGCACGGTTTAGAAGAAAACCCGTTTGGAATGACACTTTTGTGGGCTGTCGCCTACAATTGCTGAGATATGGCCAATTGGTTGGTTTGTACCTTGAAATTCATGCAAAATACGTTATCTGAGCACGACAATCCCAGTTGATGAGGCGCGGTTTAGAAGAAAACCCGTTTGGAATGTCACTTTTGTGGGCTGACGCCTACAATTGCTGAGATATGGCCGATTGGTTGGTTTGTACCTTGAAATTCATGCAAAACACGTTATCTGAGCACGACAATCCCAGTTGATGAGGCGCGGATTAGAAGAAAACCCGTTTGGAATGTCACTTTTGTGGGCTGTCGCCTACAATTGCTGAGATATGGCCAATTGGTTGGTTTGTACCTTGAAATTCATGCAAAACACGTTATCTGAGCACGACAATCCCAGTTGATCAGGCACGGTTTAGAAGAAAACCCGTTTGGAATGTCACTTTTGTGGGCTGTCGCCTACAATTGCTGAGATATGGCCGATTGGTTGGTTTGTACCTTGAAATTCATGCAAAATACGTTATCTGAGCACGACAATCCCAGTTGATGAGGCGCGGTTTAGAAGAAAACCCGTTTGGAATGTCACTTTTGTGGGCTGTCGCCTACAATTGCTGAGATATGGCCAATTGGTTGGTTTGTACCTTGAAATTCATGCAAAACACGTTATCTGAGCACGACAATCCCAGTTGATCAGGCACGGTTTAGAAGAAAACCCGTTTGGAATGTCACTTTTGTGGGCTGTCGCCTACAATTGCTGAGATATGGCCGATTGGTTGGTTTGTACCTTGAAATTCATGCAAGATACGTTATCTGAGCACGACAATCCCAGTTGATCAGGCACGGTTTAGAAGAAAACCCGTTTGGAATGACACTTTTGTGGGCTGTCGCCTACAATTGCTGAGATATGGCCAATTGGTTGGTTTGTACCTTGAAATTCATGCAAAATACGTTATCTGAGCACGACAATCCCAGTTGATGAGGCGCGGTTTAGAAGAAAACCCGTTTGGAATGTCACTTTTGTGGGCTGACGCCTACAATTGCTGAGATATGGCCGATTGGTTGGTTTGTACCTTGAAATTCATGCAAAACACGTTATCTGAGCACGACAATCCCAGTTGATGAGGCGCGGTTTAGAAGAAAACCCGTTTGGAATGTCACTTTTGTGGGCTGTCGCCTACAATTGCTGAGATATGGCCAATTGGTTGGTTTGTACCTTGAAATTCATGCAAAACACGTTATCTGAGCACGACAATCCCAGTTGATCAGGCACGGTTTAGAAGAAAACCCGTTTGGAATGTCACTTTTGTGGGCTGTC
The DNA here is from genome assembly GCA_959613345.1 of Tolmerus cingulatus. Taxonomy (NCBI): domain Eukaryota; kingdom Metazoa; phylum Arthropoda; class Insecta; order Diptera; family Asilidae; genus Tolmerus; species Tolmerus cingulatus. The sequence goes on from CAUIJO010000047.1 coordinate 58,019, forward strand.
GCCTACAATTGCTGAGATATGGCCGATTGGTTGGTTTGTACCTTGAAATTCATGCAAAATACGTTATCTGAGCACGACAATCCCAGTTGATGAGGCGCGGTTTAGAAGAAAACCCGTTTGGAATGTCACTTTTGTGGGCTGTCGCCTACAATTGCTGAGATATGGCCAATTGGTTGGTTTGTACCTTGAAATTCATGCAAAACACGTTATCTGAGCACGACAATCCCAGTTGATCAGGCACGGTTTAGAAGAAAACCCGTTTGGAATGTCACTTTTGTGGGCTGTCGCCTACAATTGCTGAGATATGGCCGATTGGTTGGTTTGTACCTTGAAATTCATGCAAGATACGTTATCTGAGCACGACAATCCCAGTTGATGAGGCGCGGTTTAGAAGAAAACCCGTTTGGAATGACACTTTTGTGGGCTGTCGCCTACAATTGCTGAGATATGGCCGATTGGTTGGTTTGTACCTTGAAATTCATGCAAAACACGTTATCTGAGCACGACAATCCCAGTTGATCAGGCACGGTTTAGAAGAAAACCCGTTTGGAATGTCACTTTTGTGGGCTGTCGCCTACAATTGCTGAGATATGGCCGATTGGTTGGTTTGTACCTTGAAATTCATGCAAGATACGTTATCTGAGCACGACAATTCCAGTTGATCAGGCACGGTTTAGAAGAAAACCCGTTTGGAATGACACTTTTGTGGGCTGTCGCCTACAATTGCTGAGATATGGCCAATTGGTTGGTTTGTACCTTGAAATTCATGCAAAATACGTTATCTGAGCACGACAATCCCAGTTGATGAGGCGCGGTTTAGAAGAAAACCCGTTTGGAATGTCACTTTTGTGGGCTGACGCCTACAATTGCTGAGATATGGCCGATTGGTTGGTTTGTACCTTGAAATTCATGCAAAACACGTTATCTGAGCACGACAATCTCAGTTGATGAGGCGCGGTTTAGAAGAAAACCCGTTTGGAATGTCACTTTTGTGGGCTGTCGCCTACAATTGCTGAGATATGGCCAATTGGTTGGTTTGTACCTTGAAATTCATGCAAAACACGTTATCTGAGCACGACAATCCCAGTTGATCAGGCACGGTTTAGAAGAAAACCCGTTTGGAATGTCACTTTTGTGGGCTGTCGCCTACAATTGCTGAGATATGGCCGATTGGTTGGTTTGTACCTTGAAATTCATGCAAAATACGTTATCTGAGCACGACAATCCCAGTTGATGAGGCGCGGTTTAGAAGAAAACCCGTTTGGAATGTCACTTTTGTGGGCTGTCGCCTACAATTGCTGAGATATGGCCAATTGGTTGGTTTGTACCTTGAAATTCATGCAAAACACGTTATCTGAGCACGACAATCCCAGTTGATCAGGCACGGTTTAGTAGAAAACCCGTTTGGAATGTCACTTTTGTGGGCTGTCGCCTACAATTGCTGAGATATGGCCGATTGGTTGGTTTGTACCTTGAAATTCATGCAAGATACGTTATCTGAGCACGACAATCCCAGTTGATCAGGCACGGTTTAGAAGAAAACCCGTTTGGAATGACACTTTTGTGGGCTGTCGCCTACAATTGCTGAGATATGGCCGATTGGTTGGTTTGTACCTTGAAATTCATGCAAAACACGTTATCTGAGCACGACAATCCCAGTTGATGAGGCGCGGTTTAGAAGAAAACCCGTTTGGAATGTCACTTTTGTGGGCTGTCGCCTACAATTGCTGAGATATGGCCAATTGGTTGGTTTGTACCTTGAAATTCATGCAAAACACGTTATCTGAGCACGACAATCCCAGTTGATCAGGCACGGTTTAGAAGAAAACCCGTTTGGAATGTCACTTTTGTGGGCTGTCGCCTACAATTGCTGAGATATGGCCGATTGGTTGGTTTGTACCTTGAAATTCATGCAAAATACGTTATCTGAGCACGACAATCCCAGTTGATGAGGCGCGGTTTAGAAGAAAACCCGTTTGGAATGTCACTTTTGTGGGCTGTCGCCTACAATTGCTGAGATATGGCCAATTGGTTGGTTTGTACCTTGAAATTCATGCAAAACACGTTATCTGAGCACGACAATCCCAGTTGATCAGGCACGGTTTAGAAGAAAACCCGTTTGGAATGTCACTTTTGTGGGCTGTCGCCTACAATTGCTGAGATATGGCCGATTGGTTGGTTTGTACCTTGAAATTCATGCAAGATACGTTATCTGAGCACGACAATCCCAGTAGATCAGGCACGGTTTAGAAGAAAACCCGTTTGGAATGACACTTTTGTGGGCTGTCGCCTACAATTGCTGAGATATGGCCGATTGGTTGGTTTGTACCTTGAAATTCATGCAAAACACGTTATCTGAGCACGACAATCCCAGTTGATCAGGCACGGTTTAGAAGAAAACCCGTTTGGAATGTCACTTTTGTGGGTTGTCGCCTACAATTGCTGAGATATGGCCGATTGGTTGGTTTGTACCTTGAAATTCATGCAAGATACGTTATCTGAGCACGACAATTCCAGTTGATCAGGCACGGTTTAGAAGAAAACCCGTTTGGAATGACACTTTTGTGGGCTGTCGCCTACAATTGCTGAGATATGGCCAATTGGTTGGTTTGTACCTTGAAATTCATGCAAAATACGTTATCTGAGCACGACAATCCCAGTTGATGAGGCGCGGTTTAGAAGAAAACCCGTTTGGAATGTCACTTTTGTGGGCTGACGCCTACAATTGCTGAGATATGGCCGATTGGTTGGTTTGTACCTTGAAATTCATGCAAAACACGTTATCTGAGCACGACAATCCCAGTTGATGAGGCGCGGTTTAGAAGAAAACCCGTTTGGAATGTCACTTTTGTGGGCTGTCGCCTACAATTGCTGAGATATGGCCAATTGGTTGGTTTGTACCTTGAAATTCATGCAAAACACGTTATCTGAGCACGACAATCCCAGTTGATCAGGCACGGTTTAGAAGAAAACCCGTTTGGAATGTCACTTTTGTGGGCTGTCGCCTACAATTGCTGAGATATGGCCGATTGGTTGGTTTGTACCTTGAAATTCATGCAAAATACGTTATCTGAGCACGACAATCCCAGTTGATGAGGCGCGGTTTAGAAGAAAACCCGTTTGGAATGTCACTTTTGTGGGCTGTCGCCTACAATTGCTGAGATATGGCCAATTGGTTGGTTTGTACCTTGAAATTCATGCAAAACACGTTATCTGAGCACGACAATCCCAGTTGATCAGGCACGGTTTAGAAGAAAACCCGTTTGGAATGTCACTTTTGTGGGCTGTCGCCTACAATTGCTGAGATATGGCCGATTGGTTGGTTTGTACCTTGAAATTCATGCAAGATACGTTATCTGAGCACGACAATCCCAGTTGATCAGGCACGGTTTAGAAGAAAACCCGTTTGGAATGACACTTTTGTGGGCTGTCGCCTACAATTGCTGAGATATGGCCGATTGGTTGGTTTGTACCTTGAAATTCATGCAAAACACGTTATCTGAGCACGACAATCCCAGTTGATCAGGCACGGTTTAGAAGAAAACCCGTTTGGAATGTCACTTTTGTGGGCTGTCGCCTACAATTGCTGAGATATGGCCGATTGGTTGGTTTGTACCTTGAAATTCATGCAAGATACGTTATCTGAGCACGACAATTCCAGTTGATCAGGCACGGTATAGAAGAAAACCCGTTTGGAATGACACTTTTGTGGGCTGTCGCCTACAATTGCTGAGATATGGCCAATTGGTTGGTTTGTACCTTGAAATTCATGCAAAATACGTTATCTGAGCACGACAATCCCAGTTGATGAGGCGCGGTTTAGAAGAAAACCCGTTTGGAATGTCACTTTTGTGGGCTGACGCCTACAATTGCTGAGATATGGCCGATTGGTTGGTTTGTACCTTGAAATTCATGCAAAACACGTTATCTGAGCACGACAATCCCAGTTGATGAGGCGCGGTTTAGAAGAAAACCCGTTTGGAATGTCACTTTTGTGGGCTGTCGCCTACAATTGCTGAGATATGGCCAATTGGTTGGTTTGTACCTTGAAATTCATGCAAAACACGTTATCTGAGCACGACAATCCCAGTTGATCAGGCACGGTTTAGAAGAAAACCCGTTTGGAATGTCACTTTTGTGGGCTGTCGCCTACAATTGCTGAGATATGGCCGATTGGTTGGTTTGTACCTTGAAATTCATGCAAAATACGTTATCTGAGCACGACAATCCCAGTTGATCAGGCGCGGTTTAGAAGAAAACCCGTTTGGAATGTCACTTTTGTGGGCTGTCGCCTACAATTGCTGAGATATGGCCAATTGGTTGGTTTGTACCTTGAAATTCATGCAAAACACGTTATCTGAGCACGACAATCCCAGTTGATCAGGCACGGTTTAGAAGAAAACCCGTTTGGAATGTCACTTTTGTGGGCTGTCGCCTACAATTGCTGAGATATGGCCGATTGGTTGGTTTGTACCTTGAAATTCATGCAAGATACGTTATCTGAGCACGACAATCCCAGTTGATCAGGCACGGTTTAGAAGAAAACCCGTTTGGAATGACACTTTTGTGGGCTGTCGCCTACAATTGCTGAGATATGGCCAATTGGTTGGTTTGTACCTTGAAATTCATGCAAAATACGTTATCTGAGCACGACAATCCCAGTTGATGAGGCGCGGTTTAGAAGAAAACCCGTTTGGAATGTCACTTTTGTGGGCTGACGCCTACAATTGCTGAGATATGGCCGATTGGTTGGTTTGTACCTTGAAATTCATGCAAAACACGTTATCTGAGCACGACAATCCCAGTTGATGAGGCGCGGTTTAGAAGAAAACCCGTTTGGAATGTCACTTTTGTGGGCTGTCGCCTACAATTGCTGAGATATGGCCAATTGGTTGGTTTGTACCTTGAAATTCATGCAAAACACGTTATCTGAGCACGACAATCCCAGTTGATCAGGCACGGTTTAGAAGAAAACCCGTTTGGAATGTCACTTTTGTGGGCTGTCGCCTACAATTGCTGAGATATGGCCGATTGGTTGGTTTGTACCTTGAAATTCATGCAAAATACGTTATCTGAGCACGACAATCCCAGTTGATGAGGCGCGGTTTAGAAGAAAACCCGTTTGGAATGTCACTTTTGTGGGCTGTCGCCTACAATTGCTGAGATATGGCCAATTGGTTGGTTTGTACCTTGAAATTCATGCAAAACACGTTATCTGAGCACGACAATCCCAGTTGATCAGGCACGGTTTAGAAGAAAACCCGTTTGGAATGACACTTTTGTGGGCTGTCGCCTACAATTGCTGAGATATGGCCAATTGGTTGGTTTGTACCTTGAAATTCATGCAAAATACGTTATCTGAGCACGACAATCCCAGTTGATGAGGCGCGGTTTAGAAGAAAACCCGTTTGGAATGTCACTTTTGTGGGCTGACGCCTACAATTGCTGAGATATGGCCGATTGGTTGGTTTGTACCTTGAAATTCATGCAAAACACGTTATCTGAGCACGACAATCCCAGTTGATCAGGCACGGTTTAGAAGAAAACCCGTTTGGAATGTCACTTTTGTGGGCTGTCGCCTACAATTGCTGAGATATGGCCGATTGGTTGGTTTGTACCTTGAAATTCATGCAAGATACGTTATCTGAGCACGACAATCCCAGTTGATCAGGCACGGTTTAGAAGAAAACCCGTTTGGAATGACACTTTTGTGGGCTGTCGCCTACAATTGCTGAGATATGGCCGATTGGTTGGTTTGTACCTTGAAATTCATGCAAAACACGTTATCTGAGCACGACAATCCCAGTTGATCAGGCACGGTTTAGAAGAAAACCCGTTTGGAATGTCACTTTTGTGGGCTGTCGCCTACAATTGCTGAGATATGGCCAATTGGTTGGTTTGTACCTTGAAATTCATGCAAAATACGTTATCTGAGCACGACAATCCCAGTTGATGAGGCGCGGTTTAGAAGAAAACCCGTTTGGAATGTCACTTTTGTGGGCTGACGCCTACAATTGCTGAGATATGGCCGATTGGTTGGTTTATACCTTGAAATTCATGCAAAACACGTTATCTGAGCACGACAATCCCAGTTGATGAGGCGCGGTTTAGAAGAAAACCCGTTTGGAATGTCACTTTTGTGGGCTGTCGCCTACAATTGCTGAGATATGGCCAATTGGTTGGTTTGTACCTTGAAATTCATGCAAAACACGTTATCTGAGCACGACAATCCCAGTTGATCAGGCACGGTTTAGAAGAAAACCCGTTTGGAATGTCACTTTTGTGGGCTGTCGCCTACAATTGCTGAGATATGGCCGATTGGTTGGTTTGTACCTTGAAATTCATGCAAAATACGTTATCTGAGCACGACAATCCCAGTTGATGAGGCGCGGTTTAGAAGAAAACCCGTTTGGAATGTCACTTTTGTGGGCTGTCGCCTACAATTGCTGAGATATGGCCAATTGGTTGGTTTGTACCTTGAAATTCATGCAAAACACGTTATCTGAGCACGACAATCCCAGTTGATCAGGCACGGTTTAGAAGAAAACCCGTTTGGAATGTCACTTTTGTGGGCTGTCGCCTACAATTGCTGAGATATGGCCGATTGGTTGGTTTGTACCTTGAAATTCATGCAAGATACGTTATCTGAGCACGACAATCCCAGTTGATCAGGCACGGTTTAGAAGAAAACCCGTTTGGAATGACACTTTTGTGGGCTGTCGCCTACAATTGCTGAGATATGGCCAATTGGTTGGTTTGTACCTTGAAATTCATGCAAAATACGTTATCTGAGCACGACAATCCCAGTTGATGAGGCGCGGTTTAGAAGAAAACCCGTTTGGAATGTCACTTTTGTGGGCTGACGCCTACAATTGCTGAGATATGGCCGATTGGTTGGTTTGTACCTTGAAATTCATGCAAAACACGTTATCTGAGCACGACAATCCCAGTTGATGAGGCGCGGTTTAGAAGAAAACCCGTTTGGAATGTCACTTTTGTGGGCTGTCGCCTACAATTGCTGAGATATGGCCAATTGGTTGGTTTGTACCTTGAAATTCATGCAAAACACGTTATCTGAGCACGACAATCCCAGTTGATCAGGCACGGTTTAGAAGAAAACCCGTTTGGAATGTCACTTTTGTGGGCTGTCGCCTACAATTGCTGAGATATGGCCGATTGGTTGGTTTGTACCTTGAAATTCATGCAAAATACGTTATCTGAGCACGACAATCCCAGTTGATGAGGCGCGGTTTAGAAGAAAACCCGTTTGGAATGTCACTTTTGTGGGCTGTCGCCTACAATTGCTGAGATATGGCCAATTGGTTGGTTTGTACCTTGAAATTCATGCAAAACACGTTATCTGAGCACGACAATCCCAGTTGATCAGGCACGGTTTAGAAGAAAACCCGTTTGGAATGTCACTTTTGTGGGCTGTCGCCTACAATTGCTGAGATATGGCCGATTGGTTGGTTTGTACCTTGAAATTCATGCAAGATACGTTATCTGAGCACGACAATCCCAGTTGATCAGGCACGGTTTAGAAGAAAACCCGTTTGGAATGACACTTTTGTGGGCTGTCGCCTACAATTGCTGAGATATGGCCGATTGGTTGGTTTGTACCTTGAAATTCATGCAAGATACGTTATCTGAGCACGACAATTCCAGTTGATCAGGCACGGTTTAGAAGAAAACCCGTTTGGAATGACACTTTTGTGGGCTGTCGCCTACAATTGCTGAGATATGGCCAATTGGTTGGTTTGTACCTTGAAATTCATGCAAAATACGTTATCTGAGCACGACAATCCCAGTTGATGAGGCGCGGTTTAGAAGAAAACCCGTTTGGAATGTCACTTTTGTGGGCTGACGCCTACAATTGCTGAGATATGGCCGATTGGTTGGTTTGTACCTTGAAATTCATGCAAAACACGTTATCTGAGCACGACAATCCCAGTTGATGAGGCGCGGTTTAGAAGAAAACCCGTTTGGAATGTCACTTTTGTGGGCTGTCGCCTACAATTGCTGAGATATGGCCAATTGGTTGGTTTGTACCTTGAAATTCATGCAAAACACGTTATCTGAGCACGACAATCCCAGTTGATCAGGCACGGTTTAGAAGAAAACCCGTTTGGAATGTCACTTTTGTGGGCTGTCGCCTACAATTGCTGAGATATGGCCGATTGGTTGGTTTGTACCTTGAAATTCATGCAAAATACGTTATCTGAGCACGACAATCCCAGTTGATGAGGCGCGGTTTAGAAGAAAACCCGTTTGGAATGTCACTTTTGTGGGCTGTCGCCTACAATTGCTGAGATATGGCCAATTGGTTGGTTTGTACCTTGAAATTCATGCAAAATACGTTATCTGAGCACGACAATCCCAGTTGATGAGGCGCGGTTTAGAAGAAAACCCGTTTGGAATGTCACTTTTGTGGGCTGACGCCTACAATTGCTGAGATATGGCCGATTGGTTGGTTTGTACCTTGAAATTCATGCAAAACACGTTATCTGAGCACGACAATCCCAGTTGATGAGGCGCGGTTTAGAAGAAAACCCGTTTGGAATGTCACTTTTGTGGGCTGTCGCCTACAATTGCTGAGATATGGCCAATTGGTTGGTTTGTACCTTGAAATTCATGCAAAACACGTTATCTGAGCACGACAATCCCAGTTGATCAGGCACGGTTTAGAAGAAAACCCGTTTGGAATGTCACTTTTGTGGGCTGTCGCCTACAATTGCTGAGATATGGCCGATTGGTTGGTTTGTACCTTGAAATTCATGCAAAATACGTTATCTGAGCACGACAATCCCAGTTGATGAGGCGCGGTTTAGAAGAAAACCCGTTTGGAATGTCACTTTTGTGGGCTGTCGCCTACAATTGCTGAGATATGGCCAATTGGTTGGTTTGTACCTTGAAATTCATGCAAAACACGTTATCTGAGCACGACAATCCCAGTTGATCAGGCACGGTTTAGAAGAAAACCCGTTTGGAATGTCACTTTTGTGGGCTGACGCCTACAATTGCTGAGATATGGCCGATTGGTTGGTTTGTACCTTGAAATTCATGCAAAACACGTTATCTGAGCACGACAATCCCAGTTGATGAGGCGCGGTTTAGAAGAAAACCCGTTTGGAATGTCACTTTTGTGGGCTGTCGCCTACAATTGCTGAGATATGGCCAATTGGTTGGTTTGTACCTTGAAATTCATGCAAAACACGTTATCTGAGCACGACAATCCCAGTTGATCAGGCACGGTTTAGAAGAAAACCCGTTTGGAATGTCACTTTTGTGGGCTGTCGCCTACAATTGCTGAGATATGGCCGATTGGTTGGTTTGTACCTTGAAATTCATGCAAAATACGTTATCTGAGCACGACAATCCCAGTTGATGAGGCGCGGTTTAGAAGAAAACCCGTTTGGAATGTCACTTTTGTGGGCTGACGCCTACAATTGCTGAGATATGGCCGATTGGTTGGTTTGTACCTTGAAATTCATGCAAAACACGTTATCTGAGCACGACAATCCCAGTTGATGAGGCGCGGTTTAGAAGAAAACCCGTTTGGAATGTCACTTTTGTGGGCTGTCGCCTACAATTGCTGAGATATGGCCAATTGGTTGGTTTGTACCTTGAAATTCATGCAAAACACGTTATCTGAGCACGACAATCCCAGTTGATCAGGCACGGTTTAGAAGAAAACCCGTTTGGAATGTCACTTTTGTGGGCTGTCGCCTACAATTGCTGAGATATGGCCGATTGGTTGGTTTGTACCTTGAAATTCATGCAAAATACGTTATCTGAGCACGACAATCCCAGTTGATGAGGCGCGGTTTAGAAGAAAACCCGTTTGGAATGTCACTTTTGTGGGCTGACGCCTACAATTGCTGAGATATGGCCGATTGGTTGGTTTGTACCTTGAAATTCATGCAAAACACGTTATCTGAGCACGACAATCCCAGTTGATGAGGCGCGGTTTAGAAGAAAACCCGTTTGGAATGTCACTTTTGTGGGCTGTCGCCTACAATTGCTGAGATATGGCCAATTGGTTGGTTTGTACCTTGAAATTCATGCAAAACACGTTATCTGAGCACGACAATCCCAGTTGATCAGGCACGGTTTAGAAGAAAACCCGTTTGGAATGTCACTTTTGTGGGCTGTCGCCTACAATTGCTGAGATATGGCCGATTGGTTGGTTTGTACCTTGAAATTCATGCAAAATACGTTATCTGAGCACGACAATCCCAGTTGATGAGGCGCGGTTTAGAAGAAAACCCGTTTGGAATGTCACTTTTGTGGGCTGTCGCCTACAATTGCTGAGATATGGCCAATTGGTTGGTTTGTACCTTGAAATTCATGCAAAACACGTTATCTGAGCACGACAATCCCAGTTGATCAGGCACGGTTTAGAAGAAAACCCGTTTGGAATGTCACTTTTGTGGGCTGTCGCCTACAATTGCTGAGATATGGCCGATTGGTTGGTTTGTACCTTGAAATTCATGCAAGATACGTTATCTGAGCACGACAATCCCAGTTGATCAGGCACGGTTTAGAAGAAAACCCGTTTGGAATGTCACTTTTGTGGGCTGTCGCCTACAATTGCTGAGATATGGCCGATTGGTTGGTTTGTACCTTGAAATTCATGCAAAACACGTTATCTGAGCACGACAATCCCAGTTGATCAGGCACGGTTTAGAAGAAAACCCGTTTGGAATGTCACTTTTGTGGGCTGTCGCCTACAATTGCTGAGATATGGCCGATTGGTTGGTTTGTACCTTGAAATTCATGCAAGATACGTTATCTGAGCACGACAATTCCAGTTGATCAGGCACGGTTTAGAAGAAAACCCGTTTGGAATGACACTTTTGTGGGCTGTCGCCTACAATTGCTGAGATATGGCCGATTGGTTGGTTTGTACCTTGAAATTCATGCAAAACACGTTATCTGAGCACGACAATCCCAGTTGATCAGGCACGGTTTAGAAGAAAACCCGTTTGGAATGTCACTTTTGTGGGCTGTCGCCTACAATTGCTGAGATATGGCCGATTGGTTGGTTTGTACCTTGAAATTCATGCAAGATACGTTATCTGAGCACGACAATTCCAGTTGATCAGGCACGGTTTAGAAGAAAACCCGTTTGGAATGACACTTTTGTGGGCTGTCGCCTACAATTGCTGAGATATGGCCAATTGGTTGGTTTGTACCTTGAAATTCATGCAAAATACGTTATCTGAGCACGACAATCCCAGTTGATGAGGCGCGGTTTAGAAGAAAACCCGTTTGGAATGTCACTTTTGTGGGCTGACGCCTACAATTGCTGAGATATGGCCGATTGGTTGGTTTGTACCTTGAAATTCATGCAAAACACGTTATCTGAGCACGACAATCCCAGTTGATGAGGCGCGGTTTAGAAGAAAACCCGTTTGGAATGTCACTTTTGTGGGCTGTCGCCTACAATTGCTGAGATATGGCCAATTGGTTGGTTTGTACCTTGAAATTCATGCAAAACACGTTATCTGAGCACGACAATCCCAGTTGATCAGGCACGGTTTAGAAGAAAACCCGTTTGGAATGTCACTTTTGTGGGCTGTCGCCTACAATTGCTGAGATATGGCCGATTGGTTGGTTTGTACCTTGAAATTCATGCAAAATACGTTATCTGAGCACGACAATCCCAGTTGATGAGGCGCGGTTTAGAAGAAAACCCGTTTGGAATGTCACTTTTGTGGGCTGACGCCTACAATTGCTGAGACATGGCCGATTGGTTGGTTTGTACCTTGAAATTCATGCAAAACACGTTATCTGAGCACGACAATCCATGAGGCGCGGTTTAGAAGAAAACCCGTTTGGAATGTCACTTTTGTGGGCTGTCGCCTACAATTGCTGAGATATGGCCAATTGGTTGGTTTGTACCTTGAAATTCATGCAAAACACGTTATCTGAGCACGACAATCCCAGTTGATCAGGCACGGTTTAGAAGAAAACCCGTTTGGAATGTCACTTTTGTGGGCTGTCGCCTACAATTGCTGAGATATGGCCGATTGGTTGGTTTGTACCTTGAAATTCATGCAAAATACGTTATCTGAGCACGACAATCCCAGTTGATGAGGCGCGGTTTAGAAGAAAACCCGTTTGGAATGTCACTTTTGTGGGCTGTCGCCTACAATTGCTGAGATATGGCCAATTGGTTGGTTTGTACCTTGAAATTCATGCAAAACACGTTATCTGAGCACGACAATCCCAGTTGATCAGGCACGGTTTAGAAGAAAACCCGTTTGGAATGTCACTTTTGTGGGCTGTCGCCTACAATTGCTGAGATATGGCCGATTGGTTGGTTTGTACCTTGAAATTCATGCAAGATACGTTATCTGAGCACGACAATCCCAGTTGATCAGGCACGGTTTAGAAGAAAACCCGTTTGGAATGACACTTTTGTGGGCTGTCGCCTACAATTGCTGAGATATGGCCGATTGGTTGGTTTGTACCTTGAAATTCATGCAAAACACGTTATCTGAGCACGACAATCCCAGTTGATCAGGCACGGTTTAGAAGAAAACCCGTTTGGAATGTCACTTTTGTGGGCTGTCGCCTACAATTGCTGAGATATGGCCGATTGGTTGGTTTGTACCTTGAAATTCATGCAAGATACGTTATCTGAGCACGACAATTCCAGTTGATCAGGCACGGTTTAGAAGAAAACCCGTTTGGAATGACACTTTTGTGGGCTGTCGCCTACAATTGCTGAGATATGGTCAATTGGTTGGTTTGTACCTTGAAATTCATGCAAAATACGTTATCTGAGCACGACAATCCCAGTTGATGAGGCGCGGTTTAGAAGAAAACCCGTTTGGAATGACACTTTTGTGGGCTGTCGCCTACAATTGCTGAGATATGGCCGATTGGTTGGTTTGTACCTTGAAATTCATGCAAAACACGTTATCTGAGCACGACAATCCCAGTTGATCAGGCACGGTTTAGAAGAAAACCCGTTTGGAATGTCACTTTTGTGGGCTGTCGCCTACAATTGCTGAGATATGGCCGATTGGTTGGTTTGTACCTTGAAATTCATGCAAGATACGTTATCTGAGCACGACAATTCCAGTTGATCAGGCACGGTTTAGAAGAAAACCCGTTTGGAATGACACTTTTGTGGGCTGTCGCCTACAATTGCTGAGATATGGCCAATTGGTTGGTTTGTACCTTGAAATTCATGCAAAATACGTTATCTGAGCACGACAATCCCAGTTGATGAGGCGCGGTTTAGAAGAAAACCCGTTTGGAATGTCACTTTTGTGGGCTGACGCCTACAATTGCTGAGATATGGCCGATTGGTTGGTTTGTACCTTGAAATTCATGCAAAACACGTTATCTGAGCACGACAATCCCAGTTGATGAGGCGCGGTTTAGAAGAAAACCCGTTTGGAATGTCACTTTTGTGGGCTGTCGCCTACAATTGCTGAGATATGGCCAATTGGTTGGTTTGTACCTTGAAATTCATGCAAAACACGTTATCTGAGCACGACAATCCCAGTTGATCAGGCACGGTTTAGAAGAAAACCCGTTTGGAATGTCACTTTTGTGGGCTGTCGCCTACAATTGCTGAGATATGGCCGATTGGTTGGTTTGTACCTTGAAATTCATGCAAAATACGTTATCTGAGCACGACAATCCCAGTTGATGAGGCGCGGTTTAGAAGAAAACCCGTTTGGAATGTCACTTTTGTGGGCTGTCGCCTACAATTGCTGAGATATGGCCAATTGGTTGGTTTGTACCTTGAAATTCATGCAAAACACGTTATCTGAGCACGACAATCCCAGTTGATCAGGCACGGTTTAGAAGAAAACCCGTTTGGAATGTCACTTTTGTGGGCTGTCGCCTACAATTGCTGAGATATGGCCGATTGGTTGGTTTGTACCTTGAAATTCATGCAAGATACGTTATCTGAGCACGACAATCCCAGTTGATCAGGCACGGTTTAGAAGAAAACCCGTTTGGAATGACACTTTTGTGGGCTGTCGCCTACAATTGCTGAGATATGGCCAATTGGTTGGTTTGTACCTTGAAATTCATGCAAAATACGTTATCTGAGCACGACAATCCCAGTTGATGAGGCGCGGTTTAGAAGAAAACCCGTTTGGAATGTCACTTTTGTGGGCTGACGCCTACAATTGCTGAGATATGGCCGATTGGTTGGTTTGTACCTTGAAATTCATGCAAAACACGTTATCTGAGCACGACAATCCCAGTTGATGAGGCGCGGTTTAGAAGAAAACCCGTTTGGAATGTCACTTTTGTGGGCTGTCGCCTACAATTGCTGAGATATGGCCAATTGGTTGGTTTGTACCTTGAAATTCATGCAAAACACGTTATCTGAGCACGACAATCCCAGTTGATCAGGCACGGTTTAGAAGAAAACCCGTTTGGAATGTCACTTTTGTGGGCTGTCGCCTACAATTGCTGAGATATGGCCGATTGGTTGGTTTGTACCTTGAAATTCATGCAAAATACGTTATCTGAGCACGACAATCCCAGTTGATGAGGCGCGGTTTAGAAGAAAACCCGTTTGGAATGTCACTTTTGTGGGCTGTCGCCTACAATTGCTGAGATATGGCCAATTGGTTGGTTTGTACCTTGAAATTCATGCAAAACACGTTATCTGAGCACGACAATCCCAGTTGATCAGGCACGGTTTAGAAGAAAACCCGTTTGGAATGTCACTTTTGTGGGCTGTCGCCTACAATTGCTGAGATATGGCCGATTGGTTGGTTTGTACCTTGAAATTCATGCAAGATACGTTATCTGAGCACGACAATCCCAGTTGATCAGGCACGGTTTAGAAGAAAACCCGTTTGGAATGACACTTTTGTGGGCTGTCGCCTACAATTGCTGAGATATGGCCAATTGGTTGGTTTGTACCTTGAAATTCATGCAAAATACGTTATCTGAGCACGACAATCCCAGTTGATGAGGCGCGGTTTAGAAGAAAACCCGTTTGGAATGTCACTTTTGTGGGCTGACGCCTACAATTGCTGAGATATGGCCGATTGGTTGGTTTGTACCTTGAAATTCATGCAAAACACGTTATCTGAGCACGACAATCCCAGTTGATCAGGCACGGTTTAGAAGAAAACCCGTTTGGAATGTCACTTTTGTGGGCTGTCGCCTACAATTGCTGAGATATGGCCGATTGGTTGGTTTGTACCTTGAAATTCATGCAAGATACGTTATCTGAGCACGACAATCCCAGTTGATCAGGCACGGTTTAGAAGAAAACCCGTTTGGAATGACACTTTTGTGGGCTGTCGCCTACAATTGCTGAGATATGGCCGATTCGTTGGTTTGTACCTTGAAATTCATGCAAAACACGTTATCTGAGCACGACAATCCCAGTTGATCAGCACGGTTTAGAAGAAAACCCGTTTGGAATGTCACTTTTGTGGGCTGTCGCCTACAATTGCTGAGATATGGCCAATTGGTTGGTTTGTACCTTGAAATTCATGCAAAATACGTTATCTGAGCACGACAATCCCAGTTGATGAGGCGCGGTTTAGAAGAAAACCCGTTTGGAATGTCACTTTTGTGGGCTGACGCCTACAATTGCTGAGATATGGCCGATTGGTTGGTTTGTACCTTGAAATTCATGCAAAACACGTTATCTGAGCACGACAATCCCAGTTGATGAGGCGCGGTTTAGAAGAAAACCCGTTTGGAATGTCACTTTTGTGGGCTGTCGCCTACAATTGCTGAGATATGGCCAATTGGTTGGTTTGTACCTTGAAATTCATGCAAAACACGTTATCTGAGCACGACAATCCCAGTTGATCAGGCACGGTTTAGAAGAAAACCCGTTTGGAATGTCACTTTTGTGGGCTCTCGCCTACAATTGCTGAGATATGGCCGATTGGTTGGTTTGTACCTTGAAATTCATGCAAAATACGTTATCTGAGCACGACAATCCCAGTTGATGAGGCGCGGTTTAGAAGAAAACCCGTTTGGAATGTCACTTTTGTGGGCTGTCGCCTACAATTGCTGAGATATGGCCAATTGGTTGGTTTGTACCTTGAAATTCATGCAAAACACGTTATCTGAGCACGACAATCCCAGTTGATCAGGCACGGTTTAGAAGAAAACCCGTTTGGAATGTCACTTTTGTGGGCTGTCGCCTACAATTGCTGAGATATGGCCGATTGGTTGGTTTGTACCTTGAAATTCATGCAAGATACGTTATCTGAGCACGACAATCCCAGTTGATCAGGCACGGTTTAGAAGAAAACCCGTTTGGAATGACACTTTTGTGGGCTGTCGCCTACAATTGCTGAGATATGGCCAATTGGTTGGTTTGTACCTTGAAATTCATGCAAAATACGTTATCTGAGCACGACAATCCCAGTTGATGAGGCGCGGTTTAGAAGAAAACCCGTTTGGAATGTCACTTTTGTGGGCTGACGCCTACAATTGCTGAGATATGGCCGATTGGTTGGTTTGTACCTTGAAATTCATGCAAAACACGTTATCTGAGCACGACAATCCCAGTTGATGAGGCGCGGTTTAGAAGAAAACCCGTTTGGAATGTCACTTTTGTGGGCTGTCGCCTACAATTGCTGAGATATGGCCAATTGGTTGGTTTGTACCTTGAAATTCATGCAAAACACGTTATCTGAGCACGACAATCCCAGTTGATCAGGCACGGTTTAGAAGAAAACTCGTTTGGAATGTCACTTTTGTGGGCTGTCGCCTACAATTGCTGAGATATGGCCGATTGGTTGGTTTGTACCTTGAAATTCATGCAAAATACGTTATCTGAGCACGACAATCCCAGTTGATGAGGCGCGGTTTAGAAGAAAACCCGTTTGGAATGTCACTTTTGTGGGCTGTCGCCTACAATTGCTGAGATATGGCCAATTGGTTGGTTTGTACCTTGAAATTCATGCAAAACACGTTATCTGAGCACGACAATCCCAGTTGATCAGGCACGGTTTAGAAGAAAACCCGTTTGGAATGTCACTTTTGTGGGCTGTCGCCTACAATTGCTGAGATATGGCCGATTGGTTGGTTTGTACCTTGAAATTCATGCAAGATACGTTATCTGAGCACGACAATCCCAGTTGATCAGGCACGGTTTAGAAGAAAACCCGTTTGGAATGACACTTTTGTGGGCTGTCGCCTACAATTGCTGAGATATGGCCGATTGGTTGGTTTGTACCTTGAAATTCATGCAAAACACGTTATCTGAGCACGACAATCCCAGTTGATCAGGCACGGTTTAGAAGAAAACCCGTTTGGAATGACACTTTTGTGGGCTGTCGCCTACAATTGCTGAGATATGGCCGATTGGTTGGTTTGTACCTTGAAATTCATGCAAGATACGTTATCTGAGCACGACAATTCCAGTTGATCAGGCACGGTTTAGAAGAAAACCCGTTTGGAATGACACTTTTGTGGGCTGTCGCCTACAATTGCTGAGATATGGCCAATTGGTTGGTTTGTACCTTGAAATTCATGCAAAATACGTTATCTGAGCACGACAATCCCAGTTGATGAGGCGCGGTTTAGAAGAAAACCCGTTTGGAATGTCACTTTTGTGGGCTGACGCCTACAATTGCTGAGATATGGCCGATTGGTTGGTTTGTACCTTGAAATTCATGCAAAACACGTTATCTGAGCACGACAATCCCAGTTGATGAGGCGCGGTTTAGAAGAAAACCCGTTTGGAATGTCACTTTTGTGGGCTGTCGCCTACAATTGCTGAGATATGGCCAATTGGTTGGTTTGTACCTTGAAATTCATGCAAAACACGTTATCTGAGCACGACAATCCCAGTTGATCAGGCACGGTTTAGAAGAAAACCCGTTTGGAATGTCACTTTTGTGGGCTCTCGCCTACAATTGCTGAGATATGGCCGATTGGTTGGTTTGTACCTTGAAATTCATGCAAAATACGTTATCTGAGCACGACAATCCCAGTTGATGAGGCGCGGTTTAGAAGAAAACCCGTTTGGAATGTCACTTTTGTGGGCTGTCGCCTACAATTGCTGAGATATGGCCAATTGGTTGGTTTGTACCTTGAAATTCATGCAAAACACGTTATCTGAGCACGACAATCCCAGTTGATCAGGCACGGTTTAGAAGAAAACCCGTTTGGAATGTCACTTTTGTGGGCTGTCTCCTACAATTGCTGAGATATGGCCGATTGGTTGGTTTGTACCTTGAAATTCATGCAAGATACGTTATCTGAGCACGACAATCCCAGTTGATCAGGCACGGTTTAGAAGAAAACCCGTTTGGAATGACACTTTTGTGGGCTGTCGCCTACAATTGCTGAGATATGGCCAATTGGTTGGTTTGTACCTTGAAATTCATGCAAAATACGTTATCTGAGCACGACAATCCCAGTTGATGAGGCGCGGTTTAGAAGAAAACCCGTTTGGAATGTCACTTTTGTGGGCTGACGCCTACAATTGCTGAGATATGGCCGATTGGTTGGTTTGTACCTTGAAATTCATGCAAAACACGTTATCTGGGCACGACAATCCCAGTTGATGAGGCGCGGTTTAGAAGAAAACCCGTTTGGAATGTCACTTTTGTGGGCTGTCGCCTACAATTGCTGAGATATGGCCAATTGGTTGGTTTGTACCTTGAAATTCATGCAAAACACGTTATCTGAGCACGACAATCCCAGTTGATCAGGCACGGTTTAGAAGAAAACCCGTTTGGAATGTCACTTTTGTGGGCTGTCGCCTACAATTGCTGAGATATGGCCGATTGGTTGGTTTGTACCTTGAAATTCATGCAAAATACGTTATCTGAGCACGACAATCCCAGTTGATGAGGCGCGGTTTAGAAGAAAACCCGTTTGGAATGTCACTTTTGTGGGCTGTCGCCTACAATTGCTGAGATATGGCCAATTGGTTGGTTTGTACCTTGAAATTCATGCAAAACACGTTATCTGAGCACGACAATCCCAGTTGATCAGGCACGGTTTAGAAGAAAACCCGTTTGGAATGTCACTTTTGTGGGCTGTCGCCTACAATTGCTGAGATATGGCCGATTGGTTGGTTTGTACCTTGAAATTCATGCAAGATACGTTATCTGAGAACGACAATCCCAGTTGATCAGGCACGGTTTAGAAGAAAACCCGTTTGGAATGACACTTTTGTGGGCTGTCGCCTACAATTGCTGAGATATGGCCGATTGGTTGGTTTGTACCTTGAAATTCATGCAAAACACGTTATCTGAGCACGACAATCCCAGTTGATCAGGCACGGTTTAGAAGAAAACCCGTTTGGAATGACACTTTTGTGGGCTGTCGCCTACAATTGCTGAGATATGGCCGATTGGTTGGTTTGTACCTTGAAATTCATGCAAGATACGTTATCTGAGCACGACAATTCCAGTTGATCAGGCACGGTTTAGAAGAAAACCCGTTTGGAATGACACTTTTGTGGGCTGTCGCCTACAATTGCTGAGATATGGCCAATTGGTTGGTTTGTACCTTGAAATTCATGCAAAATACGTTATCTGAGCACGACAATCCCAGTTGATGAGGCGCGGTTTAGAAGAAAACCCGTTTGGAATGTCACTTTTGTGGGCTGACGCCTACAATTGCTGAGATATGGCCGATTGGTTGGTTTGTACCTTGAAATTCATGCAAAACACGTTATCTGAGCACGACAATCCCAGTTGATGAGGCGCGGTTTAGAAGAAAACCCGTTTGGAATGTCACTTTTGTGGGCTGTCGCCTACAATTGCTGAGATATGGCCAATTGGTTGGTTTGTACCTTGAAATTCATGCAAAACACGTTATCTGAGCACGACAATCCCAGTTGATCAGGCACGGTTTAGAAGAAAACCCGTTTGGAATGTCACTTTTGTGGGCTGTCGCCTACAATTGCTGAGATATGGCCGATTGGTTGGTTTGTACCTTGAAATTCATGCAAAATACGTTATCTGAGCACGACAATCCCAGTTGATGAGGCGCGGTTTAGAAGAAAACCCGTTTGGAATGTCACTTTTGTGGGCTGTCGCCTACAATTGCTGAGATATGGCCAATTGGTTGGTTTGTACCTTGAAATTCATGCAAAACACGTTATCTGAGCACGACAATCCCAGTTGATCAGGCACGGTTTAGAAGAAAACCCGTTTGGAATGTCACTTTTGTGGGCTGTCGCCTACAATTGCTGAGATATGGCCGATTGGTTGGTTTGTACCTTGAAATTCATGCAAGATACGTTATCTGAGCACGACAATCCCAGTTGATCAGGCACGGTTTAGAAGAAAACCCGTTTGGAATGACACTTTTGTGGGCTGTCGCCTACAATTGCTGAGATATGGCCGATTGGTTGGTTTGTACCTTGAAATTCATGCAAAACACGTTACCTGAGCACGACAATCCAAGTTGATCAGGCACGGTTTAGAAGAAAACCCGTTTGGAATGTCACTTTTGTGGGCTGTCGCCTACAATTGCTGAGATATGGCCGATTGGTTGGTTTGTACCTTGAAATTCATGCAAGATACGTTATCTGAGCACGACAATTCCAGTTGATCAGGCACGGTTTAGAAGAAAACCCGTTTGGAATGACACTTTTGTGGGCTGTCGCCTACAATTGCTGAGATATGGCCAATTGGTTGGTTTGTACCTTGAAATTCATGCAAAATACGTTATCTGAGCACGACAATCCCAGTTGATGAGGCGCGGTTTAGAAGAAAACCCGTTTGGAATGTCACTTTTGTGGGCTGACGCCTACAATTGCTGAGATATGGCCGATTGGTTGGTTTGTACCTTGAAATTCATGCAAAACACGTTATCTGAGCACGACAATCCCAGTTGATGAGGCGCGGTTTAGAAGAAAACCCGTTTGGAATGTCACTTTTGTGGGCTGTCGCCTACAATTGCTGAGATATGGCCGATTGGTTGGTTTGTACCTTGAAATTCATGCAAAATACGTTATCTGAGCACGACAATCCCAGTTGATGAGGCGCGGTTTAGAAGAAAACCCGTTTGGAATGTCACTTTTGTGGGCTGTCGCCTACAATTGCTGAGATATGGCCAATTGGTTGTTTTGTACCTTGAAATTCATGCAAAACACGTTATCTGAGCACGACAATCCCAGTTGATCAGGCACGGTTTAGAAGAAAACCCGTTTGGAATGTCACTTTTGTGGGCTGTCGCCTACAATTGCTGAGATATGGCCGATTGGTTGGTTTGTACCTTGAAATTCATGCAAGATACGTTATCTGAGCACGACAATCCCAGTTGATCAGGCACGGTTTAGAAGAAAACCCGTTTGGAATGACACTTTTGTGGGCTGTCGCCTACAATTGCTGAGATATGGCCGATTGGTTGGTTTGTACCTTGAAATTCATGCAAAACACGTTATCTGAGCACGACAATCCCAGTTGATGAGGTGCGGTTTAGAAGAAAACCCGTTTGGAATGTCACTTTTGTGGGCTGTCGCCTACAATTGCTGAGATATGGCCAATTGGTTGGTTTGTACCTTGAAATTCATGCAAAACACGTTATCTGAGCACGACAATCCCAGTTGATCAGGCACGGTTTAGAAGAAAACCCGTTTGGAATGTCACTTTTGTGGGCTGTCGCCTACAATTGCTGAGATATGGCCGATTGGTTGGTTTGTACCTTGAAATTCATGCAAAATACGTTATCTGAGCACGACAATCCCAGTTGATGAGGCGCGGTTTAGAAGAAAACCCGTTTGGAATGTCACTTTTGTGGGCTGTCGCCTACAATTGCTGAGATATGGCCAATTGGTTGGTTTGTACCTTGAAATTCATGCAAAACACGTTATCTGAGCACGACAATCCCAGTTGATCAGGCACGGTTTAGAAGAAAACCCGTTTGGAATGTCACTTTTGTGGGCTGTCGCCTACAATTGCTGAGATATGGCCGATTGGTTGGTTTGTACCTTGAAATTCATGCAAGATACGTTATCTGAGCACGACAATCCCAGTTGATCAGGCACGGTTTAGAAGAAAACCCGTTTGGAATGACACTTTTGTGGGCTGTCGCCTACAATTGCTGAGATATGGCCGATTGGTTGGTTTGTACCTTGAAATTCATGCAAAACACGTTATCTGAGCACGACAATCCCAGTTGATCAGGCACGGTTTAGAAGAAAACCCGTTTGGAATGTCACTTTTGTGGGCTGTCGCCTACAATTGCTGAGATATGGCCGATTGGTTGGTTTGTACCTTGAAATTCATGCAAGATACGTTATCTGAGCACGACAATTCCAGTTGATCAGGAACGGTTTAGAAGAAAACCCGTTTGGAATGACACTTTTGTGGGCTGTCGCCTACAATTGCTGAGATATGGCCAATTGGTTGGTTTGTACCTTGAAATTCATGCAAAATACGTTACCTGAGCACGACAATCCCAGTTGATGAGGCGCGGTTTAGAAGAAAACCCGTTTGGAATGTCACTTTTGTGGGCTGACGCCTACAATTGCTGAGATATGGCCGATTGGTTGGTTTGTACCTTGAAATTCATGCAAAACACGTTATCTGAGCACGACAATCCCAGTTGATGAGGCGCGGTTTAGAAGAAAACCCGTTTGGAATGTCACTTTTGTGGGCTGTCGCCTACAATTGCTGAGATATGGCCAATTGGTTGGTTTGTACCTTGAAATTCATGCAAAACACGTTATCTGAGCACGACAATCCCAGTTGATCAGGCACGGTTTAGAAGAAAACCCGTTTGGAATGTCACTTTTGTGGGCTGTCGCCTACAATTGCTGAGATATGGCCGATTGGTTGGTTTGTACCTTGAAATTCATGCAAAATACGTTATCTGAGCACGACAATCCCAGTTGATGAGGCGCGGTTTAGAAGAAAACCCGTTTGGAATGTCACTTTTGTGGGCTGTCGCCTACAATTGCTGAGATATGGCCAATTGGTTGGTTTGTACCTTGAAATTCATGCAAAACACGTTATCTGAGCACGACAATCCCAGTTGATCAGGCACGGTTTAGAAGAAAACCCGTTTGGAATGTCACTTTTGTGGGCTGTCGCCTACAATTGCTGAGATATGGCCGATTGGTTGGTTTGTACCTTGAAATTCATGCAAGATACGTTATCTGAGCACGACAATCCCAGTTGATCAGGCACGGTTTAGAAGAAAACCCGTTTGGAATGACACTTTTGTGGGCTGTCGCCTACAATTGCTGAGATATGGCCGATTGGTTGGTTTGTACCTTGAAATTCATGCAAAACACGTTATCTGAGCACGACAATCCCAGTTGATCAGGCACGGTTTAGAAGAAAACCCGTTTGGAATGTCACTTTTGTGGGCTGTCGCCTACAATTGCTGAGATATGGCCGATTGGTTGGTTTGTACCTTGAAATTCATGCAAGATACGTTATCTGAGCACGACAATTCCAGTTGATCAGGCACGGTTTAGAAGAAAACCCGTTTGGAATGACACTTTTGTGGGCTGTCGCCTACAATTGCTGAGATATGGCCAATTGGTTGGTTTGTACCTTGAAATTCATGCAAAATACGTTATCTGAGCACGACAATCCCAGTTGATGAGGCGCGGTTTAGAAGAAAACCCGTTTGGAATGTCACTTTTGTGGGCTGACGCCTACAATTGCTGAGATATGGCCGATTGGTTGGTTTGTACCTTGAAATTCATGCAAAACACGTTATCTGAGCACGACAATCCCAGTTGATGAGGCGCGGTTTAGAAGAAAACCCGTTTGGAATGTCACTTTTGTGGGCTGTCGCCTACAATTGCTGAGATATGGCCAATTGGTTGGTTTGTACCTTGAAATTCATGCAAAACACGTTATCTGAGCACGACAATCCCAGTTGATCAGGCACGGTTTAGAAGAAAACCCGTTTGGAATGTCACTTTTGTGGGCTGTCGCCTACAATTGCTGAGATATGGCCGATTGGTTGGTTTGTACCTTGAAATTCATGCAAAATACGTTATCTGAGCACGACAATCCCAGTTGATGAGGCGCGGTTTAGAAGAAAACCCGTTTGGAATGTCACTTTTGTGGGCTGTCGCCTACAATTGCTGAGATATGGCCGATTGGTTGGTTTGTACCTTGAAATTCATGCAAAACACGTTATCTGAGCACGACAATCCCAGTTGATGAGGCGCGGTTTAGAAGAAAACCCGTTTGGAATGTCACTTTTGTGGGCTGTCGCCTACAATTGCTGAGATATGGCCAATTGGTTGGTTTGTACCTTGAAATTCATGCAAAACACGTTATCTGAGCACGACAATCCCAGTTGATGAGGCGCGGTTTAGAAGAAAACCCGTTTGGAATGTCACTTTTGTGGGCTGTCGCCTACAATTGCTGAGATATGGCCAATTGGTTGGTTTGTACCTTGAAATTCATGCAAAACACGTTATCTGAGCACGACAATCCCAGTTGATCAGGCACGGTTTAGAAGAAAACCCGTTTGGAATGTCACTTTTGTGGGCTGTCGCCTACAATTGCTGAGATATGGCCGATTGGTTGGTTTGTACCTTGAAATTCATGCAAAATACGTTATCTGAGCACGACAATCCCAGTTGATGAGGCACGGTTTAGAAGAAAACCCGTTTGGAATGTCACTTTTGTGGGCTGTCGCCTACAATTGCTGAGATATGGCCAATTGGTTGGTTTGTACCTTGAAATTCATGCAAAACACGTTATCTGAGCACGACAATCCCAGTTGATCAGGCACGGTTTAGAAGAAAACCCGTTTGGAATGTCACTTTTGTGGGCTGTCGCCTACAATTGCTGAGATATGGCCGATTGGTTGGTTTGTACCTTGAAATTCATGCAAGATACGTTATCTGAGCACGACAATCCCAGTTGATCAGGCACGGTTTAGAAGAAAACCCGTTTGGAATGTCACTTTTGTGGGCTGTCGCCTACAATTGCTGAGATATGGCCGATTGGTTGGTTTGTACCTTGAAATTCATGCAAAATACGTTATCTGAGCACGACAATCCCAGTTGATGAGGCGCGGTTTAGAAGAAAACCCGTTTGGAATGTCACTTTTGTGGGCTGTCGCCTACAATTGCTGAGATATGGCCAATTGGTTGGTTTGTACCTTGAAATTCATGCAAAACACGTTATCTGAGCACGACAATCCCAGTTGATCAGGCACGGTTTAGAAGAAAACCCGTTTGGAATGTCACTTTTGTGGGCTGTCGCCTACAATTGCTGAGATATGGCCGATTGGTTGGTTTGTACCTTGAAATTCATGCAAGATACGTTATCTGAGCACGACAATCCCAGTTGATCAGGCACGGTTTAGAAGAAAACCCGTTTGGAATGACACTTTTGTGGGCTGTCGCCTACAATTGCTGAGATATGGCCGATTGGTTGGTTTGTACCTTGAAATTCATGCAAAACACGTTATCTGAGCACGACAATCCCAGTTGATCAGGCACGGTTTAGAAGAAAACCCGTTTGGAATGTCACTTTTGTGGGCTGTCGCCTACAATTGCTGAGATATGGCCGATTGGTTGGTTTGTACCTTGAAATTCATGCAAGATACGTTATCTGAGCACGACAATTCCAGTTGATCAGGCACGGTTTAGAAGAAAACCCGTTTGGAATGACACTTTTGTGGGCTGTCGCCTACAATTGCTGAGATATGGCCAATTGGTTGGTTTGTACCTTGAAATTCATGCAAAATACGTTATCTGAGCACGACAATCCCAGTTGATGAGGCGCGGTTTAGAAGAAAACCCGTTTGGAATGTCACTTTTGTGGGCTGACGCCTACAATTGCTGAGATATGGCCGATTGGTTGGTTTGTACCTTGAAATTCATGCAAAACACGTTATCTGAGCACGACAATCCCAGTTGATGAGGCGCGGTTTAGAAGAAAACCCGTTTGGAATGTCACTTTTGTGGGCTGTCGCCTACAATTGCTGAGATATGGCCAATTGGTTGGTTTGTACCTTGAAATTCATGCAAAACACGTTATCTGAGCACGACAATCCCAGTTGATCAGGCACGGTTTAGAAGAAAACCCGTTTGGAATGTCACTTTTGTGGGCTGTCGCCTACAATTGCTGAGATATGGCCGATTGGTTGGTTTGTACCTTGAAATTCATGCAAAATACGTTATCTGAGCACGACAATCCCAGTTGATGAGGCGCGGTTTAGAAGAAAACCCGTTTGGAATGTCACTTTTGTGGGCTGTCGCCTACAATTGCTGAGATATGGCCAATTGGTTGGTTTGTACCTTGAAATTCATGCAAAACACGTTATCTGAGCACGACAATCCCAGTTGATCAGGCACGGTTTAGAAGAAAACCCGTTTGGAATGTCACTTTTGTGGGCTGTCGCCTACAATTGCTGAGATATGGCCGATTGGTTGGTTTGTACCTTGAAATTCATGCAAGATACGTTATCTGAGCACGACAATCCCAGTTGATCAGGCACGGTTTAGAAGAAAACCCGTTTGGAATGACACTTTTGTGGGCTGTCGCCTACAATTGCTGAGATATGGCCGATTGGTTGGTTTGTACCTTGAAATTCATGCAAAACACGTTATCTGAGCACGACAATCCCAGTTGATGAGGCGCGGTTTAGAAGAAAACCCGTTTGGAATGTCACTTTTGTGGGCTGTCGCCTACAATTGCTGAGATATGGCCAATTGGTTGGTTTGTACCTTGAAATTCATGCAAAACACGTTATCTGAGCACGACAATCCCAGTTGATCAGGCACGGTTTAGAAGAAAACCCGTTTGGAATGTCACTTTTGTGGGCTGTCCCCTACAATTGCTGAGATATGGCCGATTGGTTGGTTTGTACCTTGAAATTCATGCAAAATACGTTATCTGAGCACGACAATCCCAGTTGATGAGGCGCGGTTTAGAAGAAAACCCGTTTGGAATGTCACTTTTGTGGGCTGTCGCCTACAATTGCTGAGATATGGCCAATTGGTTGGTTTGTACCTTGAAATTCGTGCAAAACACGTTATCTGAGCACGACAATCCCAGTTGATCAGGCACGGTTTAGAAGAAAACCCGTTTGGAATGTCACTTTTGTGGGCTGTCGCCTACAATTGCTGAGATATGGCCGATTGGTTGGTTTGTACCTTGAAATTCATGCAAGATACGTTATCTGAGCACGACAATCCCAGTTGATCAGGCACGGTTTAGAAGAAAACCCGTTTGGAATGACACTTTTGTGGGCTGTCGCCTACAATTGCTGAGATATGGCCGATTGGTTGGTTTGTACCTTGAAATTCATGCAAAACACGTTATCTGAGCACGACAATCCCAGTTGATCAGGCACGGTTTAGAAGAAAACCCGTTTGGAATGTCACTTTTGTGGGCTGTCGCCTACAATTGCTGAGATATGGCCGATTGGTTGGTTTGTACCTTGAAATTCATGCAAGATACGTTATCTGAGCACGACAATTCCAGTTGATCAGGCACGGTTTAGAAGAAAACCCGTTTGGAATGACACTTTTGTGGGCTGTCGCCTACAATTGCTGAGATATGGCCAATTGGTTGGTTTGTACCTTGAAATTCATGCAAAATACGTTATCTGAGCACGACAATCCCAGTTGATGAGGCGCGGTTTAGAAGAAAACCCGTTTGGAATGTCACTTTTGTGGGCTGACGCCTACAATTGCTGAGATATGGCCGATTGGTTGGTTTGTACCTTGAAATTCATGCAAAACACGTTATCTGAGCACGACAATCCCAGTTGATGAGGCGCGGTTTAGAAGAAAACCCGTTTGGAATGTCACTTTTGTGGGCTGTCGCCTACAATTGCTGAGATATGGCCAATTGGTTGGTTTGTACCTTGAAATTCATGCAAAACACGTTATCTGAGCACGACAATCCCAGTTGATCAGGCACGGTTTAGAAGAAAACCCGTTTGGAATGTCACTTTTGTGGGCTGTCGCCTACAATTGCTGAGATATGGCCGATTGGTTGGTTTGTACCTTGAAATTCATGCAAAATACGTTATCTGAGCACGACAATCCCAGTTGATGAGGCGCGGTTTAGAAGAAAACCCGTTTGGAATGTCACTTTTGTGGGCTGTCGCCTACAATTGCTGAGATATGGCCAATTGGTTGGTTTGTACCTTGAAATTCATGCAAAACACGTTATCTGAGCACGACAATCCCAGTTGATCAGGCACGGTTTAGAAGAAAACCCGTTTGGAATGTCACTTTTGTGGGCTGTCGCCTACAATTGCTGAGATATGGCCGATTGGTTGGTTTGTACCTTGAAATTCATGCAAGATACGTTATCTGAGCACGACAATCCCAGTTGATCAGGCACGGTTTAGAAGAAAACCCGTTTGGAATGACACTTTTGTGGGCTGTCGCCTACAATTGCTGAGATATGGCCGATTGGTTGGTTTGTACCTTGAAATTCATGCAAAACACGTTATCTGAGCACGACAATCCCAGTTGATCAGGCACGGTTTAGAAGAAAACCCGTTTGGAATGTCACTTTTGTGGGCTGTCGCCTACAATTGCTGAGATATGGCCGATTGGTTGGTTTGTACCTTGAAATTCATGCAAGATACGTTATCTGAGCACGACAATTCCAGTTGATCAGGCACGGTTTAGAAGAAAACCCGTTTGGAATGACAATTTTGTGGGCTGTCGCCTACAATTGCTGAGATATGGCCAATTGGTTGGTTTGTACCTTGAAATTCATGCAAAATACGTTATCTGAGCACGACAATCCCAGTTGATGAGGCGCGGTTTAGAAGAAAACCCGTTTGGAATGTCACTTTTGTGGGCTGACGCCTACAATTGCTGAGATATGGCCGATTGGTTGGTTTGTACCTTGAAATTCATGCAAAACACGTTATCTGAGCACGACAATCCCAGTTGATGAGGCGCGGTTTAGAAGAAAACCCGTTTGGAATGTCACTTTTGTGGGCTGTCGCCTACAATTGCTGAGATATGGCCAATTGGTTGGTTTGTACCTTGAAATTCATGCAAAACACGTTATCTGAGCACGACAATCCCAGTTGATCAGGCACGGTTTAGAAGAAAACCCGTTTGGAATGTCACTTTTGTGGGCTGTCGCCTACAATTGCTGAGATATGGCCGATTGGTTGGTTTGTACCTTGAAATTCATGCAAAATACGTTATCTGAGCACGACAATCCCAGTTGATGAGGCGCGGTTTAGAAGAAAACCCGTTTGGAATGTCACTTTTGTGGGCTGTCGCCTACAATTGCTGAGATATGGCCAATTGGTTGGTTTGTACCTTGAAATTCATGCAAAACACGTTATCTGAGCACGACAATCCCAGTTGATCAGGCACGGTTTAGAAGAAAACCCGTTTGGAATGTCACTTTTGTGGGCTGTCGCCTACAATTGCTGAGATATGGCCGATTGGTTGGTTTGTACCTTGAAATTCATGCAAGATACGTTATCTGAGCACGACAATCCCAGTTGATCAGGCACGGTTTAGAAGAAAACCCGTTTGGAATGACACTTTTGTGGGCTGTCGCCTACAATTGCTGAGATATGGCCAATTGGTTGGTTTGTACCTTGAAATTCATGCAAAATACGTTATCTGAGCACGACAATCCCAGTTGATGAGGCGCGGTTTAGAAGAAAACCCGTTTGGAATGTCACTTTTGTGGGCTGACGCCTACAATTGCTGAGATATGGCCGATTGGTTGGTTTGTACCTTGAAATTCATGCAAAACACGTTATCTGAGCACGACAATCCCAGTTGATGAGGCGCGGTTTAGAAGAAAACCCGTTTGGAATGTCACTTTTGTGGGCTGTCGCCTACAATTGCTGAGATATGGCCAATTGGTTGGTTTGTACCTTGAAATTCATGCAAAACACGTTATCTGAGCACGACAATCCCAGTTGATCAGGCACGGTTTAGAAGAAAACCCGTTTGGAATGTCACTTTTGTGGGCTGTCGCCTACAATTGCTGAGATATGGCCGATTGGTTGGTTTGTACCTTGAAATTCATGCAAAATACGTTATCTGAGCACGACAATCCCAGTTGATGAGGCGCGGTTTAGAAGAAAACCCGTTTGGAATGTCACTTTTGTGGGCTGTCGCCTACAATTGCTGAGATATGGCCAATTGGTTGGTTTGTACCTTGAAATTCATGCAAAACACGTTATCTGAGCACGACAATCCCAGTTGATCAGGCACGGTTTAGAAGAAAACCCGTTTGGAATGTCACTTTTGTGGGCTGTCGCCTACAATTGCTGAGATATGGCCGATTGGTTGGTTTGTACCTTGAAATTCATGCAAGATACGTTATCTGAGCACGACAATCCCAGTTGATCAGGCACGGTTTAGAAGAAAACCCGTTTGGAATGACACTTTTGTGGGCTGTCGCCTACAATTGCTGAGATATGGCCGATTGGTTGGTTTGTACCTTGAAATTCATGCAAAACACGTTATCTGAGCACGACAATCCCAGTTGATCAGGCACGGTTTAGAAGAAAACCCGTTTGGAATGTCACTTTTGTGGGCTGTCGCCTACAATTGCTGAGATATGGCCGATTGGTTGGTTTGTACCTTGAAATTCATGCAAGATACGTTATCTGAGCACGACAATCCCAGTTGATCAGGCACGGTTTAGAAGAAAACCCGTTTGGAATGACACTTTTGTGGGCTGTCGCCTACAATTGCTGAGATATGGCCAATTGGTTGGTTTGTACCTTGAAATTCATGCAAAATACGTTATCTGAGCACGACAATCCCAGTTGATGAGGCGCGGTTTAGAAGAAAACCCGTTTGGAATGTCACTTTTGTGGGCTGACGCCTACAATTGCTGAGATATGGCCGATTGGTTGGTTTGTACCTTGAAATTCATGCAAAACACGTTATCTGAGCACGACAATCCCAGTTGATCAGGCACGGTTTAGAAGAAAACCCGTTTGGAATGTCACTTTTGTGGGCTGTCGCCTACAATTGCTGAGATATGGCCGATTGGTTGGTTTGTACCTTGAAATTCATGCAAGATACGTTATCTGAGCACGACAATCCCAGTTGATCAGGCACGGTTTAGAAGAAAACCCGTTTGGAATGACACTTTTGTGGGCTGTCGCCTACAATTGCTGAGATATGGCCGATTGGTTGGTTTGTACCTTGAAATTCATGCAAAACACGTTATCTGAGCACGACAATCCCAGTTGATCAGGCACGGTTTAGAAGAAAACCCGTTTGGAATGTCACTTTTGTGGGCTGTCGCCTACAATTGCTGAGATATGGCCGATTGGTTGGTTTGTACCTTGAAATTCATGCAAGATACGTTATCTGAGCACGACAATTCCAGTTGATCAGGCACGGTTTAGAAGAAAACCCGTTTGGAATGACACTTTTGTGGGCTGTCGCCTACAATTGCTGAGATATGGCCAATTGGTTGGTTTGTACCTTGAAATTCATGCAAAATACGTTATCTGAGCACGACAATCCCAGTTGATGAGGCGCGGTTTAGAAGAAAACCCGTTTGGAATGTCACTTTTGTGGGCTGACGCCTACAATTGCTGAGATATGGCCGATTGGTTGGTTTGTACCTTGAAATTCATGCAAAACACGTTATCTGAGCACGACAATCCCAGTTGATCAGGCACGGTTTAGAAGAAAACCCGTTTGGAATGTCACTTTTGTGGGCTGTCGCCTACAATTGCTGAGATATGGCCGATTGGTTGGTTTGTACCTTGAAATTCATGCAAGATACGTTATCTGAGCACGACAATCCCAGTTGATCAGGCACGGTTTAGAAGAAAACCCGTTTGGAATGACACTTTTGTGGGCTGTCGCCTACAATTGCTGAGATATGGCCGATTGGTTGGTTTGTACCTTGAAATTCATGCAAGATACGTTATCTGAGCACGACAATTCCAGTTGATCAGGCACGGTTTAGAAGAAAACCCGTTTGGAATGACACTTTTGTGGGCTGTCGCCTACAATTGCTGAGATATGGCCAATTGGTTGGTTTGTACCTTGAAATTCATGCAAAATACGTTATCTGAGCACGACAATCCCAGTTGATGAGGCGCGGTTTAGAAGAAAACCCGTTTGGAATGTCACTTTTGTGGGCTGACGCCTACAATTGCTGAGATATGGCCGATTGGTTGGTTTGTACCTTGAAATTCATGCAAAACACGTTATCTGAGCACGACAATCCCAGTTGATGAGGCGCGGTTTAGAAGAAAACCCGTTTGGAATGTCACTTTTGTGGGCTGTCGCCTACAATTGCTGAGATATGGCCAATTGGTTGGTTTGTACCTTGAAATTCATGCAAAACACGTTATCTGAGCACGACAATCCCAGTTGATCAGGCACGGTTTAGAAGAAAACCCGTTTGGAATGTCACTTTTGTGGGCTGTCGCCTACAATTGCTGAGATATGGCCGATTGGTTGGTTTGTACCTTGAAATTCATGCAAAATACGTTATCTGAGCACGACAATCCCAGTTGATGAGGCGCGGTTTAGAAGAAAACCCGTTTGGAATGTCACTTTTGTGGGCTGTCGCCTACAATTGCTGAGATATGGCCAATTGGTTGGTTTGTACCTTGAAATTCATGCAAAACACGTTATCTGAGCACGACAATCCCAGTTGATCAGGCACGGTTTAGAAGAAAACCCGTTTGGAATGTCACTTTTGTGGGCTGTCGCCTACAATTGCTGAGATATGGCCGATTGGTTGGTTTGTACCTTGAAATTCATGCAAGATACGTTATCTGAGCACGACAATCCCAGTTGATCAGGCACGGTTTAGAAGAAAACCCGTTTGGAATGACACTTTTGTGGGCTGTCGCCTACAATTGCTGAGATATGGCCAATTGGTTGGTTTGTACCTTGAAATTCATGCAAAATACGTTATCTGAGCACGACAATCCCAGTTGATGAGGCGCGGTTTAGAAGAAAACCCGTTTGGAATGTCACTTTTGTGGGCTGACGCCTACAATTGCTGAGATATGGCCGATTGGTTGGTTTGTACCTTGAAATTCATGCAAAACACGTTATCTGAGCACGACAATCCCAGTTGATGAGGCGCGGTTTAGAAGAAAACCCGTTTGGAATGTCACTTTTGTGGGCTGTCGCCTAGAATTGCTGAGATATGGCCAATTGGTTGGTTTGTACCTTGAAATTCATGCAAAACACGTTATCTGAGCACGACAATCCCAGTTGATCAGGCACGGTTTAGAAGAAAACCCGTTTGGAATGTCACTTTTGTGGGCTGTCGCCTACAATTGCTGAGATATGGCCGATTGGTTGGTTTGTACCTTGAAATTCATGCAAAATACGTTATCTGAGCACGACAATCCCAGTTGATGAGGCGCGGTTTAGAAGAAAACCCGTTTGGAATGTCACTTTTGTGGGCTGTCGCCTACAATTGCTGAGATATGGCCAATTGGTTGGTTTGTACCTTGAAATTCATGCAAAACACGTTATCTGAGCACGACAATCCCAGTTGATCAGGCACGGTT
Source organism: Tolmerus cingulatus (assembly GCA_959613345.1). Taxonomy (NCBI): domain Eukaryota; kingdom Metazoa; phylum Arthropoda; class Insecta; order Diptera; family Asilidae; genus Tolmerus; species Tolmerus cingulatus. The sequence continues at coordinate 91,433 of CAUIJO010000047.1, forward strand.
TAGAAGAAAACCCGTTTGGAATGTCACTTTTGTGGGCTGTCGCCTACAATTGCTGAGATATGGCCGATTGGTTGGTTTGTACCTTGAAATTCATGCAAGATACGTTATCTGAGCACGACAATCCCAGTTGATCAGGCACGGTTTAGAAGAAAACCCGTTTGGAATGACACTTTTGTGGGCTGTCGCCTACAATTGCTGAGATATGGCCAATTGGTTGGTTTGTACCTTGAAATTCATGCAAAATACGTTATCTGAGCACGACAATCCCAGTTGATGAGGCGCGGTTTAGAAGAAAACCCGTTTGGAATGTCACTTTTGTGGGCTGACGCCTACAATTGCTGAGATATGGCCGATTGGTTGGTTTGTACCTTGAAATTCATGCAAAACACGTTATCTGAGCACGACAATCCCAGTTGATCAGGCACGGTTTAGAAGAAAACCCGTTTGGAATGTCACTTTTGTGGGCTGTCGCCTACAATTGCTGAGATATGGCCGATTGGTTGGTTTGTACCTTGAAATTCATGCAAGATACGTTATCTGAGCACGACAATTCCAGTTGATCAGGCACGGTTTAGAAGAAAACCCGTTTGGAATGACACTTTTGTGGGCTGTCGCCTACAATTGCTGAGATATGGCCAATTGGTTGGTTTGTACCTTGAAATTCATGCAAAATACGTTATCTGAGCACGACAATCCCAGTTGATGAGGCGCGGTTTAGAAGAAAACCCGTTTGGAATGTCACTTTTGTGGGCTGACGCCTACAATTGCTGAGATATGGCCGATTGGTTGGTTTGTACCTTGAAATTCATGCAAAACACGTTATCTGAGCACGACAATCCCAGTTGATGAGGCGCGGTTTAGAAGAAAACCCGTTTGGAATGTCACTTTTGTGGGCTGCCGCCTACAATTGCTGAGATATGGCCAATTGGTTGGTTTGTACCTTGAAATTCATGCAAAACACGTTATCTGAGCACGACAATCCCAGTTGATCAGGCACGGTTTAGAAGAAAACCCGTTTGGAATGTCACTTTTGTGGGCTGTCGCCTACAATTGCTGAGATATGGCCGATTGGTTGGTTTGTACCTTGAAATTCATGCAAAATACGTTATCTGAGCACGACAATCCCAGTTGATGAGGCGCGGTTTAGAAGAAAACCCGTTTGGAATGTCACTTTTGTGGGCTGTCGCCTACAATTGCTGAGATATGGCCAATTGGTTGGTTTGTACCTTGAAATTCATGCAAAACACTTTATCTGAGCACGACAATCCCAGTTGATCAGGCACGGTTTAGAAGAAAACCCGTTTGGAATGTCACTTTTGTGGGCTGTCGCCTACAATTGCTGAGATATGGCCGATTGGTTGGTTTGTACCTTGAAATTCATGCAAGATACGTTATCTGAGCACGACAATCCCAGTTGATCAGGCACGGTTTAGAAGAAAACCCGTTTGGAATGACACTTTTGTGGGCTGTCGCCTACAATTGCTGAGATATGGCCAATTGGTTGGTTTGTACCTTGAAATTCATGCAAAATACGTTATCTGAGCACGACAATCCCAGTTGATGAGGCGCGGTTTAGAAGAAAACCCGTTTGGAATGTCACTTTTGTGGGCTGACGCCTACAATTGCTGAGATATGGCCGATTGGTTGGTTTGTACCTTGAAATTCATGCAAAACACGTTATCTGAGCACGACAATCCCAGTTGATGAGGCGCGGTTTAGAAGAAAACCCGTTTGGAATGTCACTTTTGTGGGCTGTCGCCTACAATTGCTGAGATATGGCCAATTGGTTGGTTTGTACCTTGAAATTCATGCAAAACACGTTATCTGAGCACGACAATCCCAGTTGATCAGGCACGGTTTAGAAGAAAACCCGTTTGGAATGTCACTTTTGTGGGCTGTCGCCTACAATTGCTGAGATATGGCCGATTGGTTGGTTTGTACCTTGAAATTCATGCAAAATACGTTATCTGAGCACGACAATCCCAGTTGATGAGGCGCGGTTTAGAAGAAAACCCGTTTGGAATGTCACTTTTGTGGGCTGTCGCCTACAATTGCTGAGATATGGCCAATTGGTTGGTTTGTACCTTGAAATTCATGCAAAACACGTTATCTGAGCACGACAATCCCAGTTGATCAGGCACGGTTTAGAAGAAAACCCGTTTGGAATGTCACTTTTGTGGGCTGTCGCCTACAATTGCTGAGATATGGCCGATTGGTTGGTTTGTACCTTGAAATTCATGCAAGATACGTTATCTGAGCACGACAATCCCAGTTGATCAGGCACGGTTTAGAAGAAAACCCGTTTGGAATGACACTTTTGTGGGCTGTCGCCTACAATTGCTGAGATATGGCCAATTGGTTGGTTTGTACCTTGAAATTCATGCAAAATACGTTATCTGAGCACGACAATCCCAGTTGATGAGGCGCGGTTTAGAAGAAAACCCGTTTGGAGTGTCACTTTTGTGGGCTGACGCCTACAATTGCTGAGATATGGCCGATTGGTTGGTTTGTACCTTGAAATTCATGCAAAACACGTTATCTGAGCACGACAATCCCAGTTGATCAGGCACGGTTTAGAAGAAAACCCGTTTGGAATGTCACTTTTGTGGGCTGTCGCCTACAATTGCTGAGATATGGCCGATTGGTTGGTTTGTACCTTGAAATTCATGCAAGATACGTTATCTGAGCACGACAATCCCAGTTGATCAGGCACGGTTTAGAAGAAAACCCGTTTGGAATGACACTTTTGTGGGCTGTCGCCTACAATTGCTGAGATATGGCCGATTGGTTGGTTTGTACCTTGAAATTCATGCAAAACACGTTATCTGAGCACGACAATCCCAGTTGATCAGGCACGGTTTAGAAGAAAACCCGTTTGGAATGTCACTTTTGTGGGCTGTCGCCTACAATTGCTGAGATATGGCCGATTGGTTGGTTTGTACCTTGAAATTCATGCAAGATACGTTATCTGAGCACGACAATCCCAGTTGATCAGGCACGGTTTAGAAGAAAACCCGTTTGGAATGACACTTTTGTGGGCTGTCGCCTACAATTGCTGAGATATGGCCAATTGGTTGGTTTGTACCTTGAAATTCATGCAAAATACGTTATCTGAGCACGACAATCCCAGTTGATGAGGCGCGGTTTAGAAGAAAACCCGTTTGGAATGTCACTTTTGTGGGCTGACGCCTGCAATTGCTGAGATATGGCCGATTGGTTGGTTTGTACCTTGAAATTCATGCAAAACACGTTATCTGAGCACGACAATCCCAGTTGATGAGGCGCGGTTTAGAAGAAAACCCGATTGGAATGTCACTTTTGTGGGCTGTCGCCTACAATTGCTGAGATATGGCCAATTGGTTGGTTTGTACCTTGAAATTCATGCAAAACACGTTATCTGAGCACGACAATCCCAGTTGATCAGGCACGGTTTAGAAGAAAACCCGTTTGGAATGTCACTTTTGTGGGCTGTCGCCTGCAATTGCTGAGATATGGCCGATTGGTTGGTTTGTACCTTGAAATTCATGCAAGATACGTTATCTGAGCACGACAATCCCAGTTGATCAGGCACGGTTTAGAAGAAAACCCGTTTGGAATGACACTTTTGTGGGCTGTCGCCTACAATTGCTGAGATATGGCCAATTGGTTGGTTTGTACCTTGAAATTCATGCAAAATACGTTATCTGAGCACGACAATCCCAGTTGATGAGGCGCGGTTTAGAAGAAAACCCGTTTGGAATGTCACTTTTGTGGGCTGACGCCTACAATTGCTGAGATATGGCCGATTGGTTGGTTTGTACCTTGAAATTCATGCAAAACACGTTATCTGAGCACGACAATCCCAGTTGATCAGGCACGGTGTAGAAGAAAACCCGTTTGGAATGTCACTTTTGTGGGCTGACGCCTACAATTGCTGAGATATGGCCGATTGGTTGGTTTGTACCTTGAAATTCATGCAAAATACGTTATCTGAGCACGACAATCCCAGTTGATCAGGCGCGGTTTAGAAGAAAACCCGTTTGGAATGTCACTTTTGTGGGCTGACGCCTACAATTGCTGAGATATGGCCGATTGGTTGGTTTGTACCTTGAAATTCATGCAAAATACGTTATCTGAGCGCGACAATCCCAGTTGATCAGGCACGGTTTAGAAGAAAACCCGTTTGGAATGACACTTTTGTGGGCTGTCGCCTACAATTGCTGAGATATGGCCGATTGGTTGGTTTAAACCTTGAAATTCATGCAAAATACGTTATCTGAGCACGACAATCCCAGTTGATCAGGCGCGGTTTAGAAGAAAATCCGTTTGGAATGTCACTTTTGTGGGCTGACGCCTACAATTGCTGAGATATGGCCGATTGGTTGGTTTGTACCTTGAAATTCATGCAAAATACGTTATCTGAGCACGACAATCCCAGTTGATCAGGCGCGGTTTAGAAGAAAACCCGTTTGGAATGTCACTTTTGTGGGCTGACGCCTACAATTGCTGAGATATGGCCGATTGGTTGGTTTGTACCTTGAAATTCATGCAAAATACGTTATCTGAGCACGACAATCCCAGTTGATCAGGCACGGTTTAGAAGAAAACCCGTTTGGAATGTCACTTTTGTGGGCTTTCGCCTACAATTGCTGAGATATGGCCGATTGGTTGGTTTGTACCTTGAAATTCATGCAAAATACGTTATCTGAGCACGACAATCCCAGTTGATCAGGCGCGGTTTAGAAGAAAACCCGTTTGGAATGTCACTTTTGTGGACTGACGCCTACAATTGCTGAGATATGGCCGATTGGTTGGTTTGTACCTTGAAATTCATGCAAAATACGTTATCTGAGCACGACAATCCCAGTTGATCAGGCACGGTTTAGAAGAAAACCCGTTTGGAATGACACTTTTGTGGGCTGTCGCCTACAATTGCTGAGATATGGCCGATTGGTTGGTTTATACCTTGAAATTCATGCAAAATACGTTATCTGAGCACGACAATCCCAGTTGATCAGGCACGGTTTAGAAGAAAACCCGTTTGGAATGACACTTTTGTGGGCTGTCGCCTACAATTGCTGAGATATGGCCGATTGGTTGGTTTGTACCTTGAAATTCATGCAAAACACGTTATCTGAGCACGACAATCCCAGTTGATCAGGCACGGTTTAGAAGAAAACCCGTTTGGAATGACACTTTTGTGGGCTGTCGCCTACAATTGCTGAGATATGGCCAATTGGTTGGTTTGTACCTTGAAATTCATGCAAAACACGTTATCTGAGCACGACAATCCCAGTTGATCAGGCACGGTTTAGAAGAAAACCCGTTTGGAATGTCACTTTTGTGGGCTGTCGCCTACAATTGCTGAGATATGGCCGATTGGTTGGTTTGTACCTTGAAATTCATGCAAGATACGTTATCTGAGCACGACAATCCCAGTTGATCAGGCACGGTTTAGAAGAAAACCCGTTTGGAATGACACTTTTGTGGGCTGTCGCCTACAATTGCTGAGATATGGCCAATTGGTTGGTTTGTACCTTGAAATTCATGCAAAATACGTTATCTGAGCACGACAATCCCAGTTGATGAGGCGCGGTTTAGAAGAAAACCCGTTTGGAATGTCACTTTTGTGGGCTGACGCCTACAATTGCTGAGATATGGCCGATTGGTTGGTTTGTACCTTGAAATTCATGCAAAACACGTTATCTGAGCACGACAATCCCAGTTGATGAAGCGCGGTTTAGAAGAAAACCCGATTGGAATGTCACTTTTGTGGGCTGTCGCCTACAATTGCTGAGATATGGCCAATTGGTTGGTTTGTACCTTGAAATTCATGCAAAACACGTTATCTGAGCACGACAATCCCAGTTGATCAGGCACGGTTTAGAAGAAAACCCGTTTGGAATGTCACTTTTGTGGGCTGTCGCCTACAATTGCTGAGATATGGCCGATTGGTTGGTTTGTACCTTGAAATTCATGCAAGATACGTTATCTGAGCACGACAATCCCAGTTGATCAGGCACGGTTTAGAAGAAAACCCGTTTGGAATGACACTTTTGTGGGCTGTCGCCTACAATTGCTGAGATATGGCCAATTGGTTGGTTTGTACCTTGAAATTCATGCAAAATACGTTATCTGATCACGACAATCCCAGTTGATGAGGCGCGGTTTAGAAGAAAACCCGTTTGGAATGTCACTTTTGTGGGCTGACGCCTACAATTGCTGAGATATGGCCGATTGGTTGGTTTGTACCTTGAAATTCATGCAAAACACGTTATCTGAGCACGACAATCCCAGTTGATCAGGCACGGTTTAGAAGAAAACCCGTTTGGAATGTCACTTTTGTGGGCTGTCGCCTACAATTGCTGAGATATGGCCGATTGGTTGGTTTGTACCTTGAAATTCATGCAAGATACGTTATCTGAGCACGACAATCCCAGTTGATCAGGCACGGTTTAGAAGAAAACCCGTTTGGAATGACACTTTTGTGGGCTGTCGCCTACAATTGCTGAGATATGGCCGATTGGTTGGTTTGTACCTTGAAATTCATGCAAAACACGTTATCTGAGCACGACAATCCCAGTTGATCAGGCACGGTTTAGAAGAAAACCCGTTTGGAATGTCACTTTTGTGGGCTGTCGCCTACAATTGCTGAGATATGGCCGATTGGTTGGTTTGTACCTTGAAATTCATGCAAGATACGTTATCTGAGCACGACAATCCCAGTTGATCAGGCACGGTTTAGAAGAAAACCCGTTTGGAATGACACTTTTGTGGGCTGTCGCCTACAATTGCTGAGATATGGCCAATTGGTTGGTTTGTACCTTGAAATTCATGCAAAATACGTTATCTGAGCACGACAATCCCAGTTGATGAGGCGCGGTTTAGAAGAAAACCCGTTTGGAATGTCACTTTTGTGGGCTGACGCCTACAATTGCTGAGATATGGCCGATTGGTTGGTTTGTACCTTGAAATTCATGCAAAACACGTTATCTGAGCACGACAATCCCAGTTGATGAGGCGCGGTTTAGAAGAAAACCCGATTGGAATGTCACTTTTGTGGGCTGTCGCCTACAATTGCTGAGATATGGCCAATTGGTTGGTTTGTACCTTGAAATTCATGCAAAACACGTTATCTGAGCACGACAATCCCAGTTGATCAGGCACGGTTTAGAAGAAAACCCGTTTGGAATGTCACTTTTGTGGGCTGTCGCCTACAATTGCTGAGATATGGCCGATTGGTTGGTTTGTACCTTGAAATTCATGCAAGATACGTTATCTGAGCACGACAATCCCAGTTGATCAGGCACGGTTTAGAAGAAAACCCGTTTGGAATGACACTTTTGTGGGCTGTCGCCTACAATTGCTGAGATATGGCCAATTGGTTGGTTTGTACCTTGAAATTCATGCAAAATACGTTATCTGAGCACGACAATCCCAGTTGATGAGGCGCGGTTTAGAAGAAAACCCGTTTGGAATGTCACTTTTGTGGGCTGACGCCTACAATTGCTGAGATATGGCCGATTGGTTGGTTTGTACCTTGAAATTCATGCAAAACACGTTATCTGAGCACGACAATCCCAGTTGATCAGGCACGGTTTAGAAGAAAACCCGTTTGGAATGTCACTTTTGTGGGCTGTCGCCTACAATTGCTGAGATATGGCCGATTGGTTGGTTTGTACCTTGAAATTCATGCAAGATACGTTATCTGAGCACGACAATCCCAGTTGATCAGGCACGGTTTAGAAGAAAACCCGTTTGGAATGACACTTTTGTGGGCTGTCGCCTACAATTGCTGAGATATGGCCGATTGGTTGGTTTGTACCTTGAAATTCATGCAAAACACGTTATCTGAGCACGACAATCCCAGTTGATCAGGCACGGTTTAGAAGAAAACCCGTTTGGAATGTCACTTTTGTGGGCTGTCGCCTACAATTGCTGAGATATGGCCGATTGGTTGGTTTGTACCTTGAAATTCATGCAAGATACGTTATCTGAGCACGACAATCCCAGTTGATCAGGCACGGTTTAGAAGAAAACCCGTTTGGAATGACACTTTTGTGGGCTGTCGCCTACAATTGCTGAGATATGGCCAATTGGTTGGTTTGTACCTTGAAATTCATGCAAAATACGTTATCTGAGCACGACAATCCCAGTTGATGAGGCGCGGTTTAGAAGAAAACCCGTTTGGAATGTCACTTTTGTGGGCTGACGCCTACAATTGCTGAGATATGGCCGATTGGTTGGTTTGTACCTTGAAATTCATGCAAAACACGTTATCTGAGCACGACAATCCCAGTTGATGAGGCGCGGTTTAGAAGAAAACCCGATTGGAATGTCACTTTTGTGGGCTGTCGCCTACAATTGCTGAGATATGGCCAATTGGTTGGTTTGTACCTTGAAATTCATGCAAAACACGTTATCTGAGCACGACAATCCCAGTTGATCAGGCACGGTTTAGAAGAAAACCCGTTTGGAATGTCACTTTTGTGGGCTGTCGCCTACAATTGCTGAGATATGGCCGATTGGTTGGTTTGTACCTTGAAATTCATGCAAGATACGTTATCTGAGCACGACAATCCCAGTTGATCAGGCACGGTTTAGAAGAAAACCCGTTTGGAATGACACTTTTGTGGGCTGTCGCCTACAATTGCTGAGATATGGCCAATTGGTTGGTTTGTACCTTGAAATTCATGCAAAATACGTTATCTGAGCACGACAATCCCAGTTGATGAGGCGCGGTTTAGAAGAAAACCCGTTTGGAATGTCACTTTTGTGGGCTGACGCCTACAATTGCTGAGATATGGCCGATTGGTTGGTTTGTACCTTGAAATTCATGCAAAACACGTTATCTGAGCACGACAATCCCAGTTGATCAGGCACGGTGTAGAAGAAAACCCGTTTGGAATGTCACTTTTGTGGGCTGACGCCTACAATTGCTGAGATATGGCCGATTGGTTGGTTTGTACCTTGAAATTCATGCAAAATACGTTATCTGAGCACGACAATCCCAGTTGATCAGGCGCGGTTTAGAAGAAAACCCGTTTGGAATGTCACTTTTGTGGGCTGACGCCTACAATTGCTGAGATATGGCCGATTGGTTGGTTTGTACCTTGAAATTCATGCAAAATACGTTATCTGAGCGCGACAATCCCAGTTGATCAGGCACGGTTTAGAAGAAAACCCGTTTGGAATGACACTTTTGTGGGCTGTCGCCTACAATTGCTGAGATATGGCCGATTGGTTGGTTTAAACCTTGAAATTCATGCAAAATACGTTATCTGAGCACGACAATCCCAGTTGATCAGGCGCGGTTTAGAAGAAAATCCGTTTGGAATGTCACTTTTGTGGGCCGACGCCTACAATTGCTGAGATATGGCCGATTGGTTGGTTTGTACCTTGAAATTCATGCAAAATACGTTATCTGAGCACGACAATCCCAGTTGATCAGGCGCGGTTTAGAAGAAAACCCGTTTGGAATGTCACTTTTGTGGGCTGACGCCTACAATTGCTGAGATATGGCCGATTGGTTGGTTTGTACCTTGAAATTCATGCAAAATACGTTATCTGAGCACGACAATCCCAGTTGATCAGGCACGGTTTAGAAGAAAACCCGTTTGGAATGTCACTTTTGTGGGCTTTCGCCTACAATTGCTGAGATATGGCCGATTGGTTGGTTTGTACCTTGAAATTCATGCAAAATACGTTATCTGAGCACGACAATCCCAGTTGATCAGGCGCGGTTTAGAAGAAAACTCGTTTGGAATGTCACTTTTGTGGGCTGACGCCTACAATTGCTGAGATATGGCCGATTGGTTGGTTTGTACCTTGAAATTCATGCAAAATACGTTATCTGAGCACGACAATCCCAGTTGATCAGGCACGGTTTAGAAGAAAACCCGTTTGGAATGACACTTTTGTGGGCTGTCGCCTACAATTGCTGAGATATGGCCGATTGGTTGGTTTATACCTTGAAATTCATGCAAAATACGTTATCTGAGCACGACAATCCCAGTTGATCAGGCACGGTTTAGAAGAAAACCCGTTTGGAATGTCACTTTTGTGGGCTGTCGCCTACAATTGCTGAGATATGGCCGATTGGTTGGTTTATACCTTGAAATTCATGCAAAATACGTTATCTTAGCACGACAATCCCAGTTGATCAGGCACGCTTTAGAAGAAAACCGGTTTGGAATGTCAATTTTGTGGGCTTTCGCCTACAATTGCTGAGATATGGCCGATTGGTTGGTTTGTACCTTGAAATTCATGCAAAATACGTTATCTGAGCACGACAATCCCAGTTGATCAGGCACGGTTTAGAAGAAAACCCGTTTAGAATGTCACTTTTGTGGGCTTTCGCCTACAATTGCTGAGATATGGCCGATTGGTTGGTTTGTACCTTGAAATTCATGCAAAATACGTTATCTGAGCACGACAATCCCAGTTGATCAGGCGCGGTTTAGAAGAAAACCCGTTTGGAATGTCACTTTTGTGGGCTGACGCCTACAATTGCTGAGATATGGCCGATTGGTTGGTTTGTACCTTGAAATTCATGCAAAATACGTTATCTGAGCACGACAATCCCAGTTGATGAGGCGCGGTTTAGAAGAAAACCCGTTTGGAATGTCACTTTTGTGGGCTGACGCCTACAATTGCTGAGATATGGCCGATTGGTTGGTTTGTACCTTGAAATTCATGCAAAACACGTTATCTGAGCACGACAATCCCAGTTGATCAGGCACGGTGTAGAAGAAAACCCGTTTGGAATGTCACTTTTGTGGGCTGACGCCTACAATTGCTGAGATATGGCCGATTGGTTGGTTTGTACCTTGAAATTCATGCAAAATACGTTATCTGAGCACGACAATCCCAGTTGATCAGGCGCGGTTTAGAAGAAAACCCGTTTGGAATGTCACTTTTGTGGGCTGACGCCTACAATTGCTGAGATATGGCCGATTGGTTGGTTTGTACCTTGAAATTCATGCAAAATACGTTATCTGAGCGCGACAATCCCAGTTGATCAGGCACGGTTTAGAAGAAAACCCGTTTGGAATGACACTTTTGTGGGCTGTCGCCTACAATTGCTGAGATATGGCCGATTGGTTGGTTTAAACCTTGAAATTCATGCAAAATACGTTATCTGAGCACGACAATCCCAGTTGATCAGGCGCGGTTTAGAAGAAAATCCGTTTGGAATGTCACTTTTGTGGGCTGACGCCTACAATTGCTGAGATATGGCCGATTGGTTGGTTTGTACCTTGAAATTCATGCAAAATACGTTATCTGAGCACGACAATCCCAGTTGATCAGGCGCGGTTTAGAAGAAAACCCGTTTGGAATGTCACTTTTGTGGGCTGACGCCTACAATTGCTGAGATATGGCCGATTGGTTGGTTTGTACCTTGAAATTCATGCAAAATACGTTATCTGAGCACGACAATCCCAGTTGATCAGGCACGGTTTAGAAGAAAACCCGTTTGGAATGTCACTTTTGTGGGCTTTCGCCTACAATTGCTGAGATATGGCCGATTGGTTGGTTTGTACCTTGAAATTCATGCAAAATACGTTATCTGAGCACGACAATCCCAGTTGATCAGGCGCGGTTTAGAAGAAAACTCGTTTGGAATGTCACTTTTGTGGGCTGACGCCTACAATTGCTGAGATATGGCCGATTGGTTGGTTTGTACCTTGAAATTCATGCAAAATACGTTATCTGAGCACGACAATCCCAGTTGATCAGGCACGGTTTAGAAGAAAACCCGTTTGGAATGACACTTTTGTGGGCTGTCGCCTACAATTGCTGAGATATGGCCGATTGGTTGGTTTATACCTAGAAATTCATGCAAAATACGTTATCTGAGCACGACAATCCCAGTTGATCAGGCACGGTTTAGAAGAAAACCCGTTTGGAATGTCACTTTTGTGGGCTGTCGCCTACAATTGCTGAGATATGGCCGATTGGTTGGTTTATACCTTGAAATTCATGCAAAATACGTTATCTTAGCACGACAATCCCAGTTGATCAGGCACGGTTTAGAAGAAAACCGGTTTGGAATGTCAATTTTGTGGGCTTTCGCCTACAATTGCTGAGATATGGCCGATTGGTTGGTTTGTACCTTGAAATTCATGCAAAATACGTTATCTGAGCACGACAATCCCAGTTGATCAGGCACGGTTTAGAAGAAAACCCGTTTAGAATGTCACTTTTGTGGGCTTTCGCCTACAATTGCTGAGATATGGCCGATTGGTTGGTTTGTACCTTGAAATTCATGCAAAATACGTTATCTGAGCACGACAATCCCAGTTGATCAGGCGCGGTTTAGAAGAAAACCCGTTTGGAATGTCACTTTTGTGGGCTGACGCCTACAATTGCTGAGATATGGCCGATTGGTTGGTTTGTACCTTGAAATTCATGCAAAATACGTTATCTGAGCACGACAATCCCAGTTGATCAGGCACGGTTTAGAAGAAAACCCGTTTGGAATGACACTTTTGTGGGCTGTCGCCTACAATTTCTGAGATATGGCCGATTGGTTGGTTTGTACCTTGAAATTCATGCAAAATACTTTATGTGAGCACGACAATCCCAGTTGATCAGGCACGGTTTAGCAGAAAACCCGTTTGGAATGACACTGTTGTGGGCTGTCGCCTACAATTGCTGAGATATGGCCGATTGGTTGGTTTATACCTTGAAATTCATGCAAAATACGTTATCTGAGCACGACAATCCCAGTTGATCAGGCACGGTTTAGAAGAAAACCCGTTTGGAATGACACTTTTGTGGGCTGTCGCCTACAATTGCTGAGATATGGCCGATTGGTTGGTTTGTACTTTGAAATTCATGCAAAACACGTTATCTGAGCACCACAATCCCAGTTGATCAGGCACGGTTTAGAAGAAAACCCGTTTGGAATGTCACTTTTGTGGGCTGTCGCCTACAATTGCCGAGATATGGCCAATTGGTTGGTTTGTACCTTGAAATTCATGCAAAATACGTTATCTGAGCACGACAATCCCAGTTGATCAGGCACGGTTTAGAAGAAAACCCGTTTGGAATGACACTTTTGTGGGCTGTCGCCTACAATTGCTGAGATATGGCCGATTGGTTGGTTTAAACCTTGAAATTCATGCAAAATACGTTATCCGAGCACGACAATCCCAGTTGATCAGGCGCGGTTTAGAAGAAAACCCGTTTGGAATGACACTTTTGTGGGCTGTCGCCTACAATTGCTGAGATATGGCCGATTGGTTGGTTTGTACCTTGAAATTCATGCAAAATACGTTATCTGAGCACGACAATCCCAGTTGATCAGGCACGGTTTAGAAGAAAACCCGTTTGGAATGACACTTTTGTGGGCTGTCGCCTACAATTGCTGAGATATGGCCGATTGGTTGGTTTGTACCTTGAAATTCATGCAAAATATGTTATCTGAGCACGACAATCCCAGTTGATCAGGCACGGTTTAGAAGAAAACCCGTTTGGAATGACACTTTTGTGGGCTGTCGCCTACAATTGCTGAGATATGGCCGATTGGTTGGTTTATACCTTGAAATTCATGCAAAATACGTTATCTGAGCACGACAATCCCAGTTGATCAGGCACGGTTTAGAAGAAAACCCGTTTGGAATGTCACTTTTGTGGGCTTTCGCCTACAATTGCTGAGATATGGCCGATTGGTTGGTTTGTACCTTGAAATTCATGCAAAATACGTTATCTGAGCACGACAATCCCAGTTGATCAGGCACGGTTTAGAAGAAAACCCGTTTGGAATGACACTTTTGTGGGCTGTCGCCTACAATTGCTGAGATATGGCCGTTTGGTTGGTTTGTACCTTGAAATTCATTCAAAATACGTTATCTGACCACGACAATCCCAGTTGATCAGGCACGGTTTAGAAGCAAACCCGTTTGGAATGTCACTTTTGTGGGCTGTCGCCTACAATTGCTGAGATATGGCCGATTGGTTGGTTTGTGCCTTGAAATTCATGCAAAATACGTTATCTGAGCACGACAATCCCAGTTGATCAGGCACGGTTTAGAAGAAAACCCGTTTGGAATGACACTTTTGTGGGCTGTCGCCTACAATTGCTGAGATATGGCCGATTGGTTGGTTTATACCTTGAAATTCATGCAAAATACGTTATCTGAGCACGACAATCCCAGTTGATCAGGCACGGTTTAGAAGAAAACCCGTTTGGAATGACACTTTTGTGGGCTGTCGCCTACAATTGCTGAGATATGGCCGATTGGTTGGTTTGTACCTTGAAATTCATGCAAAATATGTTATCTGAGCACGACAATCCCAGTTGATCAGGCACGGTTTAGAAGAAAACCCGTTTGGAATGACACTTTTGTGGGCTGTCGCCTACAATTGCTGAGATATGGCCGATTGGTTGGTTTATACCTTGAAATTCATGCAAAATACGTTATCTGAGCACGACAATCCCAGTTGATCAGGCACGGTTTAGAAGAAAACCCGTTTGGAATGACACTTTTGTGGGCTGTCGCCTACAATTGCTGAGATATGGCCGATTGGTTGGTTTGTACCTTGAAATTCATGCAAAATACGTTATCTGAGCACGACAATCCCAGTTGATCAGGCACGGTTTAGAAGAAAACCCGTTTGGAATGACACTTTTGTGGGCTGTCGCCTACAATTGCTGAGATATGGCCGATTGGTTGGTTTGTACCTTGAAATTCATTCAAAATACGTTATCTGACCACGACAATCCCAGTTGATCAGGCACGGTTTAGAAGAAAACCCGTTTGGAATGTCACTTTTGTGGGCTGTCGCCTACAATTGCTGAGATATGGCCGATTGGTTGGTTTGTGCCTTGAAATTCATGCAAAATACGTTATCTGAGCACGACAATCCCAGTTGATCAGGCACGGTTTAGAAGAAAACCCGTTTGGAATGACACTTTTGTGGGCTGTCGCCTACAATTGCTGAGATATGGCCGATTGGTTGGTTTGTACCTTGAAATTCATGCAAAATACGTTATCTGAGCACGACAATCCCAGTTGATCAGGCACGGTTTAGAAGAAAACCCGTTTGGAATGTCACTTTTGTGGGCTGTAGCCTCCAATTGCTGAGATATGGCCGATTGGTTGGTTTATACCTTGAAATTCATGCAAAATACGTTATCTGAGCACGACAATCCCAGTTGATCAGGCACGGTTTAGAAGAAAACCCGTTTGGAATGTCACTTTTGTGGGCTTTCGCCTACAATTGCTGAGATATGGCCGATTGGTTGGTTTGTACCTTGAAATTCATGCAAAATACGTTATCTGAGCACGACAATCCCAGTTGATCAGGCACGGTTTAGAAGAAAACCCGTTTGGAATGACACTTTTGTGGGCTGTCGCCTACAATTGCTGAGATATGGCCGATTGGTTGGTTTGTACCTTGAAATTCATGCAAAATACGTTATCTGAGCACGACAATCCCAGTTGATCAGGCACGGTTTAGAAGAAAACCCGTTTGGAATGACACTTTTGTGGGCTGTCGCCTACAATTGCTGAGATATGGCCGATTGGTTGGTTTGTACCTTGAAATTCATGCAAAATACGTTATCTGAGCACGACAATCCCAGTTGATCAGGCACGGTTTAGAAGAAAACCCGTTTGGAATGACACTGTTGTGGGCTGTCGCCTACAATTGCTGAGATATGGCCGATTGGTTGGTTTATACCTTGAAATTCATGCAAAATACGTTATCTGAGCACGACAATCCCAGTTGATCAGGCACGGTTTAGAAGGAAACCCGTTTGGAATGTCACTTTTGTGGGCTGACGCCTACAATTGCTGAGATATGGCCGATTGGTTGGTTTATACCTTGAAATTCATGCAAAATACGTTATCTGAGCACGACAATCCCAGTTGATCAGGCACGGTTTAGAAGAAAACCCGTTTGGAATGTCATTTTTGTGGGCTTTCGCCTACAATTGCTGAGATATGGCCGATTGGTTGGTTTGTACCTTGAAATTCATGCAAAATACGTTATCTGAGCACGACAATCCCAGTTGATCAGGCACGGATTAGAAGAAAACCCGTTTGGAATGACACTTTTGTGGGCTGTCGCCTACAATTGCTGAGATATGGCCGATTGGTTGGTTTGTACCTTGAAATTCATGCAAAATATGTTATCTGAGCACGACAATCCCAGTTGATCAGGCACGGTTTAGAAGAAAACCCGTTTGGAATGACACTTTTGTGGGCTGTCGCCTACAATTGCTGAGATATGGCCGATTGGTTGGTTTGTACCTTGAAATTCATGCAAAATACGTTATCTGAGCACGACAATCCCAGTTGATCAGGCACGGTTTAGAAGAAAACCCGTTTGGAATGTCACTTTTGTGGGCTTTCGCCTACAATTGCTGAGATATGGCCGATTGGTTGGTTTGTACCTTGAAATTCATGCAAAATACGTTATCTGAGCACGACAATCCCAGTTGATCAGGCACGGTTTAGAAGAAAACCCGTTTGGAATGACACTTTTGTGGGCTGTCGCCTACAATTGCTGAGATATGGCCGATTGGTTGGTTTGTACCTTGAAATTCATGCAAAATACGTTATCTGAGCACGACAATCCCAGTTGATCAGGCACGGTTTAGAAGAAAACCCGTTTGGAATGACACTTTTGTGGGCTGTCGCCTACAATTGCTGAGATATGGCCGTTTGGTTGGTTTATACCTTGAAATTCATGCAAAATACGTTATCTGAGCACGACAATCCCAGTTGATCAGGCACGGTTTAGAAGAAAACCCGTTTGGAATGTCACTTTTGTGGGCTTTCGCCTACAATTGCTGAGATATGGCCGATTGGTTGGTTTATACCTTGAAATTCATGCAAAATACGTTATCTGAGCACGACAATCCCAGTTGATCAGGCACGGTTTAGAAGAAAACCCGTTTGGAATGACTCTTTTGTGGGCTGTCGCCTACAATTGCTGAGATATGGCCGATTGGTTGGTTTGTACCTTGAAATTCATGCAAAATACGTTATCTGAGCACGACAATCCCAGTTGATCAGGCACGGTTTAGAAGAAAACCCGTTTGGAATGACACTTTTGTGGGCTGTCGCCTACAATTGCTGAGATATGGCCGTTTGGTTGGTTTATACCTTGAAATTCATGCAAAATACGTTATCTGAGCACGACAATCCCAGTTGATCAGGCACGGTTTAGAAGAAAACCCGTTTGGAATGTCACTTTTGTGGGCTTTCGCCTACAATTGCTGAGATATGGCCGATTGGTTGGTTTATACCTTGAAATTCATGCAAAATACGTTATCTGAGCACGACAATCCCAGTTGATCAGGCACGGTTTAGAAGAAAACCCGTTTGGAATGACTCTTTTGTGGGCTGTAGCCTCCAATTGCTGAGATACGGCCGATTGGTTGGTTTATACCTTGAAATTCATGCAAAATACGTTATCTGAGCACGACAATCCCAGTTGATCAGGCACGGTTTAGAAGAAAACCCGTTTGGAATGACACTTTTGTGGGCTGTCGCCTACAATTGCTGAGATATGGCCGATTGGTTGGTTTGTACCTTGAAATTCATTCAAAATACGTTATCTGACCACGACAATCCCAGTTGATCAGGCACGGTTTAGAAGAAAACCCGTTTGGAATGACACTTTTGTGGGCTGTCGCCTACAATTGCTGAGATATGGCCGATTGGTTGGTTTGTACCTTGAAATTCATGCAAAATACGTTATCTGAGCACGACAATCCCAGTTGATCAGGCACGGTTTAGAAGAAAACCCGTTTGGAATGACACTTTTGTGGGCTGTCGCCTACAATTGCTGAGATATGGCCGATTGGTTGGTTTATACCTTGAAATTCATGCAAAATACGTTATCTGAGCACGACAATTCCAGTTGATCAGGCACGGTTTAGAAGAAAACCCGTTTCGAATGACACTTTTGTGGGCTGTCGCCTACAATTGCTGAGATATGGCCGACTGGTTGGTTTGTACCTTGAAATTCATGCAAAATACGTTATCTGAGCACGACAATCCCAGTTGATCAGGCACGGTTTAGAAGAAAACCCGTTTGGAATGTCACTTTTGTGGGCTTTCGCCTACAATTGCTGAGATATGGCCGATTGGTTGGTTTGTACCTTGAAATTCATGCAAAATACGTTATCTGAGCACGACAATCCCAGTTGATCAGGCACGGTTTAGAAGAAAACCCGTTTGGAATGACACTTTTGTGGGCTGTCGCCTACAATTGCTGAGATATGGCCGATTGGTTGGTTTGTACCTTGAAATTCATGCAAAATACGTTATCTGAGCACGACAATCCCAGTTGATCAGGCACGGTTTAGAAAAAAACCCGTTTGGAATGACACTTTTGTGGGCTGTTGATCAGGCACGGTTTAGAAGAAAACCCGTTTGGAATGTCACTTTTGTGGGCTTTCGCCTACAATTGCTGAGATATGGCCGATTGGTTGGTTTGTACCTTGAAATTCATGCAAAATACGTTATCTGAGCACGACAGTCCCAGTTGATCAGGCACGGTTTAGAAGAAAACCCGTTTGGAATGACACTTTTGTGGGCTGTCGCCTACAATTGCTGAGATATGGCCGATTGGTTGGTTTGTACCTTGAAATTCATGCAAAATACGTTATCTGAGCACGACAATCCCAGTTGATCAGGCACGGTTTAGAAGAAAACCCGTTTGGAATGACACTTTTGTGGGCTGTCGCCTACAATTGCTGAGATATGGCCGATTGGTTGGTTTGTACCTTGAAATTCATGCAAAATACGTTATCTGAGCACGACAATCCCAGTTGATCAGGCACGGTTTAGAAGAAAACCCGTTTGGAATGACACTGTTGTGGGCTGTCGCCTACAATTGCTGAGATATGGCCGATTGGTTGGTTTATACCTTGATATTCATGCAAAATACGTTATCTGGGCACGACAATCCCAGTTGATCAGGCACGGTTTAGAAGGAAACCCGTTTGGAATGTCACTTTTGTGGGCTGTCGCCTCCAATTGCTGAGATATGGCGGATTGGTTGGTTTATACCTTGAAATTCATGCAAAATACGTTATCTGAGCCCGACAATCCCAGTTGATCAGGCACGGTTTAGAAGAAAACCCGTTTGGAATGTCACTTTTGTGGGCTTTCGCCTACAATTGCTGAGATATGGCCGATTGGTTGGTTTGTGCCTTGAAATTCATGCGAAATACGTTATCTGAGCACGACAATCCCAGTTGATCAGGCACGGTTTAGAAGAAAACCCGTTTGGAATGACACTTTTGTGGGCTGTCGCCTACAATTGCTGAGATATGGCCGATTGGTTGGTTTATACCTTGAAATTCATGCAAAATACGTTATCTGAGCACGACAATCCCAGTTGATCAGGCACGGTTTAGAAGAAAACCCGTTTGGAATGTCACTTTTGTGGGCTTTCGCCTACAATTGCTGAGATATGGCCGATTGGTTGGTTTGTACCTTGAAATTCATGCAAAATACGTTATCTGAGCACGACAATCCCAGTTGATCAGGCACGGTTTAGAAGAAAACCCGTTTGGAATGACACTTTTGTGGGCTGTCGCCTACAATTGCTGAGATATGGCCGATTGGTTGGTTTGTACCTTGAAATTCATGCAAAATACGTTATCTGAGCACGACAATCCCAGTTGATCAGGCACGGTTTAGAAGAAAACCCGTTTGGAATGACACTTTTGTGGGCTGTCGCCTACAATTGCTGAGATATGGCCGATTGGTTGGTTTGTACCTTGAAATTCATGCAAAATACGTTATCTGAGCACGACAATCCCAGTTGATCAGGCACGGTTTAGAAGAAAACCCGTTTGGAATGACACTTTTGTGGGCTGTCGCCTACAATTGCTGAGATATGGCCGATTGGTTGGTTTGTACCTTGAAATTCATTCAAAATACGTTATCTGAGCACGACTATCCCAGTTGATCAGGCACGGTTTAGAAGAAAACCCGTTTGGAATGACACTTTTGTGGGCTGTCGCCTACAATTGCTGAGATATGGCCGATTGGTTGGTTTATACCTTGAAATTCATGCAAAATACGTTATCTGAGCACGACAATCCCAGTTGATCAGGCACGGTTTAGAAGAAAACCCGTTTGGAATGACACTTTTGTGGGCTTTCGTCTACAATTGCTGAGATATGGCCGATTGGTTGGTTTATACCTTGAAATTCATGCAAAATACGTTATCTGAGCACGACAATCCCAGTTGATCAGGCGCGGTTTAGAAGAAAACCAGTTTGGAATGACACTTTTGTGGGCTGTCGCCTACAATTGCTGAGATATGGCCGATTGGTTGGTTTGTACCTTGAAATTCATGCAAAATACGTTATCTGAGCACGACAATCCCAGTTGATCAGGCACGATTTAGAAGAAAACCCGTTTGGAATGACACTTTTGTGGGCTGTCGCCTACAATTGCTGAGATATGGCCGATTGGTTGGTTTGTACCATGAAATTCATTCAAAATACGTTATCTGACCACGACAATCCCAGTTGATCAGGCGCGGTTTAGAAGAAAACCCGTTTGGAATGACACTTTTGTGGGCTGTCGCCTACAATTGCTGAGATATGGCCGATTGGTTGGTTTGTACCTTGAAATTCATGCAAAATACGTTATCTGAGCACGACAATCCCAGTTGATCAGGCACGGTTTAGAAGAAAACCCGTTTGGAATGACACTTTTGTGGGCTGTCGCCTACAATTGCTGAGATATGGCCGATTGGTTGGTTTGTACCTTGAAATTCATTCAAAATACGTTATCTGACCACGACAATCCCAGTTGATCAGGCGCGGTTTAGAAGAAAACCCGTTTGGAATGACACTTTTGTGGGCTGTCGCCTACAATTGCTGAGATATGGCCGATTGGTTGGTTTGTACCTTGAAATTCATGCAAAATACGTTATCTGAGCACGACAATCCCAGTTGATCAGGCACGGTTTAGAAGAAAACCCGTTTGGAATGACACTTTTGTGGGCTGTCGCCTACAATTGCTGAGATATGGCCGATTGGTTGGTTTGTACCTTGAAATTCATGCAAAATACGTTATCTGAGCACGACAATCCCAGTTGATCAGGCACGGTTTAGAAGAAAACCCGTTTGGAATGACACTTTTGTGGGTTGTCGCCTACAATTGCTGAGATATGGCCGATTGGTTGGCTTATACCTTGAAATTCATGCAAAATATGTTATCTGAGCACGACAATCCCAGTTAATCAGGCGCGGTTTAGAAGAAAACCCGTTTGGAATGACACTTTTGTGGGCTGTCGCCTACAATTGCTGAGATATGGCCGATTGGTTAGTTTGTACCTTGAAATTCATTCAAAATACGTTATCTGAGCACGACAATCCCAGTTGATCAGGCACGGTTTAGAAGAAAACCCGTTTGGAATGTCACTTTTGTGGGCTTTCGCCTACAATTGCTGAGATATGGCCGATTGGTTGGTTTATACCTTGAAATTCATGCAAAATACGTTATCTGAGCACGACAATCCCAGTTGATCAGGCGCGGTTTAGAAGAAAACCCGTTTGGAATGACACTTTTGTGGGCTGTCGCCTACAATTGCTGAGATATGGCCGATTGGTTAGTTTGTACCTTGAAATTCATTCAAAATACGTTATCTGAGCACGACAATCCCAGTTGATCAGGCACGGTTTAGAAGAAAACCCGTTTGGAATGTCACTTTTGTGGGCTTTCGCCTACAATTGCTGAGATATGGCCGATTGGTTGGTTTATACCTTGAAATTCATGCAAAATACGTTATCTGAGCACGACAATCCCAGTTGATCAGGCGCGGTTTAGAAGAAAACCCGTTTGGAATGACACTTTTGTGGGCTGTCGCCTACAATTGCTCAGATATGGCCGATTGGTTGGTTTGTACCTTGAAATTCAAGCAAAATAAGTTATCTGAGCACGACAATCCCAGTTGATCAGGCACGGTTTAGAAGAAAACCCGTTTGGAATGACACTTTTGTGGGCTGTCGCCTACAATTGCTGAGATATGGCCGATTGGTTGGTTTGTACCTTGAAATTCATGCAAAATACGTTATCTGAGCACGACAATCCCAGTTGATCAGGCACGGTTTAGAAGAAAACCCGTTTGGAATGACACTTTTGTGGGCTGTCGCCTACAATTGCTGAGATATGGCCGATTGGTTGGTTTGTACCTTGAAATTCATTCAAAATACGTTATCTGACAACGACAATCCCAGTTGATCAGGCACGGTTTAGAAGAAAACCCGTTTGGAATGACACTTTTGTGGGCTGTCGCCTACAATTGCTGAGATATGGCCGATTGGTTGGTTTGTACCTTGAAATTCATGCAAAATACGTTATCTGAGCACGACAATCCCAGTTGATCAGGCACGGTTTAGAAGAAAACCCGTTTGGAATGACACTTTTGTGGGCTGTCGCCTACAATTGCTGAGATATGGCCGATTGGTTGGTTTATACCTTGAAATACATTCAAAATACGTTATCTGACCACGACAATCCCAGTTGATCAGGCACGGTTTAGAAGAAAACCCGTTTGGAATGACACTTTTGTGGGCTGTCGCCTACAATTGCTGAGATATGGCCGATTGGTTGGTTTGTACCTTGAAATTCATTCAAAATACGTTATCTGACCACGACAATCCCAGTTGATCAGGCACGGTTTAGAAGAAAACCCGTTTGGAATGACACTTTTGTGGGCTGTCGCCTACAATTGCTGAGATATGGCCGATTGGTTGGTTTATACCTTGAAATTCATGCAAAATACGTTATCTGAGCACGACAATCCCAGTTGATCAGGCACGGTTTAGAAGAAAACCCGTTTGGAATGTCACTTTTGTGGGCTTTCGCCTACAATTGCTGAGATATGGCCGATTGGTTGGTTTGTGCCTTGAAATTCATGCAAAATACGTTATCTGAGCACGACAATCCCAGTTGATCAGGCACGGTTTAGAAGAAAACCCGTTTGGAATGACACTTTTGTGGGCTGTCGCCTACAATTGCTGAGATATGGCCGATTGGTTGGTTTATACCTTGAAATTCATGCAAAATACGTTATCTGAGCACGACAATCCCAGTTGATCAGGCACGGTTTAGAAGAAAACCCGTTTGGAATGTCACTTTTGTGGGCTTTCGCCTACAATTGCTGAGATATGGCCGATTGGTTGGTTTGTACCTTGAAATTCATGCAAAATACGTTATCTGAGCACGGCAATCCCAGTTGATCAGGCACGGTTTAGAAGAAAACCCGTTTGGAATGACACTTTTGTGGGCTGTCGCCTACAATTGCTGAGATATGGCCGATTGGTTGGTTTGTACCTTGAAATTCATGCAAAACACGTTATCTGAGCACGACAATCCCAGTTGATCAGGCACGGTTTAGAAGAAAACCCGTTTGGAATGACACTTTTGTGGGCTGTCGCCTACAATTGCTGAGATATGGCCGATTGGTTGGTTTGTACCTTGAAATTCATGCAAAATACGTTATCTGACCACGACAATCCCAGTTGATCAGGCACGGTTTAGAAGAAAACCCGTTTGGAATGACACTTTTGTGGGCTGTCGCCTACAATTGCTGAGATATGGCCGATTGGTTGGTTTGTACCTTGAAATTCATTCAAAATACGTTATCTGACCACGACAATCCCAGTTGATCAGGCACGGTTTAGAAGAAAACCCGTTTGGAATGACACTTTTGTGGGCTGTCGCCTACAATTGCTGAGATATGGCCGATTGGTTGGTTTGTACCTTGAAATTCATTCAAAATACGTTATCTGACCACGACAATCCCAGTTGATCAGGCACGGTTTAGAAGAAAACCCGTTTGGAATGACACTTTTGTGGGCTGTCGCCTACAATTGCTGAGATATGGCCGATTGGTTGGTTTATACCTTGAAATTCATGCAAAATACGTTATCTGAGCACGACAATCCCAGTTGATCCGGCGCGGTTTAGAAGAAAACCAGTTTGGAATGACACTTTTGTGGGCTGTCGCCTACAATTGCTGAGATATGGCCGATTGGTTGGTTTGTACCTTGAAATTCATGCAAAATACGTTATCTGAGCACGACAATCCCAGTTGATCAGGCACGGTTTAGAAGAAAACCCGTTTGGAATGACACTTTTGTGGGCTGTCGCCTACAATTGCTGAGATATGGCCGATTGGTTGGTTTATACCATGAAATTCATTCAAAATACGTTATCTGACCACGACAATCCCAGTTGATCAGGCGCGGTTTAGAAGAAAACCCGTTTGGAATGACACTTTTGTGGGCTGTCGCCTACAATTGCTGAGATATGGCCGATTGGTTGGTTTGTACCTTGAAATTCATGCAAAATACGTTATCTGAGCACGACAATCCCAGTTGATCAGGCACGGTTTAGAAGAAAACCCGTTTGGAATGACACTTTTGTGGGCTGTCGCCTACAATTGCTGAGATATGGCCGATTGGTTGGTTTGTACCTTGAAATTCATTCAAAATACGTTATCTGACCACGACAATCCCAGTTGATCAGGCGCGGTTTAGAAGAAAACCCGTTTGGAATGACACTTTTGTGGGCTGTCGCCTACAATTGCTGAGATATGGCCGATTGGTTGGTTTGTACCTTGAAATTCATGCAAAATACGTTATCTGAGCACGACAATCCCAGTTGATCAGGCACGGTTTAGAAGAAAACCCGTTTGGAATGACGCTTTTGTGGGCTGTCGCCTACAATTGCTGAGATATGGCCGATTGGTTGGTTTGTACCTTGAAATTCATTCAAAATACGTTATCTGAGCACGACAATCCCAGTTGATCAGGCACGGTTTAGAAGAAAACCCGTTTGGAATGACACTTTTGTGGGCTGTCGCCTACAATTGCTGAGATATGGCCGATTGGTTGGTTTGTACCTTGAAATTCATGCAAAATACGTTATCTGAGCACGACAATCCCAGTTGATCAGGCACGGTTTAGAAGAAAACCCGTTTGGAATGACACTTTTGTGGGTTGTCGCCTACAATTGCTGAGATATGGCCGATTGGTTGGCTTATACCTTGAAATTCATGCAAAATACGTTATCTGAGCACGACAATCCCAGTTAATCAGGCGCGGTTTAGAAGAAAACCCGTTTGGAATGACACTTTTGTGGGCTGTCGCCTACAATTGCTGAGATATGGCCGATTGGTTAGTTTGTACCTTGAAATTCATTCAAAATACGTTATCTGAGCACGACAATCCCAGTTGATCAGGCACGGTTTAGAAGAAAACCCGTTTGGAATGTCACTTTTGTGGGCTTTCGCCTACAATTGCTGAGATATGGCCGATTGGTTGGTTTGTACCTTGAAATTCATGCAAAATACGTTATCTGAGCACGACAATCCCAGTTGATCAGGCACGGTTTAGAAGAAAACCCGTTTGGAATGACACTTTTGTGGGCTGTCGCCTACAATTGCGGAGATATGGCCGATTGGTTGGTTTATACCTTGAAATTCATGCAAAATACGTTATCTGAGCACGACAATCCCAGTTGATCAGGCACGGTTTAGAAGAAAACCCGTTTGGAATGTCACTTTTGTGGGCTTTCGCCTACAATTGCTGAGATATGGCCGATTGGTTGGTTTATACCTTGAAATTCATGCAAAATACGTTATCTGAGCACGACAATCCCAGTTGATCAGGCGCGGTTTAGAAGAAAACCCGTTTGGAATGACACTTTTGTGGGCTGTCGCCTACAATTGCTCAGATATGGCCGATTGGTTGGTTTGTACCTTGAAATTCAAGCAAAATAAGTTATCTGAGCACGACAATCCCAGTTGATCAGGCACGGTTTAGAAGAAAACCCGTTTGGAATGACACTTTTGTGGGCTGTCGCCTACAATTGCTGAGATATGGCCGATTGGTTGGTTTGTACCTTGAAATTCATTCAAAATATGTTATCTGAGCACGACAATCCCAGTTGATCAGGCACGGTTTAGAAGAAAACCCGTTTGGAATGACACTTTTGTGGGCTTTCGCCTACAATTGCTGAGATATGGCCGATTGGTTGGTTTATACCTTGAAATTCATGCAAAATACGTTATCTGAGCACGACAATCCCAGTTGATCAGGCGCGGTTTAGAAGAAAACCCGTTTGGAATGACACTTTTGTGGGCTGTCGCCTACAATTGCTGAGATATGGCCGATTGGTTGGTTTGTACCTTGAAATTCATGCAAAATACGTTATCTGAGCACGACAATCCCAGTTGATCAGGCACGGTTTAGAAGAAAACCCGTTTGGAATGACACTTTTGTGGGCTGTCGCCTACAATTGCTGAGATATGGCCGATTGGTTGGTTTGTACCTTGAAATTCATTCAAAATACGTTATCTGACCACGACAATCCCAGTTGATCAGGCACGGTTTAGAAGAAAACCCGTTTGGAATGACACTTTTGTGGGCTGTCGCCTACAATTGCTGAGATATGGCCGATTGGTTGGTTTGTACCTTGAAATTCATGCAAAATACGTTATCTGACCACGACAATCCCAGTTGATCAGGCACGGTTTAGAAGAAAACCCGTTTGGAATGACACTTTTGTGGGCTGTCGCCTACAATTGCTGAGATATGGCCGATTGGTTGGTTTGTACCTTGAAATTCATTCAAAATACGTTATCTGACCACGACAATCCCAGTTGATCAGGCACGGTTTAGAAGAAAACCCGTTTGGAATGACACTTTTGTGGGCTGTCGCCTACAATTGCTGAGATATGGCCGATTGGTTGGTTTGTACCTTGAAATTCATTCAAAATACGTTATCTGACCACGACAATCCCAGTTGATCAGGCACGGTTTAGAAGAAAACCCGTTTGGAATGACACTTTTGTGGGCTGTCGCCTACAATTGCTGAGATATGGCCGATTGGTTGGTTTATACCTTGAAATTCATGCAAAATACGTTATCTGAGCACGACAATCCCAGTTGATCAGGCACGGTTTAGAAGAAAACCCGTTTGGAATGACACTTTTGTGGGCTGTCGCCTACAATTGCTGAGATATGGCCGATTGGTTGGTTTGTACCTTGAAATTCATTCAAAATACGTTATCTGACCACGACAACCCCAGTTGATCAGGCACGGTTTAGAAGAAAACCCGTTTGGAATGACACTTTTGTGGGCTGTCGCATACAATTGCTGAGATATGGCCGATTGGTTGGTTTGTACCTTGAAATTCATGCAAAATACGTTATCTGACCACGACAATCCCAGTTGATCAGGCACGGTTTAGAAGAAAACCCGTTTGGAATGACACTTTTGTGGGCTGTCGCCTACAATTGCTGAGATATGGCCGATTGGTTGGTTTGTACCTTGAAATTCATTCAAAATACGTTATCTGACCACGACAATCCCAGTTGATCAGGCACGGTTTAGAAGAAAACCCGTTTGGAATGACACTTTTGTGGGCTGTCGCCTACAATTGCTGAGATATGGCCGATTGGTTGGTTTGTACCTTGAAATTCATGCAAAATACGTTATCTGAGCACGACAATCCCAGTTGATCAGGCACGGTTTAGAAGAAAACCCGTTTGGAATGACACTTTTGTGGGCTGTCGCCTACAATTGCTGAGATATGGCCGATTGGTTGGTTTGTACCTTGAAATTCATTCAAAATACGTTATCTGACCACGACAATCCCAGTTGATCAGGCACGGTTTAGAAGAAAACCCGTTTGGAATGACACTTTTGTGGGCTGTCGCCTACAATTGCTGAGATATGGCCGATTGGTTGGTTTGTACCTTGAAATTCATTCAAAATACGTTATCTGACCACGACAATCCCAGTTGATCAGGCACGGTTTAGAAGAAAACCCGTTTGGAATGACACTTTTGTGGGCTGTCGCCTACAATTGCTGAGATATGGCCGATTGGTTGGTTTGTACCTTGAAATTCATGCAAAATACGTTATCTGAGCACGACAATCCCAGTTGATCAGGCACGGTTTAGAAGAAAACCCGTTTGGAATGACACTTTTGTGGGCTGTCGCCTACAATTGCTGAGATATGGCCGATTGGTTGGTTTGTACCTTGAAATTCATTCAAAATACGTTATCTGACCACGACAATCCCAGTTGATCAGGCACGGTTTAGAAGAAAACCCGTTTGGAATGACACTTTTGTGGGCTGTCGCCTACAATTGCTGAGATATGGCCGATTGGTTGGTTTGTACCTTGAAATTCATTCAAAATACGTTATCTGACCACGACAATCCCAGTTGATCAGGCACGGTTTAGAAGAAAACCCGTTTGGAATGACACTTTTGTGGGCTGTCGCCTACAATTGCTGAGATATGGCCGATTGGTTGGTTTATACCTTGAAATTCATGCAAAATACGTTATCTGAGCACGACAATCTCAGTTGATCAGGCGCGGTTTAGAAGAAAACCCGTTTGGAATGACACTTTTGTGGGCTGTCGCCTACAATTGCTCAGATATGGCCGATTGGTTGGTTTGTACCTTGAAATTCAAGCAAAATAAGTTATCTGAGCACGACAATCCCAGTTGATCAGGCACGGTTTAGAAGAAAACCCGTTTGGAATGACACTTTTGTGGGCTGTCGCCTACAATTGCTGAGATATGGCCGATTGGTTGGTTTGTACCTTGAAATTCATGCAAAATATGTTATCTGAGCACGACAATCCCAGTTGATCAGGCACGGTTTAGAAGAAAACCCGTTTGGAATGACACTTTAGTGGGCTGTCGCCTACAATTGCTGAGATATGGCCGATTGGTTGGTTTGTACCTTGAAATTCATTCAAAATACGTTATCTGACCACGACAATCCCAGTTGATCAGGCACGGTTTAGAAGAAAACCCGTTTGGAATGACACTTTTGTGGGCTGTCGCCTACAATTGCTGAGATATGGCCGATTGGTTGGTTTATACCTTGAAATTCATGCAAAATACGTTATCTGAGCACGACAATCCCAGTTGATCAGGCGCGGTTTAGAAGAAAACCCGTTTGGAATGACACTTTTGTGGGCTGTCGCCTACAATTGCTCAGATATGGCCGATTGGTTGGTTTGTACCTTGAAATTCAAGCAAAATAAGTTATCTGAGCACGACAATCCCAGTTGATCAGGCACGGTTTAGAAGAAAACCCGTTTGGAATGACACTTTTGTGGGCTGTCGCCTACAATTGCTGAGATATGGCCGATTGGTTGGTTTGTACCTTGAAATTCATGCAAAATATGTTATCTGAGCACGACAATCCCAGTTGATCAGGCACGGTTTAGAAGAAAACCCGTTTGGAATGACACTTTTGTGGGCTTTCGCCTACAATTGCTGAGATATGGCCGATTGGTTGGTTTATACCTTGAAATTCATGCAAAATACGTTATCTGAGCACGACAATCCCAGTTGATCAGGCGCGGTTTAGAAGAAAACCCGTTTGGAATGACACTTTTGTGGGCTGTCGCCTACAATTGCTGAGATATGGCCGATTGGTTGGTTTGTACCTTGAAATTCATTCAAAATACGTTATCTGACCACGACAACCCCAGTTGATCAGGCACGGTTTAGAAGAAAACCCGTTTGGAATGACACTTTTGTGGGCTGTCGCCTACAATTGCTGAGATATGGCCGATTGGTTGGTTTGTACCTTGAAATTCATGCAAAATACGTTATCTGAGCACGACAATCCCAGTTGATCAGGCACGGTTTAGAAGAAAACCCGTTTGGAATGACACTTTTGTGGGCTGTCGCCTACAATTGCTGAGATATGGCCGATTGGTTGGTTTGTACCTTGAAATTCATTCAAAATACGTTATCTGACCACGACAATCCCAGTTGATCAGGCACGGTTTAGAAGAAAACCCGTTTGGAATGACACTTTTGTGGGCTGTCGCCTACAATTGCTGAGATATGGCCGATTGGTTGGTTTGTACCTTGAAATTCATGCAAAATACGTTATCTGAGCACGACAATCCCAGTTGATCAGGCACGGTTTAGAAGAAAACCCGTTTGGAATGACACTTTTGTGGGCTGTCGCCTACAATTGCTGAGATATGGCCGATTGGTTGGTTTGTACCTTGAAATTCATTCAAAATACGTTATCTGACCACGACAATCCCAGTTGATCAGGCACGGTTTAGACGAAAACCCGTTTGGAATGACACTTTTGTGGGCTGTCGCCTACAATTGCTGAGATATGGCCGATTGGTTGGTTTGTACCTTGAAATTCATTCAAAATACGTTATCTGACCACGACAATCCCAGTTGATCAGGCACGGTTTAGAAGAAAACCCGTTTGGAATGACACTTTTGTGGGCTGTCGCCTACAATTGCTGAGATATGGCCGATTGGTTGGTTTGTACCTTGAAATTCATGCAAAATACGTTATCTGAGCACGACAATCCCAGTTGATCAGGCACGGTTTAGAAGAAAACCCGTTTGGAATGACACTTTTGTGGGCTGTCGCCTACAATTGCTGAGATATGGCCGATTGGTTGGTTTGTACCTTGAAATTCATTCAAAATACGTTATCTGACCACGACAATCCCAGTTGATCAGGCACGGTTTAGAAGAAAACCCGTTTGGAATGACACTTTTGTGGGCTGTCGCCTACAATTGCTGAGATATGGCCGATTGGTTGGTTTGTACCTTGAAATTCATTCAAAATACGTTATCTGACCACGACAATCCCAGTTGATCAGGCACGGTTTAGAAGAAAACCCGTTTGGAATGACACTTTTGTGGGCTGTCGCCTACAATTGCTGAGATATGGCCGATTGGTTGGTTTATACCTTGAAATTCATGCAAAATACGTTATCTGAGCACGACAATCCCAGTTGATCAGGCGCGGTTTAGAAGAAAACCCGTTTGGAATGACACTTTTGTGGGCTGTCGCCTACAATTGCTCAGATATGGCCGATTGGTTGGTTTGTACCTTGAAATTCAAGCAAAATAAGTTATCTGAGCACGACAATCCCAGTTGATCAGGCACGGTTTAGAAGAAAACCCGTTTGGAATG
Organism: Tolmerus cingulatus; assembly: GCA_959613345.1. Taxonomy (NCBI): domain Eukaryota; kingdom Metazoa; phylum Arthropoda; class Insecta; order Diptera; family Asilidae; genus Tolmerus; species Tolmerus cingulatus. Next base: position 122,399 of record CAUIJO010000047.1, read on the forward strand.
ACACTTTTGTGGGCTGTCGCCTACAATTGCTGAGATATGGCCGATTGGTTGGTTTGTACCTTGAAATTCATGCAAAATATGTTATCTGAGCACGACAATCCCAGTTGATCAGGCACGGTTTAGAAGAAAACCCGTTTGGAATGACACTTTAGTGGGCTGTCGCCTACAATTGCTGAGATATGGCCGATTGGTTGGTTTGTACCTTGAAATTCATTCAAAATACGTTATCTGACCACGACAATCCCAGTTGATCAGGCACGGTTTAGAAGAAAACCCGTTTGGAATGACACTTTTGTGGGCTGTCGCCTAAAATTGCTGAGATATGGCCGATTGGTTGGTTTATACCTTGAAATTCATGCAAAATACGTTATCTGAGCACGACAATCCCAGTTGATCAGGCGCGGTTTAGAAGAAAACCCGTTTGGAATGACACTTTTGTGGGCTGTCGCCTACAATTGCTCAGATATGGCCGATTGGTTGGTTTGTACCTTGAAATTCAAGCAAAATAAGTTATCTGAGCACGACAATCCCAGTTGATCAGGCACGGTTTAGAAGAAAACCCGTTTGGAATGACACTTTTGTGGGCTGTCGCCTACAATTGCTGAGATATGGCCGATTGGTTGGTTTGTACCTTGAAATTCATGCAAAATATGTTATCTGAGCACGACAATCCCAGTTGATCAGGCACGGTTTAGAAGAAAACCCGTTTGGAATGACACTTTTGTGGGCTTTCGCCTACAATTGCTGAGATATGGCCGATTGGTTGGTTTATACCTTGAAATTCATGCAAAATACGTTATCTGAGCACGACAATCCCAGTTGATCAGGCGCGGTTTAGAAGAAAACCCGTTTGGAATGACACTTTTGTGGGCTGTCGCCTACAATTGCTGAGATATGGCCGATTGGTTGGTTTGTACCTTGAAATTCATGCAAAATACGTTATCTGAGCACGACAATCCCAGTTGATCAGGCACGGTTTAGAAGAAAACCCGTTTGGAATGACACTTTTGTGGGCTGTCGCCTACAATTGCTGAGATATGGCCGATTGGTTGGTTTGTACCTTGAAATTCATTCAAAATACGTTATCTGACCACGACAATCCCAGTTGATCAGGCACGGTTTAGAAGAAAACCAGTTTGGAATGACACTTTTGTGGGCTGTCGCCTACAATTGCTGAGATATGGCCGATTGGTTGGTTTGTACCTTGAAATTCATGCAAAATACGTTATCTGACCACGACAATCCCAGTTGATCAGGCACGGTTTAGAAGAAAACCCGTTTGGAATGACACTTTTGTGGGCTGTCGCCTACAATTGCTGAGATATGGCCGATTGGTTGGTTTGTACCTTGAAATTCATTCAAAATACGTTATCTGACCACGACAATCCCAGTTGATCAGGCACGGTTTAGAAGAAAACCCGTTTGGAATGACACTTTTGTGGGCTGTCGCCTACAATTGCTGAGATATGGCCGATTGGTTGGTTTGTACCTTGAAATTCATTCAAAATACGTTATCTGACCACGACAATCCCAGTTGATCAGGCACGGTTTAGAAGAAAACCCGTTTGGAATGACACTTTTGTGGGCTGTCGCCTACAATTGCTGAGATATGGCCGATTGGTTGGTTTGTACCTTGAAATTCATTCAAAATACTTTATCTGACCACGACAATCCCAGTTGATCAGGCACGGTTTAGAAGAAAACCCGTTTGGAATGACACTTTTGTGGGCTGTCGCCTACAATTGCTGAGATATGGCCGATTGATTGGTTTGTACCTTGAAATTCATGCAAAATACGTTATCTGAGCACGACAATCCCAGTTGATCAGGCACGGTTTAGAAGAAAACCCGTTTGGAATGACACTTTTGTGGGCTGTCGCCTACAATTGCTGAGATATGGCCGATTGGTTGGTTTGTACCTTGAAATTCATTCAAAATACGTTATCTGACCACGACAATCCCAGTTGATCAGGCACGGTTTAGAAGAAAACCCGTTTGGAATGACACTTTTGTGGGCTGTCGCCTACAATTGCTGAGATATGGCCGATTGGTTGGTTTGTACCTTGAAATTCATGCAAAATACGTTATCTGAGCACGACAATCCCAGTTGATCAGGCACGGTTTAGAAGAAAACCCGTTTGGAATGACACTTTTGTGGGCTGTCGCCTACAATTGCTGAGATATGGCCGATTGGTTGGTTTGTACCTTGAAATTCATTCAAAATACGTTATCTGACCACGACAATCCCAGTTGATCAGGCACGGTTTAGAAGAAAACCCGTTTGGAATGACACTTTTGTGGGCTGTCGCCTACAATTGCTGAGATATGGCCGATTGGTTGGTTTGTACCTTGAAACTCATTCAAAATACGTTATCTGACCACGACAATCCCAGTTGATCAGGCACGGTTTAGAAGAAAACCCGTTTGGAATGACACTTTTGTGGGCTGTCGCCTACAATTGCTGAGATATGGCCGATTGGTTGGTTTGTACCTTGAAATTCATGCAAAATACGTTATCTGAGCACGACAATCCCAGTTGATCAGGCACGGTTTAGAAGAAAACCCGTTTGGAATGACACTTTTGTGGGCTGTCGCCTACAATTGCTGAGATATGGCCGATTGGTTGGTTTGTACCTTGAAATTCATTCAAAATACGTTATCTGACCACGACAATCCCAGTTGATCAGGCACGGTTTAGAAGAAAACCCGTTTGGAATGACACTTTTGTGGGCTGTCGCCTACAATTGCTGAGATATGGCCGATTGGTTGGTTTGTACCTTGAAATTCATGCAAAATACGTTATCTGAGCACGACAATCCCAGTTGATCAGGCACGGTTTAGAAGAAAACCCGTTTGGAATGACACTTTTGTGGGCTGTCGCCTACAATTGCTGAGATATGGCCGATTGGTTGGTTTGTACCTTGAAATTCATTCAAAATACGTTATCTGACCACGACAATCCCAGTTGATCAGGCACGGTTTAGAAGAAAACCCGTTTGGAATGACACTTTTGTGGGCTGTCGCCTACAATTGCTGAGATATGGCCGATTGGTTGGTTTGTACCTTGAAATTCATTCAAAATACGTTATCTGACCACGACAATCCCAGTTGATCAGGCACGGTTTAGAAGAAAACCCGTTTGGAATGACACTTTTGTGGGCTGTCGCCTACAATTGCTGAGATATGGCCGATTGGTTGGTTTATACCTTGAAATTCATGCAAAATACGTTATCTGAGCACGACAATCCCAGTTGATCAGGCGCGGTTTAGAAGAAAACCCGTTTGGAATGACACTTTTGTGGGCTGTCGCCTACAATTGCTCAGATATGGCCGATTGGTTGGTTTGTACCTTGAAATTCAAGCAAAATAAGTTATCTGAGCACGACAATCCCAGTTGATCAGGCACGGTTTAGAAGAAAACCCGTTTGGAATGACACTTTTGTGGGCTGTCGCCTACAATTGCTGAGATATGGCCGATTGGTTGGTTTGTACCTTGAAATTCATGCAAAATATGTTATCTGAGCACGACAATCCCAGTTGATCAGGCACGGTTTAGAAGAAAACCCGTTTGGAATGACACTTTTGTGGGCTTTCGCCTACAATTGCTGAGATATGGCCGATTGGTTGGTTTATACCTTGAAATTCATGCAAAATACGTTATCTGAGCACGACAATCCCAGTTGATCAGGCGCGGTTTAGAAGAAAACCCGTTTGGAATGACACTTTTGTGGGCTGTCGCCTACAATTGCTGAGATATGGCCTATTGGTTGGTTTGTACCTTGAAATTCATGCAAAATACGTTATCTGAGCACGACAATCCCAGTTGATCAGGCACGGTTTAGAAGAAAACCCGTTTGGAATGACACTTTTGTGGGCTGTCGCCTACAATTGCTGAGATATGGCCGATTGGTTGGTTTGTACCTTGAAATTCATTCAAAATACGTTATCTGACCACGACAATCCCAGTTGATCAGGCACGGTTTAGAAGAAAACCCGTTTGGAATGACACTTTTGTGGGCTGTCGCCTACAATTGCTGAGATATGGCCGATTGGTTGGTTTGTACCTTGAAATTCATGCAAAATACGTTATCTGACCACGACAATCCCAGTTGATCAGGCACGGTTTAGAAGAAAACCCGTTTGGAATGACACTTTTGTGGGCTGTCGCCTACAATTGCTGAGATATGGCCGATTGGTTGGTTTGTACCTTGAAATTCATTCAAAATACGTTATCTGACCACGACAATCCCAGTTGATCAGGCACGGTTTAGAAGAAAACCCGTTTGGAATGACACTTTTGTGGGCTGTCGCCTACAATTGCTGAGATATGGCCGATTGGTTGGTTTGTACCTTGAAATTCATTCAAAATACGTTATCTGACCACGACAATCCCAGTTGATCAGGCACGGTTTAGAAGAAAACCCGTTTGGAATGACACTTTTGTGGGCTGTCGCCTACAATTGCTGAGATATGGCCGATTGGTTGGTTTATACCTTGAAATTCATGCAAAATACGTTATCTGAGCACGACAATCCCAGTTGATCAGGCACGGTTTAGAAGAAAACCCGTTTGGAATGACACTTTTGTGGGCTGTCGCCTACAATTGCTGAGATATGGCCGATTGGTTGGTTTGTACCTTGAAATTCATTCAAAATACGTTATCTGACCACGACAATCCCAGTTGATCAGGCACGGTTTAGAAGAAAACCCGTTTGGAATGACACTTTTGTGGGCTGTCGCCTACAATTGCTGAGATATGGCCGATTGGTTGGTTTGTACCTTGAAATTCATGCAAAATACGTTATCTGAGCACGACAATCCCAGTTGATCAGGCACGGTTTAGAAGAAAACCCGTTTGGAATGACACTTTTGTGGGCTGTCGCCTACAATTGCTGAGATATGGCCGATTGGTTGGTTTGTACCTTGAAATTCATTCAAAATACGTTATCTGACCACGACAATCCCAGTTGATCAGGCACGGTTTAGAAGAAAACCCGTTTGGAATGACACTTTTGTGGGCTGTCGCCTACAATTGCTGAGATATGGCCGATTGGTTGGTTTGTACCTTGAAATTCATGCAAAATACGTTATCTGAGCACGACAATCCCAGTTGATCAGGCACGGTTTAGAAGAAAACCCGTTTGGAATGACACTTTTGTGGGCTGTCGCCTACAATTGCTGAGATATGGCCGATTGGTTGGTTTGTACCTTGAAATTCATTCAAAATACGTTATCTGACCACGACAATCCCAGTTGATCAGGCACGGTTTAGAAGAAAACCCGTTTGGAATGACACTTTTGTGGGCTGTCGCCTACAATTGCTGAGATATGGCCGATTGGTTGGTTTGTACCTTGAAATTCATTCAAAATACGTTATCTGACCACGACAATCCCAGTTGATCAGGCACGGTTTAGAAGAAAACCCGTTTGGAATGACACTTTTGTGGGCTGTCGCCTACAATTGCTGAGATATGGCCGATTGGTTGGTTTGTACCTTGAAATTCATGCAAAATACGTTATCTGAGCACGACAATCCCAGTTGATCAGGCACGGTTTAGAAGAAAACCCGTTTGGAATGACACTTTTGTGGGCTGTCGCCTACAATTGCTGAGATATGGCCGATTGGTTGGTTTGTACCTTGAAATTCATTCAAAATACGTTATCTGACCACGACAATCCCAGTTGATCAGGCACGGTTTAGAAGAAAACCCGTTTGGAATGACACTTTTGTGGGCTGTCGCCTACAATTGCTGAGATATGGCCGATTGGTTGGTTTGTACCTTGAAATTCATGCAAAATACGTTATCTGAGCACGACAATCCCAGTTGATCAGGCACGGTTTAGAAGAAAACCCGTTTGGAATGACACTTTTGTGGGCTGTCGCCTACAATTGCTGAGATATGGCCGATTGGTTGGTTTGTACCTTGAAATTCATTCAAAATACGTTATCTGACCACGACAATCCCAGTTGATCAGGCACGGTTTAGAAGAAAACCCGTTTGGAATGACACTTTTGTGGGCTGTCGCCTACAATTGCTGAGATATGGCCGATTGGTTGGTTTGTACCTTGAAATTCATTCAAAATACGTTATCTGACCACGACAATCCCAGTTGATCAGGCACGGTTTAGAAGAAAACCCGTTTGGAATGACACTTTTGTGGGCTGTCGCCTACAATTGCTGAGATATGGCCGATTGGTTGGTTTGTACCTTGAAATTCATTCAAAATACGTTATCTGACCACGACAATCCCAGTTGATCAGGCACGGTTTAGAAGAAAACCCGTTTGGAATGACACTTTTGTGGGCTGTCGCCTACAATTGCTGAGATATGGCCGATTGGTTGGTTTGTACCTTGAAATTCATGCAAAATACGTTATCTGAGCACGACAATCCCAGTTGATCAGGCACGGTTTAGAAGAAAACCCGTTTGGAATGACACTTTTGTGGGCTGTCGCCTACAATTGCTGAGATATGGCCGATTGGTTGGTTTGTACCTTGAAATTCATTCAAAATACGTTATCTGACCACGACAATCCCAGTTGATCAGGCACGGTTTAGAAGAAAACCCGTTTGGAATGACACTTTTGTGGGCTGTCGCCTACAATTGCTGAGATATGGCCGATTGGTTGGTTTGTACCTTGAAATTCATGCAAAATACGTTATCTGAGCACGACAATCCCAGTTGATCAGGCACGGTTTAGAAGAAAACCCGTTTGGAATGACACTTTTGTGGGCTGTCGCCTACAATTGCTGAGATATGGCCGATTGGTTGGTTTGTACCTTGAAATTCATTCAAAATACGTTATCTGACCACGACAATCCCAGTTGATCAGGCACGGTTTAGAAGAAAACTCGTTTGGAATGACACTTTTGTGGGCTGTCGCCTACAATTGCTGAGATATGGCCGATTGGTTGGTTTGTACCTTGAAATTCATTCAAAATACGTTATCTGACCACGACAATCCCAGTTGATCAGGCACGGTTTAGAAGAAAACCCGTTTGGAATGACACTTTTGTGGGCTGTCGCCTACAATTGCTGAGATATGGCCGATTGGTTGGTTTGTACCTTGAAATTCATGCAAAATACGTTATCTGAGCACGACAATCCCAGTTGATCAGGCACGGTTTAGAAGAAAACCCGTTTGGAATGACACTTTTGTGGGCTGTCGCCTACAATTGCTGAGATATGGCCGATTGGTTGGTTTGTACCTTGAAATTCATTCAAAATACGTTATCTGACCACGACAATCCCAGTTGATCAGGCACGGTTTAGAAGAAAACCCGTTTGGAATGACACTTTTGTGGGCTGTCGCCTACAATTGCTGAGATATGGCCGATTGGTTGGTTTGTACCTTGAAATTCATGCAAAATACGTTATCTGAGCACGACAATCCCAGTTGATCAGGCACGGTTTAGAAGAAAACCCGTTCGGAATGACACTTTTGTGGGCTGTCGCCTACAATTGCTGAGATATGGCCGATTGGTTGGTTTGTACCTTGAAATTCATTCAAAATACGTTATCTGACCACGACAATCCCAGTTGATCAGGCACGGTTTAGAAGAAAACCCGTTTGGAATGACACTTTTGTGGGCTGTCGCCTACAATTGCTGAGATATGGCCGATTGGTTGGTTTGTACCTTGAAATTCATTCAAAATACGTTATCTGACCACGACAATCCCAGTTGATCAGGCAAGGTTTAGAAGAAAACCCGTTTGGAATGACACTTTTGTGGGCTGTCGCCTACAATTGCTGAGATATGGCCGATTGGTTGGTTTATACCTTGAAATTCATGCAAAATACGTTATCTGAGCACGACAATCCCAGTTGATCAGGCGCGGTTTAGAAGAAAACCCGTTTGGAATGACACTTTTGTGGGCTGTCGCCTACAATTGCTCAGATATGGCCGATTGGTTGGTTTGTACCTTGAAATTCAAGCAAAATAAGTTATCTGAGCACGACAATCCCAGTTGATCAGGCACGGTTTAGAAGAAAACCCGTTTGGAATGACACTTTTGTGGGCTGTCGCCTACAATTGCTGAGATATGGCCGATTGGTTGGTTTGTACCTTGAAATTCATGCAAAATATGTTATCTGAGCACGACAATCCCAGTTGATCAGGCACGGTTTAGAAGAAAACCCGTTTGGAATGACACTTTTGTGGGCTTTCGCCTACAATTGCTGAGATATGGCCGATTGGTTGGTTTATACCTTGAAATTCATGCAAAATACGTTATCTGAGCACGACAATCCCAGTTGATCAGGCGCGGTTTAGAAGAAAACCCGTTTGGAATGACACTTTTGTGGGCTGTCGCCTACAATTGCTGAGATATGGCCGATTGGTTGGTTTGTACCTTGAAATTCATGCAAAATACGTTATCTGAGCACGACAATCCCAGTTGATCAGGCACGGTTTAGAAGAAAACCTGTTTGGAATGACACTTTTGTGGGCTGTCGCCTACAATTGCTGAGATATGGCCGATTGGTTGGTTTGTACCTTGAAATTCATTCAAAATACGTTATCTGACCACGACAATCCCAGTTGATCAGGCACGGTTTAGAAGAAAACCCGTTTGGAATGACACTTTTGTGGGCTGTCGCCTACAATTGCTGAGATATGGCCGATTGGTTGGTTTGTACCTTGAAATTCATGCAAAATACGTTATCTGACCACGACAATCCCAGTTGATCAGGCACGGTTTAGAAGAAAACCCGTTTGGAATGACACTTTTGTGGGCTGTCGCCTACAATTGCTGAGATATGGCCGATTGGTTGGTTTGTACCTTGAAATTCATTCAAAATACGTTATCTGACCACGACAATCCCAGTTGATCAGGCACGGTTTAGAAGAAAACCCGTTTGGAATGACACTTTTGTGGGCTGTCGCCTACAATTGCTGAGATATGGCCGATTGGTTGGTTTATACCTTGAAATTCATGCAAAATACGTTATCTGAGCACGACAATCCCAGTTGATCAGGCACGGTTTAGAAGAAAACCCGTTTGGAATGACACTTTTGTGGGCTGTCGCCTACAATTGCTGAGATATGGCCGATTGGTTGGTTTGTACCTTGAAATTCATTCAAAATACGTTATCTGACCACGACAATCCCAGTTGATCAGGCACGGTTTAGAAGAAAACCCGTTTGGAATGACACTTTTGTGGGCTGTCGCCTACAATTGCTGAGATATGCCCGATTGGTTGGTTTGTACCTTGAAATTCATGCAAAATACGTTATCTGAGCATGACAATCCCAGTTGATCAGGCACGGTTTAGAAGAAAACCCGTTTGGAATGACACTTTTGTGGGCTGTCGCCTACAATTGCTGAGATATGGCCGATTGGTTGGTTTGTACCTTGAAATTCATTCAAAATACGTTATCTGACCACGACAATCCCAGTTGATCAGGCACGGTTTAGAAGAAAACCCGTTTGGAATGACACTTTTGTGGGCTGTCGCCTACAATTGCTGAGATATGGCCGATTGGTTGGTTTGTACCTTGAAATTCATGCAAAATACGTTATCTGAGCACGACAATCCCAGTTGATCAGGCACGGTTTAGAAGAAAACCCGTTCGGAATGACACTTTTGTGGGCTGTCGCCTACAATTGCTGAGATATGGCCGATTGGTTGGTTTGTACCTTGAAATTCATTCAAAATACGTTATCTGACCACGACAATCCCAGTTGATCAGGCACGGTTTAGAAGAAAACCCGTTTGGAATGACACTTTTGTGGGCTGTCGCCTACAATTGCTGAGATATGGCCGATTGGTTGGTTTGTACCTTGAAATTCATTCAAAATACGTTATCTGACCACGACAATCCCAGTTGATCAGGCAAGGTTTAGAAGAAAACCCGTTTGGAATGACACTTTTGTGGGCTGTCGCCTACAATTGCTGAGATATGGCCGATTGGTTGGTTTATACCTTGAAATTCATGCAAAATACGTTATCTGAGCACGACAATCCCAGTTGATCAGGCGCGGTTTAGAAGAAAACCCGTTTGGAATGACACTTTTGTGGGCTGTCGCCTACAATTGCTCAGATATGGCCGATTGGTTGGTTTGTACCTTGAAATTCAAGCAAAATAAGTTATCTGAGCACGACAATCCCAGTTGATCAGGCACGGTTTAGAAGAAAACCCGTTTGGAATGACACTTTTGTGGGCTGTCGCCTACAATTGCTGAGATATGGCCGATTGGTTGGTTTGTACCTTGAAATTCATGCAAAATATGTTATCTGAGCACGACAATCCCAGTTGATCAGGCACGGTTTAGAAGAAAACCCGTTTGGAATGACACTTTTGTGGGCTTTCGCCTACAATTGCTGAGATATGGCCGATTGGTTGGTTTATACCTTGAAATTCATGCAAAATACGTTATCTGAGCACGACAATCCCAGTTGATCAGGCGCGGTTTAGAAGAAAACCCGTTTGGAATGACACTTTTGTGGGCTGTCGCCTACAATTGCTGAGATATGGCCGATTGGTTGGTTTGTACCTTGAAATTCATGCAAAATACGTTATCTGAGCACGACAATCCCAGTTGATCAGGCACGGTTTAGAAGAAAACCCGTTTGGAATGACACTTTTGTGGGCTGTCGCCTACAATTGCTGAGATATGGCCGATTGGTTGGTTTGTACCTTGAAATTCATTCAAAATACGTTATCTGACCACGACAATCCCAGTTGATCAGGCACGGTTTAGAAGAAAACCCGTTTGGAATGACACTTTTGTGGGCTGTCGCCTACAATTGCTGAGATATGGCCGATTGGTTGGTTTGTACCTTGAAATTCATGCAAAATACGTTATCTGACCACGACAATCCCAGTTGATCAGGCACGGTTTAGAAGAAAACCCGTTTGGAATGACACTTTTGTGGGCTGTCGCCTACAATTGCTGAGATATGGCCGATTGGTTGGTTTGTACCTTGAAATTCATTCAAAATACGTTATCTGACCACGACAATCCCAGTTGATCAGGCACGGTTTAGAAGAAAACCCGTTTGGAATGACACTTTTGTGGGCTGTCGCCTACAATTGCTGAGATATGGCCGATTGGTTGGTTTATACCTTGAAATTCATGCAAAATACGTTATCTGAGCACGACAATCCCAGTTGATCAGGCACGGTTTAGAAGAAAACCCGTTTGGAATGACACTTTTGTGGGCTGTCGCCTACAATTGCTGAGATATGGCCGATTGGTTGGTTTGTACCTTGAAATTCATTCAAAATACGTTATCTGACCACGACAATCCCAGTTGATCAGGCACGGTTTAGAAGAAAACCCGTTTGGAATGACACTTTTGTGGGCTGTCGCCTACAATTGCTGAGATATGCCCGATTGGTTGGTTTGTACCTTGAAATTCATGCAAAATACGTTATCTGAGCACGACAATCCCAGTTGATCAGGCACGGTTTAGAAGAAAACCCGTTTGGAATGACACTTTTGTGGGCTGTCGCCTACAATTGCTGAGATATGGCCGATTGGTTGGTTTGTACCTTGAAATTCATTCAAAATACGTTATCTGACCACGACAATCCCAGTTGATCAGGCACGGTTTAGAAGAAAACCCGTTTGGAATGACACTTTTGTGGGCTGTCGCCTACAATTGCTGAGATATGGCCGATTGGTTGGTTTGTACCTTGAAATTCATGCAAAATACGTTATCTGAGCACGACAATCCCAGTTGATCAGGCACGGTTTAGAAGAAAACCCGTTTGGAATGACACTTTTGTGGGCTGTCGCCTACAATTGCTGAGATATAGCCGATTGGTTGGTTTGTACCTTGAAATTCATTCAAAATACGTTATCTGACCACGACAATCCCAGTTGATCAGGCACGGTTTAGAAGAAAACCCGTTTGGAATGACACTTTTGTGGGCTGTCGCCTACAATTGCTGAGATATGGCCGATTGGTTGGTTTGTACCTTGAAATTCATTCAAAATACGTTATCTGACCACGACAATCCCAGTTGATCAGGCACGGTTTAGAAGAAAACCCGTTTGGAATGACACTTTTGTGGGCTGTCGCCTACAATTGCTGAGATATGGCCGATTGGTTGGTTTGTACCTTGAAATTCATGCAAAATACCATATCTGAGCACGACAATCCCAGTTGATCAGGCACGGTTTAGAAGAAAACCCGTTTGGAATGACACTTTTGTGGGCTGTCGCCTACAATTGCTGAGATATGGCCGATTGGTTGGTTTGTACCTTGAAATTCATTCAAAATACGTTATCTGACCACGACAATCCCAGTTGATCAGGCACGGTTTAGAAGAAAACCCGTTTGGAATGACACTTTTGTGGGCTGTCGCCTACAATTGCTGAGATATGGCCGATTGGTTGGTTTGTACCTTGAAATTCATGCAAAATACGTTATCTGAGCACGACAATCCCAGTTGATCAGGCACGGTTTAGAAGAAAACCCGTTTGGAATGACACTTTTGTGGGCTGTCGCCTACAATTGCTGAGATATGGCCGATTGGTTGGTTTGTACCTTGAAATTCATTCAAAATACGTTATCTGACCACGACAATCCCAGTTGATCAGGCACGGTTTAGAAGAAAACCCGTTTGGAATGACACTTTTGTGGGCTGTCGCCTACAATTGCTGAGATATGGCCGATTGGTTGGTTTGTACCTTGAAATTCATTCAAAATACGTTATCTGACCACGACAATCCCAGTTGATCAGGCACGGTTTAGAAGAAAACCCGTTTGGAATGACACTTTTGTGGGCTGTCGCCTACAATTGCTGAGATATGGCCGATTGGTTGGTTTGTACCTTGAAATTCATGCAAAATACGTTATCTGAGCACGACAATCCCAGTTGATCAGGCACGGTTTAGAAGAAAACCCGTTTGGAATGACACTTTTGTGGGCTGTCGCCTACAATTGCTGAGATATGGCCGATTGGTTGGTTTGTACCTTGAAATTCATTCAAAATACGTTATCTGACCACGACAATCCCAGTTGATCAGGCACGGTTTAGAAGAAAACCCGTTTGGAATGACACTTTTGTGGGCTGTCGCCTACAATTGCTGAGATATGGCCGATTGGTTGGTTTGTACCTTGAAATTCATGCAAAATACGTTATCTGAGCACGACAATCCCAGTTGATCAGGCACGGTTTAGAAGAAAACCCGTTTGGAATGACACTTTTGTGGGCTGTCGCCTACAATTGCTGAGATATGGCCGATTGGTTGGTTTGTACCTTGAAATTCATTCAAAATACGTTATCTGACCACGACAATCCCAGTTGATCAGGCACGATTTAGAAGAAAACCCGTTTGGAATGACACTTTTGTGGGCTGTCGCCTACAATTGCTCAGATATGGCCGATTGGTTGGTTTGTACCTTGAAATTCAAGCAAAATAAGTTATCTGAGCACGACAATCCCAGTTGATCAGGCACGGTTTAGAAGAAAACCCGTTTGGAATGACACTTTTGTGGGCTGTCGCCTACAATTGCTGAGATATGGCCGATTGGTTGGTTTGTACCTTGAAATTCATTCAAAATACGTTATCTGACCACGACAATCCCAGTTGATCAGGCACGGTTTAGAAGAAAACCCGTTTGGAATGACACTTTTGTGGGCTGTCGCCTACAATTGCTGAGATATGGCCGATTGGTTGGTTTATACCTTGAAATTCATGCAAAATACGTTATCTGAGCACGACAATCCCAGTTGATCAGGCGCGGTTTAGAAGAAAACCCGTTTGGAATGACACTTTTGTGGGCTGTCGCCTACAATTGCTCAGATATGGCCGATTGGTTGGTTTGTACCTTGAAATTCAAGCAAAATAAGTTATCTGAGCACGACAATCCCAGTTGATCAGGCACGGTTTAGAAGAAAACCCGTTTGGAATGACACTTTTGTGGGCTGTCGCCTACAATTGCTGAGATATGGCCGATTGGTTGGTTTGTACCTTGAAATTCATGCAAAATATGTTATCTGAGCACGACAATCCCAGTTGATCAGGCACGGTTTAGAAGAAAACCCGTTTGGAATGACACTTTTGTGGGCTGTCGCCTACAATTGCTGAGATATGGCCGATTGGTTGGTTTGTACCTTGAAATTCATGCAAAATACGTTATCTGAGCACGACAATCCCAGTTGATCAGGCACGGTTTAGAAGAAAACCCGTTTGGAATGACACTTTTGTGGGCTGTCGCCTACAATTGCTGAGATATGGCCGCTTGGTTGGTTTGTACCTTGAAATTCATTCAAAATACGTTATCTGACCACGACAATCCCAGTTGATCAGGCACGGTTTAGAAGAAAACCCGTTTGGAATGACACTTTTGTGGGCTGTCGCCTACAATTGCTGAGATATGGCCGATTGGTTGGTTTGTACCTTGAAATTCATGCAAAATACGTTATCTGAGCACGACAATCCCAGTTGATCAGGCACGGTTTAGAAGAAAACCCGTTTGGAATGACACTTTTGTGGGCTGTCGCCTACAATTGCTGAGATATGGCCGATTGGTTGGTTTGTACCTTGAAATTCATTCAAAATACGTTATCTGACCACGACAATCCCAGTTGATCAGGCACGGTTTAGAAGAAAACCCGTTTGGAATGACACTTTTGTGGGCTGTCGCCTACAATTGCTGAGATATGGCCGATTGGTTGGTTTGTACCTTGAAATTCATTCAAAATACGTTATCTGACCACGACAATCCCAGTTGATCAGGCACGGTTTAGAAGAAAACCCGTTTGGAATGACACTTTTGTGGGCTGTCGCCTACAATTGCTGAGATATGGCCGATTGGTTGGTTTATACCTTGAAATTCATGCAAAATATGTTATCTGAGCACGACAATCCCAGTTGATCAGGCACGGTTTAGAAGAAAACCCGTTTGGAATGACACTTTTGTGGGCTGTCGCCTACAATTGCTGAGATATAGCCGATTGGTTGGTTTGTACCTTGAAATTCATTCAAAATACGTTATCTGACCACGACAATCCCAGTTGATCAGGCACGGTTTAGAAGAAAACCCGTTTGGAATGACACTTTTGTGGGCTGTCGCCTACAATTGCTGAGATATGGCCGATTGGTTGGTTTGTACCTTGAAATTCATGCAAAATACGTTATCTGAGCACGACAATCCCAGTTGATCAGGCACGGTTTAGAAGAAAACCTGTTTGGAATGACACTTTTGTGGGCTGTCGCCTACAATTGCTGAGATATGGCCGATTGGTTGGTTTGTACCTTGAAATTCATTCAAAATACGTTATCTGACCACGACAATCCCAGTTGATCAGGCACGGTTTAGAAGAAAACCCGTTTGGAATGACACTTTTGTGGGCTGTCGCCTACAATTGCTGAGATATGGCCGATTGGTTGGTTTGTACCTTGAAATTCATGCAAAATACGTTATCTGAGCACGACAATCCCAGTTGATCAGGCACGGTTTAGAAGAAAACCCGTTTGGAATGACACTTTTGTGGGCTGTCGCCTACAATTGCTGAGATATGGCCGATTGGTTGGTTTGTACCTTGAAATTCATTCAAAATACGTTATCTGACCACGACAATCCCAGTTGATCAGGCACGGTTTAGAAGAAAACCCGTTTGGAATGACACTTTTGTGGGCTGTCGCCTACAATTGCTGAGATATGGCCGATTGGTTGGTTTGTACCTTGAAATTCATTCAAAATACGTTATCTGACCACGACAATCCCAGTTGATCAGGCACGGTTTAGAAGAAAACCCGTTTGGAATGACACTTTTGTGGGCTGTCGCCTACAATTGCTGAGATATGGCCGATTGGTTGGTTTGTACCTTGAAATTCATGCAAAATACGTTATCTGAGCACGACAATCCCAGTTGATCAGGCATGGTTTAGAAGAAAACCCGTTTGGAATGACACTTTTGTGGGCTGTCGCCTACAATTGCTGAGATATGGCCGATTGGTTGGTTTGTACCTTGAAATTCATTCAAAATACGTTATCTGACCACGACAATCCCAGTTGATCAGGCACGGTTTAGAAGAAAACCCGTTTGGAATGACACTTTTGTGGGCTGTCGCCTACAATTGCTGAGATATGGCCGATTGGTTGGTTTGTACCTTGAAATTCATGCAAAATACGTTATCTGACCACGACAATCCCAGTTGATCAGGCACGGTTTAGAAGAAAACCCGTTTGGAATGACACTTTTGTGGGCTGTCGCCTACAATTGCTGAGATATGGCCGATTGGTTGGTTTGTACCTTGAAATTCATTCAAAATACGTTATCTGACCACGACAATCCCAGTTGATCAGGCACGGTTTAGAAGAAAACCCGTTTGGAATGACACTTTTGTGGGCTGTCGCCTACAATTGCTGAGATATGGCCGATTGGTTGGTTTGTACCTTGAAATTCATTCAAAATACGTTATCTGACCACGACAATCCCAGTTGATCAGGCACGGTTTAGAAGAAAACCCGTTTGGAATGACACTTTTGTGGGCTGTCGCCTACAATTGCTGAGATATGGCCGATTGGTTGGTTTATACTTGAAATTCATGCAAAATACGTTATCTGAGCACGACAATCCCAGTTGATCAGGCGCGGTTTAGAAGAAAACCCGTTTGGAATGACACTTTTGTGGGCTGTCGCCTACAATTGCTCAGATATGGCCGATTGGTTGGTTTGTACCTTGAAATTCAAGCAAAATAAGTTATCTGAGCACGACAATCCCAGTTGATCAGGCACGGTTTAGAAGAAAACCCGTTTGGAATGACACTTTTGTGGGCTGTCGCCTACAATTGCTGAGATATGGCCGATTGGTTGGTTTGTACCTTGAAATTCATGCAAAATATGTTATCTGAGCACGACAATCCCAGTTGATCAGGCACGGTTTAGAAGAAAACCCGTTTGGAATGACACTTTTGTGGGCTGTCGCCTACAATTGCTGAGATATGGCCGATTGGTTGGTTTGTACCTTGAAATTCATTCAAAATACGTTATCTGACCACGACAATCCCAGTTGATCAGGCACGGTTTAGAAGAAAACCCGTTTGGAATGACACTTTTGTGGGCTGTCGCCTACAATTGCTGAGATATGGCCGATTGGTTGGTTTGTACCTTGAAATTCATGCAAAATACGTTATCTGACCACGACAATCCCAGTTGATCAGGCACGGTTTAGAAGAAAACCCGTTTGGAATGACACTTTTGTGGGCTGTCGCCTACAATTGCTGAGATATGGCCGATTGGTTGGTTTGTACCTTGAAATTCATTCAAAATACGTTATCTGACCACGACAATCCCAGTTGATCAGGCACGGTTTAGAAGAAAACCCGTTTGGAATGACACTTTTGTGGGCTGTCGCCTACAATTGCTGAGATATGGCCGATTGGTTGGTTTATACCTTGAAATTCATGCAAAATACGTTATCTGAGCACGACAATCCCAGTTGATCAGGCACGGTTTAGAAGAAAACCCGTTTGGAATGACACTTTTGTGGGCTGTCGCCTACAATTGCTGAGATATGGCCGATTGGTTGGTTTGTACCTTGAAATTCATGCAAAATACGTTATCTGAGCACGACAATCCCAGTTGATCAGGCACGGTTTAGAAGAAAACCCGTTTGGAATGACACTTTTGTGGGCTGTCGCCTACAATTGCTGAGATATGGCCGATTGGTTGGTTTGTACCTTGAAATTCATTCAAAATACGTTATCTGACCACGACAATCCCAGTTGATCAGGCACGGTTTAGAAGAAAACCCGTTTGGAATGACACTTTTGTGGGCTGTCGCCTACAATTGCTGAGATATGGCCGATTGGTTGGTTTGTACCTTGAAATTCATGCAAAATACGTTATCTGAGCACGACAATCCCAGTTGATCAGGCACGGTTTAGAAGAAAACCCGTTTGGAATGACACTTTTGTGGGCTGTCGCCTACAATTGCTGAGATATGGCCGATTGGTTGGTTTGTACCTTGAAATTCATTCAAAATACGTTATCTGACCACGACAATCCCAGTTGATCAGGCACGGTTTAGAAGAAAACCCGTTTGGAATGACACTTTTGTGGGCTGTCGCCTACAATTGCTGAGATATGGCCGATTGGTTGGTTTATACCTTGAAATTCATGCAAAATACGTTATCTGACCACGACAATCCCAGTTGATCAGGCACGGTTTAGAAGAAAACCCGTTTGGAATGACACTTTTGTGGGCTGTCGCCTACAATTGCTGAGATATGGCCGATTGGTTGGTTTGTACCTTGAAATTCATGCAAAATACGTTATCTGAGCACGACAATCCCAGTTGATCAGGCACGGTTTAGAAGAAAACCCGTTTGGAATGACACTTTTGTGGGTTGTCGCCTACAATTGCTGAGATATGGCCGATTGGTTGGCTTATACCTTGAAATTCATGCAAAATACGTTATCTGAGCACGACAATCCCAGTTAATCAGGCACGGTTTAGAAGAAAACCCGTTTGGAATGACACTTTTGTGGGCTGTCGCCTACAATTGCTGAGATATGGCCGATTGGTTAGTTTGTACCTTGAAATTCATTCAAAATACGTTATCTGAGCACGACAATCCCAGTTGATCAGGCACGGTTTAGAAGAAAACCCGTTTGGAATGTCACTTTTGTGGGCTTTCGCCTACAATTGCTGAGATATGGCCGATTGGTTGGTTTGTACCTTGAAATTCATGCAAAATACGTTATCTGAGCACGACAATCCCAGTTGATCAGGCACGGTTTAGAAGAAAACCCGTTTGGAATGACACTTTTGTGGGCTGTCGCCTACAATTGCGGAGATATGGCCGATTGGTTGGTTTATACCTTGAAATTCATGCAAAATACGTTATCTGAGCACGACAATCCCAGTTGATCAGGCACGGTTTAGAAGAAAACCCGTTTGGAATGTCACTTTTGTGGGCTTTCGCCTACAATTGCTGAGATATGGCCGATTGGTTGGTTTATACCTTGAAATTCATGCAAAATACGTTATCTGAGCACGACAATCCCAGTTGATCAGGCGCGGTTTAGAAGAAAACCCGTTTGGAATGACACTTTTGTGGGCTGTCGCCTACAATTGCTCAGATATGGCCGATTGGTTGGTTTGTACCTTGAAATTCAAGCAAAATAAGTTATCTGAGCACGACAATCCCAGTTGATCAGGCACGGTTTAGAAGAAAACCCGTTTGGAATGACACTTTTGTGGGCTGTCGCCTACAATTGCTGAGATATGGCCGATTGGTTGGTTTGTACCTTGAAATTCATGCAAAATATGTTATCTGAGCACGACAATCCCAGTTGATCAGGCACGGTTTAGAAGAAAACCCGTTTGGAATGACACTTTTGTGGGCTTTCGCCTACAATTGCTGAGATATGGCCGATTGGTTGGTTTATACCTTGAAATTCATGCAAAATACGTTATCTGAGCACGACAATCCCAGTTGATCAGGCGCGGTTTAGAAGAAAACCCGTTTGGAATGACACTTTTGTGGGCTGTCGCCTACAATTGCTGAGATATGGCCGATTGGTTGGTTTATACCTTGAAATTCATGCAAAATACGTTATCTGACCACGACAATCCCAGTTGATCAGGCACGGTTTAGAAGAAAACCCGTTTGGAATGACACTTTTGTGGGCTGTCGCCTACAATTGCTGAGATATGGCCGATTGGTTGGCTTATACCTTGAAATTCATGCAAAATACGTTATCTGACCACGACAATCCCAGTTGATCAGGCACGGTTTAGAAGAAAACCCGTTTGGAATGACACTTTTGTGGGCTGTCGCCTACAATTGCTGAGATATGGCCGATTGGTTGGTTTGTACCTTGAAATTCATGCAAAATACGTTATATGAGCACGACAATCCCAGTTGATCAGGCACGGTTTAGAAGAAAACCCGTTTGGAATGACACTTTTGTGGGTTGTCGCCTACAATTGCTGAGATATGGCCGATTGGTTGGCTTATACCTTGAAATTCATGCAAAATACGTTATCTGAGCACGACAATCCCAGTTAATCAGGCGCGGTTTAGAAGAAAACCCGTTTGGAATGACACTTTTGTGGGCTGTCGCCTACAATTGCTGAGATATGGCCGATTGGTTAGTTTGTACCTTGAAATTCATTCAAAATACGGTATCTGAGCACGACAATCCCAGTTGATCAGGCACGGTTTAGAAGAAAACCCGTTTGGAATGTCACTTTTGTGGGCTTTCGCCTACAATTGCTGAGATATGGCCGATTGGTTGGTTTGTACCTTGAAATTCATGCAAAATACGTTATCTGAGCACGACAATCCCAGTTGATCAGGCACGGTTTAGAAGAAAACCCGTTTGGAATGTCACTTTTGTGGGCTTTCGCCTACAATTGCTGAGATATGGCCGATTGGTTGGTTTGTACCTTGAAATTCATGCAAAATACGTTATCTGAGCACGACAATCCCAGTTGATCAGGCACGGTTTAGAAGAAAACCCGTTTGGAATGACACTTTTGTGGGCTGTCGCCTACAATTGCGGAGATATGGCCGATTGGTTGGTTTATACCTTGAAATTCATGCAAAATACGTTATCTGAGCACGACAATCCCAGTTGATCAGGCACGGTTTAGAAGAAAACCCGTTTGGAATGTCACTTTTGTGGGCTTTCGCCTACAATTGCTGAGATATGGCCGATTGGTTGGTTTATACCTTGAAATTCATGCAAAATACGTTATCTGAGCACGACAATCCCAGTTGATCAGGCGCGGTTTAGAAGAAAACCCGTTTGGAATGACACTTTTGTGGGCTGTCGCCTACAATTGCTCAGATATGGCCGATTGGTTGGTTTGTACCTTGAAATTCAAGCAAAATAAGTTATCTGAGCACGACAATCCCAGTTGATCAGGCACGGTTTAGAAGAAAACCCGTTTGGAATGACACTTTTGTGGGCTGTCGCCTACAATTGCTGAGATATGGCCGATTGGTTGGTTTGTACCTTGAAATTCATGCAAAATATGTTATCTGAGCACGACAATCCCAGTTGATCAGGCACGGTTTAGAAGAAAACCCGTTTGGAATGACACTTTTGTGGGCTGTCGCCTACAATTGCTGAGATATGGCCGATTGGTTGGTTTGTACCTTGAAATTCATTCAAAATACGTTATCTGACCACGACAATCCCAGTTGATCAGGCACGGTTTAGAAGAAAACCCGTTTGGAATGACACTTTTGTGGGCTGTCGCTTACAATTGCTGAGATATGGCCGATTGGTTGGTTTGTACCTTGAAATTCATTCAAAATACGTTATCTGACCACGACAATCCCAGTTGATCAGGCACGGTTTAGAAGAAAACCCGTTTGGAATGACACTTTTGTGGGCTGTCGCCTACAATTGCTGAGATATGGCCGATTGGTTGGTTTATACCTTGAAATTCATGCAAAATACGTTATCTGAGCACGACAATCCCGGTTGATCAGGCACGGTTTAGAAGAAAACCCGTTTGGAATGACACTTTTGTGGGCTGTCGCCTACAATTGCTGAGATATGGCCGATTGGTTGGTTTGTACCTTGAAATTCATGCAAAATAAGTTATCTGAGCACGACAATCCCAGTTGATCAGGCACGGTTTAGAAGAAAACCCGTTTGGAATGACACTTTTGTGGGCTGTCGCCTACAATTGCTGAGATATGGCCGATTGGTTGGTTTGTACCTTGAAATTCATTCAAAATACGTTATCTGACCACGACAATCCCAGTTGATCAGGCACGGTTTAGAAGAAAACCCGTTTGAAATGACACTTTTGTGGGCTGTCGCCTACAATTGCTGAGATATGGCCGATTGGTTGGTTTGTACCTTGAAATTCATTCAAAATACGTTATCTGACCACGACAATCCCAGTTGATCAGGCACGGTTTAGAAGAAAACCCGTTTGGAATGACACTTTTGTGGGCTGTCGCCTACAATTGCTGAGATATGGCCGATTGGTTGGTTTATACCTTGAAATTCATGCAAAATACGTTATGTGACCACGACAATCCCAGTTGATCAGGCACGGTTTAGAAGAAAACCCGTTTGGAATGACACTTTTGTGGGCTGTCGCCTACAATTGCTGAGATATGGCCGATTGGTTGGTTTGTACCTTGAAATTCATGCAAAATACGTTATCTGAGCACGACAATCCCAGTTGATCAGGCACGGTTTAGAAGAAAACCCGTTTGGAATGAAACTTTTGTGGGTTGTCGCCTACAATTGCTGAGATATGGCCGATTGGTTGGCTTATACCTTGAAATTCACGCAAAATACGTTATCTGAGCACGACAATCCCAGTTAATCAGGCGCGGTTTAGAAGAAAACCCGTTTGGAATGACACTTTTGTGGGCTGTCGCCTACAATTGCTGAGATATGGCCGATTGGTTAGTTTGTACCTTGAAATTCATTCAAAATACGTTATCTGAGCACGACAATCCCAGTTGATCAGGCACGGTTTAGAAGAAAACCCGTTTGGAATGTCACTTTTGTGGGCTTTCGCCTACAATTGCTGAGATATGGCCGATTGGTTGGTTTGTACCTTGAAATTCATGCAAAATACGTTATCTGAGCACGACAATCCCAGTTGATCAGGCACGGTTTAGAAGAAAACCCGTTTGGAATGACACTTTTGTGGGCTGTCGCCTACAATTGCGGAGATATGGCCGATTGGTTGGTTTATACCTTGAAATTCATGCAAAATACGTTATCTGAGCACGACAATCCCAGTTGATCAGGCACGGTTTAGAAGAAAACCCGTTTGGAATGTCACTTTTGTGGGCTTTCGCCTACAATTGCTGAGATATGGCCGATTGGTTGGTTTATACCTTGAAATTCATGCAAAATACGTTATCTGAGCACGACAATCCCAGTTGATCAGGCGCGGTTTAGAAGAAAACCCGTTTGGAATGACACTTTTGTGGGCTGTCGCCTACAATTGCTGAGATATGGCCGATTGGTTGGTTTGTACTTTGAAATTCAAGCAAAATAAGTTATCTGAGCACGACAATCCCAGTTGATCAGGCACGGTTTAGAAGAAAACCCGTTTGGAATGACACTTTTGTGGGCTCTCGCCTACAATTGCTGAGATATGGCCGATTGGTTGGTTTATACCTTGAAATTCATGCAAAATACGTTATCTGAGCACGACAATCCCAGTTGATCAGGCGCGGTTTAGAAGAAAACCCGTTTGGAATGACACTTTTGTGGGCTGTCGCCTACAATTGCTGAGATATGTCCGATTGGTTGGTTTGTACCTTGAAATTCATGCAAAATACGTTATCTGAGCACGACAATCCCAGTTGATCAGGCACGGTTTAGAAGAAAACCCGTTTGGAATGACACTTTTGTGGGCTGTCGCCTACAATTGCTGAGATATGGCCGATTGGTTGGTTTGTACCTTGAAATTTATTCAAAATACGTTATCTGACCACGACAATCCCAGTTGATCAGGCACGGTTTAGAAGAAAACCCGTTTGGAATGACACTTTTGTGGGCTGTCGCCTACAATTGCTGAGATATGGCCGATTGGTTGGTTTGTACCTTGAAATTCATGCAAAATACGTTATCTGACCACGACAATCCCAGTTGATCAGGCACGGTTTAGAAGAAAACCCGTTTGGAATGACACTTTTGTGGGCTGTCGCCTACAATTGCTGAGATATGGCCGATTGGTTGGTTTGTACCTTGAAATTCATTCAAAATACGTTATCTGACCACGACAATCCCAGTTGATCAGGCACGGTTTAGAAGAAAACCCGTTTGGAATGACACTTTTGTGGGCTGTCGCCTACAATTGCTGAGATATGGCCGATTGGTTGGTTTGTACCTTGAAATTCATTCAAAATACGTTATCTGACCACGACAATCCCAGTTGATCAGGCACGGTTTAGAAGAAAACCCGTTTGGAATGACACTTTTGTGGGCTGTCGCCTACAATTGCTGAGATATGGCCGATTGGTTGGTTTATACCTTGAAATTCATGCAAAATACGTTATCTGAGCACGACAATCCCAGTTGATCAGGCACGGTTTAGAAGAAAACCCGTTTGGAATGACACTTTTGTGGGCTGTCGCCTACAATTGCTGAGATATGGCCGATTGGTTGGTTTGTACCTTGAAATTCATGCAAAATACGTTATCTGAGCACGACAATCCCAGTTGATCAGGCACGGTTTAGAAGAAAACCCGTTTGGAATGACACTTTTGTGGGCTGTCGCCTACAATTGCTGAGATATGGCCGATTGGTTGGTTTGTACCTTGAAATTCATTCAAAATACGTTATCTGACCACGACAATCCCAGTTGATCAGGCGCGGTTTAGAAGAAAACCCGTTTGGAATGACACTTTTGTGGGCTGTCGCCTACAATTGCTGAGATATGGCCGATTGGTTGGTTTGTACCTTGAAATTCATGCAAAATACGTTATCTGAGCACGACAATCCCAGTTGATCAGGCACGGTTTAGAAGAAAACCCGTTTGGAATGTCACTTTTGTGGGCTTTCGCCTACAATTGCTGAGATATGGCCGATTGGTTGGTTTGTACCTTGAAATTCATTCAAAATACGTTATCTGACCACGACAATCCCAGTTGATCAGGCACGGTTTAGAAGAAAACCCGTTTGGAATGACACTTTTGTGGGCTGTCGCCTACAATTGCTGAGATATGGCCGATTGGTTGGTTTGTACCTTGAAATTCATTCAAAATACGTTATCTGACCACGACAATCCCAGTTGATCAGGCACGGTTTAGAAGAAAACCCGTTTGGAATGACACTTTTGTAGGCTGTCGCCTACAATTGCTGAGATATGGCCGATTGGTTGGTTTATACCTTGAAATTCATGCAAAATACGTTATCTGAGCACGACAATCCCAGTTGATCAGGCGCGGTTTAGAAGAAAACCCGTTTGGAATGACACTTTTGTGGGCTGTCGCCTACAATTGCTCAGATATGGCCGATTGGTTGGTTTGTACCTTGAAATTCAAGCAAAATAAGATATCTGAGCACGACAATCCCAGTTGATCAGGCACGGTTTAGAAGAAAACCCGTTTGGAATGACACTTTTGTGGGCTGTCGCCTACAATTGCTGAGATATGGCCGATTGGTTGGTTTGCACCTTGAAATTCATGCAAAATATGTTATCTGAGCACGACAATCCCAGTTGATCAGGCACGGTTTAGAAGAAAACCCGTTTGGAATGACACTTTTGTGGGCTGTCGCCTACAATTGCTGAGATATGGCCGATTGGTTGGTTTGTACCTTGAAATTCATTCAAAATACGTTATCTGACCACGACAATCCCAGTTGATCAGGCACGGTTTAGAAGAAAACCCGTTTGGAATGACACTTTTGTGGGCTGTCGCCTACAATTGCTGAGATATGGCCGATTGGTTGGTTTGTACCTTGAAATTCATGCAAAATACGTTATCTGACCACGACAATCCCAGTTGATCAGGCACGGTTTAGAAGAAAACCCGTTTGGAATGACACTTTTGTGGGCTGTCGCCTACAATTGCTGAGATATGGCCGATTGGTTGGTTTGTACCTTGAAATTCATTCAAAATACGTTATCTGACCACGACAATCCCAGTTGATCAGGCACGGTTTAGAAGAAAACCCGTTTGGAATGACACTTTTGTGGGTTGTCGCCTACAGTTGCTGAGATATGGCCGATTGGTTGGTTTATACCTTGAAATTCATGCAAAATACGTTATCTGAGCACGACAATCCCAGTTGATCAGGCACGGTTTAGAAGAAAACCCGTTTGGAATGACACTTTTGTGGGCTGTCGCCTACAATTGCTGAGATATGGCCGATTGGTTGGTTTGTACCTTGAAATTCATGCAAAATACGTTATCTGAGCACGACAATCCCAGTTGATCAGGCACGGTTTAGAAGAAAACCCGTTTGGAATGACACTTTTGTGGGCTGCCGCCTACAATTGCTGAGATATGGCCGATTGGTTGGTTTGTACCTTGAAATTCATTCAAAATACGTTATCTGACCACGACAATCCCAGTTGATCAAGCACGGTTTAGAAGAAAACCCGTTTGGAATGACACTTTTGTGGGCTGTCGCCTACAATTGCTGAGATATGGCCGATTGGTTGGTTTGTACCTTGAAATTCATGCAAAATACGTTATCTGAGCACGACAATCCCAGTTGATCAGGCACGGTTTAGAAGAAAACCCGTTTGGAATGACACTTTTGTGGGCTGTCGCCTACAATTGCTGAGATATGGCCGATTGGTTGGTTTGTACCTTGAAATTCATTCAAAATACGTTATCTGAGCACGACAATCCCAGTTGATCAGGCACGGTTTAGAAGAAAACCCGTTTGGAATGACACTTTTGTGGGCTGTCGCCTACAATTGCTGAGATATGGCCGATTGGTTGGTTTGTACCTTGAAATTCATTCAAAATACGTTATCTGACCACGACAATCCCAGTTGATCAGGCACGGTTTAGAAGAAAACCCGTTTGGAATGACACTTTTGTGGGCTGTCGCCTACAATTGCTGAGATATGGCCGATTGGTTGGTTTATACCTTGAAATTCATGCAAAATACGTTATCTGACCACGACAATCCCAGTTGATCAGGCACGGTTTAGAAGAAAACCCGTTTGGAATGACACTTTTGTGGGCTGTCGCCTACAATTGCTGAGATATGGCCGATTGGTTGGTTTGTACCTTGAAATTCATGCAAAATACGTTATCTGAGCACGACAATCCCAGTTGATCAGGCACGGTTTAGAAGAAAACCCGTTTGGAATGTCACTTTTGTGGGCTGTCGCCTACAATTGCTCAGATATGGCCGATTGGTTGGTTTGTACCTTGAAATTCATGCAAAATACGTTATCTGAGCACGACAATCCCAGTTGATCAGGCACGGTTTAGAAGAAAACCCGTTTGGAATGACACTTTTGTGGGCTGTCGCCTACAATTGCTGAGATATGGCCGATTGGTTGGTTTGTACCTTGAAATTCATGCAAAATACGTTATCTGAGCACGACAATCCCAGTTGATCAGGCACGGTTTAGAAGAAAACCCGTTTGGAATGACACTTTTGTGGGCTGTCGCCTACAATTGCTGAGATATGGCCGATTGGTTGGTTTGTACCTTGAAATTCATTCAAAATACGTTATCTGACCACGACAATCCCAGTTGATCAGGCGCGGTTTAGAAGAAAACCCGTTTGGAATGACACTTTTGTGGGCTGTCGCCTACAATTGCTGAGATATGGCCGATTGGTTGGTTTGTACCTTGAAATTCATGCAAAATACGTTATCTGAGCACGACAATCCCAGTTGATCAGGCACGGTTTAGAAGAAAACCCGTTTGGAATGTCACTTTTGTGGGCTTTCGCCTACAATTGCTGAGATATGGCCGATTGGTTGGTTTGTACCTTGAAATTCATTCAAAATACGTTATCTGACCACGACAATCCCAGTTGATCAGGCACGGTTTAGAAGAAAACCCGTTTGGAATGACACTTTTGTGGGCTGTCGCCTACAATTGCTGAGATATGGCCGATTGGTTGGTTTGTACCTTGAAATTCATTCAAAATACGTTATCTGACCACGACAATCCCAGTTGATCAGGCACGGTTTAGAAGAAAACCCGTTTGGAATGACACTTTTGTAGGCTGTCGCCTACAATTGCTGAGATATGGCCGATTGGTTGGTTTATACCTTGAAATTCATGCAAAATACGTTATCTGAGCACGACAATCCCAGTTGATCAGGCGCGGTTTAGAAGAAAACCCGTTTGGAATGACACTTTTGTGGGCTGTCGCCTACAATTGCTCAGATATGGCCGATTGGTTGGTTTGTACCTTGAAATTCAAGCAAAATAAGTTATCTGAGCACGACAATCCCAGTTGATCAGGCACGGTTTAGAAGAAAACCCGTTTGGAATGACACTTTTGTGGGCTGTCGCCTACAATTGCTGAGATATGGCCGATTGGTTGGTTTGCACCTTGAAATTCATGCAAAATATGTTATCTGAGCACGACAATCCCAGTTGATCAGGCACGGTTTAGAAGAAAACCCGTTTGGAATGACACTTTTGTGGGCTGTCGCCTACAATTGCTGAGATATGGCCGATTGGTTGGTTTGTACCTTGAAATTCATTCAAAATACGTTATCTGACCACGACAATCCCAGTTGATCAGGCACGGTTTAGAAGAAAACCCGTTTGGAATGACACTTTTGTGGGCTGTCGCCTACAATTGCTGAGATATGGCCGATTGGTTGGTTTGTACCTTGAAATTCATGCAAAATACGTTATCTGACCACGACAATCCCAGTTGATCAGGCACGGTTTAGAAGAAAACCCGTTTGGAATGACACTTTTGTGGGCTGTCGCCTACAATTGCTGAGATATGGCCGATTGGTTGGTTTGTACCTTGAAATTCATTCAAAATACGTTATCTGACCACGACAATCCCAGTTGATC
This sequence comes from Tolmerus cingulatus, assembly GCA_959613345.1. Lineage (NCBI taxonomy): Eukaryota > Metazoa > Arthropoda > Insecta > Diptera > Asilidae > Tolmerus > Tolmerus cingulatus. The sequence goes on from CAUIJO010000047.1 coordinate 150,822, forward strand.
AGGCACGGTTTAGAAGAAAACCCGTTTGGAATGACACTTTTGTGGGTTGTCGCCTACAGTTGCTGAGATATGGCCGATTGGTTGGTTTATACCTTGAAATTCATGCAAAATACGTTATCTGAGCACGACAATCCCAGTTGATCAGGCACGGTTTAGAAGAAAACCCGTTTGGAATGACACTTTTGTGGGCTGTCGCCTACAATTGCTGAGATATGGCCGATTGGTTGGTTTGTACCTTGAAATTCATGCAAAATACGTTATCTGAGCACGACAATCCCAGTTGATCAGGCACGGTTTAGAAGAAAACCCGTTTGGAATGACACTTTTGTGGGCTGCCGCCTACAATTGCTGAGATATGGCCGATTGGTTGGTTTGTACCTTGAAATTCATTCAAAATACGTTATCTGACCACGACAATCCCAGTTGATCAGGCACGGTTTAGAAGAAAACCCGTTTGGAATGACACTTTTGTGGGCTGTCGCCTACAATTGCTGAGATATGGCCGATTGGTTGGTTTGTACCTTGAAATTCATGCAAAATACGTTATCTGAGCACGACAATCCCAGTTGATCAGGCACGGTTTAGAAGAAAACCCGTTTGGAATGACACTTTTGTGGGCTGTCGCCTACAATTGCTGAGATATGGCCGATTGGTTGGTTTGTACCTTGAAATTCATTCAAAATACGTTATCTGACCACGACAATCCCAGTTGATCAGGCACGGTTTAGAAGAAAACCCGTTTGGAATGACACTTTTGTGGGCTGTCGCCTACAATTGCTGAGATATGGCCGATTGGTTGGTTTGTACCTTGAAATTCATTCAAAATACGTTATCTGACCACGACAATCCCAGTTGATCAGGCACGGTTTAGAAGAAAACCCGTTTGGAATGACACTTTTGTGGGCTGTCGCCTACAATTGCTGAGATATGGCCGATTGGTTGGTTTATACCTTGAAATTCATGCAAAATACGTTATCTGACCACGACAATCCCAGTTGATCAGGCACGGTTTAGAAGAAAACCCGTTTGGAATGACACTTTTGTGGGCTGTCGCCTACAATTGCTGAGATATGGCCGATTGGTTGGTTTGTACCTTGAAATTCATGCAAAATACGTTATCTGAGCACGACAATCCCAGTTGATCAGGCACGGTTTAGAAGAAAACCCGTTTGGAATGTCACTTTTGTGGGCTGTCGCCTACAATTGCTCAGATATGGCCGATTGGTTGGTTTGTACCTTGAAATTTATGCAAAATACGTTATCTGAGCACGACAATCCCAGTTGATCAGGCACGGTTTAGAAGAAAACCCGTTTGGAATGACACTTTTGTGGGCTGTCGCCTACAATTGCTGAGATATGGCCGATTGGTTGGTTTGTACCTTGAAATTCATGCAAAATACGTTATCTGAGCACGACAATCCCAGTTGATCAGGCACGGTTTAGAAGAAAACCCGTTTGGAATGTCACTTTTGTGGGCTTTCGCCTACAATTGCTGAGATATGGCCGATTGGTTGGTTTATACCTTGAAATTCATGCAAAATACGTTATCTGAGCACGACAATCCCAGTTGATCAGGCGCGGTTTAGAAGAAAACCCGTTTGGAATGACACTTTTGTGGGCTGTCGCCTACAATTGCTGAGATATGGCCGATTGGTTGGTTTGTACCTTGAAATTCATGCAAAATACGTTATCTGAGCACGACAATCCCAGTTGATCAGGCACGGTTTAGAAGAAAACCCGTTTGGAATGACACTTTTGTGGGCTGTCGCCTACAATTGCTGAGATATGGCCGATTGGTTGGTTTGTACCTTGAAATTCATGCAAAATATGTTATCTGAGCACGACAATCCCAGTTGATCAGGCACGGTTTAGAAGAAAACCCGTTTGGAATGACACTTTTGTGGGCTGTCGCCTACAATTGCTGAGATATGGCCGATTGGTTGGTTTATACCTTGAAATTCATGCAAAATACGTTATCTGAGCACGACAATCCCAGTTGATCAGGCGCGGTTTAGAAGAAAACCCGTTTGGAATGACACTTTTGTGGGCTGTCGCCTACAATTGCTGAGATATGGCCGATTGGTTGGTTTGTACCTTGAAATTCATGCAAAATACGTTATCTGAGCACGACAATCCCAGTTGATCAGGCACGGTTTAGAAGAAAACCCGTTTGGAATGACACTTTTGTGGGCTGTCGCCTACAATTGCTGAGATATGGCCGATTGGTTGGTTTGTACCTTGAAATTCATGCAAAATACGTTATCTGAGCACGACAATCCCAGTTGATCAGGCACGGTTTAGAAGAAAACCCGTTTGGAATGACACTTTTGTGGGCTGTCGCCTACAATTGCTGAGATATGGCCGATTGGTTGGTTTGTACCTTGAAATTCATTCAAAATACGTTATCTGACCACGACAATCCCAGTTGATCAGGCACGGTTTAGAAGAAAACCCGTTTGGAATGACACTTTTGTGGGCTGTCGCCTACAATTGCTGAGATATGGCCGATTGGTTGGTTTGTACCTTGAAATTCATTCAAAATACGTTATCTGACCACGACAATCCCAGTTGATCAGGCACGGTTTAGAAGAAAACCCGTTTGGAATGACACTTTTGTGGGCTGTCGCCTACAATTGCTGAGATATGGCCGATTGGTTGGTTTATACCTTGAAATTCATGCAAAATACGTTATCTGACCACGACAATCCCAGTTGATCAGGCACGGTTTAGAAGAAAACCCGTTTGGAATGACACTTTTGTGGGCTGTCGCCTACAATTGCTGAGATATGGCCGATTGGTTGGTTTGTACCTTGAAATTCATGCAAAATACGTTATCTGAGCACGACAATCCCAGTTGATCAGGCACGGTTTAGAAGAAAACCCGTTTGGAATGTCACTTTTGTGGGCTGTCGCCTACAATTGCTCAGATATGGCCGATTGGTTGGTTTGTACCTTGAAATTCATGCAAAATACGTTATCTGAGCACGACAATCCCAGTTGATCGGGCACGGTTTAGAAGAAAACCCGTTTGGAATGACACTTTTGTGGGCTGTCGCCTACAATTGCTGAGATATGGCCGATTGGTTGGTTTTTACCTTGAAATTCATTCAAAATACGTTATCTGACCACGACAATCCCAGTTGATCAGGCACGGTTTAGAAGAAAACCCGTTTGGAATGACACTTTTGTGGGCTGTCGCCTACAATTGCTGAGATATGGCCGATTGGTTGGTTTGTACCTTGAAATTCATGCAAAATACGTTATCTGACCACGACAATCCCAGTTGATCAGGCACGGTTTAGAAGAAAACCCGTTTGGAATGACACTTTTGTGGGCTGTCGCCTACAATTGCTGAGATATGGCCGATTGGTTGGTTTGTACCTTGAAATTCATTCAAAATACGTTATCTGACCACGACAATCCCAGTTGATCAGGCACGGTTTAGAAGAAAACCCGTTTGGAATGACACTTCTGTGGGTTGTCGCCTACAGTTGCTGAGATATGGCCGATTGGTTGGTTTATACCTTGAAATTCATGCAAAATACGTTATCTGAGCACGACAATCCCAGTTGATCAGGCACGGTTTAGAAGAAAACCCGTTTGGAATGACACTTTTGTGGGCTGTCGCCTACAATTGCTGAGATATGGCCGATTGGTTGGTTTGTACCTTGAAATTCATGCAAAATACGTTATCTGAGCACGACAATCCCAGTTGATCAGGCACGGTTTAGAAGAAAACCCGTTTGGAATGACACTTTTGTGGGCTGCCGCCTACAATTGCTGAGATATGGCCGATTGGTTGGTTTGTACCTTGAAATTCATTCAAAATACGTTATCTGACCACGACAATCCCAGTTGATCAGGCACGGTTTAGAAGAAAACCCGTTTGGAATGACACTTTTGTGGGCTGTCGCCTACAATTGCTGAGATATGGCCGATTGGTTGGTTTGTACCTTGAAATTCATGCAAAATACGTTATCTGAGCACGACAATCCCAGTTGATCAGGCACGGTTTAGAAGAAAACCCGTTTGGAATGACACTTTTGTGGGCTGTCGCCTACAATTGCTGAGATATGGCCGATTGGTTGGTTTGTACCTTGAAATTCATTCAAAATACGTTATCTGAGCACGACAATCCCAGTTGATCAGGCACGGTTTAGAAGAAAACCCGTTTGGAATGACACTTTTGTGGGCTGTCGCCTACAATTGCTGAGATATGGCCGATTGGTTGGTTTGTACCTTGAAATTCATTCAAAATACGTTATCTGACCACGACAATCCCAGTTGATCAGGCACGGTTTAGAAGAAAACCCGTTTGGAATGACACTTTTGTGGGCTGTCGCCTACAATTGCTGAGATATGGCCGATTGGTTGGTTTATACCTTGAAATTCATGCAAAATACGTTATCTGACCACGACAATCCCAGTTGATCAGGCACGGTTTAGAAGAAAACCCGTTTGGAATGACACTTTTGTGGGCTGTCGCCTACAATTGCTGAGATATGGCCGATTGGTTGGTTTGTACCTTGAAATTCATGCAAAATACGTTATCTGAGCACGACAATCCCAGTTGATCAGGCACGGTTTAGAAGAAAACCCGTTTGGAATGTCACTTTTGTGGGCTGTCGCCTACAATTGCTCAGATATGGCCGATTGGTTGGTTTGTACCTTGAAATTCATGCAAAATACGTTATCTGAGCACGACAATCCCAGTTGATCAGGCACGGTTTAGAAGAAAACCCGTTTGGAATGACACTTTTGTGGGCTGTCGCCTACAATTGCTGAGATATGGCCGATTGGTTGGTTTGTACCTTGAAATTCATGCAAAATACGTTATCTGAGCACGACAATCCCAGTTGATCAGGCACGGTTTAGAAGAAAACCCGTTTGGAATGTCACTTTTGTGGGCTTTCGCCTACAATTGCTGAGATATGGCCGATTGGTTGGTTTATACCTTGAAATTCATGCAAAATACGTTATCTGAGCACGACGATCCCAGTTGATCAGGCGCGGTTTAGAAGAAAACCCGTTTGGAATGACACTTTTGTGGGCTGTCGCCTACAATTGCTGAGATATGGCCGATTGGTTGGTTTGTACCTTGAAATTCATGCAAAATACGTTATCTAAGCACGACAATCCCAGTTGATCAGGCACGGTTTAGAAGAAAACCCGTTTGGAATGACACTTTTGTGGGCTGTCGCCTACAATTGCTGAGATATGGCCGATTGGTTGGTTTGTACCTTGAAATTCATGCAAAATACGTTATCTGAGCACGACAATCCCAGTTGATCAGGCACGGTTTAGAAGAAAACCCGTTTGGAATGACACTTTTGTGGGCTGTCGCCTACAATTGCTGAGATATGGCCGATTGGTTGGTTTGTACCTTGAAATTCATTCAAAATACCTTATCTGACCACGACAATCCCAGTTGATCAGGCACGGTTTAGAAGAAAACCCGTTTGGAATGACACTTTTGTGGGCTGTCGCCTACAATTGCTGAGATATGGCCGATTGGTTGGTTTGTACCTTGAAATTCATTCAAAATACGTTATCTGACCACGACAATCCCAGTTGATCAGGCACGGTTTAGAAGAAAACCCGTTTGGAATGACACTTTTGTGGGCTGTCGCCTACAATTGCTGAGATATGGCCGATTGGTTGGTTTATACCTTGAAATTCATGCAAAATACGTTATCTGACCACGACAATCCCAGTTGATCAGGCACGGTTTAGAAGAAAACCCGTTTGGAATGACACTTTTGTGGGCTGTCGCCTACAATTGCTGAGATATGGCCGATTGGTTGGTTTGTACCTTGAAATTCATGCAAAATACGTTATCTGAGCACGACAATCCCAGTTGATCAGGCACGGTTTAGAAGAAAACCCGTTTGGAATGTCACTTTTGTGGGCTGTCGCCTACAATTGCTCAGATATGGCCGATTGGTTGGTTTGTACCTTGAAATTCATGCAAAATACGTTATCTGAGCACGACAATCCCAGTTGATCAGGCACGGTTTAGAAGAAAACCCGTTTGGAATGACACTTTTGTGGGCTGTCGCCTACAATTGCTGAGATATGGCCGATTGGTTGGTTTGTACCTTGAAATTCATGCAAAATACGTTATCTGAGCACGACAATCCCAGTTGATCAGGCACGGTTTAGAAGAAAACCCGTTTGGAATGTCACTTTTGTGGGCTTTCGCCTACAATTGCTGAGATATGGCCGATTGGTTGGTTTATACCTTGAAATTCATGCAAAATACGTTATCTGAGCACGACAATCCCAGTTGATCAGGCGCGGTTTAGAAGAAAACCCGTTTGGAATGACACTTTTGTGGGCTGTCGCCTACAATTGCTGAGATATGGCCGATTGGTTGGTTTGTACCTTGAAATTCATGCAAAATACGTTATCTGAGCACGACAATCCCAGTTGATCAGGCACGGTTTAGAAGAAAACCCGTTTGGAATGACACTTTTGTGGGCTGTCGCCTACAATTGCTGAGATATGGCCGATTGGTTGGTTTGTACCTTGAAATTCATGCAAAATATGTTATCTGAGCACGACAATCCCAGTTGATCAGGCACGGTTTAGAAGAAAACCCGTTTGGAATGACACTTTTGTGGGCTGTCGCCTACAATTGCTGAGATATGGCCGATTGGTTGGTTTATACCTTGAAATTCATGCAAAATACGTTATCTGAGCACGACAATCCCAGTTGATTAGGCGCGGTTTAGAAGAAAACCCGTTTGGAATGACACTTTTGTGGGCTGTCGCCTACAATTGCTGAGATATGGCCGATTGGTTGGTTTATACCTTGAAATTCATGCAAAATACGTTATCTGACCACGACAATCCCAGTTGATCAGGCACGGTTTAGAAGAAAACCCGTTTGGAATGACACTTTTGTGGGCTGTCGCCTACAATTGCTGAGATATGGCCGATTGGTTGGTTTGTACCTTGAAATTCATGCAAAATACGTTATCTGAGCACGACAATCCCAGTTGATCAGGCACGGTTTAGAAGAAAACCCGTTTGGAATGTCACTTTTGTGTGCTGTCGCCTACAATTGCTCAGATATGGCCGATTGGTTGGTTTGTACCTTGAAATTCATGCAAAATACGTTATCTGAGCACGACAATCCCAGTTGATCAGGCACGGTTTAGAAGAAAACCCGTTTGGAATGACACTTTTGTGGGCTGTCGCCTACAATTGCTGAGATATGGCCGATTGGTTGGTTTGTACCTTGAAATTCATGCAAAATACGTTATCTGAGCACGACAATCCCAGTTGATCAGGCACGGTTTAGAAGAAAACCCGTTTGGAATGTCACTTTTGTGGGCTTTCGCCTACAATTGCTGAGATATGGCCGATTGGTTGGTTTATACCTTGAAATTCATGCAAAATACGTTATCTGAGCACGACAATCCCAGTTGATCAGGCGCGGTTTAGAAGAAAACCCGTTTGGAATGACACTTTTGTGGGCTGTCGCCTACAATTGCTGAGATATGGCCGATTGGTTGGTTTGTACCTTGAAATTCATGCAAAATACGTTATCTGAGCACGACAATCCCAGTTGATCAGGCACGGTTTAGAAGAAAACCCGTTTGGAATGACACTTTTGTGGGCTGTCGCCTACAATTGCTGAGATATGGCCGATTGGTTGGTTTGTACCTTGAAATTCATGCAAAATATGTTATCTGAGCACGACAATCCCAGTTGATCAGGCACGGTTTAGAAGAAAACCCGTTTGGAATGACACTTTTGTGGGCTGTCGCCTACAATTGCTGAGATATGGCCGATTGGTTGGTTTATACCTTGAAATTCATGCAAAATACGTTATCTGAGCACGACAATCCCAGTTGATCAGGCGCGGTTTAGAAGAAAACCCGTTTGGAATGACACTTTTGTGGGCTGTCGCCTACAATTGCTGAGATATGGCCGATTGGTTGGTTTGTACCTTGAAATTCATGCAAAATACGTTATCTGAGCACGACAATCCCAGTTGATCAGGCACGGTTTAGAAGAAAACCCGTTTGGAATGACACTTTTGTAGGCTGTCGCCTACAATTGCTGAGATATGGCCGATTGGTTGGTTTGTACCTTGAAATTCATTCAAAATACGTTATCTGAGCACGACAATCCCAGTTGATCAGGCACGGTTTAGAAGAAAACCCGTTTGGAATGACACTTTTGTGGGCTGTCGCCTACAATTGCTGAGATATGGCCGATTGGTTGGTTTGTACCTTGAAATTCATGCAAAATACGTTATCTGAGCATGACAATCCCAGTTGATCAGGCACGGTTTAGAAGAAAACCCGTTTGGAATGTCACTTTTGTGGGCTTTCGCCTACAATTGCTGAGATATGGCCGATTGGTTGGTTTATACCTTGAAATTCATGCAAAATACGTTATCTGAGCACGACAATCCCAGTTGATCAGGCGCGGTTTAGAAGAAAACCCGTTTGGAATGACACTTTTGTGGGCTGTCGCCTACAATTGCTGAGATATGGCCCATTGGTTGGTTTATACCTTGAAATTCATGCAAAATACGTTATCTGAGCACGACAATCCCAGTTGATCAGGCACGGTTTAGCAGAAAACCCGTTTGGAATGTCACTTTTGTGGGCTGTCGCCTACAATTGCTGAGATATGGCCGATTGGTTGGTTTGTACCTTGAAATTCATGCAAAATACGTTATCTGAGCACGACAATCCTAGTTGATCAGGCACGGTTTAGCAGAAAACCCGTTTGGAATGTCACTTTTGTGGGCTTTCGCCTACAATTGCTGAGATATGGCCGATTGGTTGGTTTGTACCTTGAAATTCATGCAAAATACTTTATCTGAGCACGACAATCCTAGTTGATCAGGCACGGTTTAGCAGAAAACCCGTTTGGAATGTCACTTTTGTGGGCTTTCGCCTACAATTGCTGAGATATGGCCGATTGGTTGGTTTGTACCTTGAAATTCATGCAAAATACTTTATCTGAGCACGACAATCCCAGTTGATCAGGCACGGTTTAGAAGAAAACCCGTTTGGAATGACACTTTTGTGGGCTGTCGCCTACAATTGCTGAGATATGGCCGATTGGTTGGTTTGTACCTTGAAATTCATGCAAAATACGTTATCTGAGCACGACAATCCTAGTTGATCAGGCACGGTTTAGCAGAAAACCCGTTTGGAATGACACTTTTGTGGGCTGTCGCCTACAATTGCTGAGATATGGCCGATTGGTTGGTTTGTACCTTGAAATTCATGCAAAATACGTTATCTGAGCACGACTATCCCAGTTGATCAGGCACGGTTTAGAAGAAAACCCGTTTGGAATGACACTTTTGTGGGCTGTCGCCTACAATTGCTGAGATATGGCAGATTGGTTGGTTTATACCTTGAAATTCATGCAAAATACGCTATCTGAGCACGACAATCCCAGTTGATCAGGCACGGTTTAGAAGAAAACCCGTTTGGAATGTCACTTTTGTGGGCTTTCGTCTACAATTGCTGAGATATGGCCGATTGGTTGGTTTGTACCTTGAAATTCATGCAAAATACGTTATCTGAGCACGACAATCCCAGTTGATCAGGCACGGTTTAGAAGAAAACTCGTTTGGAATGTCACTTTTGTGGGCTTTCGCGTACAATTGCTGAGATATGGCCGATTGGCTGGTTTGTACCTTGAAATTCACGCAAAATACGTTATCTGAGCACGACAATCACAGTTGATCAGGCACGGATTAGAAGAAAACCCGTTTGGAATGACACTTTTGTGGGCTGTCGCCTACAATTGCTGAGATATGGCCGATTGGTTGGTTTGTACCTTGAAATTCATGCAAAATACGTTATCTGAGCACGACAATCCCAGTTGATCAGGCACGGTTTAGAAGAATACCCGTTTGGAATGACACTTTTGTGGGCTGTCGCCTACAATTGCTGAGATATGGCCGATTGGTTGGTTTATACCCTGAAATTCATGCAAAATACGTTATCTGAGCACGACAATCCCAGTTGATCAGGCGCAGTTTAGAAGAAAACACGTTTGGAATGACACTTTTGTGGGCTGTCGCCTACAATTGCTGAGATATGGCCGATTGGTTGGTTTGTACCTTGAAATTCATGCAAAATACGTTATCTGAGCACGACTATCCCAGTTGATCAGGCACGGTTTAGAAGAAAACCCGTTTGGAATGACACTTTTGTGGGCTGTCGCCTACAATTGCTGAGATATGGCCGATTGGTTGGTTTATACCTTGAAATTCATGCAAAATACGTTATCTGAGCACGACAATCCCAGTTGATCAGGCATGGTTTAGAAGAAAACCCGTTTGGAATGTCACTTTTGTGGGCTTTCGTCTACAATTACTGAGATATGGCCGATTGGTTGGTTTGTACCTTGAAATTCATGCAAAATACGTTATCTGAGCACGACAATCGCAGTTGATCAGGCACGGTTTAGAAGAAAACTCGTTTGGAATGTCACTTTTGTGGGCTTTCGCCTACAATTACTGAGATATGGCCGATTGGCTGGTTTGTACCTTGAAATTCATGCAAAATACGTTATCTGAGCACGACAATCACAGTTGATCAGGCACGGATTAGAAGAAAACCCGTTTGGAATGACACTTTTGTGGGCTGTCGCCTACAATTGCTGAGATATGGCCGATTGGTTGGTTTGTACCTTGAAATTCATGCAAAATACGTTATCTGAGCACGACAATCCCAGTTGATCAGGCACGGTTTAGAAGAAAACCCGTTTGGAATGACACTTTTGTGGGCTGTCGCCTACAATTGCTGAGATATGGCCGATTGGTTGGTTTGTACCTTGAAATTCATGCAAAATACGTTATCTCAGCACGACAATCCCAGTTGATCAGGCACGGTTTAGAAGGAAACCCGTTTGGAATGTCACTTTTGTGGGCTTTCGCCTACAATTGCTGAGATATTGCCGATTGGTTGGTTTATACCTTGAAATTCATGAAAAATACGTTATCTGAGCACGACAATCCCAGTTGATCAGGCACGGTTTAGAAGCAAACCCGTTTGGAATGACACTTTTGTGGGCTGTCGCCTACAATTGCTGAGATATGGCCGTTTGGTTTGTTTATACCTTGAAATTCATGCAAAATACGTTATCTGAGCACGACAATCCCAGCTGATCAGGCACGGTTTAGAAGAAAACCCGTTTGGAATGTCACTTTTGTGGGCTTTCGCCTACAATTGCTGAGATATGGCCGATTGGTTGGTTTGTACCTTGAAATTCATTCAAAATACGTTATCTGAGCACGACAATCCCAGTTGATCAGGCACGGTTTAGAAGAAAACCCGTTTGGAATGACACTTTTGTGGGCTGTCGCCTACAATTGCTGAGATATGGCCGATTGGTTGGTTTGTACCTTGAAATTCATGCAAAATACGTTATCTGAGCACGACAATCCCAGTTGATCAGGCGCGGTTTAGAAGAAAACCCGTTTGGAATGACACTTTTGTGGGCTGTCGCCTACAATTGCTGAGATATGGCCGATTGGTTGGATTATACCTTGAAATTCATGCAAAATACGTTATCTGAGCACGACAATCCCAGTTGATCAGGCACGGTTTAGCAGAAAACCCGTTTGGAATGTCACTTTTGTGGGCTTTCGCCTACAATTGCTGAGATATGGCCGATTGGTTGCTTTGTACCTTGAAATTCATTCAAAATACGTTATCTGAGCACGACAATCCCAGTTGATCAGGCACGGATTAGAAGAAAACCCGTTTGGAATGACACTTTTGTGGGCTGTCGCCTACAATTGCTGAGATATGGCCGATTGGTTGGTTTGTACCTTGAAATTCATGCAAAATACGTTATCTGAGCACGACAATCCCAGTTGATCAGGCGCGGTTTAGAAGAAAACCCGTTTGGAATGACACTTTTGTGGGCTGTCGCCTACAATTGCTGAGATATGGCCGATTGGTTGGATTATACCTTGAAATTCATGCAAAATACGTTATCTGAGCACGACAATCCCAGTTGATCAGGCACGGTTTAGCAGAAAACCCGTTTGGAATACACTTTTGTGGGCTGTCGCCTACAATTGCTGAGATATGGCCGTTTGGTTTGTTTATACCTTGAAATTCATGCAAAATACGTTATCTGAGCACGACAATCCCAGCTGATCAGGCACGGTTTAGAAGAAAACCCGTTTGGAATGTCACTTTTGTGGGCTTTCGCCTACAATTGCTGAGATATGGCCGATTGGTTGGTTTGTACCTTGAAATTCATTCAAAATACGTTATCTGAGCACGACAATCCCAGTTGATCAGGCACGGATTAGAAGAAAACCCGTTTGGAATGACACTTTTGTGGGCTGTCGCCTACAATTGCTGAGATATGGCCGATTGGTTGGTTTGTACCTTGAAATTCATGCAAAATACGTTATCTGAGAACGACAATCCCAGTTGATCAGGCACGGTTTAGAAGAAAACCCGTTTGGAATGACACTTTTGTGGGCTGTCGCCTACAATTGCTGAGATATGGCCGATTGGTTGGTTTATACCCTGAAATTCATGCAAAATACGTTATCTGAGCACGACAATCCCAGTTGATCAGGCGCAGTTTAGAAGAAAACACGTTTGGAATGACACTTTTGTGGGCTGTCGCCTACAATTGCTGAGATATGGCCGATTGGTTGGTTTGTACCTTGAAATTCATGCAAAATACGTTATCTGAGCACGACTATCCCAGTTGATCAGGCACGGTTTAGAAGAAAACCCGTTTGGAATGACACTTTTGTGGGCTGTCGCCTACAATTGCTGAGATATGGCCGATTGGTTGGTTTATACCTTGAAATTCATGCAAAATACGTTATCTGAGCACGACAATCCCAGTTGATCAGGCATGGTTTAGAAGAAAACCCGTTTGGAATGTCACTTTTGTGGGCTTTCGTCTACAATTACTGAGATATGGCCGATTGGTTGGTTTGTACCTTGAAATTCATGCAAAATACGTTATCTGAGCACGACAATCGCAGTTGATCAGGCACGGTTTAGAAGAAAACTCGTTTGGAATGTCACTTTTGTGGGCTTTCGCCTACAATTACTGAGATATGGCCGATTGGCTGGTTTGTACCTTGAAATTCATGCAAAATACGTTATCTGAGCACGACAATCACAGTTGATCAGGCACGGATTAGAAGAAAACCCGTTTGGAATGACACTTTTGTGGGCTGTCGCCTACAATTGCTGAGATATGGCCGATTGGTTGGTTTGTACCTTGAAATTCATGCAAAATACGTTATCTGAGCACGACAATCCCAGTTGATCAGGCACGGTTTAGAAGAAAACCCGTTTGGAATGACACTTTTGTGGGCTGTCGCCTACAATTGCTGAGATATGGCCGATTGGTTGGTTTGTACCTTGAAATTCATGCAAAATACGTTATCTCAGCACGACAATCCCAGTTGATCAGGCACGGTTTAGAAGGAAACCCGTTTGGAATGTCACTTTTGTGGGCTTTCGCCTACAATTGCTGAGATATTGCCGATTGGTTGGTTTATACCTTGAAATTCATGAAAAATACGTTATCTGAGCACGACAATCCCAGTTGATCAGGCACGGTTTAGAAGCAAACCCGTTTGGAATGACACTTTTGTGGGCTGTCGCCTACAATTGCTGAGATATGGCCGTTTGGTTTGTTTATACCTTGAAATTCATGCAAAATACGTTATCTGAGCACGACAATCCCAGCTGATCAGGCACGGTTTAGAAGAAAACCCGTTTGGAATGTCACTTTTGTGGGCTTTCGCCTACAATTGCTGAGATATGGCCGATTGGTTGGTTTGTACCTTGAAATTCATTCAAAATACGTTATCTGAGCACGACAATCCCAGTTGATCAGGCACGGTTTAGAAGAAAACCCGTTTGGAATGACACTTTTGTGGGCTGTCGCCTACAATTGCTGAGATATGGCCGATTGGTTGGTTTGTACCTTGAAATTCATGCAAAATACGTTATCTGAGCACGACAATCCCAGTTGATCAGGCGCGGTTTAGAAGAAAACCCGTTTGGAATGACACTTTTGTGGGCTGTCGCCTACAATTGCTGAGATATGGCCGATTGGTTGGATTATACCTTGAAATTCATGCAAAATACGTTATCTGAGCACGACAATCCCAGTTGATCAGGCACGGTTTAGCAGAAAACCCGTTTGGAATGTCACTTTTGTGGGCTTTCGCCTACAATTGCTGAGATATGGCCGATTGGTTGGTTTATACCTTGAAATTCATGCAAAATACGTTATCTGAGCACGACAATCCCAGTTGATCAGGCACGGTTTAGAAGAAAACCCGTTTGGAATGACACTTTTGTGGGCTGTCGCCTACAATTGCTGAGATATGGCCGATTGGTTGGTTTGTACCTTGAAATTCATGCAAAATACGTTATCTGAGCACGACTATCCCAGTTGATCAGGCACGGTTTAGAAGAAAACCCGTTTGGAATGACACTTTTGTGGGCTGTCGCCTACAATTGCTGAGATATGGCAGCTTGGTTGGTTTATACCTTGAAATTCATGCAAAATACGTTATCTGAGCACGACAATCCCAGTTGATCAGGCACGGTTTAGAAGAAAACCCGTTTGGAATGTCACTTTTGTGGGCTTTCGTCTACAATTGCTGAGATATGGCCGATTGGTTGGTTTGTACCTTGAAATTCATGCAAAATACGTTATCTGAGCACGACAATCCCAGTTGATCAGGCACGGTTTAGAAGAAAACTCGTTTGGAATGTCACTTTTGTGGGCTTTCGCGTACAATTGCTGAGATATGGCCGATTGGCTGGTTTGTACCTTGAAATTCACGCAAAATACGTTATCTGAGCACGACAATCACAGTTGATCAGGCACGGATTAGAAGAAAACCCGTTTGGAATGACACTTTTGTGGGCTGTCGCCTACAATTGCTGAGATATGGCCGATTGGTTGGTTTGTACCTTGAAATTCATGCAAAATACGTTATCTGAGAACGACAATCCCAGTTGATCAGGCACGGTTTAGAAGAAAACCCGTTTGGAATGACACTTTTGTGGGCTGTCGCCTACAATTGCTGAGATATGGCCGATTGGTTGGTTTATACCCTGAAATTCATGCAAAATACGTTATCTGAGCACGACAATCCCAGTTGATCAGGCGCAGTTTAGAAGAAAACACGTTTGGAATGACACTTTTGTGGGCTGTCGCCTACAATTGCTGAGATATGGCCGATTGGTTGGTTTGTACCTTGAAATTCATGCAAAATACGTTATCTGAGCACGACTATCCCAGTTGATCAGGCACGGTTTAGAAGAAAACCCGTTTGGAATGACACTTTTGTGGGCTGTCGCCTACAATTGCTGAGATATGGCCGATTGGTTGGTTTATACCTTGAAATTCATGCAAAATACGTTATCTGAGCACGACAATCCCAGTTGATCAGGCATGGTTTAGAAGAAAACCCGTTTGGAATGTCACTTTTGTGGGCTTTCGTCTACAATTACTGAGATATGGCCGATTGGTTGGTTTGTACCTTGAAATTCATGCAAAATACGTTATCTGAGCACGACAATCGCAGTTGATCAGGCACGGTTTAGAAGAAAACTCGTTTGGAATGTCACTTTTGTGGGCTTTCGCCTACAATTACTGAGATATGGCCGATTGGCTGGTTTGTACCTTGAAATTCATGCAAAATACGTTATCTGAGCACGACAATCACAGTTGATCAGGCACGGATTAGAAGAAAACCCGTTTGGAATGACACTTTTGTGGGCTGTCGCCTACAATTGCTGAGATATGGCCGATTGGTTGGTTTGTACCTTGAAATTCATGCAAAATACGTTATCTGAGCACGACAATCCCAGTTGATCAGGCACGGTTTAGAAGAAAACCCGTTTGGAATGACACTTTTGTGGGCTGTCGCCTACAATTGCTGAGATATGGCCGATTGGTTGGTTTGTACCTTGAAATTCATGCAAAATACGTTATCTCAGCACGACAATCCCAGTTGATCAGGCACGGTTTAGAAGGAAACCCGTTTGGAATGTCACTTTTGTGGGCTTTCGCCTACAATTGCTGAGATATTGCCGATTGGTTGGTTTATACCTTGAAATTCATGAAAAATACGTTATCTGAGCACGACAATCCCAGTTGATCAGGCACGGTTTAGAAGCAAACCCGTTTGGAATGACACTTTTGTGGGCTGTCGCCTACAATTGCTGAGATATGGCCGTTTGGTTTGTTTATACCTTGAAATTCATGCAAAATACGTTATCTGAGCACGACAATCCCAGCTGATCAGGCACGGTTTAGAAGAAAACCCGTTTGGAATGTCACTTTTGTGGGCTTTCGCCTACAATTGCTGAGATATGGCCGATTGGTTGGTTTGTACCTTGAAATTCATGAAAAATACGTTATCTGAGCACGACAATCCCAGTTGATCAGGCAATGTTTAGAAGAAAACCCGTTTGGAATGTCACTTTTTGGGGCTGTCGCCTACAATTGCTGAGATATGGCCGATTGGTTGGTTTGTACCTTGAAATTCATGCAAAATACGTTATCTGAGCACGACAATCCCAGTTGATCAGGCACGGTTTAGAAGAAAACCCGTTTGGAATGACACTTTTGTGGGCTGTCGCCTACAATTGCTGAGATATGGCCGATTGTTTGGTTTATACCTTGAAATTCATGCAAAATACGTTATCTGAGCACGACAATCCCAGTTGATCAGGCACGGTTTAGAAGAAAACCCGTTTGGAATGACACTTTTGTGGGCTGTCGCCTACAATTGCTGAGATATGGCCGATTGGTTGGTTTGTACCTTGAAATTCATTCAAAGTACGTTATCTGAGCACGACAATCCCAGTTGATCAGGCACGGTTTAGAAGAAAACCCGTTTGGAATGTCACTTTTTTGGGCTGTCGCCTACAATTGCTGAGATATGGCCGATTGGTTGGTTTGTACCTTGAAATTCATGCAAAATAAGTTATCTGAGCACGACAATCCCAGTTGATCAGGCACGGTTTAGAAGAAAACCCGTTTGGAATGACACTTTTGTGGGCTGTCGCCTACAATTGCTGAGATATGGCCGATTGGTTGGTTTATACCTTGAAATTCATGCAAAATACGTTATCTGAGCACGACAATCCCAGTTGATCAGGCACGGTTTAGAAGAAAACCCGTTTGGAATGACACTTTTGTGGGCTGTCGCCTACAATTGCTGAGATATGGCCGATTGGTTGGTTTGTACCTTGAAATTCATTCAAAGTACGTTATCTGAGCACGACAATCCCAGTTGATCAGGCACGGTTTAGAAGAAAACCCGTTTGGAATGTCACTTTTTTGGGCTGTCGCCTACAATTGCTGAGATATGGCCGATTGGTTGGTTTGTACCTTGAAATTCATTCAAAATACGTTATCTGAGCACGACAATCCCAGTTGATCAGGCACGGTTTAGAAGAAAACCCGTTTGGAATGACACTTTTGTGGGCTGTCGCCTACAATTGCTGAGATATGGCCGATTGGTTGGTTTATACCTTGAAATTCATGCAAAATACGTTATCTGAGCACGACAATCCCAGTTGATCAGGCACGGTTTAGAAGAAAACCCGTTTGGAATGACACTTTTGTGGGCTGTCGCCTACAATTGCTGAGATATGGCCGATTGGTTGGTTTGTACCTTGAAATTCATGCAAAATACGTTATCTGAGCACGACAATCCCAGTTGATCAGGCGCGGTTTAGAAGAAAACCCGTTTGGAATGACACTTTTGTGGGCTGTCGCCTACAATTGCTGAGATATGGCCGATTGGTTGGTTTATACCTTGAAATTCATGCAAAATACGTTATCTGAGAACGACAATACCAGTTGATCAGGCACGGTTTAGCAGAAAACCCGTTTGGAATGTCACTTTTGTGGGCTTTCGCCTACAATTGCTGAGATATGGCCGATTGGTTGGTTTGTACCTTGAAATTCATGCAAAATACGTTATCTGAGCACGACAATCCCAGTTGATCAGGCACGGTTTAGAAGAAAACCCGTTTGGAATGACACTTTTGTGGGCTGTCGCCTACAATTGCTGAGATATGGCCGATTGGTTGGTTTGTACCTTGAAATTCATTCAAAATACGTTATCTGAGCACGACAATCCCAGTTGATCAGGCACGGTTTAGAAGAAAACCCGTTTGGAATGACACTTTTGTGGGCTGTCGCCTACAATTGCTAAGATATGGCCGATTGGTTGGTTTGTACCTTGAAATTCATGCAAAATACGTTATCTGAGCACGACAATCCCAGTTGATCAGGCACGGTTTAGAAGAAAACCCGTTTGGAATGACACTTTTGTGGGCTGTCGCCTACAATTGCTGAGATATGGCCGATTGGTTGGTTTATACCCTGAAATTCATGCAAAATACGTTATCTGAGCACAACAATCCCAGTTGATCAGGCGCAGTTTAGAAGAAAACACGTTTGGAATGACACTTTTGTGGGCTGTCGCCTACAATTGCTGAGATATGGCCGATTGGTTGGTTTGTACCTTGAAATTCATGCAAAATACGTTATCTGAGCACGACTATCCCAGTTGATCAGGCACGGTTTAGAAGAAAACCCGTTTGGAATGACACTTTTGTGGGCTGTCGCCTACAATTGCTGAGATATGGCCGATTGGTTGGTTTATACCTTGAAATTCATGCAAAATACGTTATCTGAGCACGACAATCCCAGTTGATCAGGCACGGTTTAGAAGAAAACCCGTTTGGAATGTCACTTTTGTGGGCTTTCGTCTACAATTGCTGAGATATGGCCGATTGGTTGGTTTGTACCTTGAAATTCATGCAAAATACGTTATCTGAGCACGACAATCCCAGTTGATCAGGCACGGTTTAGAAGAAAACTCGTTTGGAATGTCACTTTTGTGGGCTTTCGCCTACAATTGCTGAGATATGGCCGATAGGCTGGTTTGTACCTTGAAATTCATGCAAAATACGTTATCTGAGCACGACAATCACAGTTGATCAGGCACGGATTAGAAGAAAACCCGTTTGGAATGACACTTTTGTGGGCTGTCGCCTACAATTGCTGAGATATGGCCGATTGGTTGGTTTGTACCTTGAAATTCATGCAAAATACGTTATCTGAGCACGACAATCCCAGTTGATCAGGCACGGTTTAGAAGAAAACCCGTTTGGAATGACACTTTTGTGGGCTGTCGCCTACAATTGCTGAGATATGGCCGATTGGTTGGTTTGTACCTTGAAATTCATGCAAAATACGTTATCTCAGCACGACAATCCCAGTTGATCAGGCACGGTTTAGAAGGAAACCCGTTTGGAATGTCACTTTTGTGGGCTTTCGCCTACAATTGCTGAGATATGGCCGATTGGTTGGTTTATACCTTGAAATTCATGAAAAATACGTTATCTGAGCACGACAATCCCAGTTGATCAGGCACCGTTTAGAAGAAAACCCGTTTGGAATGACACTTTTGTGGGCTGTCGCCTACAATTGCTGAGATATGGCCGTTTGGTTGGTTTATACCTTGAAATTCATGCAAAATACGTTATCTGAGCACGACAATCCCAGCTGATCAGGCACGGTTTAGAAGAAAACCCGTTTGGAATGTCACTTTTGTGGGCTTTCGCCTACAATTGCTGAGATATGGCCGATTGGTTGGTTTGTACCTTGAAATTCATGAAAAATACGTTATCTGAGCACGACAATCCCAGTTGATCAGGCACTGTTTAGAAGAAAACCCGTTTGGAATGACACTTTTGTGGGCTGTCGCCTACAATTGCTGAGATATGGCCGATTGGTTGGTTTGTACTTTGAAATTCATGCAAAATACGTTATCTGAGCACGACAATCCCAGTTGATCAGGCACGGTTTAGAAGAAAACCCGTTTGGAATGACACTTTTGTGGGCTGTCGCCTACAATTGCTGAGATATGGCCGATTGGTTGGTTTATACCTTGAAATTCATGCAAAATACGTTATCTGAGCACGACAATCCCAGTTGATCAGGCACGGTTTAGAAGAAAACCCGTTTGGAATGACACTTTTGTGGGCTGTCGCCTACAATTGCTGAGATATGGCCGATTGGTTGGTTTGTACCTTGAAATTCATTCAAAGTACGTTATCTGAGCACGACAATCCCAGTTGATCAGGCACGGTTTAGAAGAAAACCCGTTTGGAATGTCACTTTTGTGGGCTTTCGTCTACAATTACTGAGATATGGCCGATTGGTTGGTTTGTACCTTGAAATTCATGCAAAATACGTTATCTGAGCACGACAATCCCAGTTGATCAGGCACGGTTTAGAAGAAAACTCGTTTGGAATGTCACTTTTGTGGGCTTTCGCCTACAATTGCTGAGATATGGCCGATTGGCTGGTTTGTACCTTGAAATTCATGCAAAATACGTTATCTGAGCACGACAATCACAGTTGATCAGGCACGGATTAGAAGAAAACCCGTTTGGAATGACACTTTTGTGGGCTGTCGCCTACAATTGCTGAGATATGGCCGATTGGTTGGTTTGTACCTTGAAATTCATGCAAAATACGTTATCTGAGCACGACAATCCCAGTTGATCAGGCACGGTTTAGAAGAAAACCCGTTTGGAATGACACTTTTGTGGGCTGTCGCCTACAATTGCTGAGATATGGCCGATTGGTTGGTTTATACCTTGAAATTCATGCAAAATACGTTATCTGAGCACGACAATCCCAGTTGATCAGGCACGGTTTAGAAGAAAACCCGTTTGGAATGACACTTTTGTGGGCTGTCGCCTACAATTGCTGAGATATGGCCGATTGGTTGGTTTGTACCTTGAAATTCATTCAAAGTACGTTATCTGAGCACGACAATCCCAGTTGATCAGGCACGGTTTAGAAGAAAACCCGTTTGGAATGTCACTTTTGTGGGCTGTCGCCTACAATTGCTGAGATATGGCCGACTGGTTGGTTTGTACCTTGAAATTCATGCAAAATACGTTATCTGAGCACGACAATCCCAGTTGATCAGGCACGGTTTAGAAGAAAACCCGTTTGGAATGACACTTTTGTGGGCTGTCGCCTACAATTGCTGAGATATGGCCGATTGGTTGGTTTATACCTTGAAATTCATGCAAAATACGTTATCTGAGCACGACAATCCCAGTTGATCAGGCACGGTTTAGAAGAAAACCCGTTTGGAATGACACTTTTGTGGGGTGTCGCCTACAATTGCTGAGATATGGCCGATTGGTTGGTTTGTACCTTGAAATTCATGCAAAATACGTTATCTGAGCACGACAATCCCAGTTGATCAGGCGCGGTTTAGAAGAAAACCCGTTTGGAATGACACTTTTGTGGGCTGTCGCCTACAATTGCTGAGATATGGCCGATTGGTTGGT
Source organism: Tolmerus cingulatus (assembly GCA_959613345.1). NCBI lineage: Eukaryota > Metazoa > Arthropoda > Insecta > Diptera > Asilidae > Tolmerus > Tolmerus cingulatus. Next base: position 172,214 of record CAUIJO010000047.1, read on the forward strand.
TTATACCTTGAAATTCATTCAAAATACGTTATCTGAGCACGACAATCCCAGTTGATCAGGCACGGTTTAGCAGAAAACCCGTTTGGAATGTCACTTTTGTGGGCTTTCGCCTACAATTGCTGAGATATGGCCGATTGGTTGGTTTGTACCTTGAAATTCATGCAAAATACGTTATCTGAGCACGACAATCCCAGTTGATCAGGCACGGTTTAGAAGAAAACCCGTTTGGAATGACACTTTTGTGGGCTGTCGCCTACAATTGCTGAGATATGGCCGATTGGTTGGTTTGTACCTTGAAATTCATTCAAAATACGTTATCTGAGCACGACAATCCCAGTTGATCAGGCACGGTTTAGAAGAAAACCCGTTTGGAATGACACTTTTGTGGGCTGTCGCCTACAATTGCTGAGATATGGCCGATTGGTTGGTTTGTACCTTGAAATTCATGCAAAATACGTTATCTGAGCACGACAATCCCAGTTGATCAGGCACGGTTTAGAAGAAAACCCGTTTGGAATGACACTTTTGTGGGCTGTCGCCTACAATTGCTGAGATATGGCCGATTGGTTGGTTTATACCCTGAAATTCATGCAAAATACGTTATCTGAGCACGACAATCCCAGTTGATCAGGCGCAGTTTAGAAGAAAACACGTTTGGAATGACACTTTTGTGGGCTGTCGCCTACAATTGCTGAGATATGGCCGATTGGTTGGTTTGTACCTTGAAATTCATGCAAAATACGTTATCTGAGCACGACTATCCCAGTTGATCAGGCACGGTTTAGAAGAAAACCCGTTTGGAATGACACTTTTGTGGGCTGTCGCCTACAATTGCTGAGATATGGCCGATTGGTTGGTTTATACCTTGAAATTCATGCAAAATACGTTATCTGAGCACGACAATCCCAGTTGATCAGGCACGGTTTAAAAGAAAACCCGTTTGGAATGTCACTTTTGTGGGCTTTCGTCTACAATTGCTGAGATATGGCCGATTGGTTGGTTTGTACCTTGAAATTCATGCAAAATACGTTATCTGAGCACGACAATCCCAGTTGATCAGGCACGGTTTAGAAGGAAACCCGTTTGGAATGTCACTTTTGTGGGCTTTCGCCTACAATTGCTGAGATATGGCCGATTGGTTGGTTTATACCTTGAAATTCATGAAAAATACGTTATCTGAGCACGACAATCCCAGTTGATCAGGCACGGTTTAGAAGAAAACCCGTTTGGAATGACACTTTTGTGGGCTGTCGCCTACAATTGCTCAGATATGGCCGTTTGGTTGGTTTATACCTTGAAATTCATGCAAAATACGTTATCTGAGCACGACAATCCCAGCTGATCAGGCACGGTTTAGAAGAAAACCCGTTTGGAATGTCACTTTTGTGGGCTTTCGCCTACAATTGCTGAGATATGGCCGATTGGTTGGTTTGTACCTTGAAATTCATGAAAAATACGTTATCTGAGCACGACAATCCCAGTTGATCAGGCACTGTTTAGAAGAAAACCCGTTTGGAATGACACTTTTGTGGGCTGTCGCCTACAATTGCTGAGATATGGCCGATTGGTTGGTTTGTACCTTGAAATTCATGCAAAATACGTTATCTGAGCACGATAATCCCAGTTGATCAGGCACGGTTTAGAAGAAAACCTGTTTGGAATGACACTTTTGTGGGCTTTCGCCTACAATTGCTGAGATATGGCCGATTGGTTGGTTTATACCTTGAAATTCATGCAAAATAAGTTATCTCAGCACGACAATCCCAGTTGATCAGGCACGGTTTAGAAGAAAACCCGTTTGGAATGACACTTTTGTGGGCTGTCGCCTACAATTGCTGAGATATGGCCGATTGGTTGGTTTGTACCTTGAAATTCATTCAAAGTACGTTATCTGAGCACGACAATCCCAGTTGATCAGGCACGGTTTAGAAGAAAACCCGTTTGGAATGTCACTTTTGTGGGCTGTCGCCTACAATTGCTGAGATATGGCCGATTGGTTGGTTTGTACCTTGAAATTCATGCAAAATACGTTATCTGAGCACGACAATCCCAGTTGATCAGGCACGGTTTAGAAAAAAACCCGTTTGGAATGACACTTTTGTGGGCTGTCGCCTACAATTGCTGAGATATGGCCGATTGGTTGGTTTATACCTTGAAATTCATGCAAAATACGTTATCTGAGCACGACAATCCCAGTTGATCAGTCACGGTTTAGAAGAAAACCCGTTTGGAATGACACTTTTGTGGGCTGTCGCCTACAATTGCTGAGATATGGCCGATTGGTTGGTTTGTACCTTGAAATTCATGCAAAATACGTTATCTGAGCACGACAATCCCAGTTGATCAGGCACGGTTTAGAAGAAAACCCGTTTGGAATGACACTGTTGTGGGCTGTCGCCTACAATTGCTGAGATATGGCCGATTGGTTGGTTTATACCTTGAAATTCATGCAAAATACGTTATCTGAGCACGACAATCCCAGTTGATCAGGCACGGTTTAGAAGGAAACCCGTTTGGAATGTCACTTTTGTGGGCTTTCGCCTACAATTGCTGAGATATGGCCGATTGGTTGGTTTATACCTTGAAATTCATGCAAAATACGTTATCTGAGCACGACAATCCCAGTTGATCAGGCACGGTTTAGAAGGAAACCCGTTTGGAATGTCACTTTTGTGGGCTTTCGCCTACAATTGCTGAGATATGGCCGATTGGTTGGTTTATACCTTGAAATTCATGAAAAATACGTTATCTGAGCACGACAATCCCAGTTGATCAGGCACGGTTTAGAAGAAAACCCGTTTGGAATGACACTTTTGTGGGCTGTCGCCTACAATTGCTGAGATATGGCCGATTGGTTGGTTTATACCTTGAAATTCATGCAAAATACGTTATCTGAGCACGACAATCTTAGTTGATCAGGCACGGTTTAGAAGAAAACCCGTTTGGAATGTCACTTTTGTGGGCTGTCGCCTACAATTGCTGGGATATGGCCGATTGGTTGGTTTATACCTTGAAATTCATGCAAAATACGTTATCTGAGCACGACAATCCCAGCTGATCAGGCACGGTTTAGAAGAAAACCCGTTTGGAATGTCACTTTTGTGGGCTTTCGCCTACAATTGCTGAGATATGGCCGATTGGTTGGTTTGTACCTTGAAATTCATGCAAAATACGTTATCTGAGCACGACAATCCCAGTTGATCAGGCACGGTTTAGAAGAAAACCCGTTTGGAATGTCACTTTTGTGGGCTGTCGCCTACAATTGCTGAGATATGGCCGATTGGTTGGTTTGTACCTTGAAATTCATGCAAAATACGTTATCTGAGCACGACAATCCCAGTTGATCAGGCACGGTTTAGAAGCAAACCCGTTTGGAATGACACTTTTGTATGCTGTCGCCTACAATTGCTGAGATATGGCCGATTGGTTGGTTTATACCTTGAAATTCATGCAAAATACGTTAACTGAGCACGACAATCCCAGCTGATCAGGCACGGTTTAGAAGAAAACCCGTTTGGAATGTCACTTTTGTGGGCTGTCGCCTACAATTGCTGAGATATGGCCGATTGGTTGGTTTGTACCTTGAAATTCATGCAAAATACGTTATCTGAGCACGACAATCCCAGTTGATCAGGCACGGTTTAGAAGAAAACCCGTTTGGAATGACACTTTTGTGGGCTGTCGCCTACAATTGCTGAGATATGGCCGATTGGTTGGTTTATACCTTGAAATTCATGCAAAATACGCTATCTGAGCACGACAATCCCAGTTGATCAGGCACGGTTTAGAAGAAAACCCGTTTGGAATGACACTTTTGTGGGCTGTCGCCTACAATTGCTGAGATATGGCCGATTGGTTGGTTTGTACCTTGAAATTCATTCAAAGTACGTTATCTGAGCACGACAATCCCAGTTGATCAGGCACGGTTTAGAAGAAAACCCGTTTGGAATGACACTTTTGTGGGCTGCCGCCTACAATTGCTGAGATATGGCCGATTGGTTGGTTTGTACCTTGAAATTCATGCAAAATACGTTATCTGAGCACGACAATCCCAGTTGATCAGGCACGGTTTAGAAGAAAACCCGTTTGGAATGACACTTTTGTGGGCTGTCGCCTACAATTGCTGAGATATGGCCGATTGGTTGGTTTATACCTTGAAATTCATGCAAAATACGTTATCTGAGCACGACAATCCCAGTTGATCAGGCACGGCTTAGAAGGAAACCCGTTTGGAATGTCACTTTTGTGGGCTTTCGCCTACAATTGCTGAGATATGGCCGATTGGTTGGTTTATACCTTGAAATTCATGCAAAATACGTTATCTGAGCACGACAATCCCAGTTGATCAGGCACGGTTTAGAAGAAAACCCGTTTGGAATGTCACTTTTGTGGGCTGTCGCCTACAATTGCTGAGATATGGCCGATTGGTTGGTTTGTACCTTGAAATTCATGCAAAATACGTTATCTGAGCACGACAATCCCAGTTGATCAGGCACGGTTTAGAAGCAAACCCGTTTGGAATGACACTTTTGTATGCTGTCGCCTACAATTGCTGAGATATGGCCGATTGGTTGGTTTATACCTTGAAATTCATGCAAAATACGTTAACTGAGCACGACAATCCCAGCTGATCAGGCACGGTTTAGAAGAAAACCCGTTTGGAATGTCACTTTTGTGGGCTGTCGCCTACAATTGCTGAGATATGGCCGATTGGTTGGTTTGTACCTTGAAATTCATGCAAAATACGTTATCTGAGCACGACAATCCCAGTTGATCAGGCACGGTTTAGAAGAAAACCCGTTTGGAATGACACTTTTGTGGGCTGTCGCCTACAATTGCTGAGATATGGCCGATTGGTTGGTTTATACCTTGAAATTCATGCAAAATACGCTATCTGAGCACGACAATCCCAGTTGATCAGGCACGGTTTAGAAGAAAACCCGTTTGGAATGACACTTTTGTGGGCTGTCGCCTACAATTGCTGAGATATGGCCGATTGGTTGGTTTGTACCTTGAAATTCATTCAAAGTACGTTATCTGAGCACGACAATCCCAGTTGATCAGGCACGGTTTAGAAGAAAACCCGTTTGGAATGACACTTTTGTGGGCTGTCGCCTACAATTGCTGAGATATGGCCGATTGGTTGGTTTGTACCTTGAAATTCATGCAAAATACGTTATCTGAGCACGACAATCCCAGTTGACCAGGCACGGTTTAGAAGAAAACCCGTTTGGAATGACACTTTTGTGGGCTGTCGCCTACAATTGCTGAGATATGGCCGATTGGTTGGTTTATACCTTGAAATTCATGCAAAATACGTTATCTGAGCACGACAATCCCAGTTGATCAGGCACGGTTTAGAAGAAAACCCGTTTGGAATGACACTTTTGTGGGCTGTCGCCTACAATTGCTGAGATATGGCCGATTGGTTGGTTTGTACCTTGAAATTCATGCAAAATACGTTATCTGAACACGACAATCCCAGTTGATCAGGCACGGTTTAGAAGAAAACCCGTTTGGAATGACACTGTTGTGGGCTGTCGCCTACAATTGCTGAGATATGGCCGACTGGTTGGTTTATACCTTGAAATTCATGCAAAATACGTTATCTGAGCACGACAATCCCAGTTGATCAGGCACGGTTTAGAAGGAAACCCGTTTGGAATGTCACTTTTGTGGGCTTTCGCCTACAATTGCTGAGATATGGCCGATTGGTTGGTTTATACCTTGAAATTCATGCAAAATACGTTATCTGAGCACGACAATCCCAGTTGATCAGGCACGGCTTAGAAGGAAACCCGTTTGGAATGTCACTTTTGTGGGCTTTCGCCTACAATTGCTGAGATATGGCCGATTGGTTGGTTTATACCTTGAAATTCATGAAAAATACGTTATCTGAGCACGACAATCCCAGTTGATCAGGCACGGTTTAGAAGAAAACCCGTTTGGAATGACACTTTTGTGGGCTTTCGCCTACAATTGCTGAGATATGGCCGATTGGTTGGTTTATACCTTGAAATTCATGCAAAATACGTTATCTGAGCACGACAATCTTAGTTGATCAGGCACGGTTTAGAAGAAAACCCGTTTGGAATGTCACTTTTGTGGGCTGTCGCCTACAATTGCTGGGATATGGCCGATTGGTTGGTTTATACCTTGAAATTCATGCAAAATACGTTATCTGAGCACGACAATCCCAGCTGATCAGGCACGGTTTAGAAGAAAACCCGTTTGGAATGTCACTTTTGTGGGCTTTCGCCTACAATTGCTGAGATATGGCCGATTGGTTGGTTTGTACCTTGAAATTCATGCAAAATACGTTATCTGAGCACGACAATCCCAGTTGATCAGGCACGGTTTAGAAGAAAACCCGTTTGGAATGTCACTTTTGTGGGCTGTCGCCTACAATTGCTGAGATATGGCCGATTGGTTGGTTTGTACCTTGAAATTCATGCAAAATACGTTATCTGAGCACGACAATCCCAGTTGATCAGGCACGGTTTAGAAGAAAACCCGTTTGGAATGTCACTTTTGTGAGCCTTCGCCTACAATTGCTGAGATATGGCCGATTGGTTGGTTTGTACCTTGAAATTCATGCAAAATACGTTATCTGAGCACGACAATCCCAGTTGATCAGGCACGGTTTAGAAGAAAACCCGTTTGGAATGACACTTTTGTGGGCTGTCGCCTACAATTGCTGAGATATGGCCGATTGGTTGGTTTATACCTTGAAATTCATGCAAAATACGTTATCTGAGCACGACAATCCCAGTTGATCAGGCACGGTTTAGAAGAAAACCCGTTTGGAATGTCACTTTTGTGGGCTTTCGCCTACAATTGCTGAGATATGGCCGATTGGTTGGTTTGTACCTTGAAATTCATGCAAAATAAGTTATCTGAGCACGACAATCCCAGTTGATCAGGCACGGTTTAGAACAAAACCCGTTTGGAATGTCACTTTTGTGGGCTTTCGCCTACAATTGCTGAGATATGGCCGATTGGTTGGTTTGTACCTTGAAATTCATGCAAAATACGTTATCTGAGCACGACAATCCCAGTTGATCAGGCACGGTTTAGAAGAAAACCCGTTTGGAATGTCACTTTTGTGGGCTTTCGCCTACAATTGCTGAGATATGGCCGATTGGTTGGTTTGTACCTTGAAATTCATGCAAAATACGTTATCTGAGCACGACAATCCCTGTTGATCAGGTACGATTTAGAAGAAAACCTGTTTGGAATGTCACTTTTGTGAGCTGTCGCCTACAATTGCTGAGATATGGCCGATTGGTTGGTTTGTACCTTGAAATTCATGCAAAATACGTTATCTGAGCACGACAATCCCAGTTGATCAGGCACGGTTTAGAAGAAAACCCTTTTGGAATGCACTTTTGTGGGCTGTCACCTACAATTGCTGAGATATGGCCGATTGGTTGGTTTGTACCTTGAAATTCATGCAAAATACATTATCTGAGCACGACAATCCCAGTTGATCCGGCACGGTTTAGAAGAAAACCCGTTTGGAATGACACTTTTGTGGGCTGTCGCCTACAATTGCTGAGATATGGCCGATTGGTTGGTTTATACCTTGAAATTCATGCAAAATACGTTATCTGAGCACGACAATCCCAGTTGATCAGGCACGGTTTAGAAGAAAACCCGTTTGGAATGACACTTTTGTGGGCTGTCGCCTACAATTGCTGAGATATGGCCGATTGGTTGGTTTATACCTTGAAATTCATGCAAAATACGTTATCTGAGCACGACAATCCCAGTTGATCAGGCACGGTTTAGAAGAAAACCCGTTTGGAATGACACTTTTGTGGGCTGTCGCCTACAATTGCTGAGATATGGCCGATTGGTTGGTTTGTACCTTGAAATTCATGCAAAATACGTTATCTGAGCACGACAATCCCAGTTGATCAGGCACGGTTTAGAAGAAAACCCGTTTGGAATGACACTGTTGTGGGCTGTCGCCTACAATTGCTGAGATATGGCCGATTGGTTGGTTTATACCTTGAAATTCATGCAAAATACGTTATCTGAGCACGACAATCCCAGTTGATCAGGCACGGTTTAGAAGGAAACCCGTTTGGAATGTCACTTTTGAGGGCTTTCGCCTACAATTGCTGAGATATGGCCGATTGGTTGGTTTATACCTTGAAATTCATGAAAAATACGTTATCTGAGCACGACAATCCCAGTTGATCAGGCACGGTTTAGAAGAAAACCCGTTTGGAATGACACTTTTGTGGGCTGTCGCCTACAATTGCTGAGATATGGCCGATTGGTTGGTTTATACCTTGAAATTCATGCAAAATACGTTATCTGAGCACGACAATCTTAGTTGATCAGGCACGGTTTAGAAGAAAACCCGTTTGGAATGTCACTTTTGTGGGCTGTCGCCTACAATTGCTGGGATATGGCCGATTGGTTGGTTTATACCTTGAAATTCATGCAAAATACGTTATCTGAGCACGACAATCCCAGCTGATCAGGCACGGTTTAGAAGAAAACCCGTTTGGAATGTCACTTTTGTGGGCTTTCGCATACAATTGCTGAGATATGGCCGATTGGTTGGTTTGTACCTTGAAATTCATGCAAAATACGTTATCTGAGCACGACAATCTCAGTTGATCAGGCACGGTTTAGAAGAAAACCCGTTTGGAATGTCACTTTTGTGGGCTGTCGCCTACAATTGCTGAGATATGGCCGATTGGTTGGTTTGTACCTTGAAATTCATGCAAAATACGTTATCTGAGCACGACAATCAAAGTTGATCAGGCACGGTTTAGAAGAAAACCCGTTTGGAATGACACTTTTGTGGGCTGTCGCCTACAATTGCTGAGATATGGCCGATTGGTTGGTTTATACCTTGAAATTCATGCAAATAAGTTATCTGAGCACGACAATCCCAGTTGATCAGGCACGGTTTAGAAGAAAACCCGTTTGGAATGACACTGTTGTGGGCTGTCGCCTACAATTGCTGAGATATGGCCGATTGGTTGGTTTATACCTTGAAATTCATGCAAAATACGTTATCTGAGCACGACAATCCCAGTTGATCAGGCACGGTTTAGAAGGAAACCCGTTTGGAATGTCACTTTTGTGGGCTTTCGCCTACAATTGCTGAGATATGGCCGATTGGTTGGTTTATACCTTGAAATTCATGAAAAATACGTTATCTGAGCACGACAATCCCAGTTGATCAGGCACGGTTTAGAAGAAAACCCGTTTGGAATGACACTTTTGTGGGCTGTCGCCTACAATTGCTGAGATATGGCCGATTGGTTGGTTTATACCTTGAAATTCATGCAAAATACGTTATCTGAGCACGACAATCCCAGCTGATCAGGCACGGTTTAGAAGAAAACCCGTTTGGAATGTCACTTTTGTGGGCTTTCGCCTACAATTGCTGAGATATGGCCCATTGGTTGGTTTGTACCTTGAAATTCATGCAAAATACGTTATCTGAGCACGACAATCCCAGTTGATCAGGCACGGTTTAGAAGAAAACCCGTTTGGAATGTCACTTTTGTGGGCTTTCGCCTACAATTGCTGAGATATGGCCGATTGGTTGGTTTGTACCTTGAAATTCATGCAAAATACGTTATCTGAGCACGACAATCCCAGTTGATCAGGCACGGTTTAGAAGAAAACCCGTTTGGAATGTCACTTTTGTGGGCTTTCGCCTACAATTGCTGAGATATGGCCGATTGGTTGGTTTGTACCTTGAAATTCATGCAAAATACGTTATCTGAGCACGACAATCCCTGTTGATCAGGTACGATTTAGAAGAAAACCCGTTTGGAATGACACTTTTGTGAGCTGTCGCCTACAATTGCTGAGATATGGCCGATTGGTTGGTTTGTACCTTGAAATTCATGCAAAATACGTTATCTGAGCACGACAATCCCAGTTGATCAGGCACGGTTTAGAAGAAAACCCTTTTGGAATGCACTTTTGTGGGCTGTCACCTACAATTGCTGAGATATGGCCGATTGGTTGGTTTGTACCTTGAAATTCATGCAAAATACGTTATCTGAGCACGACAATCCCTGTTGATCAGGTACGATTTAGAAGAAAACCCGTTTGGAATGTCACTTTTGTGAGCTGTCGCCTACAATTGCTGAGATATGGCCGATTGGTTGGTTTGTACCTTGAAATTCATGCAAAATACGTTATCTGAGCACGACAATCCCAGTTGATCAGGCACGGTTTAGAAGAAAACCCTTTTGGAATGCACTTTTGTGGGCTGTCGCCTACAATTGCTGAGATATGGCCGATTGGTTGGTTTGTACCTTGAAATTCATGCAAAATACGTTATCTGAGCACGACAATCCCAGTTGATCAGGCACGGTTTAGAAGAAAACCCGTTTGGAATGACACTTTTGTGGGCTGTCGCCTACAATTGCTGAGATATGGCCGATTGGTTGGTTTATACCTTGAAATTCATGCAAAATACGTTTTCTGAGCACGACAATCCCAGTTGATCAGGCACGGTTTAGAAGAAAACCCGTTTGGAATGTCACTTTTGTGGGCTTTCGCCTACAATTGCTGAGATATGGCCGATTGGTTGGTTTGTACCTTGAAATTCATGCAAAATACGTTATCTGAGCACGACAATCCCAGTTGATCAGGCACGGTTTAGAAGAAAACCCGTTTGGAATGACACTTTTGTGGGCTGTCGCCTACAATTGCTGAGATATGGCCGATTGGTTGGTTTGTACCTTGAAATTCATTCAAAATACGTTATCTGAGCACGACAATCCCAGTTGATCAGGCACGGTTTAGAAGAAAACCCGTTTGGAATGTCACTTTTGTGGGCTTTCGCCTACAATTGCTGAGATATGGCCGATTGGTTGCTTTGTACCTTGAAATTCATGCAAAATAAGTTATCTGAGCACGACAATCCCAGTTGATCAGGCACGGTTTAGAAGAAAACCCGTTTGGAATGTCACTTTTGTGGGCTTTCGCCTACAATTGCTGAGATATGGCCGATTGGTTGGTTTGTACCTTGAAATTCATGCAAAATACGTTATCTGAGCACGACAATCCCTGTTGATCAGGTACGATTTAGAAGAAAACCCGTTTGGAATGACACTTTTGTGAGCTGTCGCCTACAATTGCTGAGATATGGCCGATTGGTTGGTTTGTACCTTGAAATTCATGCAAAATACGTTATCTGAGCACGACAATCCCAGTTGATCAGGCACGGTTTAGAAGAAAACCCTTTTGGAATGCACTTTTGTGGGCTGTCACCTACAATTGCTGAGATATGGCCGATTGGTTGGTTTGTACCTTGAAATTCATGCAAAATACGTTATCTGAGCACGACAATCCCTGTTGATCAGGTACGATTTAGAAGAAAACCCGTTTGGAATGTCACTTTTGTGAGCTGTCGCCTACAATTGCTGAGATATGGCCGATTGGTTGGTTTGTACCTTGAAATTCATGCAAAATACGTTATCTGAGCACGACAATCCCAGTTGATCAGGCACGGTTTAGAAGAAAACCCTTTTGGAATGCACTTTTGTGGGCTGTCACCTACAATTGCTGAGATATGGCCGATTGGTTGGTTTGTACCTTGAAATTCATGCAAAATGCGTTATCTGAGCACGACAATCCCTGTTGATCAGGTACGATTTAGAAGAAAACCCGTTTGGAATGTCACTTTTGTGAGCTGTCGCCTACAATTGCTGAGATATGGCCGATTGGTTGGTTTGTACCTTGAAATTCATGCAAAATACGTTATCTGAGCACGACAATCCCAGTTGATCAGGCACGGTTTAGAAGAAAACCCTTTTGGAATGCACTTTTGTGGGCTGTCACCTACAATTGCTGAGATATGGCCGATTGGTTGGTTTATACCTTGAAATTCATGCAAAATACGTTATCTGAGCACGACAATCCCAGTTGATCAGGCACGGTTTAGAAGAAAACCCGTTTGGAATGACACTTTTGTGGGCTGTCGCCTACAATTGCTGAGATATGGCCGATTGGTTGGTTTGTACCTTGAAATTCATGCAAAATACGTTATCTGAGCACGACAATCCCAGTTGATCAGGCACGGTTTAGAAGAAAACCCGTTTGGAATGACACTTTTGTGGGCTATCGCCTACAATTGCTGAGATATGGCCGATTGGTAGGTTTATACCTTGAAATTCATGCAAAATACGTTATCTGAGCACGACAATCCCAGTTGATTAGGCACGGTTTAGAAGAAAACCCGTTTGGAATGTCACTTTTGTGGGCTTTCGCCTACAATTGCTGAGATATGGCCGATTGGTTGGTTTGTACCTTGAAATTCATGCAAAATACGTTATCTGAGCACGACAATCCCAGTTGATCAGGCACGGTTTAGAAGAAAACCCGTTTGGAATGACACTTTTGTGGGCTGTCGCCTACAATTGCTGAGATATGGCCGATTGGTTGGTTTGTACCTTGAAATTCATTCAAAATACGTTATCTGAGCACGACAATCCCAGTTGATCAGGCACGGCTTAGAAGAAAACCCGTTTGGAATGTCACTTTTGTGGGCTTTCGCCTACAATTGCTGAGATATGGCCGATTGGTTTGTTTGTACCTTGAAATTCATGCAAAATAAGTTATCTGAGCACGACAATCCCAGTTGATCAGGCATGGTTTAGAAGAAAACCCGTTTGGAATGTCACTTTTGTGGGCTTTCGCCTACAATTGCTGAGATATGGCCGATTGGTTGGTTTGTACCTTGAAATTCATGCAAAATACGTTATCTGAGCACGACAATCCCTGTTGATCAGGTACGATTTAGAAGAAAACCCGTTTGGAATGACACTTTTGTGAGCTGTCGCCTACAATTGCTGAGATATGGCCGATTGGTTGGTTTGTACCTTGAAATTCATGCAAAATACGTTATCTGAGCACGACAATCCCAGTTGATCAGGCACGGTTTAGAAGAAAACCCTTTTGGAATGCACTTTTGTGGGCTGTCACCTACAATTGCTGAGATATGGCCGATTGGTTGGTTTATACCTTGAAATTCATGCAAAATACGTTATCTGAGCACGACAATCCCAGTTGATCAGGCACGGTTTAGAAGAAAACCCGTTTGGAATGACACTTTTGTGGGCTGTCGCCTACAATTGCTGAGATATGGCCGATTGGTTGGTTTGTACCTTGAAATTCATGCAAAATACGTTATCTGAGCACGACAATCCCAGTTGATCAGGCACGGTTTAGAAGAAAACCCGTTTGGAATGACACTTTTTTGGGCTGTCGCCTACAATTGCTGAGATATGGCCGATTGGTTGGTTTATACCTTGAAATTCATGCAAAATACGTTATCTGAGCACGACAATCCCAGTTGATCAGGCACGGTTTAGAAGAAAACCCGTTTGGAATGTCACTTTTGTGGGCTTTCGCCTACAATTGCTGAGATACGGCCGATTGGTTGGTTTGTACCTTGAAATTCATGCAAAATACGTTATCTGAGCACGACAATCCCAGTTGATCAGGCACGGTTTAGAAGAAAACCCGTTTGGAATGTCACTTTTGTGGGCTTTCGCCTACAATTGCTGAGATATGGCCGATTGGTTGGTTTGTACCTTGAAATTCATGCAAAATACGTTATCTGAGCACGACAATCCCAGTTGATCAGGCACGGTTTAGAAGATAACCCGTTTGGAATGACACTTTTGTGGGCTGTCGCCTACAATTGCTGAGATATGGCCGATTGGTTGGTTTGTACCTTGAAATTCATTCAAAATACGTTATCTGAGCACGACAATCCCAGTTGATCAGGCACGGTTTAGAAGAAAACCCGTTTGGAATGTCACTTTTGTGGGCTGTCGCCTACAATTGCTGAGATATGGCCGATTGGTTTGTTTGTACCTTGAAATTCATGCAAAATAAGTTATCTGAGCACGACAATCCCAGTTGATCAGGCATGGTTTAGAAGAAAACCCGTTTGGAATGACACTTTTGTGGGCTTTCGCCTACAATTGCTGAGATATGGCCGATTGGTTGGTTTGTACCTTGAAATTCATGCAAAATACGTTATCTGAGCACGACAATCCCTGTTGATCAGGTACGATTTAGAAGAAAACCCGTTTGGAATGACACTTTTGTGAGCTGTCGCCTACAATTGCTGAGATATGGCCGATTGGTTGGTTTGTACCTTGAAATTCATGCAAAATACGTTATCTGAGCACGACAATCCCAGTTGATCAGGCACGGTTTAGAAGAAAACCCTTTTGGAATGCACTTTTGTGGGCTGTCACCTACAATTGCTGAGATATGGCCGATTGGTTGGTTTATACCTTGAAATTCATGCAAAATACGTTATCTGAGCACGACAATCCCAGTTGATCAGGCACGGTTTAGAAGAAAACCCGTTTGGAATGACACTTTTGTGGGCTGTCGCCTACAATTGCTGAGATATGGCCGATTGGTTGGTTTGTACCTTGAAATTCATGCAAAATACGTTATCTGAGCACGACAATCCCAGTTGATCAGGCACGGTTTAGAAGAAAACCCGTTTGGAATGTCACTTTTGTGGGCTTTCGCCTACAATTGCTGAGATATGGCCGATTGGTTGGTTTGTACCTTGAAATTCATGCAAAATACGTTATCTGAGCACGACAATCCCTGTTGATCAGGTACGATTTAGAAGAAAACCCGTTTGGAATGACACTTTTGTGAGCTGTCGCCTACAATTGCTGAGATATGGCCGATTGGTTGGTTTGTACCTTGAAATTCATGCAAAATACGTTATCTGAGCACGACAATCCCAGTTGATCAGGCACGGTTTAGAAGAAAACCCTTTTGGAATGAATTTTGTGGGCTGTCACCTACAATTGCTGAGATATGGCCGATTGGTTGGTTTGTACCTTGAAATTCATGCAAAATACGTTATCTGAGCACGACAATCCCTGTTGATCAGGTACGATTTAGAAGAAAACCCGTTTGGAATGTCACTTTTGTGAGCTGTCGCCTACAATTGCTGAGATATGGCCGATTGGTTGGTTTGTACCTTGAAATTCATGCAAAATACGTTATCTGAGCACGACAATCCCAGTTGATCAGGCACGGTTTAGAAGAAAACCCTTTTGGAATGCACTTTTGTGGGCTGTCACCTACAATTGCTGAGATATGGCCGATTGGTTGGTTTGTACCTTGAAATTCATGCAAAATACGTTATCTGAGCACGACAATCCCTGTTGATCAGGTACGATTTAGAAGAAAACCCGTTTGGAATGTCACTTTTGTGAGCTGTCGCCTACAATTGCTGAGATATGGCCGATTGGTTGGTTTGTACCTTGAAATTCATGCAAAATACGTTATCTGAGCACGACAATCCCAGTTGATCAGGCACGGTTTAGAAGAAAACCCTTTTGGAATGCACTTTTGTGGGCTGTCACCTACAATTGCTGAGATATGGCCGATTGGTTGGTTTATACCTTGAAATTCATGCAAAATACGTTATCTGAGCACGACAATCCCAGTTGATCAGGCACGGTTTAGAAGAAAACCCGTTTGGAATGACACTTTTGTGGGCTGTCGCCTACAATTGCTGAGATATGGCCGATTGGTTGGTTTGTACCTTGAAATTCATGCAAAATACGTTATCTGAGCACGACAATCCCAGTTGATCAGGCACGGTTTAGAAGAAAACCCGTTTGGAATGACACTTTTGTGGGCTATCGCCTACAATTGCTGAGATATGGCCGATTGGTAGGTTTATACCTTGAAATTCATGCAAAATACGTTATCTGAGCACGACAATCCCAGTTGATCAGGCATGGTTTAGAAGAAAACCCGTTTGGAATGTCACTTTTGTGGGCTTTCGCCTACAATTGCTGAGATATGGCCGATTGGTTGGTTTGTACCTTGAAATTCATGCAAAATACGTTATCTGAGCACGACAATCCCAGTTGATCAGGCACGGTTTAGAAGAAAACCCGTTTGGAATGACACTTTTGTGGGCTGTCGCCTACAATTGCTGAGATATGGCCGATTGGTTGGTTTGTACCTTGAAATTCATTCAAAATACGTTATCTGAGCACGACAATCCCAGTTGATCAGGCACGGTTTAGAAGAAAACCCGTTTGGAATGTCACTTTTGTGGGCTTTCGCCTACAATTGCTGAGATATGGCCGATTGGTTTGTTTGTACCTTGAAATTCATGCAAAATAAGTTATCTGAGCACGACAATCCCAGTTGATCAGGCATGGTTTAGAAGAAAACCCGTTTGGAATGTCACTTTTGTGGGCTTTCGCCTACAATTGCTGAGATATGGCCGATTGGTTGGTTTGTACCTTGAAATTCATGCAAAATACGTTATCTGAGCACGACAATCCCTGTTGATCAGGTACGATTTAGAAGAAAACCCGTTTGGAATGACACTTTTGTGAGCTGTCGCCTACAATTGCTGAGATATGACCGATTGGTTGGTTTGTACCTTGAAATTCATGCAAAATACGTTATCTGAGCACGACAATCCCAGTTGATCAGGCACGGTTTAGAAGAAAACCCTTTTGGAATGCACTTTTGTGGGCTGTCACCTACAATTGCTGAGATATGGCCGATTGGTTGGTTTATACCTTGAAATTCATGCAAAATACGTTATCTGAGCACGACAATCCCAGTTGATCAGGCACGGTTTAGAAGAAAACCCGTTTGGAATGACACTTTTGTGGGCTGTCGCCTACAATTGCTGAGATATGGCCGATTGGTTGGTTTGTACCATGAAATTCATTCAAAATACGTTGTCTGAGCACGACAATCCCAGTTGATCAGGCACGGTTTAGAAGAAAACCCGTTTGGAATGTCACTTTTGTGGGCTGTCGCCTACAATTGCTGAGATATGGCCGATTGATTGGTTTGTACCTTGAAATTCATGCAAAATACGTTATCTGAGCACGACAATCCCAGTTGATCAGGCACGGTTTAGAAGAAAACCCGTTTGGAATGACACTTTTGTGGGCTGTCGCCTACAATTGCTGAGATATGGCCGATTGGTTGGTTTATACCTTGAAATTCATGCAAAATACGTTATCTGAGCACGACAATCCCAGTTGTTCAGGCACGGTTTAGAAGAAAACCCGTTTGGAATGACACTTTTGTGGGCTTTCGCCTACAATTGCTGAGATATGGCCGATTGGTTGGTTTGTACCTTGAAATTCATGCAAAATACGTTATCTGAGCACGACAATCCCAGTTGATCAGGCATGGTTTAGAAGAAAACCCGTTTGGAATGACACTTTTGTGGGCTGTCGCCTACAATTGCTGAGATATGGCCGATTGGTTGGTTTATACCTTGAAATTCATGCAAAATAAGTTATCTGAGCACGACAATCCCAGTTGATCAGGCACGGTTTAGAAGAAAACCCGTTTGGAATGTCACTTTTGTGGGCTTTCGCCTACAATTGCTGAGATATGGCCGATTGGTTGGTTTGTACCTTGAAATTCATGCAAAGTACGTTATCTGAGCACGACAATCCCAGTTGATCAGGCACGGTTTAGAAGAAAACCCGTTTGGAATGTCACTTTTGTGGGCTTTCGCCTACAATTGCTGAGATATGGCCGATTGGTTGGTTTGTACCTTGAAATTCATGCAAAATACGTTATCTGAGCACGACAATCCCTGTTGATCAGGCACGGTTTAGAAGAAAACCCGTTTGGAATGACACTTTTGAGAGCTGTCGCCTAGAATTGCTGAGATATGGCCGATTGGTTGGTTTGTACCTTGAAATTCATGCAAAATACGTTATCTGAGCACGACAATCCCAGTTGATCAGGCACGGTTTAGAAGAAAACCCTTTTGGAATGCACTTTTGTGGGCTATCGCCTACAATTGCTGAGATATGGCCGATTGGTTGGTTTATACCTTGAAATTCATGCAAAATACGTTATCTGAGCACGACAATCCCAGTTGATCAGGCACGGTTTAGAAGAAAACCCGTTTGGAATGACACTTTTGTGGGCTGTCGCCTACAATTGCTGAGATATGGCCGATTGGTTGGTTTATACCTTGAAATTCATGCAAAATACGTTATCTGAGCACGACAATCCCAGTTGATCAGGCACGGTTTAGAAGAAAACCCGTTTGGAATGTCACTTTTGTGGGCTTTCGCCTACAATTGCTGAGATATGGCCGATTGGTCGGTTTATACCTTGAAATTCATGCAAAATACGTTATCTGAGCACGACAATCCCAGTTGATCAGGCACGGTTTAGAAGAAAACCCGTTTGGAATGTCACTTTTGTGGGCTTTCGCCTACAATTGCTGAGATATGGCTGATTGGTTGGTTTGTACCTTGAAATTCATGCAAAATACGTTATCTGAGCACGACAATCCCAGTTGATCAGGCACGGTTTAGAAGAAAACCCGTTTGGAATGACACTTTTGTGGGCTGTCGTCTACAATTGCTGAGACATGGCCGATTGGTTGGTTTGTACCTTGAAATTCATGCAAAATACGTTATCTGAGCACGACAATCCCAGTTGATCAGGCACGGTTTAGAAGAAAACCCGTTTGGAATGTCACTTTTGTGGGCTTTTGCCTACAATTGCTGAGATATGGCCGATTGGTTGGTTTGTACCTTGAAATTCATGCAAAATATGTTATCTGAGCACGACAATCCCAGTTGATCAGGCACGGTTTAGAAGAAAACCCGTTTGGAATGACACTTTTTTGGGCTGTCGCCTACAATTGCTGAGATATGGCCGATTGGTTGGTTTATACCTTGAAATTCATGCAAAATACGTTATCTGAGCACGACAATCCCAGTTGATCAGGCACGGTTTAGAAGAAAACCCGTTTGGAATGTCACTTTTGTGGGCTTTCGCCTATAATTGCCGAGATATGGCCGATTGGTTGGTTTGTAACTTGAAATTCATTCAAAATACGTTATCTGAGCACGAAAATCCCAGTTGATCAGGCACGGTTTAGAAGAAAACCCGTTTGGAATGACGCTTTTGTGGGCTTTCGCCTACAATTGCTGAGATATGGCCGATTGGTTGGTTTGTACCTTGAAATTCATGCAAAATACGTTATCTGAGCACGACAATCCCAGTTGATCAGGCACGGTTTAGAAGAAAACCCGTTTGGAATGACACTTTTGTAGGCTGTCGCCTACAATTGCTGAGATATGGCCGATTGGTTGGTTTATACCTTGAAATTCATGCAAAATACGTTATCTGAGCACGACAATCCCAGTTGATCAGGCACGGTTTAGAAGAAAACCCGTTTGGAATGTCACTTTTGTGGGCTTTCGCCTATAATTGCTGAGATATGGCCGATTGGTTGGTTTGTACCTTGAAATTCATTCAAAATACGTTATCTGAGCACGAAAATCCCAGTTGATCAGGCACGGTATAGAAGAAAACCCGTTTGGAATGTCACTTTTGTGGGCTTTCGCCTACAATTGCTGAGATATGGCCGATTGGTCGGTTTATACCTTGAAATTCATGCAAAATACGTTATCTGAGCACGACAATCCCAGTTGATCAGGCACGGTTTAGAAGAAAACCCGTTTGGAATGTCACTTTTGTGGGCTTTCGCCTACAATTGCTGAGATATGGCTGATTGGTTGGTTTGTACCTTGAAATTCATGCAAAATACGTTATCTGAGCACGACAATCCCAGTTGATCAGGCACGGTTTAGAAGAAAACCCGACAGCCCACAAAAGTGACATTCCAAACGGGTTTTCTTCTAAACCGTGCCTGATCAACTGGGATTGTCGTGCTCAGATAACGTATTTTTCTAGAATTTCAAGGTATAAACCAATCAATCGGCCATATCTCAGCAATTGTAGGCGAAAGCCCACAAAAGTGACATTCCAAACGGGTTTCCTTCTAAACCGTGCCTGATCAACTGGGATTGTCGTGCTCAGATAACGTATTTTGCATGAATTTCAAGGTATAAACCAACCAATCGGCCATATCTCAGCAATTGTAGGCGACAGCCCACAACAGTGTCATTCCAAACGGGTTTTCTTCTAAACCGTGCCTGATCAACTGTGATTTTCGTGCTCAGATAACGTATTTTGCATGAATTTCAAGGTACAATCCAACCAATCGGCCATATCTCAGCAATTGTAGGCGAAAGCCCACAAAAGTGACATTCCAAACGGGTTTTCTTCTAAACCGTGCCTGATCAACTGGGATTGTCGTGCTCAGATAACGTATTTTGCATGAATTTCAAGGTATAAACCAACCAATCGGCCATATCTCAGCAATTGTAGGCGACAGCCCACAACAGTGTCATTCCAAACGGGTTTTCTTCTAAACCGTGCCTGATCAACTGGGATTGTCGTGCTCAGATAACGTATTTTGCATGAATTTCAAAGTACAAACCAACCAATCGGCCATATCTCAGCAATTGTAGGCGAAAGCCCACAAAAGTGACATTCCAAACGGGTTTTCTTCTAAACCGTGCCTGATCAACTGGGATTGTCGTGCTCAGATAACGTATTTTGCATGAATTTCAAGGTATAAGCCAACCAATCTTCCATATCTCTGCAATTGTAGGCGACAGCCCACAAAAGTGTCATTCCAAACGGGTTTTCTTCTAAACCGTGCCTGATCAACTGGGATTGTCGTGCTGAGATAACGAATTTTGCATGAATTTCAAGGTACACACCAACCAATCGGCCATATCTCAGCAATTGTAGGCGACAGCCCACAAAAGTTTCATTCCAAACGGGTTTTCTTCTAAACCGTGCCTGATCAACTGGGATTGTCGTGCTCAGATAACGTATTTTGCATGAATTTCAAGGTACAAACCAACCAATCGGCCATATCTCAGCAATTGTAGGCGAAAGCCCACAAAAGTGACATTCCGAACGGGTTTTCTTCTAAACCGTGCCTGATCAACTGGGATTGTCGTGCTCAGATAATGTATTTTGAATGAATTTCAAGGTACAAACCAACCAATCGGCCATATCTCAGCAATTGTAGGCGAAAGCCCACAAAAGTGTCATTCCAAACGGGTTTTCTTCTAAACCGTGCCTGATAAACTGGGATTGTCGTGCTCAGATAACATATTTTGCATGAATTTCAAGGTACAAACCAACCAATCGGCCATATCTCAGCAATTGTAGGCGAAAGCCCACAAAAGTGTCATTCCAAACGGGTTTTCTTCTAAACCGTGCCTGATCAACTGGGATTGTCGTGCTCAGATAACGTATTTTGCATGAATTTCAAGGTACAAACCAACCAATCGGCCATATCTCAGCAATTGTAGGCGACAGCCCACAAAAGTGTCATTCCAAACGGGTTTTCTTCTAAACCTTGCCTGATCAACTGGGATTGTCGTGCTCAGATAACGTATTTTGCATGAATTTCAAGGTACAAACCAACCAATCGGCCATATCTCAGCAATTGTAGGCGAAAACCCACAAAAGTGATATTCCAAACGGGTTTTCTTCTAAACCGTGCCTGATCAACTGGGATTGTCGTGTTCAGATAACGTATTTTGAATGAATTTCAAGGTACAAACCAACCAATTGGCCATATCTCAGCAATTGTAGGCGAAAGCCCACAAAAGTGACATTCCAAACGGGTTTTCTTCTAAACCGTGCCTGATCAACTGGGATTGTCGTGCTCAGATAACATATTTTGCATGAATTTCAAGGTACAAACCAACCAATGGGCCATATCTCAGCAATTGTAGGCGAAAGCCCACAAAAGTGTCATTCCAAACGGGTTTTCTTCTAAACCGTGCCTGATCAACTGGGATTGTCGTGCTCAGATAACGTATTTTGCATGAATTTCAAGGTACAAACCAACCAATCGGCCATATCTCAGCAATTGTAGGCGACAGCCCACAAAAGTGTCATTCCAAACGGGTTTTCTTCTAAACCGTGCCTGATCAACTGGGATTGTCGTGCTCAGATAACATATTTTGCATGAATTTCAAGGTACAAACCAACCAATGGGCCATATCTCAGCAATTGTAGGCAAAAGCCCACAAAAGTGACATTCCAAACGGGTTTTCTTCTAAACCGTGCCTGATAAACTGGGATTGTCGTGCTCAGATAACGTATTTTGCATGAATTTCAAGGTATAAACCAACCAATCGGCCATATCTCAGCAATTGTAGGCGACAGCCCACAACAGTGTCATTCCAAACGGGTTTTCTTCTAAACCGTGCCTGATCAACTGGGATTGTCGTGCTCAGATAACGTATTTTGCATGAATTTCAAGGTACAAACCAACCAATCGGCGATATCTCAGCAATTGTAGGCGACAGCCCACAAAAGTTTCATTCCAAACGGGTTTTCTTCTAAACCGTGCCTGATCAACTGGGATTGTCGTGCTCAGATAACGTATTTTGCATGAATTTCAAGGTACAAACCAACCAATCGGCCATATCTCAGCAATTGTAGGCGAAAGCCCACAAAAGTGACATTCCGAACGGGTTTTCTTCTAAACCGTGCCTGATCAACTGGGATTGTCGTGCTCAGATAATGTATTTTGAATGAATTTCAAGGTACAAACCAACCAATCGGCCATATCTCAGCAATTGTAGGCGAAAGCCCACAAAAGTGTCATTCCAAACGGGTTTTCTTCTAAACCGTGCCTGATAAACTGGGATTGTCGTGCTCAGATAACATATTTTGCATGAATTTCAAGGTACAAACCAACCAATCGGCCATATCTCAGTAATTGTAGGCGAAAGCCCACAAAAGTGTCATTCCAAACGGGTTTTCTTCTAAACCGTGCCTGATCAACTGGGATTGTCGTGCTCAGATAACGTATTTTGCATGAATTTCAAGGTACAAACCAACCAATCGGCCATATCTCAGCAATTGTAGGCGACAGCCCACAAAAGTGTCATTCCAAACGGGTTTTCTTCTAAACCTTGCCTGATCAACTGGGATTGTCGTGCTCAGATAACGTATTTTGCATGAATTTCAAGGTACAAACCAACCAATCGGCCATATCTCAGCAATTGTAGGCGAAAGCCCACAAAAGTGACATTCCAAACGGGTTTTCTTCTAAACCGTGCCTGATCAACTGGGATTGTCGTGTTCAGATAACGTATTTTGAATGAATTTCAAGGTACAAACCAACCAATTGGCCATATCTCAGCAATTGTAGGCGAAAGCCCACAAAAGTGACATTCCAAACGGGTTTTCTTCTAAACCGTGCCTGATCAACTGGGATTGTCGTGCTCAGATAACATATTTTGCATGAATTTCAAGGTACAAACCAACCAATGGGCCATATCTCAGCAATTGTAGGCAAAAGCCCACAAAAGTGACATTCCAAACGGGTTTTCTTCTAAACCGTGCCTGATCAACTGGGACTGTCGTGCTCAGATAACGTATTTTGCATGAATTTCAAGGTATAAACCAACCAATCGGCCATATCTCAGCAATTGTAGGCGACAGCCCACAAAAGTGTCATTCCAAACGGGTTTTCTTCTAAACCGTGCCTGATCAACTGGGATTGTCGTGCTCAGATAACGTATTTTGCATGAATTTCAAGGTACAAACCAACCAATCGGCCATATCTCAGCAATTGTAGACGACAGCCCACAAAAGTGTCATTCCAAACGGGTTTTCTTCTAAACCGTGCCTGATCAACTGGGATTGTCGTGCTCAGATAACGTATTTTGCATGAATTTCAAGGTACAAACCAACCAATCGGCCATATCTCAGCAATTGTAGGCGAAAGCCCACAAAAGTGACATTCCAAACGGGTTTTCTTCTAAACCGTGCCTGATCAACTGGGATTGTCGTGCTCAGATAACGTATTTTGCATGAATTTCAAGGTACAAACCAACCAATCGGCCATATCTCAGCAATTGTAGGCGAAAGCCCACAAAAGTGACATTCCAAACGGGTTTTCTTCTAAACCGTGCCTGATCAACTGGGATTGTCGTGCTCAGATAACGTATTTTGCATGAATTTCAAGGTATAAACCAACCAATCGGCCATATCTCAGCAATTGTAGGCGACAGCCCACAAAAGTGTCATTCCAAACGGGTTTTCTTCTAAACCGTGCCTGATCAACTGGGATTGTCGTGCTCAGATAACATATTTTGCATGAATTTCAAGGTACAAACCAACCAATGGGCCATATCTCAGCAATTGTAGGCAAAAGCCCACAAAAGTGACATTCCAAACGGGTTTTCTTCTAAACCGTGCCTGATCAACTGGGATTGTCGTGCTCAGATAACGTATTTTGCATGAATTTCAAGGTACAAACCAACCAATCGGCCATATCTCAGCAATTGTAGACGACAGCCCACAAAAGTGTCATTCCAAACGGGTTTTCTTCTAAACCGTGCCTGATCAACTGGGATTGTCGTGCTCAGATAACGTATTTTGCATGAATTTCAAGGTACAAACCAACCAATCGGCCATATCTCAGCAATTGTAGGCGACAGCCCACAAAAGTGACATTCCAAACGGGTTTTCTTCTAAACCGTGCCTGATCAACTGGGATTGTCGTACTCAGATAACGTATTTTGCATGAATTTCAAGGTACAAACCAACCAATCGGCCATTTCTCAGCAATTGTAGGCGAAAGCCCACAAAAGTGACATTCCAAACGGGTTTTCTTCTAAACCGTGCCTGATCAACTGGGATTGTCGTGCTCAGATAACTTATTTTGCATGAATTTCAAGGTACAAACCAACCAATCGGCCATATCTCAGCAATTGTAGGCGAAAGCCCACAAAAGTGACATTCCAAACGGGTTTTCTTCTAAACCGTGCCTGATCAACTGGGATTGTCGTGCTCAGATAACGTATTTTGCATGAATTTCAAGGTACAAACCAACCAATCAGCCATATCTCAGCAATTGTAGGCGAAAGCCCACAAAAGTGACATTCCAAACGGGTTTTCTTCTAAACCGTGCCTGATCAACTGGGATTGTCGTGCTCAGATAACGTATTTTGCATGAATTTCAAGGTATAAACCGACCAATCGGCCATATCTCAGCAATTGTAGGCGAAAGCCCACAAAAGTGACATTCCAAACGGGTTTTCTTCTATACCGTGCCTGATCAACTGGGATTTTCGTGCTCAGATAACGTATTTTGAATGAATTTCAAGGTACAAACCAACCAATCGGCCATATCTCAGCAATTATAGGCGAAAGCCCACAAAAGTGACATTCCAAACGGGTTTTCTTCTAAACCGTGCCTGATCAACTGGGATTGTCGTGCTCAGATAACGTATTTTGCATGAATTTCAAGGTATAAACCAACCAATCGGCCATATCTCAGCAATTGTAGGCGACAGCCCACAAAAGTGTCATTCCAAACGGGTTTTCTTCTAAACCGTGCCTGATCAACTGGGATTGTCGTGCTCAGATAACGTATTTTGCATGAATTTCAAGGTACAAACCAACCAATCGGCCATATCTCAGCAATTGTAGGCGAAAGCCCACAAAAGTGTCATTCCAAACGGGTTTTCTTCTAAACCGTGCCTGATCAACTGGGATTTTCGTGCTCAGATAACGTATTTTGCATGAATTTCAAGGTACAAACCAACCAATCGGCCATGTCTCAGCAATTGTAGACGACAGCCCACAAAAGTGTCATTCCAAACGGGTTTTCTTCTAAACCGTGCCTGATCAACTGGGATTGTCGTGCTCAGATAACGTATTTTGCATGAATTTCAAGGTACAAACCAACCAATCAGCCATATCTCAGCAATTGTAGGCGAAAGCCCACAAAAGTGACATTCCAAACGGGTTTTCTTCTAAACCGTGCCTGATCAACTGGGATTGTCGTGCTCAGATAACGTATTTTGCATGAATTTCAAGGTATAAACCGACCAATCGGCCATATCTCAGCAATTGTAGGCGAAAGCCCACAAAAGTGACATTCCAAACGGGTTTTCTTCTAAACCGTGCCTGATCAACTGGGATTGTCGTGCTCAGATAACGTATTTTGCATGAATTTCAAGGTATAAACCAACCAATCGGCCATATCTCAGCAATTGTAGGCGACAGCCCACAAAAGTGTCATTCCAAACGGGTTTTCTTCTAAACCGTGCCTGATCAACTGGGATTGTCGTGCTCAGATAACGTATTTTGCATGAATTTCAAGGTATAAACTAACCAATCGGCCATATCTCAGCAATTGTAGGCGATAGCCCACAAAAGTGCATTCCAAAAGGGTTTTCTTCTAAACCGTGCCTGATCAACTGGGATTGTCGTGCTCAGATAACGTATTTTGCATGAATTTCAAGGTACAAACCAACCAATCGGCCATATCTCAGCAATTCTAGGCGACAGCTCTCAAAAGTGTCATTCCAAACGGGTTTTCTTCTAAACCGTGCCTGATCAACAGGGATTGTCGTGCTCAGATAACGTATTTTGCATGAATTTCAAGGTACAAACCAACCAATCGGCCATATCTCAGCAATTGTAGGCGAAAGCCCACAAAAGTGACATTCCAAACGGGTTTTCTTCTAAACCGTGCCTGATCAACTGGGATTGTCGTGCTCAGATAACGTACTTTGCATGAATTTCAAGGTACAAACCAACCAATCGGCCATATCTCAACAATTGTACGCGAAAGCCCACAAAAGTGACATTCCAAACGGGTTTTCTGCTAAACCGTGCCTGATCAACTGGGATTGTCGTGCTCAGATAACTTATTTTGCATGAATTTCAAGGTATAAACCAACCAATCGGCCATATCTCAGCAATTGTAGGCGACAGCCCACAAAAGTGTCATTCCAAACGGGTTTTCTTCTAAACCATGCCTGATCAACTGGGATTGTCGTGCTCAGATAACGTATTTTGCATGAATTTCAAGGTATAAACCAACCAATCGGCCATATCTCAGCAATTGTAGGCGACAGCCCACAAAAGTGTCATTCCAAACGGGTTTTCTTCTAAACCGTGCCTGATCAACTGGGATTGTCGTGCTCAGATAAAGTATTTTGCATGAATTTCAAGGTACAAACCAACCAATCGGCCATATCTCAGCAATTGTAGACGACAGCCCACAAAAGTGACATTCCAAACGGGTTTTCTTCTAAACCGTGCCTGATCAACTGGGATTGTCGTGCTCAGACAACGTATTTTGAATGAATTTCAAGGTACAAACCAACCAATCGGCCATATCTCAGCAATTGTAGGCGACAGCCCACAAAAGTGTCATTCCAAACGGGTTTTCTTCTAAACCGTGCCTGATCAACTGGGATTGTCGTGCTCAGATAACGTATTTTGCATGAATTTCAAGGTACAAACCAACCAATCGGCCATATCTCAGCAATTGTAGGCGAAAGCCCACAAAAGTGACATTCCAAACGGGTTTTCTTCTAAACCGTGCCTGATCAACTGGGATTGTCGTGCTCAGATAACGTATTTTGCATGAATTTCAAGGTATAAACCAACCAATCGGCCATATCTCAGCAATTGTAGGCGACAGCCCACAAAAGTGTCATTCCAAACGGGTTTTCTTCTAAACCGTGCCTGATCAACTGGGATTGTCGTGCTCAGATAACGTATTTTGCATGAATTTCAAGGTACAAACCAACCAATCGGCCATATCTCAGCAATTGTAGGCGACAGCCCACAAAAGTGTCATTCCAAACGGGTTTTCTTCTAAACCGTGCCTGATCAACCGGGATTGTCGTGTTCAGATAACGTATTTTGAATGAATTTCAAGGTATAAACCAACCAATCGGCCATATCTCAGCAATTGTAGGTGACAGCCCACAAAAGTGCATTCCAAAAGGGTTTTCTTCTAAACCGTGCCTGATCAACTGGGATTGTCGTGCTCAGATAACGTATTTTGCATGAATTTCAAGGTACAAACCTACCAATCGGCCATATCTCAGCAATTGTAGGCGACAGCCCACAAAAGTGTCATTCCAAACGGGTTTTCTTCTAAATCGTACCTGATCAACAGGGATTGTCGTGCTCAGATAACGTATTTTGCATGAATTTCAAGGTACAAACCAACCAATCGGCCATATCTCAGCAATTGTAGGCGAAAGCCCACAAAAGTGACATTCCAAACGGGTTTTCTTCTAAACCGTGCCTGATCAACTGGGATTGTCGTGCTCAGATAACGTACTTTGCATGAATTTCAAGGTACAAACCAACCAATTGGCCATATCTCAGCAATTGTAGGCGAAAGCCCACAAAAGTGACATTCCAAACGGGTTTTCTTCTAAACCGTGCCTGATCAACTGGGATTGTCGTGCTCAGATAACTTATTTTGCATGAATTTCAAGGTACAAACCAACCAATCGGCCATATCTCAGCAATTGTAGGCGAAAGCCCACAAAAGTGACATTCCAAACGGGTTTTCTTCTAAACCGTGCCTGATCAACTGGGATTGTCGTGCTCAGATAACGTATTTTGAATGAATTTCAAGGTACAAACCAACCAATCGGCCATATCTCAGCAATTGTAGGCGACAGCCCACAAAAGTGTCATTCCAAACGGGTTTTCTTCTAAACCGTGCCTGATCAACTGGGATTGTCGTGCTCAGATAACGTATTTTGCATGAATTTCAAGGTACAAACCAACCAATCGGCCATATCTCAGCAATTGTAGGCGAAAGCCCACAAAAGTGACATTCCAAACGGGTTTTCTTCTAAACCGTGCCTGATCTACTGGGATTGTCGTGCTCAGATAACGTATTTTGCATGAATTTCAAGGTATAAACCAACCAATCGGCCATATCTCAGCAATTGTAGGCGACAGCCCACAAAAGTGTCATTCCAAACGGGTTTTCTTCTAAACCGTGCCTGATCAACTGGGATTGTCGTGCTCAGATAACGTATTTTGCATGAATTTCAAGGTACAAACCAACCAATCGGCCATATCTCAGCAATTGTAGGCGACAGCCCACAAAAGTGTCATTCCAAACGGGTTTTCTTCTAAACCGTGCCTGATCAACTGGGATTGTCGTGCTCAGATA
This sequence comes from Tolmerus cingulatus, assembly GCA_959613345.1. Lineage (NCBI taxonomy): Eukaryota > Metazoa > Arthropoda > Insecta > Diptera > Asilidae > Tolmerus > Tolmerus cingulatus. The sequence goes on from CAUIJO010000047.1 coordinate 201,099, forward strand.
ACGTATTTTGCATGAATTTCAAGGTATAAACCAACCAATCGGCCATATCTCAGCAATTGTAGGTGACAGCCCACAAAAGTGCATTCCAAAAGGGTTTTCTTCTAAACCGTGCCTGATCAACTGGGATTGTCGTGCTCAGATAACGTATTTTGCATGAATTTCAAGGTACAAACCAACCAATCGGCCATATCTCAGCAATTGTAGGCGACAGCTCACAAAAGTGACATTCCAAACGGGTTTTCTTCTAAATCGTACCTGATCAACAGGGATTGTCGTGCTCAGATAACGTATTTTGCATGAATTTCAAGGTACAAACCAACCAATCGGCCATATCTCAGCAATTGTAGGCGAAAGCCCACAAAAGTGACATTCCAAACGGGTTTTCTTCTAAACCGTGCCTGATCAACTGGGATTGTCGTGCTCAGATAACGTATTTTGCATGAATTTCAAGGTACAAACCAACCAATCGGCCATATCTCAGCAATTGTAGCCGAAAGCCCACAAAAGTGACATTCCAAACGGGTTTTGTTCTAAACCGTGCCTGATCAACTGGGATTGTCGTGCTCAGATAACTTATTTAGCATGAATTTCAAGGTACAAACCAACCAATCGGCCATATCTCAGCAATTGTAGGCGAAAGCCCACAAAAGTGACATTCCAAACGGGTTTTATTCTAAACCGTGCCTGATCAACTGGGATTATCGTGCTCAGATAACGTATTTTGCATGAATTTCAAGGTACAAACCAACCAATCGGCCATATCTCAGCAATTGTAGGCGAAAGCCCACAAAAGTGACATTCCAAACGGGTTTTCTTCTAAACCGTGCCTGATCAACTGGGATTGTCGTGCTCAGATAACGTATTTTGCATGAATTTCAAGGTATAAACCGACCAATCGGCCATATCTCAGCAATTGTAGGCGAAAGCCCACAAAAGTGACATTCCAAACGGGTTTTCTTCTAAACCGTGCCTGATCAACTGGGATTGTCGTGCCCAGATAACGTATTTTGCATGAATTTCAAGGTATAAACCAACCAATCGGCCATATCTCAGCAATTGTAGGCGACAGCCCACAAAAGTGTCATTCCAAACGGGTTTTCTTCTAAACCGTGCCTGATCAACTGGGATTGTCGTGCTCAGATAACGTATTTTGCATGAATTTCAAGGTATAAACTAACCAATCGGCCATATCTCAGCAATTGTAGGCGATAGCCCACAAAAGTGCATTCCAAAAGGGTTTTCTTCTAAACCGTGCCTGATCAACTGGGATTGTCGTGCTCAGATAACGTATTTTGCATGAATTTCAAGGTACAAACCAACCAATCGGCCATATCTCAGCAATTCTAGGCGACAGCTCTCAAAAGTGTCATTCCAAACGGGTTTTCTTCTAAACCGTGCCTGATCAACAGGGATTGTCGTGCTCAGATAACGTATTTTGCATGAATTTCAAGGTACAAACCAACCAATCGGCCATATCTCAGCAATTGTAGGCGAAAGCCCACAAAAGTGACATTCCAAACGGGTTTTCTTCTAAACCGTGCCTGATCAACTGGGATTGTCGTGCTCAGATAACGTACTTTGCATGAATTTCAAGGTACAAACCAACCAATCGGCCATATCTCAACAATTGTAGGCGAAAGCCCACAAAAGTGACATTCCAAACGGGTTTTCTTCTAAACCGTGCCTGATCAACTGGGATTGTCGTGCTCAGATAACTTATTTTGCATGAATTTCAAGGTATAAACCAACCAATCGGCCATATCTCAGCAATTGTAGGCGACAGCCCACAAAAGTGTCATTCCAAACGGGTTTTCTTCTAAACCATGCCTGATCAACTGGGATTGTCGTGCTCAGATAACGTATTTTGCATGCATTTCAAGGTACAAACCAACCAATCGGCCATATCTCAGCAATTGTAGGCGACAGCCCACAAAAGTGTCATTCCAAACGGGTTTTCTTCTAAACCGTGCCTGATCAACTGGGATTGTCGTGCTCAGATAACGTATTTTGCATGAATTTCAAGGTATAAACCAACCAATCGGCCATATCTCAGCAATTGTAGGCGACAGCCCACAAAAGTGTCATTCCAAACGGGTTTTCTTCTAAACCGTGCCTGATCAACTGGGATTGTCGTGCTCAGATAACGTATTTTGCATGAATTTCAAGGTACAAACCAACCAATCGGCCATATCTCAGCAATTGTAGGCGACAGCCCACAAAAGTGACATTCCAAACGGGTTTTCTTCTAAACCGTGCCTGATCAACTGGGATTGTCGTGCTCAGACAACGTATTTTGAATGAATTTCAAGGTACAAACCAACCAATCGGCCATATCTCAGCAATTGTAGGCGACAGCCCACAAAAGTGTCATTCCAAACGGGTTTTCTTCTAAACCGTGCCTGATCAACTGGGATTGTCGTGCTCAGATAACGTATTTTGCATGAATTTCAAGGTACAAACCAACCAATCGGCCATATCTCAGCAATTGTAGGCGAAAGCCCACAAAAGTGACATTCCAAACGGGTTTTCTTCTAAACCGTGCCTGATCAACTGGGATTGTCGTGCTCAGATAACGTATTTTGCATGAATTTCAAGGTATAAACCAACCAATCGGCCATATCTCAGCAATTGTAGGCGACAGCCCACAAAAGTGTCATTCCAAACGGGTTTTCTTCTAAACCGTGCCTGATCAACTGGGATTGTCGTGCTCAGATAACGTATTTTGCATGAATTTCAAGGTACAAACCAACCAATCGGCCATATCTCAGCAATTGTAGGCGACAGCCCACAAAAGTGTCATTCCAAACGGGTTTTCTTCTAAACCGTGCCTGATCAACTGGGATTGTCGTGTTCAGATAACGTATTTTGAATGAATTTCAAGGTATAAACCAACCAATCGGCCATATCTCAGCAATTGTAGGTGACAGCCCACAAAAGTGCATTCCAAAAGGGTTTTCTTCTAAACCGTGCCTGATCAACTGGGATTGTCGTGCTCAGATAACGTATTTTGCATGAATTTCAAGGTACAAACCTACCAATCGGCCATATCTCAGCAATTGTAGGCGACAGCCCACAAAAGTGTCATTCCAAACGGGTTTTCTTCTAAATCGTACCTGATCAACAGGGATTGTCGTGCTCAGATAACGTATTTTGCATGAATTTCAAGGTACAAACCAACCAATCGGCCATATCTCAGCAATTGTAGGCGAAAGCCCACAAAAGTGACATTCCAAACGGGTTTTCTTCTAAACCGTGCCTGATCAACTGGGATTGTCGTGCTCAGATAAAGTACTTTGCATGAATTTCAAGGTACAAACCAACCAATTGGCCATATCTCAGCAATTGTAGGCGAAAGCCCACAAAAGTGACATTCCAAACGGGTTTTCTTCTAAACCGTGCCTGATCAATTGGGATTGTCGTGCTCAGATAACTTATTTTGCATGAATTTCAAGGTACAAACCAACCAATCGGCCATATCTCAGCAATTGTAGGCGAAAGCCCACAAAAGTGACATTCCAAACGGGTTTTCTTCTAAACCGTGCCTGATCAACTGGGATTGTCGTGCTCAGATAACGTATTTTGAATGAATTTCAAGGTACAAACCAACCAATCGGCCATATCTCAGCAATTGTAGGCGACAGCCCACAAAAGTGTCATTCCAAACGGGTTTTCTTCTAAACCGTGCCTGATCAACTGGGATTGTCGTGCTCAGATAACGTATTTTGCATGAATTTCAAGGTACAAACCAACCAATCGGCCATATCTCAGCAATTGTAGGCGAAAGCCCACAAAAGTGACATTCCAAACGGGTTTTCTTCTAAACCGTGCCTGATCAACTGGGATTGTCGTGCTCAGATAACGTATTTTGCATGAATTTCAAGGTATAAACCAACCAATCGGCCATATCTCAGCAATTGTAGGCGACAGCCCACAAAAGTGTCATTCCAAACGGGTTTTCTTCTAAACCGTGCCTGATCAACTGGGATTGTCGTGCTCAGATAACGTATTTTGCATGAATTTCAAGGTACAAACCAACCAATCGGCCATATCTCAGCAATTGTAGGCGACAGCCCACAAAAGTGTCATTCCAAACGGGTTTTCTTCTAAACCGTGCCTGATCAACTGGGATTGTCGTGCTCAGATAACGTATTTTGCATGAATTTCAAGGTATAAACCAACCAATCGGCCATATCTCAGCAATTGTAGGTGACAGCCCACAAAAGTGCATTCCAAAAGGGTTTTCTTCTAAACCGTGCCTGATCAACTGGGATTGTCGTGCTCAGATAACGTATTTTGCATGAATTTCAAGGTACAAACCAACCAATCGGCCATATCTCAGCAATTGTAGGCGACAGCTCACAAAAGTGACATTCCAAACGGGTTTTCTTCTAAATCGTACCTGATCAACAGGGATTGTCGTGCTCAGATAACGTATTTTGCATGAATTTCAAGGTACAAACCAACCAATCGGCCATATCTCAGCAATTGTAGGCGAAAGCCCACAAAAGTGACATTCCAAACGGGTTTTCTTCTAAACCGTGCCTGATCAACTGGGATTGTCGTGCTCAGATAACGTATTTTGCATGAATTTCAAGGTACAAACCAACCAATCGGCCATATCTCAGCAATTGTAGCCGAAAGCCCACAAAAGTGACATTCCAAACGGGTTTTGTTCTAAACCGTGCCTGATCAACTGGGATTGTCGTGCTCAGATAACTTATTTAGCATGAATTTCAAGGTACAAACCAACCAATCGGCCATATCTCAGCAATTGTAGGCGAAAGCCCACAAAAGTGTCATTCCAAACGGGTTTTCTTCTAAACCGTGCCTGATCAACTGGGATTGTCGTGCTCAGATAACGTATTTTGCATGAATTTCAAGGTACAAACCAACCAATCGGCCATATCTCAGCAATTGTAGGCGAAGGCTCACAAAAGTGACATTCCAAACGGGTTTTCTTCTAAACCGTGCCTGATCAACTGGGATTGTCATGCTCAGATAACGTATTTTGCATGAATTTCAAGGTACAAACCAACAAATCGGCCATATCTCAGCAATTGTAGGCGAAAGCCCACAAAAGTGACATTCCAAACGGGTTTTCTTCTAAACCGTGCCTGATCAACTGGGATTGTCGTGCTCAGATAACGTATTTTGCATGAATTTCATGGTACAAACCAACCAATGGGCCATATCTCAGCAATTGTAGGCGAAAGCCCACAAAAGTGACATTCCAAACGGGTTTTCTTCTAAACCGTGCCTGATCAGCTGGGATTGTCGTGCTCAGATAACGTATTTTGCATGAATTTCAAGGTATAAACCAACCAATCGGCCATATCTCAGCAATTGTAGGCGAAAGCCCACAAAAGTGACATTCCAAACGGGTTTTCTTCTAAACCGTGCCTGATCAACTGGGATTGTCGTGCTCAGATAACGTATTTTTCATGAATTTCAAGGTATAAACCAACCAATCGGCCATATCTCAGCAATTGTAGGCGAAAGCCCACAAAAGTGACATTCCAAACGGGTTTCCTTCTAAACCGTGCCTGATCAACTGGGATTGTCGTGCTCAGATAACGTATTTTGCATGAATTTCAAGGTATAAACCAACCAATCGGCCATATCTCAGCAATTGTAGGCGACAGCCCACAACAGTGTCATTCCAAACGGGTTTTCTTCTAAACCGTGCCTGATCAACTGGGATTGTCGTGCTCAGATAACGTATTTTGCATGAATTTCAAGGTACAAACCAACCAATCGGCCATATCTCAGCAATTGTAGGCGAAAGCCCACAAAAGTGACATTCCAAACGGGTTTTCTTCTAAACCGTGCCTGATCAACTGGGATTGTCGTGCTCAGATAACTTATTTGCATGAATTTCAAGGTATAAACCAACCAATCGGCCATATCTCAGCAATTGTAGGCGACAGCCCACAAAAGTGTCATTCCAAACGGGTTTTCTTCTAAACCGTGCCTGATCAACTTTGATTGTCGTGCTCAGATAACGTATTTTGCATGAATTTCAAGGTACAAACCAACCAATCGGCCATATCTCAGCAATTGTATGCGAAAGCCCACAAAAGTGACATTCCAAACGGGTTTTCTTCTAAACCGTGCCTGATCAGCTGGGATTGTCGTGCTCAGATAACGTATTTTGCATGAATTTCAAGGTATAAACCAACCAATCGGCCATATCCCAGCAATTGTAGGCGACAGCCCAAAAAAGTGACATTCCAAACGGGTTTTCTTCTAAACCGTGCCTGATCAACTAAGATTGTCGTGCTCAGATAACGTATTTTGCATGAATTTCAAGGTATAAACCAACCAATCGGCCATATCTCAGCAATTGTAGGCGACAGCCCACAAAAGTGTCATTCCAAACGGGTTTTCTTCTAAACCGTGCCTGATCAACTGGGATTGTCGTGCTCAGATAACGTATTTTTCATGAATTTCAAGGTATAAACCAACCAATCGGCCATATCTCAGCAATTGTAGGCGAAAGCCCTCAAAAGTGACATTCCAAACGGGTTTCCTTCTAAACCGTGCCTGATCAACTGGGATTGTCGTGCTCAGATAACGTATTTTGCATGAATTTCAAGGTATAAACCAACCAATCGGCCATATCTCAGCAATTGTAGGCGAAAGCCCACAAAAGTGACATTCCAAACGGGTTTCCTTCTAAACCGTGCCTGATCAACTGGGATTGTCGTGCTCAGATAACGTATTTTGCATGAATTTCAAGGTATAAACCAACCAATCGGCCATATCTCAGCAATTGTAGGCGACAGCCCACAACAGTGTCATTCCAAACGGGTTTTCTTCTAAACCGTGCCTGATCAACTGGGATTGTCGTGCTCAGATAACGTATTTTGCATGAATTTCAAGGTACAAACCAACCAATCGGCCATATCTCAGCAATTGTAGGCGACAGCCCACAAAAGTGTCATTCCAAACGGGTTTTCTTCTAAACCGTGCCTGATCAACTGGGATTGTCGTGCTCAGATAACGTATTTTGCATGAATTTCAAGGTATAAACCAACCAATCGGCCATATCTCAGCAATTGTAGGCGACAGCCCACAAAAGTGTCATTCCAAACGGGTTTTCTTCTAAACCGTGCCGGATCAACTGGGATTGTCGTGCTCAGATAACGTATTTTGCATGAATTTCAAGGTACAAACCAACCAATCGGCCATATCTCAGCAATTGTAGGCGACAGCCCACAAAAGTGACATTCCAAACGGGTTTTCTTCTAAACCGTGCCTGATCAACTGGGATTGTCGTGCTCAGATAACGTACTTTGAATGAATTTCAAGGTACAAACCAACCAATCGGCCATATCTCAGCAATTGTAGGCGACAGCCCACAAAAGTGTCATTCCAAACGGGTTTTCTTCTAAACCGTGCCTGATCAACTGGGATTGTCGTGCTCAGATAACGTATTTTGCATGAATTTCAAGGTATAAACCAACCAATCGGCCATATCTCAGCAATTGTAGGTGACAGCCCACAAAAGTGCATTCCAAAAGGGTTTTCTTCTAAACCGTGCCTGATCAACTGGGATTGTCGTGCTCAGATAACGTATTTTGCATGAATTTCAAGGTACAAACCAACCAATCGGCCATATCTCAGCAATTGTAGGCGACAGCCCACAAAAGTGTCATTCCAAACGGGTTTTCTTCTAAACCGTGCCTGATCAACTGGGATTGTCGTGCTCAGATAACGTATTTTGCATGAATTTCAAGGTATAAACCAACCAATCGGCCATATCGCAGCAATTGTAGGTGACAGCCCACAAAAGTGCATTCCAAAAGGGTTTTCTTCTAAACCGTGCCTGATCAACTGGGATTGTCGTGCTCAGATAACGTATTTTGCATGAATTTCAAGGTACAAACCAACCAATCGGCCATATCTCAGCAATTGTAGGCGACAGCTCACAAAAGTGACATTCCAAACAGGTTTTCTTCTAAATCGTACCTGATCAACAGGGATTGTCGTGCTCAGATAACGTATTTTGCATGAATTTCAAGGTACAAACCAACCAATCGGCCATATCTCAGCAATTGTAGGCGAAAGCCCACAAAAGTGACATTCCAAACGGGTTTTCTTCTAAACCGTGCCTGATCAACTGGGATTGTCGTGCTCAGATAACGTATTTTGCATGAATTTCAAGGTACAAACCAACCAATCGGCCATATCTCAGCAATTGTAGGCGAAAGCCCACAAAAGTGACATTCCAAACGGGTTTTGTTCTAAACCGTGCCTGATCAACTGGGATTGTCGTGCTCAGATAACTTATTTTGCATGAATTTCAAGGTACAAACCAACCAATCGGCCATATCTCAGCAATTGTAGGCGAAAGCCCACAAAAGTGACATTCCAAACGGGTTTTCTTCTAAACCGTGCCTGATCAACTGGGATTGTCGTGCTCAGATAACGTATTTTGCATGAATTTCAAGGTATAAACCAACCAATCGGCCATATCTCAGCAATTGTAGGCGACAGCCCACAAAAGTGTCATTCCAAACGGGTTTTCTTCTAAACCGTGCCTGATCAACTGGGATTGTCGTGCTCAGATAACGTATTTTGCATGAATTTCAAGGTACAAACCAACCAATCGGCCATATCTCAGCAATTGTAGGCGAAGGCTCACAAAAGTGACATTCCAAACGGGTTTTCTTCTAAACCGTGCCTGATCAACTGGGATTGTCGTGCTCAGATAACGTATTTTGCATGAATTTCAAGGTACAAACCAACCAATCGGCCATATCTCAGCAATTGTAGGCGAAAGCCCACAAAAGTGACATTCCAAACGGGTTTTCTTCTAAACCGTGCCTGATCAACTGGGATTGTCGTGCTCAGATAACGTATTTTGCATGAATTTCAAGGTACAAACCAACCAATCGGCCATATCTCAGCAATTGTAGGCGAAAGCCCACAAAAGTGACATTCCAAACGGGTTTTCTTCTAAACCGTGCCTGATCAGCTGGGATTGTCGTGCTCAGATAACGTATTTTGCATGAATTTCAAGGTATAAACCAACCAATCGGCCATATCTCAGCAATTGTAGCTGTCGCCTACAATTGCTGAGATATGGCCGATTGGTTGGTTTCTACCTTGAAATTCATGCAAAATACGTTATCTGAGCACGACAATCCCAGTTGATCAGGCACGGTTTAGAAGAAAACCTTTTTGGAATGCACTTTTGTGGGCTGTCACCTACAATTGCTGAGATATGGCCGATTGGTTGGTTTATACCTTGAAATTCATGCAAAATACGTTATCTGAGCACGACAATCCCAGTTGATCAGGCACGGTTTAGAAGAAAACCCGTTTGGAATGACACTTTTGTGGGCTGTCGCCTACAATTGCTGAGATATGGCCGATTGGTTGGTTTGTACCTTGAAATTCATGCAAAATACGTTATCTGAGCACGACAATCCCAGTTGATCAGGCACGGTTTAGAAGAAAACCCTTTTGGAATGCACTTTTGTGGGCTGTCACCTACAATTGCTGAGATATGGCCGATTGGTTGGTTTATACCTTGAAATTCATGCAAAATACGTTATCTGAGCACGACAATCCCAGTTGATCAGGCACGGTTTAGAAGAAAACCCGTTTGGAATGACACTTTTGTGGGCTGTCGCCTACAATTGCTGAGATATGGCCGATTGGTTGGTTTGTACCTTGAAATTCATTCAAAGTACGTTATCTGAGCACGACAATCCCAGTTGATCAGGCACGGTTTAGAAGAAAACCCGTTTGGAATGTCACTTTTGTGGGCTGTCGCCTACAATTGCTGAGATATGGCCGATTGGTTGGTTTGTACCTTGAAATTCATGCAAAATACGTTATCTGAGCACGACAATCCCAGTTGATCCGGCACGGTTTAGAAGAAAACCCGTTTGGAATGACACTTTTGTGGGCTGTCGCCTACAATTGCTGAGATATGGCCGATTGGTTGGTTTATACCTTGAAATTCATGCAAAATACGTTATCTGAGCACGACAATCCCAGTTGATCAGGCACGGTTTAGAAGAAAACCCGTTTGGAATGACACTTTTGTGGGCTGTCGCCTACAATTGCTGAGATATGGCCGATTGGTTGGTTTGTACCTTGAAATTCATGCAAAATACGTTATCTGAGCACGACAATCCCAGTTGATCAGGCACGGTTTAGAAGAAAACCCGTTTGGAATGACACTGTTGTGGGCTGTCGCCTACAATTGCTGAGATATGGCCGATTGGTTGGTTTGTACCTTGAAATTCATGCAAAATACGTTATCTGAGCACGACAATCTCAGTTGATCAGGCACGGTTTAGAAGAAAACCCGTTTGGAATGTCACTTTTGTGGGCTGTCGCCTACAATTGCTGAGATATGGCCGATTGGTTGGTTTGTACCTTGAAATTCATGCAAAATACGTTATCTGAGCACGACAATCAAAGTTGATCAGGCACGGTTTAGAAGAAAACCCGTTTGGAATGACACTTTTGTGGGCTGTCGCCTACAATTGCTGAGATATGGCCGATTGGTTGGTTTATACCTTGAAATTCATGCAAATAAGTTATCTGAGCACGACAATCCCAGTTGATCAGGCACGGTTTAGAAGAAAACCCGTTTGGAATGTCACTTTTGTGGGCTTTCGCCTACAATTGCTGAGATATGGCCGATTGGTTGGTTTGTACCTTGAAATTCATGCAAAATACGTTATCTGAGCACGACAATCCCAGTTGATCAGGCACGGTTTAGAAGAAAACCCGTTTGGAATGACACTGTTGTGGGCTGTCGCCTACAATTGCTGAGATATGGCCGATTGGTTGGTTTATACCTTGAAATTCATGCAAAATACGTTATCTGAGCACGACAATCCCAGTTGATCAGGCACGGTTTAGAAGGAAACCCGTTTGGAATGTCACTTTTGTGGGCTTTCGCCTACAATTGCTGAGATATGGCCGATTGGTTGGTTTATACCTTGAAATTCATGCAAAATACGTTATCTGAGCACGACAATCCCAGCTGATCAGGCACGGTTTAGAAGAAAACCCGTTTGGAATGTCACTTTTGTGGGCTTTCGCCTACAATTGCTGAGATATGGCCGAATTCATGCAAAATACGTTATCTGAGCACGACAATCCCAGTTGATCAGGCACGGTTTAGAAGAAAACCCGTTTGGAATGTCACTTTTGTGGGCTTTCGCCTACAATTGCTGAGATATGGCCGATTGGTTGGTTTGTACCTTGAAATTCATGCAAAATACGTTATCTGAGCACGACAATCCCTGTTGATCAGGTACGATTTAGAAGAAAACCCGTTTGGAATGTCACTTTTGTGAGCTGTCGCCTACAATTGCTGAGATATGGCCGATTGGTTGGTTTGTACCTTGAAATTCATGCAAAATACGTTATCTGAGCACGACAATCCCAGTTGATCAGGCACGGTTTAGAAGAAAACCCTTTTGGAATGCACTTTTGTGGGCTGTCACCTACAATTGCTGAGATATGGTCGATTGGTTGGTTTATACCTTGAAATTCATGCAAAATACGTTATCTGAGCACGACAATCCCAGTTGATCAGGCACGGTTTAGAAGAAAACCCGTTTGGAATGACACTTTTGTGGGTTGTCGCCTACAATTGCTGAGATATGGCCGATTGGTTGGTTTGTACCTTGAAATTCATGCAAAATACGTTATCTGAGCACGACAATCCCAGTTGATCAGGCACGGTTTAGAAGAAAACCCGTTTGGAATGACACTTTTGAGGGCTGTCCCATACAATTGCTGAGATATGGCCGATTGGTTGGTTTATACCTTGAAATTCATGCAAAATACGTTATCTGAGCACGACCATCCCAGTTGATCAGGCACGGTTTAGAAGAAAACCCGTTTGGAATGTCACTTTTGTGGGCTTTCGCCTGCAATTGCTGAGATATGGCCGATTGGTTGGTTTGTACCTTGAAATTCATGCAAAATACGTTATCTGAGCACGACAATCCCAGTTGATCAGGCACGGTTTAGAAGAAAACCCGTTTGGAATGACACTTTTGTGGGCTGTCGCCTACAATTGCTGAGGTATGGCCGATTGGTTGGTTTGTACCTTGAAATTCATTCAAAATACGTTATCTGAGCACGACAATCCCAGTTGATCAGGCACGGTTTAGAAGAAAACCCGTTTGGAATGACACTTTTGTGGGCTGTCGCCTACAATTGCTGAGATATGGCCGATTGGTTGGTTTATACCTTGAAATTCATGCAAAATACGTTATCTGAGCACGATAATCCCAGTTGATCAGGCACGGTTTAGAATAAAACCCGTTTGGAATGTCACTTTTGTGGGCTTTCGCCTACAATTGCTGAGATATGGCCGATTGGTTGGTTTGTACCTTGAAATTCATGCTAAATAAGTTATCTGAGCACGACAATCCCAGTTGATCAGGCACGGTTTAGAAGAAAACCCGTTTGGAATGTCACTTTTGTGGGCTTTCGCCTACAATTGCTGAGATGTGGCCGATTGGTTGGTTTGTACCTTGAAATTCATGCAAAGTACGTTATCTGAGCGCGACAATCCCAGTTGATCAGGCACGGTTTAGAAGAAAACCCGTTTGGAATGTCACTTTTGTGGGCTTTCGCCTACAATTGCTGAGATATGGCCGATTGGTTGGTTTGTACCTTGAAATTCATGCAAAATACGTTATCTGAGCACGACAATCCCTGTTGATCAGGTACGATTTAGAAGAAAACCCGTTTGGAATGACACTTTTGTGAGCTGTCGCCTACAATTGCTGAGATATGGCCGATTGGTTGGTTTGTACCTTGAAATTCATGCAAAATACGTTATCTGAGCACGACAATCCCAGTTGATCAGGCACGGTTTAGAAGAAAACCCTTTTGGAATGCACTTTTGTGGGCTGTCACCTACAATTGCTGAGATATGGCCGATTGGTTGGTTTATACCTTGAAATTCATGCAAAATACGTTATCTGAGCACGACAATCCCAGTTGATCAGGCACGGTTTAGAAGAAAACCCGTTTGGAATGACACTTTTGTGGGCTGTCGCCTACAATTGCTGAGATATGGCCGATTGGTTGGTTTGTACCTTGAAATTCATGCAAAATACGTTATCTGAGCACGACAATCCCAGTTGATCAGGCACGGTTTAGAAGAAAACCCGTTTGGAATGACACTTTTGTGGGCTGTCGCCTACAATTGCTGAGATATGGCCGATTGGTTGGTTTATACCTTGAAATTCATGCAAAATACGTTATCTGAGCACGACAATCCCAGTTGATCAGGCACGGTTTAGAAGAAAACCCGTTTGGAATGTCACTTTTGTGGGCTTTCGCCTACAATTGCTGAGATATGGCCGATTGGTTGGTTTGTACCTTGAAATTGATGATGTCCAAGGCTCCAGAACTACTTTTGCGAGCGGGCATCTCCTCAGCACATGGTTGTTGTTGTTTATGTTGTTGCTGAGACATTTTTCACTATTTATTTAATTAATATTTTTTAACTGTTCACTTTCAGAGCACACAAACGAAACTGAATTATAGTCTGAAATACGCTCTGTATTTATAGTAATTTTTTCATCTTGCATCTCTGTCCTTTTATTCTCACCATTTCATTCCCTCGGCGATTATTCAGAAAAAATCTAATGTAAACAAAGCCACCTGCAACCCAAAAATATTGCAATTCAGCGAACGCATCGTCCAAAGCTAGAGATAAGAGCCTCGTCAGCATAAACTACTGATAAGCCTCCACATAACATAAACAATGCCACCTGCGCATTAGGAAAAAATCTGCTGCCTGCGCATTAGAAAAAAATCTCTTCCTAATAGCATGAGGAGGGGTAAAGCTTCCATCGGGGTGGTGAGGGGTTGATCTGCATCGTGACCCATACACCCAAGCACGACACACACACACACACACACATGAGAGCTTTCATGCCGTCACACACCACAAAACTGCTCGTCCAAGACCAGAAGAAGCTTTCACACGCTCCTCCACGTCCAGACCAAGAGCTTTTGATACCGTTTTGTAGTTTTTTGAGCCCCTGTACATTTCTTATGGGAAAAGTGGCCCCGAACCGGCATAGCCTATCTACTATTATAAAACTGAATATGCGAGTTCTTCAGAAATTCTGCTTCAAAATTTCTACGTAGACGATGCCCTCTTTGGCGCTTTCGATGTCAACGAAGCCATAAACTTACGCTCTGAACTGGATGAATTACTGAGAAAAGGAGGCTTTAAAAAATCTTTAGCGATTCTCAAATGAAGGCGTTAGGAGTCGGTTGGAGTCCTGATTCTGACACCTTCAGCTTTAATATACATCTTTCTAACTCCCCTGTTGCTACAAAGAGGTCAGTTTTAACAGACCTTTTAGCCGACTTTATGACCCCTGTAGATGGCTAGCTCCAGTGATTGTAGCTGCTAAAATTTTTCTTCAAACACTGTGGACAAATAAATTGACTGGGATGTAGAGCTATCCTCCGATTTAAATGCTGAATGGCTCTACTATAAACGACAACTTCTGCAAATTAATGACCTGAAAATACCTTGATGGATCTGTACAAAAAGCTCTCGCTTATCTATAGAGCTGCATGGATTCTGCGTCGCTTCTCAAGCTGCTTATGGTGCTGCGATTTATTATATATAAGAGTCTTATATGATGATAACAACATTCAAGTACATCTGCTTGCGTCAAAAACTCGCGTAAGCCGCCTTAAAACAGTATTCTTACCAAGGTTAGAATTAAGCGGCGCTACGTAGCTAGCAGAGTTTCTCTCCTATCTTCACAGAAACTTAAATCTTTATAGTGTCCCGATGGGCACTAGGACGGATTCCATCAACGTTTTGGCATGGTTACGGGCACATCCCTCCAAACGAAAAGTTTATGTGGCCAATAGGGTCGCTAAGGTTCATGAAAATTCACCAAACGCATGTTTCTTCCAAGGATAATCCTACCGATTGCATCACACGAGGAATATCAGCCGCAGACTTGTCACTCTTTCAACTGTGGCAGCAAGGACCCTCGTGGCTCAGAAATCCTTTTACCAACTGGCCCACAGACAACGAGATTTCCCAGACTGGAGAACATGACGAAGAACTTCGTATTAGCTGTACTTCGACAACCACTCCGGCGAGTACTGCACCAGATAATTTCATCTCAACCTTTCTGGACCGATTTTCAGACTTAATGCGACTTTTCTGGGTTACAGCTTACTGCTATCGATTTTGTAACAATTGTAAGGCTCAATCAAAGGTTAAACGCTCTGCTATTCTAACAAGTGAGGAAATCTGCTTTGCGTCAGAGTCGTGGATAAGGTTAATTCAGCGTCAAACTTTTGCTTCTGAAATCAAGAATCTGTTGAAGGATAGAAAGCTAATCTATCATCGAACAGCAAGCTGCGTATTCTCAATCCAAAACTTGACGAGAAATCATTGCTACGTGTAGGTGGACGCCTGAAGCATGCGATCTTATCAGATGATGAAAAATACCCCTTGATTTTGCTCGCTGAAAGTCATATCACGCAGCTGATAATTGCATATTCCCAGTGCAAAACCTTACATGGAGGAACGCAACTAACTCTACAGCATGTCCGTGGCAGATACTGGATAATAAATGGAAGGAATAAATGAAACAATTTATACGACGGTCTGGTATTTGGTGCAGATTTCAAGGAACCTCTCATATCCCACTTATGGGAGATCTTCCGGTCGATCGCGTTCGTCCTGCTAAACCATTTTTGCATTCTGGGGTAGACTTTGCCGGTCCTTTCATCATCAAGCTTATTAAAGGCCGTTCTCGTATCAAGCTTAAAACCTACTTTGCCTGTTTCGTTTGTTTTTCTACTCGAGCTATTCACTTAAAACTGGTGATGGATCTGACTGCTGAAGCTTTTATCGCCGCTTTTCGTCGTTTTGTTAGTCGACGTGGTCGCTGTGCCCGCATATATAGCGATGATGGTCGTAACTTCGTAGCTGCCGACAAAGAACTTTCTCAGCATCTTCGGCAAGTAATGAATGAATCTACGCTGGCTCAAATTACCATGAAGGAAGGTACTGAATGGCATTTTATTCCTCCCTATTCGCCACATATAGGAGATCTCTGGGAAGCTGGTGTCAAGGCCCTGAAGCACCACTTAAAACTTGCAGTTCGCAATAATTTACTCTCTTTTGAAGAGATGCTAACTCTACTGGCACAAATCGAGGCTTGCCTCAATTCACGCCCTCTGCAAGCTATCTCAGATGATCCGTCTGATCTTAGTGCTCTAACGCCTGCTCATTTTTTGATAGGCGAAAGTCCTTTGGCCATTCCGAAACCAAGTGTTTTCGATGTATCTACGAACCGATTTAATCGTTGGCAAATGGTGCAACACATGTATGAGAGCATTTGGAACAGGTGGTACAAAGAGTATCTTTATAGTCTGTAACTGCGTTATAAATGGCAACGCCCCACGGAACCCATAGCACTTAACAATTTGGTACTAATTAAGGACGACAATTTGCCTCCTCAACGCTGGCTCCTGGGCAGAGTGGTGGCTCTTCATCCTGGACAAGACAACGAAATTCGAGTCGTTACTGTTCGTTTTAAAGACGGCTACTTTAAACGCCCAGTCACTAACCTTTGTGTCCTTACAGTGAGCACAATCAAAACCGAAAACTAAATACCACACTAAAGCTAATGCTAAAAGCTTAACTTAATTACCTCACAGCATGTTCATAACATGTTCACTGATTATCTATTATCTTCTCTTAATAGATACTTTAATCTCTTATTATTCCTCATGGCGGGCGGCTTACTAGTAATCTACATCTGGTCGTGACACACGAGGCGGGCGGAATGTTTAAAGCGAAGCTAACTCATCAAGATGCTAATTTTGATCTCATTCATTTGCCTAAAATTATAGTAAACTTCATCTTCAATTTTGTCAATGACTGTATCTAGCTACTAGCCAGGGCAAGTTAAAAATTGTAAGCCTCCTCCTACTTGTGCGAACCTCGGAGCAGTACAGATCGTAAAAATAAAGTAGATTTTATTGTCCAAGCGGTTTTTACTTAAAATCAATTTCCCACCTTTCACATTTCCTAACATATATTTTTCTTTCAAAATTACATTCAAATGGCTTTTTTCAATCGTGCTAAATCTAATGAAATCGTCTAAAAATGGCACACTGTTTTTTCGAGAGAGTCTTAAATCTAGGCCGTGTAAAAAATACCGTGTGAAAATAGAATTGGGTATATATGTATGAATTATATGAATTATATCATATTTGGATTTTGTCTTTTAATTTCAATCCGCATTCAGGCAAACATCAACTACAATAATTTTGCTTTTTAATTAACAATTATCCTTGTGTTGTGATGCAGGCACATATAAGAGTTGCAACTTTGCGTGTTGTAACGCTTGGTAATTTGTCAAATAACTTGGCACCGGTTTTGTAGAGTTTTACGCATATTGCATAGATTGAAGATTATTTATTAACTGAAAACAACATCCGAAAAATTGTGCAATTATTTGAACAATTACCAAGTTTTCCAACCGCACAGTAGTAAAGCCCAAATGCTTCATACTAGGAATTCCTAATTAAAAAATAAGAATATTGCTTACATAAAAGTACTAGATTACTAAACGATAAGTAAAATTTACACTATTCAGAGTAAATGATTTACTTTACTCTGTTTGATATTCCTTTTATTTTGTAAAATTACATACCAAATTGTAATCGTATTCAATTTCATAAAGGACAAATTACGCAATTTGCAGTAAACCAAATACTACCTGATATGTAATATTACTTAAGATAAGTGCAGTACATAATATTATGTAAGAGTATTACAATTGTATAGGCAAAGCAGTTTCTTATATCATTTCAGTAAACATTTCTTAGAGTAAGCCTTACTAATTTCGATAAGACCGGACTAATCAGGTCCTGGGATAATTTTTTTATTTTGATCCAGTTATGAAGTGAGGCAATGGAGGGCAAATGAAAACCTAAAACATCTCTTCAAAAACAATATGCTATAGATGATCGAAAATATATACACTGAGACTATCATTTCTCCGCATCTGTGTAAGCATTATTTCCCAAACATAAAATTGCTTTTGAAAATATTTTTGCATTATCATTTGGCTTGGATGGAACATCAATCCGGCTGTTCAAATTAAAACCAGTGGTTGTGTTCAACACATCATATTTTTTCTTATAATGAATTGCCTTGTTTTTCCAAAATTTATTCTTGTTAGCTGTCAAACCTTTTTGTAGCTTAAACTTTTTAAATTGTTGCTAAATCATTTTCATATTATTCATGTAATACTTATTGGCTTTCAAATGCTTCATTCATGCAGTTGGAACAAACAATTTCATTGTCGGTGCATTTGTCAATGGATGGCACGCACTTGGAACAGGCGTTTAACTCTTCCACAGTGAAGTCTATTGGCTCTACCATTTGTTTTTCTCGAATATGTTTACGTTGCCTTTGTAGGATCGAAGCGAGAAGTGACTTCCTCTCTTATTATATTTTCAGAAGAATTAGTGCCCAAAAAAAGAGAAGGAATCGGCCCTTTTTTCAAATATTTTTTTCCCACACGTTTATCTTCAAAATGTGCATGGCAAATATAAGGTTGCTTCCTGGTTTTAAGTATAACAGCGGACTCGCCTATAACTTCAACCAAAACATGATACAAATCTTAATTTTTCTTAGGGAACTGGAAAAATCGTCTCCCAGGAAAATGTTTACCTGAAGCTTGGCGCGACACAATAATACATTTAGTTCTTTTCCAAGTCAAACTTAATAAAAAAAAATTAAAAAAACAAAACAATTAAAATTAATTGTTATTAATTAATTAAATACAGTTTTGATTTAATCCAGCGGTGACCCCTCTGCTCTTATACTCAACAATAATTATTCCTCCGACCCTCATGCTTTATTTAATCTCTTTGCTCACCACTTCAGTTTGTCCTTCAGTGAGCATATTTTCCAACCTGACACTACATATTTCCACTTTATGGCCTCCCGTCCTCAGACCTCCCTTGCTTCCATTAATATTGATCCTTCAATGGTCGCCTTCGCCATTGCTGCCCTTCCCGCCGACCATAACTCTGACCCCGACGGTATTTCCGCTATCTTTCTAAAATAGAGTGCCTGACATCTGATCGGTCCCCTTTCCTCCATTTTTCGACTCTCCATCTCCCAAGGAGTCTTTCCCGCCAGGTGGATCCATTAAAAGGGCTGTAAGAGTGAGATTTCTAATTATCGCCCTGTTGCCAAACGCTCCGCCAAACCTAAACTCTTTGAAAGCATCGTTTACGACTGCCTTTTCTTTCACTGCAAATCCATTTTCCCCCCGTCCCAGCATGGCTTCCTTAGAGGAAGGTCAACTGTCACCAACCATACCGAGTTCATCTCTAGTGCCCTGTGTGCCTTTGGAAAAGGTGATGAGGTTGACGTCATTGCCGCCGATTTCAGTAAGGCATTTGACAAAATCTCGCACGATCTAATCCTCTTCAAACTCCACTCCCTTTGCTTCAACCAGCTTTTTGCCTCCTGGATGAAGTCCTATCTCGAACATCGCCAGTACAGGGTCATTTTTTGCTTCTCCACCTCCTGCCCTTTTGTAGCCAACTCGGCGGTCCCCCAGGGTAGCCACTTAGGTCCGTTGCTTTTCATTCTAGCCATCAACGATGTCGAGTATGTCATCAAGCACTCCGACTTCTCTATCTACGCCGACGATATGAAAATCTCCAAATGGATATCATCTTCCTTCGAGCCCTGTCTTCTTCAGAGTGATCTTGATCAATTTTGCATTTGGAGCACTTAAAACTCTCTGGAGCTCAATGTCTCCAAATTCCAATCCATCACTTACTCCCGCAAACGCCCCGTCTCTCTGCCAAACCCATCCCCTCCGTATCCTCTCCGCGATCTAGGAGTCATCTGTGATAGCGAACTCAACTTTCGCGAACACATTGACACGTGATTGCCAGAGCCAACTCCGCGCTTGGTTTCGTGAAGCGCTGGTCCAAGGAGTTCCTCAACCCCTACGTTGCCAAATCCCTCTTTGTCACCTTCGTTAGGCCTCTCCTGGAGTACCCTAGCCAATTTTGGTCTCCCTTCCAAACCAATAGCAAAAACAGGATTGAGGCTATACAATGCAGGTTCCTTCGTTTCGCCCTTCGTGAGCTTCCCTGGTTTGTCCCTCATAACCTTCCGCCCTACGAAAACCGCCTCTTACTTATAAACCTGCAGCCCTTGTGGAAGAGGCGCGACCTCGCCGATATTATCTTCATTCATGAACTGCTTACTGGCGCGATCGACTGCCCCTCTCTTCTTCAACGGGTCCCTATTTATACCAATCCCCGTAGCCTCCGTTCGGCCCCTCTCTTTCGCGCTGCTTACCACCGCACCAACTACGACCTTTCTGAGCCCCTCACGCGAATGCTTCGTAAAGCCAACTCCCTCCCTTCCTTTGACTTCCACCTGAGTAAAGCGTCACTTAGGAACAGCCTTGCAAACCCCCTAGACGCTTTGCCCGCCCCATTACCTTCCCTAGTTGATTAGTACTCGTTTTAGTTTTTGTTTAATTTCTAGTTTTAAGTTCTTACCTTATGTTGCTTGTATTAAACGCAAATAAATAAATTAACATATCTAAGTGGATCTCCAAGTCTGTTAGCTTTAAGTCTAACTCTAGTCACTCTCGTAATATAAGGACTAACTCTGCTAACATTACTAAAGCTCAAACTAACCCTAGTCCGAATGCTAAACTTAATACTAACTCTAGTCATATTACTAAAGCTAAGGCTAACTCTAGCCCTAATGCTTAACTTAAGCCTAATTTTAGTCCCGCTGACACTACTAAATCTAATACTAGCCCTAAAAGACCTTCCCACAAACCTAAAGGCTATCCCTCGAACAATCCGACTAAACGTCGCTCTAACCCTCCCAATCTCGACAGTCGTTCTGCCGCTAATCTTAACTCCAACCGACAGTTTAAGGCTAGCCTCCTTCCTAACTTCAAATTCTCCATTCCTCCCAAATACTCTAATTTTGTTAAATCGCATACCTTAGTTTCCTCTCAACCAGTCATTCCGCACACTCCCCCTTTCTCCCCTTCCGTCCTCTTCTTCCTTGGGCCCTCTCCCCACCAATCCTCCCAGCAGACATTCATTCATTGACCCTCTCCTCCCGCTATTGTCAAACTCACCATGCGATATGGTGAATCCACCGAAGGTCGCTATCTGCTGTCCCGCTTTCGTGACCACAGAATCTATGAAAATGTCCGCCTCCTCCTTGCCTATCTTCATGACAAGCCACACTCAGTCGGCATTGACGGTAAAACTAAAACCAATGTGCTTGTTTCAATTCACCGGGAACGCCTCCCCAGTGACTTGTCAACTCTTCGCGACATGTTCCTTAAGTTTCAAGCCGAATTCGGTATCTCCCCTGTCAAGGTCTCCTCTGATCTTACCACGTTCGCCTCCTACGTGAGCTCTCGACGTACCTCCCACCTTCAAAGAGCCCGGAACAATCACAAATCTTACTTTAGTTCCTGACCCGACTGGCTTTGGCTTTTATATTCCTCCCTTACCCCCAGCCCTTGCCCCGTCTGCCAAGCTTACTTTCCCAGCTGTCTTTCTCTATGCTACCAAATTGTCAGAGGACTAGGCACCAAAACTGCCTCTGTTTTCCAGAACTCCCTCGTTTTTCCGTATGATATTTTTGCCCTAACCGAAACTAACCTAACTCCCAATATTAATAGCAGTGAACTTTTTTTAACGGATTATTCAGTTTTTCGTGCCGATACCTACGACGACAACTTAACCCCGTCTAACCGCGGCGTACTTCTTGCTGTGCGTACTCGTTTCGGCGCTACTTTCCTCACGTCTTCTAATTCATGCCTCCTCAATTTTGTCTGCGTTCAAATCCCGTTAACCAGCAAATTCCTATACGTCCTTTGTGCATACATTCGCCCCTCCCAACCGCTCGAGGCCTTCCAACTTGCCACCGATACGATCGAATCTATCTTCAGCACCCCAGGGCCCAACGACGAAATCATCGTTCTCGGCGACTTCAGTCTCCCCCATCTAGAATGGCTTCGACCTGACGACGATCTTCACTATAACCCCACCAACATCCTCTCCGACAGGGAAACCCTTTTTGTCGACCGCCTGTCCGGCTCTGGTCTCTACCAAATTAGTGGCATTACCAATAATCTTGGCAGACAACTCGACCTGGTCTTCTCCTCTGACCCTGTGAACTCGGTTGTATCTCAGAGCCCTCATCTTCTATCTACTCTTGACCAGTACCACCCTCCACTCTTCCTCACTCTTGGCCTTGTGCCCCCACCTCTTCACACCACTTCTGAGACTTCTTACCTCTTCAATTTCCGCCGAGGCGACTTTGGCAAGTTGAACCGCCTTCTCTCTCAATTGTCCCTTCTTTCCCTCTCAGCCGAGTCCAAGCTTCCCGTTGCTGATGCCCTCGACGTCTTTTATAGTGAACTCTTCGCGTGCCTGATCCAATCTTTTCCATATCAACCTCGGAGAGATCATGCTTTGCCCCCCCCCCCCCTGGTATAACAAAGGAATTCGATCCCTTCGGAATAGAAGGAACAAACTTTGGAAATTCTACCTCCTATGTCGTTCCACCTCCGACTTCTCCAATTCCCGCTCGGCGGCTTCCCTCTTTCCCGCACGCAGCGAATCTTCATATATCAATTACCTCAATTACGTGCAGTCAACCCTCGTCTCCGATCCCAAACGCTTTTATCAATTCATTAACTTTAAAAAGAAGTCCAGCGGTTACCCTTCTACCCTTAAACTCAATGTTACTTCTTCCTCCGAACACAATACAATAGCTAATCTCTTTGCTCACCACTTCAGTCAGTCTTTCAGTGAGCACTCATTAGATCCCGACTATAGCTATTTCCACTTTTTGGAGTCGCGTCCACAGACTTCCCATCAACATTGACCCTTCAATGGTTGCTACCGCCATTGCCGCCATCCCTGCCGATCATAACCCTGGCCCTGACGGTATCCCTGCTTTAATCCTTAAAAAGTGTGCCCAACACTTGGCCGGTCCTCTTTCCTCTATTTTTAATCTCTCCATCACCCGGGGTGTGGAAGGATTGTTTTATCATCCCCATCCACAAAAAGGACTGTAGGAGTGAGATATCCAATTACCGCCCTATTGCTAAGCTCTCCACCATTCCTAAACTCTTCGAAAGCATCGTTTACGAATGCTTGTTCTTTCACTGCAAACCTATCTTTTCTTAATCCCAACATGGTTTCCTTAAAGGCAGATCAACTACTACTAACCTCAACAACTTCGTCTCCAAAACCCTGTGTGCCCTTGGAAAACGCGACGAGGTTGACGTCATCGCGACTGACTTCAGCAAGGCATTTGACAAAATGTCACACAAATTAATTCTCTTCAAACTTCACTCCCTTGGCTTCAATCGGCGCCTTTTCTCCTGGATGAAGTCCTATCTTAATCACCGCCAGTACAGGGTCCTTTTCTGCAACTCCTTTTCCAACTCTTTCGTGGCCAACTCGGGGGTCTCTCAGGGTAGCCACTTACGTCCGTTGCTTTTCATACTGGACATAAATGACCCCCCTCCCCCCAGAGTATATTGCTTGTCTGGCGAACCTATCCCCCCCGTTTCCTCTCTTGGCGATCTAGGCGTCATCTGCGATAGTGAACTTAACTTTCGCTAACACATTGACAGTGTGATTTCCAGAGCCAACTCCGCGCTAGGCTTCGTTAAGCGATGGTCTAAGGAGTTCCTTAACCGATACGTTGCCAAATCCCTCTTTGTCTCCTTCGTTAGGCCTCTCCTGGAATACGCTAGCTAAGTTTGGTCTCCTTACCAATCTACTAGCATCAACAGGATAGAGGCTATACAACGTAGGTTCCTTCGTTTCGCTCTACGCGAACTCCCCTGGTCTGACCCTCAAAACCTTCCGCCCTACGAAAACCGCCTTCGGCTCATTAACTTGTTGCCGCTATGGAAGCAGCTAGACCTTGCCGATATCACATTCATTCACCAATTGCTAATCGGCGAGATTGACTGTCCTTCTCCACTTGAGCGGATCCCTATCTACACCAATCCCCGTAACCTCCGCTCGGCCGCTCCCTTTCGCCCTCCGTACCATCGTACCAACTACGGTCTTTCTGAGCCCCTCACAAGAATGCTTCTAAGAGCCAACTCCCTCCTTTCCTTCGACTTTCACCTGGGCAACAATTCTCTCAGGCACCACCTAATTAGTCTCCCCTAATCTACCTTGACCTTTCCCTTGCTCCGTTTGTTTTTTTTTTTCCTTTAATTTAGTCCTTTAGGTTAGCACTTGACTTAGTTTACTTTCATGTAGTAAGCATATGCTTATAAAGGACTGGAGAAAGGTAACAATACTTAATAGTCAGTTTTTTTTCAATTTCTGACCATTTATTTCTTTTCTGATGGTAAAGCTGGGATTTTACAAAAGTTCTCAGTTCGTCAGTTTTTCCAACAAGCAAGCTATCAACAACTTCTATTTCTCTATTTCTGATAACAGCTTCCTCCGATTGTTTTGGTGAAGTATAAACATATTTCGGAATTTTTCGAAGTAGTGGTTTTTCCTCACACGATTGCGGACTTTCATTTGCCGGAAATTGCCATTCACATACATCAGTAGCTACAGGTACCGAAGGTATTTTATAATCCCTAATATAGGTTATATCTTTTGTATTTTTAAGCTATTGCATAGCTTTTATCGCAGGCTCTGAGCGCGGGGACCGAATGTAAAAATTCCGTAACGAAAAAAAACCTAACACCCCCCACTCCAACCGGCACAGTGGTGCGGCGTTGAGAGCCGTGTATCGTCGTTTCAGTTCGGCAGACTTCGGCACGATGTTTGGGTGCGTGCGACTAGACGGATGCGTGTAGACTGTACGAAGCTCGCACGGATAGAGACGAGCTGCTCCGAAATCGGACGAATACGTAAACAGCTGTTTGTGAGAAAGTATATAGGTGTATAGGTATCTATGATCCATGTACAACAGTGAATAGCTGTACTCGTAAAACTTGTGTATAAAGTGTTTTAAATATGAATAAACAAAGTGAATTTATTAATAAAAGAAGTGATGAAAAAATAGTGAAAGAAAATGAGTGAGTACACTATATACATACATTTTTAATTATAGAAACTATTAAACCAAACACGTGTACTATTTAGTACCTTTGTTATTTGTGTAATTACACTATTTATACCTAATTATTTATATTTATTATTTATACGAAGCTATTTTTGTTTTATAGAGAAAAAGAACTGAAAGAGCTAAAAAAAAAAGAAATAGTGAACGTCAAAGGGCATATTATCAGCGTCAGAAAGATTTAAAGAAAAATGAAAAAAATGAAAAAAAAGAAAAAAAAGAAAAAGAAACAGTACCAAAATCAAATGCTGAACGTCAAAGGAAATTTCGTCAACGTAATGCAGAAAAATCTTACGTGAATATGTAATTTGATTTAATAATAATACATAAAAACAAATTGTAATATATGCCTCAATATTATTTAATAACTTTACGATTTCCTCATTTTTTTCACAGGAAAAGACGAAAATTTGACAGTAATGAAGAGAATGTACAACGTAGGGCTGTTCAAAATATAGAAAATGTAACGCTACAAGAAAATCAGTTTCACCGCCAACAACTTCGAATTTATGAACAGCGTAATGAATGCATTACTCCCGAAGTTATTCTACACAGGAACACAGAAATTCCTGGCGATGGTAATTGTCTATTCCACTCGCTTATAAGTGTTTTACAACTTCAAATTGAGACTTGTGACTTGAGAAATCAGTTACGCGATTCACCCTATTTAAACTCCTGATAAAAAATCAGAGCGGTTGACAAATTTTCTTTCGGAAAAATTGAATTTAAAAATGAATAATGATCCACAAGAATCGACAACAAAATATGGGACCACAATTGACGCGGTATTTTCTAGATATTTAGAAGACATTAAGTCTCAAACTTATGTTTCTTATTTTAGTTACCATAAACCTATCGTTTCAATGATAAACATTCCTGAATAACCTACATGTATTGTAAGATAAATAAAAAAGAATATTTTAAATCAACAATATTATCTTCTTATTTTTGAATAAATGCTATGCAATAGCTTTACCGCGGCAGTCCTCGAGTGCCACACGTATTTTTTTTAACTACTATAATAGTTGCTCAGATCCAGAAATTTCTTCTCTTGGTCTTCTAAGCATTTTTTAACTGTAGTTTTTTTGTTTCCTTTGACTGACCTTCTCTTAAAATTGTGTCACACAAAGGATCAACACAAACTTCCTTGTATTAACATATATTTGCAGTAAGGGGGGAGATACATGTAAACACTCAAATTTTGCTTGATTTTCATTAATTTTGTTTTAAATGGAGGAGTTATTATATATTTTTGAATATTTGAATATGATTTATTTATACTTTAAAATAATGCAAAAATTTTTTTTTTTTTGTAATTGTTACAAATGTCGGATGTACATTAACTTCTTTCGGGAAGGTCGCAGTTAGACGTCTTAAACTGCTGATATTGCAGGTTCTGTTCTATTGGTATGAGAACGAAAAACCAAAATTTGTTTAGTTTATTTTTAGCATAATTTCCATATGAACCACAAAATGAGTGAAAAACCATTTTTTTCGTGAAATAAAACAATCGAAAAAAAATGAATTTTTTATCGAATTTTTCGATTGTTTTTGCTTCGAAAAAGTTAATTCGTAAACAAATTTTCAAAAACATGTAGCTTCATATCATAAATAATGCTATTAGAAAGATAGGTACAACATATCTGGAAGATCGATCAATAAGTTTTTGAGTTATCGTGTCAGCAAATGCTAAAAATATGGTTATGAGAAAAACGCGTTTAAAGTTTAAATATTGGAAGATTAAATGATTATAGTGACTTACCAATTAATCAGCGATTCCAGCGCCGTATACTGGTCCTTCTGTAGCTTCGTATAGCTCATTTTGTTCAGCAAGTTGCTGTTGACGTGCTTGATGAAATTGAAGTTTCCAACAATACAAAGGCTAAAAGGTAAGGGAATTTAAGAGACAGGTAAAGAGAGCTGACCGCTTACTATGCCTGCGTCAGCGCTCGAACGTAAACAATAGGGGCGTCACGGTTAATACGCTATAATGTAAGAAATACTCGAAATCACATTCAAAAAATTTTTGTGACATATTCTTAAAGGATCATATTAACATTTTATGACAAAAAAAAACATTTTTTCAATATTATATAGATATCTCCCCCCTTAAATTATTTCGGAATTGCATCTATTGTAAGAAGTTTGCGAGTGGAATATTCAGAAACGTCTTTGGGAAAAAAATGTTTCTCGCAAACATACATTTGTTTTTGCACATAATCGTTGACCATATGTTTTAGCTAAACTCCTTTTCTATTGTCAAACTGTACCTTAAAAAAGGAAATAGCTGAGCCCGGATTATGCCTATTAAAGCAATTTTTAAAATCGCAACAGTAAGTCATTTTCGTTAACCTACAAGAATGCCAATTGTCGTCCAAAATCGAAAAAATCTCAAAATGAGTACAAATATCTAGAGAAGAAGGCTAAGTGAAAGTCAGAGTTGTCAATACAATAGTTTGCAAATACGATGTGGAAGCTGAACGAGAATGCCTGAAACAAAAATAACATATTAATTTTTTTACCCTATTGTACTCGAAATACTTACCTGAACTGTGAACTTACCAAAACGCGCTCATTGTTCTCGGTCACTTGCAGTCGTTCCCTTAAAGCTGTCGGTCGTTACGCCCGTAAAGTCGCCGAGTTGATAAGCCGCAGAGTAGCTAAGCCGTTGATAAGCCGTTGTGTTAAACCGTCGGGTTAAGCAGCTTCCCCTTGCGCATAGTGACCGAGAATTATAAAGTTATTGTTTATAAAGTTCGTTTTATACTTCGAAGTGCTTTCCCCCGCGAGTCATAAATGTAAATTAACATAGGATATTTTCGGAATAATAATTAACTAAATAAAAGTAATATAAATAAGCTTACCGTTTTGAATTCAATATTAATTCAAAATGAACTCGCATTGAACTCACGAATTATAAAATAAAAAATAAAAAAATTGACTCAACTTTCCGTGGTTTCGCTAAATCCTAGATCCCACATACGATATTGATTATTTAACAATTAAAATAATCAAATATTTTTATATCCAGTACGCCATCCAAAATAATACCCATTCCAACTCCACTCCAACTCGAAAGCCCCAGTGAATGAAATCTGTTTGGGTAAGATATTATTCGTTTGCTGCCTTTTGAAGTGATTCGACGGATATTTTCGACTGGATATTCTGCCACATATTGCATTTTGGACCTGTGATTGCGAACTTGGAATGTTTTTTATAGAACTTCGATTTGACATTTTCTGAATTTTTGTATTGATTTCGAAAAGAGTTTACCCTTCGAAATTAATTTGAATTTTCAAAAGTATTGTTTTATATCTTGTTTTCGTTTTGAAGAATATTGGAAGGATCCGATTTATTTTAATTGTTTTGTTTTTTTAATTTTTTTTTATTAAGTTTGACTTGGAAAAGAACTAAATGTATTATTGTGTCGCGCCAAGGTTCAGGTAAACATTTTCCTGGGAGACGATTTTTCCAGTTCCCTAAGAAAAATTAAGATTTGTATCATGTTTTGGTTGAAGTTATAGGCGAGTCCGCTGTTATACTTAAAACCAGGAAGCAACCTTATATTTGCCATGCACATTTTGATGATAAACGTGTGGGAAAAAAATATTTGAAAAAAGGGCCGATTCCTTCTCTTCTTTTGGGCACTAATTCTTCTGAAAATATAATAAGAGAGGAAGTCACTTCTCGCTTCGATCCTACAAAGGCAACGTAAACATATTCGAGAAAAACAAATGGTAGAGCCAATAGACTTCACTGTGGAAGAGTTAAACGCCTGTTCCAAGTGCGTGCCATCCATTGACAAATGCACCGACAATGAAATTGTTTGTTCCAACTGCATGAATGAAGCATTTGAAAGCCAATAAGTATTACATGAAAAATATGAAAATGATTTAGCAACAATTTAAAAAGTTTAAGCTACAAAAAGGTTTGACAGCTAACAAGAATAAATTTTGGAAAAACAAGGCAATTCATTATAAGAAAAAATATGATGTGTTGAACACAACCACTGGTTTTAATTTGAACAGCCGGATTGATGTTCCATCCAAGCCAAATGATAATGCAAAAATATTTTCAAAAGCAATTTTATGTTTGGGAAATAATGCTTACACAGATGCGGAGAAATGATAGTCTCAGTGTATATATTTTCGATCATCTATAGCATATTGTTTTTGAAGAGATGTTTTAGGTTTTCATTTGCCCTCCATTGCCTCACTTCATAACTGGATCAAAATAAAAAGATTATCCCAGGACCTGATTAGTCCGGTCTTATCGAAATTAGTAAGGCTTACTCTAAGAAATGTTTACTGAAATGATATAAGAAACTGCTTTGCCTATACAATTGTAATACTCTTACATAATATTATGTACTGCACTTATCTTAAGTAATATTACATATCAGGTAGTATTTGGTTTACTGCAAATTGCGTAATTTGTCCTTTATGAAATTGAATACGATTACAATTTGGTATGTAATTTTACAAAATAAAAGGAATATCAAACAGAGTAAGGTAAATCATTTACTCTGAATAGTGTAAATTTTACTTATCGTTTAGTAATCTAGTACTTTTATGTAAGCAATATTCTTATTTTTTAATTAGGAATTCCTAGTATGAAGCATTTGGGCTTTACTACTGTGCGGTTGGAAAACTTGGTAATTGTTCAAATAATTGCACAATTTTTCGGATGTTGTTTTCAGTTAATAAATAATCTTCAATCTATGCAATATGCGTAAAACTCTACAAAACCGGTGCCAAGTTATTTGACAAATTACCAAGCGTTACAACACGCAAAGTTGCAACTCTTATATGTGCCTGCATCACAACACAAGGATAATTGTTAATTAAAAAGCAAAATTATTGTAGTTGATGTTTGCCTGAAAGCGGATTGAAATTAAAAGACAAAATCCAAATATGATATAATTCATATAATTCATACATATATACCCAATTCTATTTTCACACGGTATTTTTTACACGGCCTAGATTTAAGACTCTCTCGAAAAAACAGTGTGCCATTTTTAGACGATTTCATTAGATTTAGCACGATTGAAAAAAGCCATTTGAATGTAATTTTGAAAGAAAAATATATGTTAGGAAATGTGAAAGGTGGGAAATTGATTTTAAGTAAAAACCGCTTGGACAATAAAATCTACTTTATTTTTACGATCTGTACTGCTCCGAGGTTCGCACAAGTAGGAGGAGGCTTACAATTTTTAACTTGCCCTGGCTAGTAGCTAGATACAGTCATTGACAAAATTGAAGATGAAGTTTACTATAATTTTAGGCAAATGAATGAGATCAAAATTAGCATCTTGATGAGTTAGCTTCGCTTTAAACATTCCGCCCGCCTCGTGTGTCACGACCAGATGTAGATTACTAGTAAGCCGCCCGCCATGAGGAATAATAAGAGATTAAAGTATCTATTAAGAGAAGATAATAGATAATCAGTGAACATGTTATGAACATGCTGTGAGGTAATTAAGTTAAGCTTTTAGCATTAGCTTTAGTGTGGTATTTAGTTTTCGGTTTTGATTGTGCTCACTGTAAGGACACAAAGGTTAGTGACTGGGCGTTTAAAGTAGCCGTCTTTAAAACGAACAGTAACGACTCGAATTTCGTTGTCTTGTCCAGGATGAAGAGCCACCACTCTGCCCAGGAGCCAGCGTTGAGGAGGCAAATTGTCGTCCTTAATTAGTACCAAATTGTTAAGTGCTATGGGTTCCGTGGGGCGTTGCCATTTATAACGCAGTTACAGACTATAAAGATACTCTTTGTACCACCTGTTCCAAATGCTCTCATACATGTGTTGCACCATTTGCCAACGATTAAATCGGTTCGTAGATACATCGAAAACACTTGGTTTCGGAATGGCCAAAGGACTTTCGCCTATCAAAAAATGAGCAGGCGTTAGAGCACTAAGATCAGACGGATCATCTGAGATAGCTTGCAGAGGGCGTGAATTGAGGCAAGCCTCGATTTGTGCCAGTAGAGTTAGCATCTCTTCAAAAGAGAGTAAATTATTGCGAACTGCAAGTTTTAAGTGGTGCTTCAGGGCCTTGACACCAGCTTCCCAGAGATCTCCTATATGTGGCGAATAGGGAGGAATAAAATGCCATTCAGTACCTTCCTTCATGGTAATTTGAGCCAGCGTAGATTCATTCATTACTTGCCGAAGATGCTGAGAAAGTTCTTTGTCGGCAGCTACGAAGTTACGACCATCATCGCTATATATGCGGGCACAGCGACCACGTCGACTAACAAAACGACGAAAAGCGGCGATAAAAGCTTCAGCAGTCAGATCCATCACCAGTTTTAAGTGAATAGCTCGAGTAGAAAAACAAACGAAACAGGCAAAGTAGGTTTTAAGCTTGATACGAGAACGGCCTTTAATAAGCTTGATGATGAAAGGACCGGCAAAGTCTACCCCAGAATGCAAAAATGGTTTAGCAGGACGAACGCGATCGACCGGAAGATCTCCCATAAGTGGGATATGAGAGGTTCCTTGAAATCTGCACCAAATACCAGACCGTCGTATAAATTGTTTCATTTATTCCTGCCATTTATTATCCAGTATCTGCCACGGACATGCTGTAGAGTTAGTTGCGTTCCTCCATGTAAGGTTTTGCACTGGGAATATGCAATTATCAGCTGCGTGATATGACTTTCAGCGAGCAAAATCAAGGGGTATTTTTCATCATCTGATAAGATCGCATGCTTCAGGCGTCCACCTACACGTAGCAATGATTTCTCGTCAAGTTTTGGATTGAGAATACGCAGCTTGCTGTTCGATGATAGATTAGCTTTCTATCCTTCAACAGATTCTTGATTTCAGAAGCAAAAGTTTGACGCTGAATTAACCTTATCCACGACTCTGACGCAAAGCAGATTTCCTCACTTGTTAGAATAGCAGAGCGTTTAACCTTTGATTGAGCCTTACAATTGTTAAAAAATCGATAGCAGTAAGCTGTAACCCAGAAAAGTCGCATTAAGTCTGAAAATCGGTCCAGAAAGGTTGAGATGAAATTATCTGGTGCAGTACTCGCCGGAGTGGTTGTCGAAGTACAGCTAATACGAAGTTCTTCGTCATGTTCTCCAGTCTGGGAAATCTCGTTGTCTGTGGGCCAGTTGGTAAAAGGATTTCTGAGCCACGAGGGTCCTTGCTGCCACAGTTGAAAGAGTGACAAGTCTGCGGCTGATATTCCTCGTGTGATGCAATCGGTAGGATTATCCTTGGAAGAAACATGCGTTTGGTGAATTTTCATGAACCTTAGCGACCCTATTGGCCACATAAACTTTTCGTTTGGAGGGATGTGCCCGTAACCATGCCAAAACGTTGATGGAATCCGTCCTAGTGCCCATCGGGACACTATAAAGATTTAAGTTTCTGTGAAGATAGGAGAGAAACTCTGCCAGCTACGTAGCGCCGCATAATTCTAACCTTGGTAAGAATACTGTTTTAAGGCGGCTTACGCGAGTTTT
Source organism: Tolmerus cingulatus (assembly GCA_959613345.1). Taxonomy (NCBI): domain Eukaryota; kingdom Metazoa; phylum Arthropoda; class Insecta; order Diptera; family Asilidae; genus Tolmerus; species Tolmerus cingulatus. The sequence continues at coordinate 233,757 of CAUIJO010000047.1, forward strand.
TGACGCAAGCAGATGTACTTGAATGTTGTTATCATCATATAAGACTCTTATATATAATAAATCGCAGCACCATAAGCAGCTTGAGAAGCGACGCAGAATCCATGCAGCTCTATAGATAAGCGAGAGCTTTTTGTACAGATCCATCAAGGTATTTTCAGGTCATTAATTTGCAGAAGTTGTCGTTTATAGTAGAGCCATTCAGCATTTAAATCGGAGGATAGCTCTACATCCCAGTCAATTTATTTGTCCACAGTGTTTGAAGAAAAATTTTAGCAGCTACAATCACTGGAGCTAGCCATCTACAGGGGTCATAAAGTCGGCTAAAAGGTCTGTTAAAACTGACCTCTTTGTAGCAACAGGGGAGTTAGAAAGATGTATATTAAAGCTGAAGGTGTCAGAATCAGGACTCCAACCGACTCCTAACGCCTTCATTTGAGAATCGCTAAAGATTTTTTAAAGCCTCCTTTTCTCAGTAATTCATCCAGTTCAGAGCGTAAGTTTATGGCTTCGTTGACATCGAAAGCGCCAAAGAGGGCATCGTCTACGTAGAAATTTTGAAGCAGAATTTCTGAAGAACTCGCATATTCAGTTTTATAATAGTAGATAGGCTATGCCGGTTCGGGGCCACTTTTCCCATAAGAAATGTACAGGGGCTCAAAAAACTACAAAACGGTATCAAAAGCTCTTGGTCTGGACGTGGAGGAGCGTGTGAAAGCTTCTTCTGGTCTTGGACGAGCAGTTTTGTGGTGTGTGACGGCATGAAAGCTCTCATGATGGTGTGTGGGTGTGTGTGTCGTGCTTGGGTATATGGGTCACGATGCAGATCAACCCCTCACCACCCCGATGAAAGCTTTACCCCTCCTCATGCTATTAGGAAGAGATTTTTTTCTAATGCGCAGGCAGCAGATTTTTTCCTAATGCGCAGGTGGCATTGTTTATGTTATGTGGAGGCTTATCAGTAGTTTATGCTGACGAGGCTCTTATCTCTAGCTTTGGACGATGCGATCGCTGAATTGCAATATTTTTGGGTTGCAGGTGGCTTTGTTTACATTAGATTTTTTCTGAATAATCGCCGAGGGAATGAAATGGTGAGAATAAAAGGACAGAGATGCAAGATGAAAAAATTACTATAAATACAGAGCGTATTTCAGACTATAATTCAGTTTCGTTTGTGTGCTCTGAAAGTGAACAGTTAAAAAATATTAATTAAATAAATAGTGAAAAATGTCTCAGCAACAACATAAACAACAACAACCATGTGCTGAGGAGATGCCCGCTCGCAAAAGTAGTTCTGGAGCCTTGGACATCATCAATTCGTATAGCTTTAAACAATACTTTAAAGTATGCGACATGGAGCAGAATGCAACTTATAAAATTTATAAAATAAGGAAAATAACTACAAAATACGGAGAGCGAGTCCTAGTGGAGCTACAAGATAAGCAAATGTTCCTGCCTGCCAGATATGGAAGCTTGCCTGATAGCGTTTTGGAGGAAATTAATCAACTGGACAACGTTTACATCATGAACTTGAAACCTCTTGGTGATACATCGGAGCTTATCTTTACTCAACATAATAACGAGGACAACCTCAATGTCAATTTAACATACTTCAATCCAAATGAATATTATAATTATTAAAAAAAAAAAAAAAATATACTAAAAATAAAACCAAAATAGCGTCTTTCATATTTTCCAATAATATCCCTGGCCCCCCAAATTCTATAAATAGATTGACTCCCCAATTTTTCAATTAATCTGCTTCAAGGGGTTGTAATGAGCAGTTTTAAAGATACAACGAAATTGCTGAAGGAAGAGGCTGATAAGGGAAGTAAAGCAAAAGAATTGAAGTATAAGCTTAATTCTGTTTCACTTAAACCAGCTGCAAAATCAAAGACTATATCTGAAAGTAAGAATACTTCAGATATACGCTACAAACAATTGAAAGATAAATAAAATGTAAGTATGTATTGCAAATAAACTTGATGCCAACATAAAATTGAAATTCAATTGTAAATAACAGATGAATATCCCGGTATTTCTTGAGGAGTTTTCCGAAATATTGCTGGATGAGCATAAGAATCAAATTGAAGCAAGCTATCAATTTCTCAAACAATATGAGAATATAGGTAAAATAAAATCAATATATGGTGAACATTATACCAACTGTCCATGGGCGTATGATGATGCAACTGAGGGACCAGATACCTGCGGTTGTCATGATGTACAACGATGTAACCGGGAAATTCAACACCTCATGAAATTTTATATAAGGTTGACGAGAAACAGCTGTAAGGAATGCCGAAAAGGGTTCGATTTGTTCTAATACCGCAAGTGCACATTGCATATGTGTGGGAGTTTGCATACAGAGCCAGCCGTAAGGGAACGTGGCATATATGTGCCGTCGATAGGATGAGGTTTCAACAAAGAATATACAATACTAGTAAAGTTCTGGAGACAATATTAAAACAACCCCATCGGGATACAATATACAATACAAGATTTTATAATAAGGAGATTGAGAAATAAAACGCTGATTTAAACTTTTTCAGAAACAATGATTTTTTTATTTTTAAATTATAATAATACATCCTTAGCACTTATCCAAGAGTTGTGTTTTGATGAGAATCCCAACCATTTCACGTAAACTTCTTCGTCTTTCGTCTTTAGAATTTTCTCAACAAGGTAGAGGTGGGGATGTTTCACTTTCAGCAACTCCATTTCGTAAAATCCTCCTTTTATAGGGTTACCGTCGTAGTCCTCTAGCAGATATGTTACAGGATCAGTCACTTGAATTTTTCTAATCTTGAAAATTTCCGATGTCCAGTTTGGTGTATAACCTTTCTCAAATACATGCTTATATTTGCTTATACGGACATGGTCTCTTTCTTTATATTTAGGTGAATCAGCAATCTTTATGTGATTATACACTGTACCGAGAAGTTGCTTTTCATTTTTTGCATTTACATCACAAGGACGCAACCTAATTGTTTGATGTTTTTTCATATTATATTGAGATAGCAATATTTTTATCATATCAAGCCATTTGTAAGAACCATTCATGCTAAACTCCTTCCACATCATGCTCTTTAAAGTTCTGTTGAATCGTTCCACTATCGACGCTTTGAGTGTAGAAAAGGTGGAGTAATGATTAATTTTGTGCTTACTCATCAATCGTTGAAAGTGTGTGTTGTAAAACTCCTTTCCATCGTCTGTTTGTAAGTTTTTAGGTCTTCGGCCCTCTTGGAATATAGTTTGCATGGCTTCAGTCACCTCTGTACCAGTTTTTGTTTTAATTGGCATAGCCCATGCATATTTGGAGAAAGTATCTAAAACAGTAAGCAGGAAGCGGTAACCTTTATTCGAATGCTTATAAGTATCCATTTCCACTAAATCCGCTTGCCATAGATCATCCAGGCCTTTAATAATGACTCGACGCCTTTTAAAATTTCGACGAGCAGGTTTGTGAAGCTCATCGACAACTCGTCTCTTACTCATACTGTAGACAAGTGAAGGAGTTTGTTTTTAACATTAAATTTTATGAAGGTTTAAGAATACACTCCATCTTCTTTCTTTTGGTTTTTATTAACTATGTTGGAGAACAAATAATTTTCAATCTTTGCAATTTCATCATTAATATATAGTGTAAGGTTTTTCACACTCAAATTAATATGTTTGCGTATTTCGTCATCATATGACAACATTTTTACATCGATATAGTTTTTAGTTGTAGCATCAGTATTTTCTAGCGGTTCTCCTAGATGAGTAATATGTTTGAATTTCAAATCGTAGTCGCCTTTAGGAGTTAAATTGAAACCATCTCCTTTCGGTCCTGGGGTTCCTTTCGGTCCTGGGGTTCCTTTAGGTCCGGGAACCCCAGCTGCTCCTGAAAGACCTGGAGGACCAGGAGGGCCGCGAGGGCCCTGTTGAAACTTAGTACTCCTTATTGATCGACCAAACTTGTCAACGCTCATTTTCAAAATGAGATGTAATTTTTATGCATGGATATTTATACTATTATTTCAGCCTCCCGCAGCTCCTCAATGATTGATATAATTTCATTATTATGACCATTATTTCCAGCTTGTTGGGATGCTATTAGTATACGAAGTCTATCAACAAGTTCATTAGGATCATCCCAATAGAGGTAATCAATGTTTTCTTTAGGAATTCTCATGATTCCTGTTCCAGTACGCAGTGTAGGAGTATTCACTAACTTTTTTATAATTTTTTTTACATTTATAGGTATTTGTTCCTTTTATTTGTTTATTTTCATTAAAAGCACGTCTGTGCGCGCTTGTATCGTTTAAAATTGACCGATAATTGTACAAGTCTTCTCTATTGTAACCAGTAGGATGTTTCATAAAAATCAGATCAAATAAACCTTTGGTTATCTTATATGACCTGCCTCCAATATCAAAATTTTCATCTTCAACTTTTAGCGATGAATTGCCAATCTTCCAGCCATCGCTGTAATACACTCCATAGGTTTTATCAATTTTTGTACTGTTCTGACTAACCAGCTGCTTATATTTTTTTAGTATTTGGCTAGGCGATTCTACTATACGTGAACTATGTTCTTTTAATGTTGTTGATTGTATTGGTGTAGCAAACTCATCATCATCATCATCGTCATCCTGAAGATCATCCAATGAATAATCTTCAAAGTGGAGAGGTGTGCTAGTTGATTCCATCTTTAAGTGTTTACGGGCTGGTGGGTTGTATATATCATCATAGCTTTGACTATTCTCTTGTTCGGTCTCTGTCTTAATTTGTTCTTTAGGCTCAAGTTTTACCGATGTCGTTAGCTCTTTTAGCGTACTGGTAATTGGCTTAAAGGTTTCCTTCAATTGAGCTTCCGTTTCTATTTTACCAGTCTTGAGAGCTTTATACTTTTTACGTATAGCATCGCTCGTCTTTATAATATCCCTCGTAAGCTTTTCATCCATGTTGATGTTGTCGTGACGGCAGCCACAGCTATACTGATAAACAGCAGGTCTGTACATCCATACATACAGGTAGCTATACAGACAGCTGTACAGGTCTGTACAGGTAGCTGTACAGGTAGCTGTACAGGTAGCTGTACAGGTCTGTACAGGTAGCTGCACAGGTCTGTACAGGTAGCTGTACAGGTAGCTGTACAGGTCTGTACAGGTAGCTGTACAGGTCTGTACAACTATTGAGGGTAATCTGTATTGTTGCTCCTTTTTCATAGTCTCATGAAGGCGTCAAAGCCTTTCCGATATCGCCCTCTATCCATAGGACTATCCTTATCAATTACCAAGATACTTACAAGATTACAAGATACCATACTTGTCTTTCCAGCACTCGGCACATGCTTTCCGGAACTTTTCAAATCTCATATCAGTATTCACGTGGTCGTTGTAAATATGTTTCAGGTTCAGGTCGTTTTGCTTGAATATTATGAACAAATTTGCATTATCTCGAATCAGATGCTTTGGAATATGTGTGTACGTCTGACAGAGGTAAAAGCTGTCTACATCATTATGTCGACCCATGCAAAAGTATGCTCTAATATTATTCTGTTTATCGCAAGCCACATCATCAAATATGAAAATAGAGTTTCGCTTTGCTTCTTCAGGCAGTATGACGTCACAGTTGTTGGAAAATGTATAATAGCCTAATCCAGATATACGTCCCACAACTTTTCTCAGATACTCGTATTTTGTCTGATTTAACGATTTTGAGTAAACGTAAATGTTTTCAAATCGTAGTCCATTAGGATGTTCCAGTAAACTCATCATAACATTTGTCTTGCCGCAATTGGACGGACCAACAATAATTCCCCTTATGCTGTTTGGTAACAGCCCTCCATGTTTCTTCCTCTCTGCACTTGTATTTGATGCTTCAACATTTCTAACAGGCAAGCATTCTTGTTGCTTTATAAACTTCATGATGAGTACTAACCAAATTCATATAAAAACAGCTGCTTTTATTGAGTACCCATTAGTCTTGTCACAAACGCATAAAATGAATGATCATACTGATAATCACCTCAGTCGGCGAAAGGTCATCAGAGGGAAAGGGATATTCAACTCTCTAATCAACAAGTTACCGGTAGAATTGCATTTACCGGGCTATCAGTACTGCGGTCCAGGAACAAAGTTGGCTGAAAGATTAGCCCGAGGTGACCCCGGTATTAATCCCTTGGACGCTGCTTGCAAAGAGCACGATATCGCATACTCGAAGTACCGTGACACAAGTGATCGTCATATTGCCGATCGTATACTAGCAGAAAAAGCTTGGCAGCGCTTGAAATCCAAAGAAGCTTCTCTAGGAGAACGCGCCAAAGCTTTGCTGGTAACAAACGCTATGAAAGCTAAACTTAAGCTTGGAATGGGGGTAAAGGCAAAATTTCAAATAAACAGCGCTAAAGAGAAGAATAAGTTACGCCCCTCTTTTCGTGACGCTGTACGTAATGCGCGGAAAGTTCTAAAGCTGAGGAAACCCAAAGATTTGCTGAAAGCAATAAAAATTGCTACAAGTGCTGCGAGAGATGCCATCAAGGGAAAAAAGAAGATGATTACGACACCACGTGTGATACCTATCCCGAAAACTGGAGGTGTTCTACCATTCCTCATCCCACTATTTGCCGGACTTTCAGCCCTTGGAGCATTATCAGGAGGTGCAGCTGGTATAGCTAAGGCGGTAAACGCAGCAAACAGCGCACGTCAGGAGCTTGCAGAAGCAAAGCGTCATAACGAAACTATTGAGGCCATAGCGATGGGAAAACCTGGTCAGGGATTGTTCCTAAAGCCCTATAGAAAAGGCTTGGGCCTTTTTCTTAAAACCCAGTCAAAAAACTAATAAGCTCGCTACCCAAAAGAGCTCTTAATGAGCTCGAGATGCGTAAATATGTGCAGGATGTACCACATTTTAGAGGAGTCTTTATGCGCGATCAATTACCGAGGAGACCGTGGAAAAATGAGAGTGGAATTATAAATCTAGATGTTTCATCAGGACCTGGAACACATTGGGTAGCATACAAAAAGAAAGGAAGCCTCATTGATTACTTTGACAGCTTTGGAAACCTTCAACCTCCGCAAGAAGTTGCGAGATATTTAGGCGAAAATACCACATTCAATTACACAACACATCAAAGTTATGATTCAGTTATATGTGGACACTTGTGTTTAGAGTTTCTATATAATTATATTCAACCTTTCTAATAAGAATTGTATGTATATAAATAAAGGTTTTATATTGAAATGAGGTTATTTTATTCCAAACCATCATGTCGATAACACTCTCCCTTAGTGGTAATTCATCGGTGCTCACTGCCGAGTATTTTCCACCATTAGAACTGGAGGGTGAGTACGTCTGTGGACTGATTGATTTCCAAACATACAATTCTATTCCCAATATTGATGAGGGAAACAACTTGATGCATGTGGGGAAGACAGTTATTGAAATACCAGTCGGATCATATGAGATTGATGATATAGCGAACTTTGTGCAACAAAGTTTAAATAAGAGTAACAACAAGACAACAATCTCAATCAAAGCAAATAATAATACTTTGAAAAGTGAAGTGAAATCTTCGGAAGTCATTTATTTTGATAAGGAAAAATCTATCGCTCCATTATTAGGATTCGGCAAACAAGTCCTTCCGCCTAATAAATTGCATACATCCGATTTACCTGTTAATATCATCAAGGTAAACGCCATAAGAGTTGAATGCAACATTATATCAGGCTCGTTTATAAACAATAATCATGTACATACGCTCCATGAGTTTTCTCCAAGTGTAGGCCCGGGCTATAAAATAGTGGAGGTGCCCAAGAACGTCATTTATTTGCCTGTGAACGCGAAACGTATAACTTCTCTCACATTAAAGCTTGTAGATCAGGACGGTGACTTGATAAATTTTAGAGGAGAAACAATAACCGCTAGACTGCACTTAAAGCCTCAGAATGCTTATCTATAATAGTAATATTAATAATAACAATATGAATAAAAACAACAGTAATAAAGAGCAAGTCATTATTCGCCCAACAACCTTGAAACGTACAAGACGTGCGCTGACTGCTGTTAATAGAGAGCTTCTAAAGACATTGGGATTTATTTTGAAAAATGAGTGAAATCTTGGATATTACCCGAAACGTTGGATATGACAATAGCATAACAAAGATCGATTACCACACGTACTCACCATTCCTCGCATCATTCAAAAACAGCGATGAGATTCGCATTTCAGTACAGCATCAAGATTTGTATATCCTGCCAGCAGAGAGTTTTATTTATATTGAAGGAGTACTAACCAAAGTTGAGGGAACAGTAACAGACACCGCAAAGCTGGTCAATAATGCTGTAGCCTTTCTCTTTGATGAAATTCGCTATGAGATCAACGGTGTAGAAATTGACAGAACACGAAACCTTGGAATTGCTACAACCTTAAAAAATTATATATCGCTAAATAAAAATGAGAGTGAAATACTATTCAACGCAGGGTGGTCTCCCGAAAAGTCGATTACAACACCCAAAGTATTTTTCAATTTTTGTGTACCATTGAAATTATTGCTTGGCTTTGCTGAAGACTACAAGAAAATCATTGCAAATGTTAACCATGAGTTGATATTAATACGAAGCCGTACAGATGACAATGCAGTTGTATCACCTACTGATGCAATAAGCGTAAACCTTTTCAAACTTCAATGGCGTGTTCCTCATGTAAACGTTGCTGATGACCACAAATTGATCCTGCTAAAAACTATTGAAAGTGGCAGAGAGATACAAATACCATTCAGGAGCTGGGATATATACGAGTACCCAGCACTCCCATTATCAACGCATCATTCATGGACGGTAAAAACAACATCACAATTGGAAAAGCCAAGATATGTCATCCTAGCTCTACAAACTAATCGGAGAAATGATAAATCAATGGATGCCAGCAAATTCGATCACTGTAAACTGACAGATGTCAAAGTTTACCTAAATTCTGAATCATACCCTTACGATGATTTGAACCTGAAATTTGATAAGGGTAATTACGCCCTCTTATATGACATGTATATAAAATTCCAACAATCGTACTATGGTCGTCAGTTCCAGCCACTTCTTTCAAGAGAGAAGTTTGCGAATGACGCAGCGATTGCAGTAATTGATTGTTCGCGACAAAACGAGAGCATTAAAATTGGACCGGTGGATATTAGGCTGGAATTCAAGACATCTGAAAACGTCCCAGCCGATACAACAGCATACTGTCTGCTGCTGCACGATCGTATTGTGGGATATACACCTTTAACCAACGAAGTCAGGAAACTTGTATAGAATGCCTATCATCATCATTGATTTGCAAGGATTTAAAGACAACCACAATAAATTTATATTGAAAGAGCTGGCAATTTTAACGAGTGAAAATCAAGTACAACACTATGTATTCCAACCTCCATTTCCCTATAAGGATTTAACACGAGCAGAAAAGAAACAAATTGAATGGGTCCGACAGAACCTTCACAGATTTAAATGGGCTGATGGATATATTCCTTACCACAGAATTTATGACGTAATAGCACCATTATTGCGGGGTAAAAACATTTATGTGAAAGGAAGCGAAAAGATGAGTTGGTTGAAACAGATTTTTGGAAATAAACTAACACTTTATGATGCAGAGGAAGAGGGATGTCCCAAGCTAACGACTCTGGAAACAAGTGAACCATCTTGCATTCTACACCAAGGACAATGTGCTCTGAAAAATGTGTTTATATTAAGGAATTTTTTGAATAAAACAGTTTATTGAAACGCTATAAATACTCTTTTTATTTTACATTATATCTAAATTATAATAATAGATACTAATTAGATTAATCTACATTCCTTATACTATAATGACCCCATGGTAGAGTGTCATGACTATTATTATCAACTAAATAACGCTTATTATCGAAAGGGCTTAAGGTTATTTTAGATTGTTTAGTGCTATACAATATATGATTATGTGAAACTATGCTATTTTGTGTATGCGTGCTCTCCAGGTGTTCGTTTAAGCATCTCACATAGTCTTCAAAGGTTATCTCCGTCTTCACCACAGCAGTTTTTACGCCCTTTGCCTTCTTTGTTGTTTGATGTCGTCCGGCTTCTTTTTGCACTCTCAATGCATACATTTTAGCGCGTAGACCAACAAACTCCAGCATTATATCACCGCTGTTTTCATCCTTCATAAGGCCTGGTACCTAAATAGAAAAAATTACATAAGTATTTATATTTCTTTAAAAAATAATTTGTAATTGTCTATACTACCTTCTTATTGACTTGGCATATGTTGTATGGATTATTTTGAGGGTAGTCGGATGTATCAAAACGATGAAGATGTTGCTTCATATCCTCATAAATGTCATCAGTCTGTACTTCATATATAAGAGAATCTGTGTCGGTGTAGCACAGCTGACAATTGGTATCATATCGGTTTTTCATATAGTTGTAGTGGAACTCGTACAACAAAGTTTTTGATATGTCCAATATTGCCATTCCTACGTAGATGGGCTTATTGAAAATTACTTCTGTTTTAAGTAATTCTACAGCTACCAAGTGATCGTCAAAAATCGAGCGGGAGTGGAAATTGGGCTTTGATATTAGTGCTTGGGCTCCATACCGACCTTCCCACGCTGTTACAAGCTTAATATCTCGGCGAAGACGAACATTCTCCATCGTTTTACCAAATACTGCATTGCACAATAACTTGAAGAGATTCTTCTCGAAATCGTTCTTGGCGTTCTTTCTCAAGTTGGCGTTTAGATCTATGTAAGGCTTCATCCACGCAGCCTGAGAGAATTGCAAGGCGCGATGAATTTTTGTAACCTTGAGGCCTTCAGCCAAGTACTGCTTCAAATTTCTGTAGTGTATCACATAATTTGTCTTACTGCATAATGTGGCCAGCATTTTTTCCTCTTTGAAACCTGGTGGAGCACACTTTTCTGGAGCCATGGGTAGATCTTTTTGTCTCTCGTGAATATCCACTGGATATTCTAAATCAACTTCTAATATGTAGCCAGTTGGTGAGTCATCAGGAATATTAAATTTTAATGTGGTAACATCATCCACCCATTGAATATCCTTGTATGGTAAATATTGGGTCATAGCCCAAGAGTACATTGCGTTTATGTCATAGTACATGAGGTATGAGGATGGCTTACTGTTATCGTAGTCCGTCATGTACTTATTATTAGCTCGTGCATACCTTTTTGAGCACTGGGTCATACCACCGCGAATTCCCTTTTCCATAAAGTGAAGAATATTAACGTCGTGCAAAAGTTCGATCTCTGCGTCTGTATATTTTAGCATCGCATCCCATGCAAGCCCGGGTGCGGTATAATAATGCGCTGCATCTAATCCATAGTTGTTGATACATCCATCCCTGAAGTTCTCAAAGACGTCGGCGAGGAGCAGTACATCAGTTTTCAAGTAGAGATCGCTATATTCACCAAGATTTTGCACCTCAAACTCTACCCACACCTTCTTTGCGTGCTCATAATCTTCACTGCTAATTTCGCATTTTCCTAGAGAGTTGTAAAAAGATTTACGATCCGGTAATTGGGTCTCCTCAAGATTTTCCCAGTCCTTGATATGCTCGTATGGAAAGACACCTTTTCTTGTCAGTAGCTGGAACTTTTCATCGCTTATGTTTGGAAGTTCAGAGCGTACAATTTTCTTTTCAGCTAGATAAGATGAGAGTTTATCCAGTGATGATGGCATGAAGCGAAAAGAGTCGATAAATTTATATCTGATTTCGCCGCCTTCGATATACTTTATGATTGAAATATAATTTTCCGTATTATTGGGTATTATTTTTAGATGTCCCTGGATGCTGTTTGCCACATCTCTAATAAGGAGATGAGCATCGTACTTGCTAAGATTGTGGAATACTATTGGTATGGTTCTAGTGTCCTTGTAATTAATGTTGCAATCTTGATGTGCAGCGCCTCTGTATTTTCCTGTGAGGTGGCAGTGGTCTCTCACCTTAATGTCTGTGGGAGTGAATCCTTTTCCGCATATATGACATGTTTGTGCAACCACAAAATCTTGAATTTGCTGGGGTGTAAGAGGGGACATTGTTTGGGGGTTTTGAATAATATCTTGAGCGCGACCCGCTATATTCTCTAGTTCTTTTGCGAACCACTCTGCGCAGTTTAAACCTCTATAGCTGTTGTAATATGAAAGTTGTTCATCATATGAGCATTTAAAGTAGTACCCCACACTGTGCGGCTCATGCTGTTGATATCGTTCTGTCTTTCCGATTTTTTTATAAATGGGTTTCAATATGCATTCAAAATCAGCATAGATAATGAAAGGAACTCGTTCTTTATTTTTGAAGTTCTTAAATTTAACACTTTTCTCTGGTGGGAAAGTAACTCTGTACTCGTTGAGTTTTTCACAATCTTCCAAGTGTTGCCTGAGCTTTTCTTGCGTGTAAAAGTAGTGAAGGCACCGGTCGCAAAAATATTTCATATGCTCGTTCTTAGATAATTGCGATGAAAGGAGCCGCGATAAGTGCTTTATCCATACATAGTGATAGCGAATGGGCTCATTGTTTGTACTAGAATCTTCCTCCTCCTTCTCTTCATATCGATCCTGTATTAACAACAGGTTCACATGTTGTTCTTGACGATTTTTCGTTAGACGTGATGGGTTTACCTTGTACTTTTGCTTATTCTTTTCCAAAATATATACATTTATGCTGACGTCATTCATTTTCTCAAAGTTTGCAATATGTGGTCTGGTAATTGGGAATGTTATTCCGTCTAGTTTCAGGACTGTGGAATAGTGGGGGTACTTAGTTACGCGATGTGGATGGTCCTCTGTCGGATGTAAGGCAGATATTACCGCCCACGCAAAACAGGCGTTGTCATTATTCTTTACATTTATACATGCCTCACGACGTTTGATTTCAAGAGGTAGCTCAATATAGGACGATCCGAGCTGTGGTGTATACTTATTGATGTTAATCATCAAATTAATTACTTGTTTGAGCGCCCAGCCTGAGTCTCTTTCTTGGAATTCTTCTAATTCTGACGTAATTTTATTCATTACGTTTTCCGCGAAGCATTCTGCTATATTGGTTTCTCCCGATATAACCACATTTTTTGTGCTTATATATTTTATCTCTTCCAATTCTTCGCCGCTTGAAGCCTTAACAAATTGACCACAGAATACACTATTAACCTTTAAAAACGCTTCTTTCTTCAAAGTATTTATGATCCGTCGAACAAATAAATTTCCGCAATCCTCCAAGAATTCCAGAGGGTCTTTGTGGGTAAGATTAATAATTACCCCTGTTCGAATGCTACAACAAATTAAAAGTATATAGTACCGCCGAATAATAATTATTAAAATTTGTATTAAAAAATTAACATACCGATTATTAAAGGCTGACTGCACGTCCTCCCACTTTACTCTGGTGCTAACGTAATTGTCTCTATTAGGGTGTGGGTTCATATAACCAGCACCAGTTATTTTTAATTTTTTTATATGTGCGCGATATCCCTGCACGTGACTAATACCATTTATACAGCATTGCTTTTCACCCACAGTCTTTGCCCTTTTTAGAGCTTGCCGAAGAGCTCTTAAATGGCTGGAGCACACTTTCGCACTTTGATCCACTATTCCATGATTAGCTTTAGCATCCTCAAATGCTAATTTAGCGCTTTCTACTAAATGATTAACTTGCACCATGTTCGTAATATCCTTTTAGTCCTTTACAAACTGATAATTTTTTAACAATATCCTTTTTCTCCTTTTAATCCTTTTTATGCTTTGACCTTTGACCTAAATTCACATGTAATTCTTTACATTAATAAAATAGCCCCTCAAAACACCAAGGTTAACAATTATGGTGAACTGAATTCGATATATACCAGTCGCTTGATAACTACCGAATGATATAATTACATAATATCATCTATTTATATAGCCCTTGAAAAAAGCAAGTGTGAAGTATATTGAAGAAAAATTTTTTCTTAGCAAAAATAAAAATAATACGCTAATATCTCGGAAACCGTTGCTCGTAGACGATTTTTGATTAAAATTTGTTCCCCCAACAGTACCAATACCCTAACTGGAAACATCATCACGAATCCATAGAACCCAAAAAAATATAATATTATTAACATTAATTATACTTCAAATATTTAAAAATTCATCCTACTGCAGAGTGCGAATCATCTCTAGAGATAAGAACGACGTCACCATAACTGCTGATAAGATTCCACATAACATAAACAATACCACATGCAACCAAAAAAATATTGCAATTTAGCGATCGAGCCGTCCAAAGCTAGAGATAAGAGCCTCGTCAGCATAACTACTGATAAACCTCCACATAACATAAACAATGCCACCTGCGCATTAGGAAAAAATCGCTTCCTAATAGCATGAGGAGGGGTAAAGCTTTCATCGGGGTGGTGAGGGGTTGATCTGCATCGTGACCCTGACCTTGGCCTCCAACACTAGGTGATACCCCATACACACCCAAGCACGACACACACACACACACACACATGAGAGCTTTCATGCCGTCACACACCACAAAACTGCTCGTCCAAGACCAGAAGAAGCTTTCACACGCTCCTCCACGTCCAGACCAAGAGCTTTTGATACCGTTTTGTAGTTTTTTGAGCCCCTGTACATTTCTTATGGGAAAAGTGGCCCCGAACCGGCATAGCCTATCTACTTATAATCATTAGCCAATTTCTGCGAAACTTTGCAGGCCAAGTACGGTGCACATGCGGTTCCGTAAGTGACTGTAAGTAGTCTATAGCTTAATACTGGCTCCAGTGGTGAATTCCGCCACAATATTTGCTGGAAATCAGTATCAGACCGATCGACTAGAATTTGCCTAAACATTTTAGCAATGTCACAGTGTAAAGCAAAGGATAAAATCGCCATCTAGTTAAAACAAGAACTACGTCATTTTGAAGGTTTGGCCCAATAAGGAGAATATCGTTAAGTGAGAGACCAGTTGAAGTTATTTGCGACCCATTAAAGACCACATGCAGCTTCGTAGTTGTAATGTTTGGTTTAAGAACTGCGTGGTGTGGCAAAAAATAAGAGATTGCAGAATTATCGTCCTCATTATTACTCTACTCCATAAGACCCAGAGATAAATATTCTTGAATAAAATCGGCATATTCTTTGAAAAGCTCAGGATTTCGAAGAAAACGTCTTTCCATGCGAAGCAACGCACCCATGGCTGCCTCTTTCGAACTACCTAGCGGGGGGTGATTTGACTTAAAGGGAAGTTTCACAACATATCTTCCATCCTTAAGCCGATAGTTTTGGAGCTTTCGGTTGGTGATCTTTCAACAATTTTGGTTTGTGTCTTGGGTTAGTCGTAGGTGGTATTGCAATAGTTTTGGTTCGTGCCTTGAGCATGTCGCAGCTTTATGTTGGTGATATTACAATAATTTCGGCTTGTGGCTAGGGTGTGTCGGAACTTTATGTTAGTGATATTGCAAGAATTTTAAATGAATTGGCTTGTGTTGTGGTTGTGTCGCAGCTTTATGTTGATGATCTTGCAAGAATATTAAAACCATTGGTTTGTGTCGGAGCTCTATATTGATGATCTTGCAAGAATGTTTGTGCCGTTGCTGTGTCGGAGCGTTGTGTTGATGATCTTGCAAGAATTTTAAAGACACTAGTTTGTGTCCTGAATGAGTCACAGTTTAGTGGTATCATTTTGAACTTCTGGAGTTTTGCAACAGATGGTGCTATAAATATTAAACAATTCTCAAAGCAATATATTTATGTAGTGCATATTAAGAGACAAAACAAAAACATAAATACAGTTTTGATTTAATCCAGCGGTGACCCCTCTGCTCTTATACTCAACAATAATTATTCCTCCGACCCTCATGCTTTATTTAATCTCTTTGCTCACCACTTCAGTTTGTCCTTCAGTGAGCATATTTTCCAACCTGACACTACATATTTCCACTTTATGGCCTCCCGTCCTCAGACCTCCCTTGCTTCCATTAATATTGATCCTTCAATGGTCGCCTTCGCCATTGCTGCCCTTCCCGCCGACCATAACTCTGACCCCGACGGTATTTCCGCTATCTTTCTAAAATAGAGTGCCTGACATCTGATCGGTCCCCTTTCCTCCATTTTTCGACTCTCCATCTCCCAAGGAGTCTTTCCCGCCAGGTGGATCCATTAAAAGGGCTGTAAGAGTGAGATTTCTAATTATCGCCCTGTTGCCAAACGCTCCGCCAAACCTAAACTCTTTGAAAGCATCGTTTACGACTGCCTTTTCTTTCACTGCAAATCCATTTTCCCCCCGTCCCAGCATGGCTTCCTTAGAGGAAGGTCAACTGTCACCAACCATACCGACTTCATCTCTAGTGCCCTGTGTGCCCTTGGAAAAGGTGATGAGGTTGACGTCATTGCCGCCGATTTCAGTAAGGCATTTGACAAAATCTCGCACGATCTAATCCTCTTCAAACTCCACTCCCTTTGCTTCAACCAGCTTTTTGCCTCCTGGATGAAGTCCTATCTCGAACATCGCCAGTACAGGGTCATTTTTTGCTTCTCCACCTCCTGCCCTTTTGTAGCCAACTCGGCGGTCCCCCAGGGTAGCCACTTAGGTCCGTTGCTTTTCATTCTAGCCATCAACGATGTCGAGTATGTCATCAAGCACTCCGACTTCTCTATCTACGCCGACGATATGAAAATCTCCAAATGGATATCATCTTCCTTCGAGCCCTGTCTTCTTCAGAGTGATCTTGATCAATTTTGCATTTGGAGCACTAAAAACTCTCTGGAGCTCAATGTCTCCAAATTCCAATCCATCACTTACTCCCGCAAACGCCCCGTCTCTCTGCCAAACCCATCCCCTCCGTATCCTCTCCGCGATCTAGGAGTCATCTGTGATAGCGAACTCAACTTTCGCGAACACATTGACACGTGATTGCCAGAGCCAACTCCGCGCTTGGTTTCGTGAAGCGCTGGTCCAAGGAGTTCCTCAACCCCTACGTTGCCAAATCCCTCTTTGTCACCTTCGTTAGGCCTCTCCTGGAGTACCCTAGCCAATTTTGGTCTCCCTTCCAAACCAATAGCAAAAACAGGATTGAGGCTATACAATGCAGGTTCCTTCGTTTCGCCCTTCGTGAGCTTCCCTGGTTTGTCCCTCATAACCTTCCGCCCTACGAAAACCGCCTCTTACTTATAAACCTGCAGCCCTTGTGGAAGCGGCGCGACCTCGCCGATATTATCTTCATTCATGAACTGCTTACTGGCGCGATCGACTGCCCCTCTCTTCTTCAACGGGTCCCTATTTATACCAATCCCCGTAGCCTCCGTTCGGCCCCTCTCTTTCGCCATGCTTACCACCGCACCAACTACGACCTTTCTGAGCCCCTCACGCGAATGCTTCGTAAAGCCAACTCCCTCCCTTCCTTTGACTTCCACCTGAGTAAAGCGTCACTTTACCTGCAAATCCCCCTAGACGCTTTGCCCGCCCCATTACCTTCCCTAGTTGATTAGTACTCGTTTTAGTTTTTGTTTAATTTCTAGTTTTAAGTTCTTACCTTATGTTGCTTGTATTAAGCGCAAATAAATAAATTAACATATCTAAGTGGATCTCCAAGTCTGTTAGCTTTAAGTCTAACTCTAGTCACTCTCGTAATATAAGGACTAACTCTGCTAACATTACTAAAGCTCAAACTAACCCTAGTCCGAATGCTAAACTTAATACTAACTCTAGTCATATTACTAAAGCTAAGGCTAACTCTAGCCCTAATGCTTAACTTAAGCCTAATTTTAGTCCCACTGACACTACTAAATCTAATACTAGCCCTAAAAGACCTTCCCACAAACCTAAAGGCTATCCCTCGAACAATCCGACTAAACGTCGCTCTAACCCTCCCAATCTCGCCAGTCGTTCTGCCGCTAATCTTAACTCCAACCGACAGTTTAAGGCTAGCCTCTTTCCTAACTTCAAATTCTCCATTCCTCCCAAATACTCTAATTTTGTTAAATCGCATACCTTAGTTTCCTCTCAACCAGTCATTCCGCCCACTCCCCCTTTCTCCCCTTCCGTCCTCTTCTTCCTTGGGCCCTCTCCCCACCAATCCTCCCAGCAGACATTCATTCATTGACCCTCTCCTCCCGCTATTGTCAAACTCACCATGCGATATGGTGAATCCACCGAAGGTCGCTATCTGCTGTCCCGCTTTCGTGACCACAGAATCTATGAAAATGTCCGCCTCCTCCTTGCCTATCTTCATGACAAGCCACACTCAGTCGGCATTGACGGTAAAACTAAAACCAATGTGCTTATTTCAATTCACCGGGAACGCCTCCCCAGTGACTTGTCAACTCTTCGCGACATATTCCTTAAGTTTCAAGCCGAATTCGGTATCTCCCCTGTCAAGGTCTCCTCTGATCTTACCACGTTCGCCTCCTACGTGAGCTCTCGGCGTACCTCCCACCTTCAAAGAGCCCGGAACGATCACAAATCTTACTTTAGTTCCTGACCCGACTGGCTTTGGCTTTTATATTCCTCCCTTACCCCCAGCCCTTGCCCCGTCTGCCAAGCTTACTTTCCCAGCTGTCTTTCTCTATGCTACCAAATTGTCAGAGGACTAGGCACCAAAACTGCCTCTGTTTTCCAGAACTCCCTCGTTTTTCCGTATGATATTTTTGCCCTAACCGAAACTAACCTAACTCCCAATATTAATAGCAGTGAACTTTTTTTAACGGATTATTCAGTTTTTCGTGCCGATACCTACGACGACAACTTAACCCCGTCTAACCGCGGCGTACTTCTTGCTGTGCGTACTCGTTTCGGCGCTACTTTCCTCACGTCTTCTAATTCATGCCTCCTCAATTTTGTCTGCGTTCAAATCCCGTTAACCAGCAAATTCCTATACGTCCTTTGTGCATACATTCGCCCCTCCCAACCGCTCGAGGCCTTCCAACTTGCCACCGATACGATCGACTCTATCTTCAGCACCCCAGGGCCCAACGACGAAATCATCGTTCTCGGCGACTTCAGTCTCCCCCATCTAGAATGGCTTCGACCTGACGACGATCTTCACTATAACCCCACCAACATCCTCTCCGACAGGGAAACCCTTTTTGTCGACCGCCTGTCCGGCTCTGGTCTCTACCAAATTAGTGGCATTACCAATAATCTTGGCAGACAACTCGACCTGGTCTTCTCCTCTGACCCTGTGAACTCGGTTGTATCTCAGAGCCCTCATCTTCTATCTACTCTTGACCAGTACCACCCTCCACTCTTCCTCACTCTTGGCCTTGTGCCCCCACCTCTTCACACCACTTCTGAGACTTCTTACCTCTTCAATTTCCGCCGAGGCGACTTTGGCAAGTTGAACCGCCTTCTCTCTCAATTGTCCCTTCTTTCCCTCTCAGCCGAGTCCAAGCTTCCCGTTGCTGATGCCCTCGACGTCTTTTATAGTGAACTCTTCGCGTGCCTGATCCAATCTTTTCCATATCAACCTCGGAGAGATCATGCTTTGCCCCCCCCCCCCCCCCCCCCCCCCCCCCCCCTGGTATAACAAAGGAATTCGATCCCTTCGGAATAGAAGGAACAAACTTTGGAAATTCTACCTCCTATGTCGTTCCACCTCCGACTTCTCCAATTCCCGCTCGGCGGCTTCCCTCTTTCCCGCACGCAGCGAATCTTCATATATCAATTACCTCAATTACGTGCAGTCAACCCTCGTCTCCGATCCCAAACGCTTTTATCAATTCATTAACTTTAAAAAGAAGTCCAGCGGTTACTCTTCTACCCTTAAACTCAATGTTACTTCTTCCTCCGAACACAATACAATAGCTAATCTCTTTGCTCACCACTTCAGTCAGTCTTTCAGTGAGCACTCATTAGATCCCGACTATAGCTATTTCCACTTTTTGGAGTCGCGTCCACAGACTTCCCATCAACATTGACCCTTCAATGGTTGCTACCGCCATTGCCGCCATCCCTGCCGATCATAACCCTGGCCCTGACGGTATCCCTGCTTTAATCCTTAAAAAGTGTGCCCAACACTTGGCCGGTCCTCTTTCCTCTATTTTTAATCTCTCCATCACCCGGGGTGTGGAAGGATTGTTTTATCATCCCCATCCACAAAAAGGACTGTAGGAGTGAGATATCCAATTACCGCCCTATTGCTAAGCTCTCCACCATTCCTAAACTCTTCGAAAGCATCGTTTACGAATGCTTGTTCTTTCACTGCAAACCTATCTTTTCTTAATCCCAACATGGTTTCCTTAAAGGCAGATCAACTACTACTAACCTCAACAACTTCGTCTCCAAAACCCTGTGTGCCCTTGGAAAACGCGACGAGGTTGACGTCATCGCGACTGACTTCAGCAAGGCATTTGACAAAATGTCACACAAATTAATTCTCTTCAAACTTCACTCCCTTGGCTTCAATCGGCGCCTTTTCTCCTGGATGAAGTCCTATCTTAATCACCGCCAGTACAGGGTCCTTTTCTGCAACTCCTTTTCCAACTCTTTCGTGGCCAACTCGGGGGTCTCTCAGGGTAGCCACTTACGTCCGTTGCTTTTCATACTGGACATAAATGACCCCCCTCCCCCCAGAGTATATTGCTTGTCTGGCGAACCTATTCCCCCGTTTCCTCTCTTGGCGATCTAGGCGTCATCTGCGATAGTGAACTTAACTTTCGCTAACACATTGACAGTGTGATTTCCAGAGCCAACTCCGCGCTAGGCTTCGTTAAGCGATGGTCTAAGGAGTTCCTTAACCGATACGTTGCCAAATCCCTCTTTGTCTCCTTCGTTAGGCCTCTCCTGGAATACGCTAGCTAAGTTTGGTCTCCTTACCAATCTACTAGCATCAACAGGATAGAGGCTATACAACGTAGGTTCCTTCGTTTCGCTCTACGCGAACTCCCCTGGTCTGACCCTCAAAACCTTCCGCCCTACGAAAACCGCCTTCGGCTCATTAACTTGTTGCCGCTATGGAAGCGGCTAGACCTTGCCGATATCACATTCATTCACCAATTGCTAATCGGCGAGATTGACTGTCCTTCTCCACTTGAGCGGATCCCTATCTACACCAATCCCGGTAACCTCCGCTCGGCCGCTCCCTTTCGCCCTCCGTACCATCGTACCAACTACGGTCTTTCTGAGCCCCTCACAAGAATGCTTCGAAGAGCCAACTCCCTCCTTTCCTTCGACTTTCACCTGGGCAACAATTCTCTCAGGCACCACCTAATTAGTCTCCCCTAATCTACCTTGACCTTTCCCTTCCTCCGTTTGTTTTTTTTTTTTTTTCCTTTAATTTAGTCCTTTAGGTTAGCACTTGACTTAGTTTACTTTCATGTAGTAAGCATATGCTTATAAAGGACTGGAGAAAGGTAACAATACTTAATAGTCAGTTTTTTTTCAATTTCTGACCATTTATTTCTTTTCTGATGGTAAAGCTGGGATTTTACAAAAGTTCTCAGTTCGTCAGTTTTTCCAACAAGCAAGCTATCAACAACTTCTATTTCTCTATTTCTGATAACAGCTTCCTCCGATTGTTTTGGTGAAGTATAAACATATTTCGGAATTTTTCGAAGTAGTGGTTTTTCCTCACACGATTGCGGACTTTCATTTGCCGGAAATTGCCATTCACATACATCAGTAGCTACAGGTACCGAAGGTATTTTATAATCCCTAATATAGGTTATATCTTTTGTATTTTTAAGCTATTGCATAGCTTTTATCGCAGGCTCTGAGCGCGGGGACCGAATGTAAAAATTCCGTAACGAAAAAAAACCTAACACCCCCCACTCCAACCGGCACAGTGGTGCGGCGTTGAGAGCCGTGTATCGTCGTTTCAGTTCGGCAGACTTCGGCACGATGTTTGGGTGCGTGCGACTAGACGGATGCGTGTAGACTGTACGAAGCTCGCACGGATAGAGACGAGCTGCTCCGAAATCGGACGAATACGTAAACAGCTGTTTGTGAGAAAGTATATAGGTGTATAGGTATCTATGATCCATGTACAACAGTGAATAGCTGTACTCGTAAAACTTGTGTATAAAGTGTTTTAAATATGAATAAACAAAGTGAATTTATTAATGAAAGAAGTGATGAAAAAATAGTGAAAGAAAATGAGTGAGTACACTATATACATACATTTTTAATTATAGAAACTATTAAACCAAACACGTGTACTATTTAGTACCTTTGTTATTTGTGTAATTACACTATTTATACCTAATTATTTATATTTATTATTTATACGAAGCTATTTTTGTTTTATAGAGAAAAAGAACTGAAAGAGCTAAAAAAAAAAGAAATAGTGAACGTCAAAGGGCATATTATCAGCGTCAGAAAGATTTAAAGAAAAATGAAAAAAATGAAAAAAAAGAAAAAAAAAGAAAAAGAAACAGTACCAAAATCAAATGCTGAACGTCAAAGGAAATTTCGTCAACGTAATGCAGAAAAATCTTACGTGAATATGTAATTTGATTTAATAATAATACATAAAAACAAATTGTAATATATGCCTCAATATTATTTAATAACTTTACGATTTCCTCATTTTTGTCACAGGAAAAGACGAAAATTGGACAGTAATGAAGAGAATGTACAACGTAGGGCTGTTCAAAATATAGAAAATGTAACGCTACAAGAAAATCAGTTTCACCGCCAACAACTTCGACTTTATGAACAGCGTAATGAATGCATTACTCCCGAAGTTATTCTACACAGGAACACAGAAATTCCTGGCGATGGTAATTGTGTATTCCACTCGCTTATAAGTGTTTTACAACTTCAAATTGAGACTTGTGACTTGAGAAATCAGTTACGCGATTCACCCTATTTAAACTCCTGATAAAAAATCAGAGCGGTTGACAAATTTTCTTTCGGAAAAATTGAATTTAAAAATGAATAATGATCCACAAGAATCGACAACAAAATATGGGACCACTATTGACGCGGTATTTTCTAGATATTTAGAAGACATTAAGTCTCAAACTTATGTTTCTTATTTTAGTTACCATAAACCTATCGTTTCAATGATAAACATTCCTGAATAACCTACATGTATTGTAAGATAAATAAAAAAGAATATTTTAAATCAACAATATTATCTTCTTATTTTTGAATAAATGCTATGCAATAGCTTTACCGCGGCAGTCCTCGAGTGCCACACGTATTTTTTTTAACTACTATAATAGTTGCTCAGATCCAGAAATTTCTTCTCTTGGTCTTGTAAGCATTTTTTAACTGTAGTTTTTTTGTTTCCTTTGACTGACCTTCTCTTAAAATTGTGTCACACAAAGGATCAACACAAACTTCCTTGTATTAACATATATTTGCAGTAAGGGGGGAGATACCTGTAAACACTCAAATTTTGCTTGATTTTCATTAATTTTGTTTTAAATGGAGGAGTTATTATATATTTTTGAATATTTGAATATGATTTATTTATACTTTAAAATAATGCAAAAATTTTTTTTTTTTTGTAATTGTTACAAATGTCGGATGTACATTAACTTCTTTCGGGAAGGTCGCAGTTAGACGTCTTAAACTGCTGATATTGCAGGTTCTGTTCTATTGGTATGAAAACGAAAAACCAAAATTTGTTTAGTTTATTTTTAGCATAATTTCCATATGAACCACAAAATGAGTGAAAAACCATTTTTTTCGTGAAATAAAACAATCGAAAAAAAATGAATTTTTTATCGAATTTTTCGATTGTTTTTGCTTCGAAAAAGTTAATTTGTAAACAAATTTTCAAAAACATGTAGCTTCATATCATAAATAATGCTATTAGAAAGATAGGTACAACATATCTGGAAGATCGATCAATAACTTTTTGAGTTATCGTGTCAGCAAATGCTAAAAATATGGTTATGAGAAAAACGCGTTTAAAGTTTAAATATTGGAAGATTAAATGATTATAGTGACTTACCAATTAATCAGCGATTCCAGCGCCGTATACTGGTCCTTCTGTAGCTTCGTATAGCTCATTTTGTTCAGCAAGTTGCTGTTGACGTGCTTGATGAAATTGAAGTTTCCAACAATACAAAGGCTAAAAGGTAAGGGAATTTAAGAGACAGGTAAAGAGAGCTGACCGCTTACTATGCCTGCGTCAGCGCTCGAACGTAAACAATAGGGGCGTCACGGTTAATACGCTATAATGTAAGAAATACTC
Organism: Tolmerus cingulatus; assembly: GCA_959613345.1. Taxonomy (NCBI): domain Eukaryota; kingdom Metazoa; phylum Arthropoda; class Insecta; order Diptera; family Asilidae; genus Tolmerus; species Tolmerus cingulatus. Next base: position 257,909 of record CAUIJO010000047.1, read on the forward strand.
GAAATCACATTCCAAAATTTTTGTGACATATTCTTAAAGGATCATATTAACATTTTATGACAAAAAAAAAACATTTTTTCAATATTATATAGATATCTCCCCCCTTAAATTATTTCGGAATTGCATCTATTGTAAGAAGTTTGCGAGTGGAATATTCAGAAACGTCTTTGGGAAAAAAATGTTTCTCGCAAACATACATTTGTTTTTGCACATAATCGTTGACCATATGTTTTAGCTAAACTCCTTTTCTATTGTCAAACTGTACCTTAAAAAAGGAAATAGCTGAGCCCGGATTATGCCTATTAAAGCAATTTTTAAAATCGCAACAGTAAGTCATTTTCGTTAACCTACAAGAATGCCAATTGTCGTCCAAAATCGAAAAAATCTCAAAATGAGTACAAATATCTAGAGAAGAAGGCTAAGTGAAAGTCAGAGTTGTCAATACAATAGTTTGCAAATACGATGTGGAAGCTGAACGAGAATGCCTGAAACAAAAATAACATATTAATTTTTTTACCCTATTGTACTCGAAATACTTACCATAGCCCTGAACTGTGAACTTACCAAAACGCGCTCATTGTTCTCGGTCACTTGCAGTCGTTCCCTTAAAGCTGTCGGTCGTTACGCCCGTAAAGTCGCCGAGTTGATAAGCCGCAGAGTAGCTAAGCCGTTGATAAGCCGTTGTGTTAAACCGTCGGGTTAAGCAGCTTCCCCTTGCGCATAGTGACCGAGAATTATAAAGTTATTGTTTATAAAGTTCGTTTTATACTTCGAAGTGCTTTCCCCCGCGAGTCATAAATGTAAATTAACATAGGATATTTTCGGAATAATAATTAACTAAATAAAAGTAATATAAATAAGCTTACCGTTTTGAATTCAATATTAATTCAAAATGAACTCGCATTGAACTCACGAATTATAAAATAAAAAATAAAAAAATTGACTCAACTTTCCGTGGTTTCGCTAAATCCTAGATCCCACATACGATATTGATTATTTAACAATTAAAATAATCAAATATTTTTATATCCAGTACGCCATCCAAAATAATACCCATTCCAAATATTAAAGTCAAATCAAGCGTCGCATACAAAATTACAGTCATCTTCCAACAGAATCTTCCATATGAAGTGCAAGGAACACCAAACCAGGCGACTCCTTTTTATTTGGACTTCGATCCGCGAAGGTCTCTGCTGGTTGCTTATATGTAAGAGTGCCATGGTTGAATTCTTAGAACTCGAAAGCCCCAGTGAATGAAATCTGTTTGGGTAAGATATTATTCGTTTGCTGCCTTTTGAAGTGATTCGACGGATATTTTCGACTGGATATTCTGCCACATATTGCATTTTGGACCTGTGATTGCGAACTTGGAATGTTTTTTATAGAACTTCGATTTGACATTTTCTGAATTTTTGTATTGATTTCGAAAAGAGTTTACCCTTCGAAATTAATTTGAATTTTCAAAAGTATTGTTTTATATCTTGTTTTCGTTTTGAAGAATATTGGAAGGATCCGATTTATTTTAATTGTTTTGTTTTTTTAATTTTTTTTTTATTAAGTTTGACTTGGAAAAGAACTAAATGTATTATTGTGTCGCGCCAAGGTTCAGGTAATCATTTTCCTGGGAGACGATTTTTCCAGTTCCCTAAGAAAAATTAAGATTTGTATCATGTTTTGGTTGAAGTTATAGGCGAGTCCGCTGTTATACTTAAAACCAGGAAGCAACCTTATATTTGCCATGCACATTTTGAAGATAAACGTGTGGGAAAAAAATATTTGAAAAAAGGGCCGATTCCTTCTCTTCTTTTGGGCACTAATTCTTCTGAAAATATAATAAGAGAGGAAGTCACTTCTCGCTTCGATCCTATAAAGGCAACGTAAACATATTCGAGAAAAACAAATGGTAGAGCCAATAGACTTCACTGTGGAAGAGTTAAACGCCTGTTCCAAGTGCGTGCCATCCATTGACAAATGCACCGACAATGAAATTGTTTGTTCCAACTGCATGAATGAAGCATTTGAAAGCCAATAAGTATTACATGAAAAATATGAAAATGATTTAGCAACAATTTAAAAAGTTTAAGCTACAAAAAGGTTTGACAGCTGTTACTCGAGGAGGTAAGATGATTGAGAAATTAAAATATTTGAGAGGGTAGCCCTAGCACAGTTGCGGGCTAATGACTAAAAATAGACGCATGAGTTTGTTTAGGGTGTTGCGCTATTGTTTGTGGTGTCGCCGGATCGGATTCCTCTGGGATGAGACAAAGGGTAATAAAGCTCGTCTGAGCGTGTGCGCCAGAGTCTTATCTCGTTGGGTTCCTTCGGGACGCGAAGGAGTTGCACCGCAATAAAAGGAGTTAAGCGCCTGAGCAAAACGGCCAAGGTGCAAGGTAGCGAGGCACTTCATTCGAGGAAGAAATTGCAAAGTGAAAAGTAGAGCGCAGAGAAAGTTTGTCAAAAAGGAGATAAAGTGAAAATTGTGTTGAGCCTTATTTTGTGAGTAGAAGTAGTTTTGTTATATTTTGCATGTAGTTATAGTAGATTGGTAAATAGTAGAAGTAGGTGAACGAGTGATCCATTATGTTTGATTGTGATTCACCATGAGGCATGTGTTGCCTATAGGGAATGGTGAAGGGTGCCCGGCCGGAGTATGTCTCCGAGGAAGTGCCAGGACCCGTCATATATGGGATGTGTTCCCATGGTGTGTGTGTGGGGCGTATATCGCCCACCGGACGTAGGTCGCGCTGCGCAGTCCGGGGTTGGGGACTGTGTGACCCCTTTATGTGGGAGGTTTGGATCACCTCCGTAAAAATGGAACGTGTGTGTGTTAGCTGCTTTGCTCACTGAGTTTTGTACTCAAGATGTGTTTTTGTTTATTTGCAGGGCAGGCGGTAGTAACAGCTTCGGCGTCCTCAAAATGAGTTAAGATTAAGTAAAACAAATGTAAATGGTTAAAAATTAAAATCCTTATGTGAAACAAAAGACTTGGAGTATCTTTTCTCTCCTTCTTTAAGTTGGGGTTTTAATACAGCTAACAAGAATAAATTTTGGAAAAACAAGGCAATTCATTATAAGAAAAAATATGATGTGTTGAACACAACCACTGGTTTTAATTTGAACAGCCGGATTGATGTTCCATCCAAGCCAAATGATAATGCAAAAATATTTTCAAAAGCAATTTTATGTTTGGGAAATAATGCTTACACAGATGCGGAGAAATGATAGTCTCAGTGTATATATTTTCGATCATCTATAGCATATTGTTTTTGAAGAGTTGTTTTAGGTTTTCATTTGCCCTCCATTGCCTCACTTCATAACTGGATCAAAATAAAAAGATTATCCCAGGACCTGATTAGTCCGGTCTTATCGAAATTAGTAAGGCTTACTCTAAGAAATGTTTACTGAAATGATATAAGAAACTGCTTTGCCTATACAATTGTAATACTCTTACATAATATTATGTACTGCACTTATCTTAAGTAATATTACATATCAGGTAGTATTTGGTTTACTGCAAATTGCGTAATTTGTCCTTTATGAAATTGAATACGATTACAATTTGGTATGTAATTTTACAAAATAAAAGGAATATCAAACAGAGTAAAGTAAATCATTTACTCTGAATAGTGTAAATTTTACTTATCGTTTAGTAATCTAGTACTTTTATGTAAGCAATATTCTTATTTTTTAATTAGGAATTCCTAGTATGAAGCATTTGGGCTTTACTACTGTGCGGTTGGAAAACTTGGTAATTGTTCAAATAATTGCACACTTTTTCGGATGTTGTTTTCAGTTAATAAATAATCTTCAATCTATGCAATATGTGTAAAACTCAACAAAACCGGTGCCAAGTTATTTGACAAATTACCAAGCGTTACAACACGCAAAGTTGCAACTCTTATATGTGCCTGCATCACAACACAAGGATAATTGTTAATTAAAAAGCAAAATTATTGTAGTTGATGTTTGCCTGAAAGCGGATTGAAATTAAAAGACAAAATCCAAATATGATATAATTCATATAATTCATACATATATACCCAATTCTTTTTTCACACGGTATTTTTTACACGGCCTAGATTTAAGACTCTCTCGAAAAAACAGTGTGCCATTTTTAGACGATTTCATTAGATTTAGCACGATTGAAAAAAGCCATTTGAATGTAATTTTGAAAGAAAAATATATGTTAGGAAATGTGAAAGGTGGGAAATTGATTTTAAGTAAAAACCGCTTGGACAATAAAATCTACTTTATTTTTACGATCTGTACTGCTCCGAGGTTCGCACAAGTAGGAGGAGGCTTACAATTTTTAACTTGTCCTGGCTAGTAGCTAGATACAGTCATTGACAAAATTGAAGATGAAGTTTACTATAATTTTAGGCAAATTAATGAGATCAAAATTAGCATCTTGATGAGTTAGCTTCGCTTTAAACATTCCGCCCGCCTCGTGTGTCACGACCAGATGTAGATTACTAGTAAGCCGCCCGCCATGAGGAATAATAAGAGATTAAAGTATCTATTAAGAGAAGATAATAGATAATCAGTGAACATGTTATGAACATGCTGTGAGGTAATTAAGTTAAGCTTTTAGCATTAGCTTTAGTGTGGTATTTAGTTTTCGGTTTTGATTGTGCTCACTGTAAGGACACAAAGGTTAGTGACTGGGCGTTTAAAGTAGCCGTCTTTAAAACGAACAGTAACGACTCGAATTTCGTTGTCTTGTCCAGGATGAAGAGCCACCACTCTGCCCAGGAGCCAGCGTTGAGGAGGCAAATTGTCGTCCGTAATTAGTACCAAATTGTTAAGTGCTATGGGTTCCGTGGGGCGTTGCCATTTATAACGCAGTTACAGACTACAAAGATACTCTTTGTACCACCTGTTCCAAATGCTCTCATACATGTGTTGCACCATTTGCCAACGATTAAATCGGTTCGTAGATACATCGAAAACACTTGGTTTCGGAATGGCCAAAGGACTTTCGCCTATCAAAAAATGAGCAGGCGTTAGAGCACTAAGATCAGACGGATCATCTGAGATAGCTTGCAGAGGGCGTGAATTGAGGCAAGCCTCGATTTGTGCCAGTAGAGTTAGCATCTCTTCAAAAGAGAGTAAATTATTGCGAACTGCAAGTTTTAAGTGGTGCTTCAGGGCCTTGACACCAGCTTCCCAGAGATCTCCTATATGTGGCGAATAGGGAGGTATAAAATGCCATTCAGTACCTTCCTTCATGGTAGTTTGAGCCAGCGTAGATTCATTCATTACTTGCCGAAGATGCTGAGAAAGTTCTTTGTCGGCAGCTACGAAGTTACGACCATCATCGCTATATATGCGGGCACAGCGACCACGTCGACTAACAAAACGACGAAAAGCGGCGATAAAAGCTTCAGCAGTCAGATCCATCACCAGTTTTAAGTGAATAGCTCGAGTAGAAAAACAAACGAAACAGGCAACGTAGGTTTTAAGCTTGATACGAGAACGGCCTTTAATAAGCTTGATGATGAAAGGACCGGCAAAGTCTACCCCAGAATGCAAAAATGGTTTAGCAGGACGAACGCGATCGACCGGAAGATCTCCCATAAGTGGGATATGAGAGGTTCCTTGAAATCTGCACCAAATACCAGACCGTCGTATAAATTGTTTCATTTATTCCTGCCATTTATTATCCAGTATCTGCCACGGACATGCTGTAGAGTTAGTTGCGTTCCTCCATGTAAGGTTTTGCACTGGGAATATGCAATTATCAGCTGCGTGATATGACTTTCAGCGAGCAAAATCAAGGGGTATTTTTCATCATCTGATAAGATCGCATGCTTCAGGCGTCCACCTACACGTAGCAATGATTTCTCGTCAAGTTTTGGATTGAGAATACGCAGCTTGCTGTTCGATGATAGATTAGCTTTCTATCCTTCAACAGATTCTTGATTTCAGAAGCAAAAGTTTGACGCTGAATTAACCTTATCCACGACTCTGACGCAAAGCAGATTTCCTCACTTGTTAGAATAGCAGAGCGTTTAACCTTTGATTGAGCCTTACAATTGTTAAAAAATCGATAGCAGTAAGCTGTAACCCAGAAAAGTCGCATTAAGTCTGAAAATCGGTCCAGAAAGGTTGAGATGAAATTATCTGGTGCAGTACTCGCCGGAGAGGTTGTCGAAGTACAGCTAATACGAAGTTCTTCGTCATGTTCTCCAGTCTGGGAAATCTCGTTGTCTGTGGGCCAGTTGGTAAAAGGATTTCTGAGCCACGAGGGTCCTTGCTGCCACAGTTGAAAGAGTGACAAGTCTGCGGCTGATATTCCTCGTGTGATGCAATCGGTAGGATTATCCTTGGAAGAAACATGCGTTTGGTGAATTTTCATGAACTTTAGCGACCCTATTGGCCACATAAACTTTTCGTTTGGAGGGATGTGCCCGTAACCATGCCAAAACGATGATGGAATCCGTCCTAGTGCCCATCGGGACACTATAAAGATTTAAGTTTCTGTGAAGATAGGAGAGAAACTCTGCTAGCTACGCAGCGCCGCATAATTCTAACCTTGGTAAGAATACTGTTTTAAGGCGGCTTACGCGAGTTTTTGACGCAAGCAGATGTACTTGAATGTTGTTATCATCATATAAGACTCTTATATATAATAAATCGCAGCACCATAATTAGCTTGAGAAGCGACGCAGAATCCATGCAGCTCTATAGATAAGCGAGAGCTTTTTGTACAGATCCATCAAGGTATTTTCAGGTCATTAATTTGCAGAAGTTGTCGTTTATAGTAGAGCCATTCAGCATTTAAATCGGAGGATAGCTCTACATCCCAGTCAATTTATTTGTCCACAGTGTTTGAAGAAAAATTTTAGCAGCTACAATCACTGGAGCTAGCCATCTACAGGGGTCATAAAGTCGGCTAAAAGGTCTGTTAAAACTGACCTCTTTGTAGAAACAGGGGAGTTAGAAAGATGCATATTAAAGCTGAAGGTGTCAGAATCAGGACTCCAACCGACTCCTAACGCCTTCATTTGAGAATCGCTAAAGATTTTTTAAAGCCTCCTTTTCTCAGTAATTCATCCAGTTCAGAGCGTAAGTTTATGGCTTCGTTGACATCGAAAGCGCCAAAGAGGGCATCGTCTACGTAGAAATTTTGAAGCAGAATTTCTGAAGAACTCGCATATTCAGTTTTATAATCATTAGCCAATTTCTGCGAAACTTTGCAGGCCAAGTACGGTGCACATGCGGTTCCGTAAGTGACTGTAAGTAGTCTATAGCTTAATACTGGCTCCAGTGGTGAATTCCGCCAAAATATTTGCTGGAAATCAGTATCAGACCGATCGACTAGAATTTGCCTAAACATTTTAGCAATGTCACAGTGTAAAGCAAAGGATAAAATCGCCATCTAGTTAAAACAAGAACTACGTCATTTTGAAAGTTTGGCCCAATAAGGAGAATATCGTTAAGTGAGAGACCAGTTGAAGTTATTTGCGACCCATTAAAGACCACATGCAGCTTCGTAGTTGTAATGTTTGGTTTAAGAACTGCGTGGTGTGGCAAAAAATAAGAGATTGCAGAGTTATCGTCCTCATTTTTACTCTACTCCATAAGACCCAGAGATAAATATTCTTGAATAAAATCGGCATATTCTTTGAAAAGCTCAGGATTTTGAAGAAAACGTCTTTCCATGCGAAGCAACGCACCCATGGCTGCCTCTTTCGAACTACCTAGCGGGGGATGATTCGACTTAAAGGGAAGTTTCATAACATATCTTCCATCCTTAAGCCGATAGTTTTGGAGCTTTCGGTTGGTAATCTTTCAACAATTTTGGTTTTTGTCTTGGGTTAGTCGTAGGTGGTATTGCAATAGTTTTGGTTCGTGCCTTGAGCATGTCGCAGCTTTATGTTGGTCATATTACAATAATTTCGGCTTGTGGCTAGGGTGTGTCGGAACTTTATGTTAGTGATATTGCAAGAATTTTAAATGAATTGGCTTGTGTTGTGGTTGTGTCGCAGCTTTATGTTGATGATCTTGCAAGAATATTAAAACCATTGGTTTGTGTCGGAGCTCTATATTGATGATCTTGCAAGAATGTTTGTGCCGTTGCTGTGTCGGAGCGTTGTGTTGATGATCTTGCAAGAATTTTAAAGACACTAGTTTGTGTCCTGAATGAGTCACAGTTTAGTGGTATCATTTTGAACTTCTGGAGTTTTGCAACAGATGGTGCTATAAATATTAAACAATTCTCAAAGCAATATATTTATGTAGTGCATATTAAGAGACAAAACAAAAACAGAAATACAGTTTTGATTTAATCCCCCACCGTTTACCAAAAAAAGGGTCTATTAGACCCTGTTGAGTGCTCTGCATTCGTAGTTCTAAAACGAATTTCTTTTAAAGTGAATATACATATATTTACTAGTTGTTAATAAGTGACATTGAAGTGAATTAAATATAAAGTGGAAGTTGAAATTAAATATAAAGTTATTAATAATAAAATATAAATATGTGCAGCACAGCAGCGGCCAAATTTAATTCATTTTCCTTCAAGGAATCTATTGGATGTAAAAATATGATAAACACATTTCATCAAGTCCTGGACGTTCTAAAAATTGAAACGAAGTATGGACTAAAAATTGTTCTGGAATTGTCGAATAACAGACTGTTTTTGCCGCAACGATTCACCTCGAAGCCGCAACAATACTGGAAAGCATGAAGACATAGCAATTCTATATAGTTAAAAAAGGAACCGTAGGAAGGACATTCAATTTGCAGCTGGAGACGTTAGAGGGATTCCAGAAATTAGCAGAGGCAGCCGCAGCAGAAGCAGAAACAGCAGCAGCAGCAGCATTGTCAACACTACCTATTATGCAGGAGGAATGAAATACCTCATTAATGGATATATTTAGTTTTGACCATCGGAAACTTTGAGTTTTTGTTTTTCGTGTTTTGCATGTGTTAATATTGTTGGAGGCTTTTTATTTGCACTAAATGAAAAACACAATTGTCTAGTATGTATAGTTTAATATTTTTCTTATATTAATCAACACAATGTTCACTCTGATTTATAATTTAACAAACTCTGAATACTTTAATTTATCTTAAATAAGAACTCTAATTTTACTCTCACTACTTAAGGGACTTGCGCTGCTCTGCTGTCGCACACGGAATGGGAAGAATCCTGGCCGCAGCTGACAGACCATGTGTAGAAGTATTAATACCCTAGCAGCATGGTAACACTATTAGAGGTAACAATGTAGCAGTATGGTAACACTATTAGAAGATAATTTAGTTGTTTAGAGTAGAATTCAAAGGAAGCGAAAACCTTGTTTCCTCGTACTAACCCTTCTGCGAAGGAGTAGAAGCAGCTAGCCTGGGTGGGTCACGGCTTACAGAGCGTTGGCTCGTGAGTTAGTGTCAGAGAAAAGGGCATCCAGGCTAGTTGGCTTCGGCGCAAGGAGCTTAAAGTGTTCGATCAATATTTATATATTGTGGTTTTTATATTCTTCTATATCTCAGAAGTGGGATACCTATCCGCATAGTGTCGCAAGTAGTAAAAAAAAACAAAGAAGAAAAACAATAGGTGACGTGAACAATAAGTATTGTGGATAAAAGTTGAGGGTGGAAAGTGAACATGAACAATAAACGCAGTCATGGTCGCGCGCGTCGCTGCGAGAACAAAGAAAATACGGATCCCTCGAAAATTGTTGCACCCCTCGCTACCTCCACCACGGGGCCGATCGCGGCTACGCCGCCGTTGCAAGCAGGTAGCATTGAAGACTCCCTCTTAGCTAGGGAAAACGCATTACTTAGGCGCGAGCTTGAACTTGTGAGAAAGGAAAACGAACTAAGTAGGCGTGAGTTTACTGTTTCAGATAACACTAACACCAGCTTTCGCATCAGTGTAAGGGAAGCTGGTGGAGTGATTCCCCGCTTTAGGGGTAGTAAGAGTTGTGCTACGGACTGGGTGAAAATTACTGAGGATTTCCGGGCGGTGTATGCGTGGGATGATCGCACTACTTTGTTTTACGCAGTTTCTCAGCTCGAGGGTGCAGCAAAATACTGGCGAGAGAGCCAGCATTTTTCCAATTGGGAAGAATTCAAAACAAAGCTGCTTATTGCGTTCCCCTCGATCATCGATGAGTCGGCAGTGCATGTCGAATTAATGACAAGGAGAAGGAGCAAAGGGGAATCCATCGAGTCCTTCTTCTATCAAATGGTGGCAATAGCGAAGAAAGCATCGCTTGCTGATGCCACCATAATGAAATATATTATTTCTGGACTAAATGACAGAAATTTAATAAACGTTGTGGTTGCAGCGAATTGTACGTCGCTGTCAGCATTGTTAGTGCAAATTAAAATTTATGAGTGCATAGCGGCGCAGGAAAAGTCCCGCGAAAATCTTGCGGGGCGCAACCCGAGGTGGGAGGACTTCCCTAAGAAACGCCTTGGAGCTGCTGCACCTGCTCCCCCGGCAAAATTTCAAAGGGCAAACAGTAACAGTCCTTTAAATAATAGATTGCAATTCGGCAATTGGTTTAAATGCGGACAGAGGGGACACAAGGCAAATCAATGTCAGCGACCAAACATGACTTGGCGATCAAGACCTCAGGCGACGTCAACGGTGGCGTTTGCTCCGGGGAGAGTCAGTTATAATAGCCAATTTGGTCACGTTAATTTAGTTTCCAGGGAAAATGAGTATACTAGATATGTAGAATTAGGGGGCGTGCGTTTGCTGGCCTTCTTGGATCTGGGGAGCGCACTAACAACAATTCGAGAGTCAGACGCAATCGCATTTAAATTGTTTTTTGAGCCGTCTAAAGCGAAATTAATGGGATTTGGAGGAGGCTCCTGCAATGCATTGGCAGAATTTCGAAAATCCCTTAAAATCGGTAGTGTGGAAGTGGAAATAGCTGTTATGGTGGTACCCGACCATTGCCAAGAAACACCGATGATCGTTGGGCAAAATTTTTGGGACAGTCCAGGTGTTTTAGTCACGAAACGTAGGGGGAAATTTGATGTTGTGAGTGAGCCTATTGTCGCGAGTGAGCGGAGTGAGTTTATAGAGCACAGGAGCTTAACGGCTAATCAAATGGTCATCACTCGCAGAGAAATCAACCCATCAGATGTAAATACGGGAGCATCAATAGGTAAGGGAACACTAAATAAATTAGTTGACTTGTTGAATCGGTTTCGCGACGCGGTTGCTTTAAACATTACTGAGCTTGGGAAAGCTAAATCAGTGCAGATGAAGATACAATTAAAGTCGGAAGATATCGTAAGATATAAACCGTACCGAACGCCGTATGCCCAACTAGATAACGTGCGGAAATTGGTTGATGAACTGTTATCTAACGATATAATCGAACCTTCGGTCTCAGAATATGCAAGCCCCGTGGTATTAGTAAACAAAAAGGATGGCTCACTACGGATGTGTGTAGATTATAGGAAGTTAAACGCAATCACAAAACGGGAAAATTTTCCGACCCCGAATGTTGAAGAACAATTAAATAGTTTAACCGGGAAGTCCGTTTTTTCAACATTGGATTTGTTAAGTGGCTGCTATCAGGTGCCGATTGCAGTTGATAGTAAATATTTAACATCGTTCATAGCGCCTGAAGGACAATACCAATTTAATAGGATGCCATTTGGTTTAACTAATGCGCCGGCAGTGTTCATGCGACTCATGAGTAGTGTAGGAAATAAAATGTCTTCCAGGGATATAAATATTTATTTGGATGACATTCTATTATCATCAAACAACATAACGACAAATATTAATTTACTTGAAGAATTTCTGAAAATTCTAATCGATGAGGGTCTCACAATTAATTTAAAAAAGTGTGTGTGTGCGTGTTCTTCGCTGATACTGTTAATTATCTTGGTCACGTGGTTACCAAAAACGGTGTAATTCCGGGAAAAACCAAAATTAAAGCCGTAAGTGAGTTTCCAACACCATCCTCAGTTAAAGAAGTTAGAGCATTTTTGGGGTTAAGCGGCTACTTCCGCAAGTTTGTTCCTAACTATGCGTGCATTGCGTCACCACTCAATCGGTTAACAAAGAAGGACGTGACGTTTCAATGGGGGGCAGAAGAGCAAAAGGCATTCTTGAAACTGAAAGAAAGTCTCTGTTCTGAGCCGGTACTTGCCCTTTATAACCCTCAAGCGCATCATGAAGTACATACAGACGCAAGTAGCATTGGTATTTCGGGTATACTAATGCAGATTTCCAGCACTAATAAAAGCAATCCGGTAGCGTACTTTAGTCGCAGTTGCAGTGAGCAAGAAGCGAAATGGTCAAGCTTCGAGCGGGAGGCTCTTGCAGTCGTTGAAAGTCTCGAAAGATTCAAATACTATCTGTTGGGGAAAAAATTCACGATCATCACAGACTGCAGCGCACTGAAGGATAGTCATTCAAAACGCGACCTTATTCCCAAACATGCTCGATGGTGGCTAAAAATTCAGGAGTTTGACTTTGACATAAAACACCGCGCAAAAGCGGGTAATAAACATGCTGATGCGCTTAGCCGAAATCCGGTGGGAGAATCCCAGGACGTGGAAGAGGCAAGTTTGCCAGTAATGGCGATTGGAGTATCGCAAGAAGATTGGATTGCTTCACTGCAATACATGGATCCAGAGCTGAAGGAAATACGAGACATCCTCAACAACCAAATAAAAGTAAGCCGTGAAAAAAGTAACTACGCAAAACAATTTGTCGTTAAAGATAAGCGACTGTATCGACAAATGGAGAATGGTCTCAAGTTTGTTGTGCTTAAAGGACTACGGTGGAGGGTAATAAACTCTGCGCACGATAGCTTGCTTAACAAAAGAGTGTCATGGCAAAGATTGGGAAGAAAATTTGCTAGCAGTCCAATGGGGGCTTAATAATCATAAGCACAGGATAACAGGGAAGAGTCCCCATGAGTTGTTGTTTGGATACAAGCCTCGGAATATAATGGCGAATAAGCTTGCTTTAGCCTTGCAAGAAGAACTTAAGGAAGATGTACAGCAACATGAGGAGGAAATCAATGCTATACGGGAAGAAGCTGCAAAAAGGATCGCAACAAACCAGGAACAGCAGGCAGCAAAATACAACACAACACATCGAGGTCCATCAAAATACAACGTAGGTGAAACATCCCTCAACGGGCCAATCAAGGAAACTTCTTAAGCGATACAGCGGCCCATTTGAAGTGCTGGCGATCTTGCCCAATGAGCGCTATAGAATTGGAAACTGTGAGATGGTAAGAGTATCGGGACGAACATTCCGGTCTGTATATGCAGCGGATAAGTTGAAGGCGAGGTACAACCTAGATTCATTCGCCTTTAGTGAAATTAGCTCTGATGAAGAGGAATGAGAAAAACAAATAATATGAAAACACACAAAATAGTCTCCTTTTTATATATATATTTTATTTAACTTAGCACCGCCGATCCGTGATGGTCGGCCACTTGAACTTGAGTGCCCGAATCGTTAATCTATGCCCATGAAGTTGGGCGCATTTCTTCCATGTCCTGAGAGGACAGTCCCGTCTAAAATTTCTTTTTCTTTAGTAGCATGAAACATATCTAGGTTTACAATATATTCTAGGTTTACAACATATTCTAGGTTTACAATATATTCTAGGTTTACACAACATATTCTAGCTTTACAATATATTCTAGGTTTACAACATATTCTAGGTTTACAACTCGGCCAATCTGGCACATTGATCGGCCTCGATCAAAAGACAATATTCCAACAAAATAATACGAATCATTATATACTACATTCATTCGGTCCACCTTGGGACCCATTGTTAACAATATTTAGACAATAAGCAAGTACATACTATTAAATACTACGTTACGCATTTGGACTATCCGGTTCTCCGTCATCTGGAATAGCACCTGAATCTTCAATGCTAACCCCTCCGCCAGGACATCCAGCGGCCCACCTCCGCATCCGATTCGCCTCAATTACGCCATCATAAGGCAATTGCGTCAACTGGCAGTTGTCGATGTCCCGGATAACATACCTATCATTTCCCAAAACCTTATGCACAATGTAAGGCCCCCTGTAGCGGGGTACAAACTTCTTATTTGTTCCCACCGCAACGTCATTGTTCCTTATAACCATAATGTCATTCTCGGCGTACACCTTAGCTTCGGTACTGTTTTTCAGAAAGTATTCTAAATTGTACTCCTGGCTCCTACCGATAGCCACGGCCGCATTTGATCTAATAGAGGACAAACTTCTATTAATCTTAGTTTCGAATTTGCTAGACAGATATTCGGTTAGCTCGTCAATGACCTCGCCACGCTGCTCCATTCCGAACAGCAACATGCTCGGACTATTACCAGTAGAGGAATGGACAGCATTATTCGTAGCATACTCAACTTGAAGAAGCTTAGCCGACCAGTCAGCATGGCTAATTGATTCACTCAATTTCCCCAACATTGCTTTAAGCACCCGATTCACCCGCTCGACCTGCCCGTTAGCTTGGGGTGAAGCAACGGCAACCCTTACATGTAATATGTTTCGTTTCAACAAAAAGTCCTCAAATTCCAAGGAGGTGAAAGCCGTGCCACGATCCGACACAATTCTGCGAGGCCTACTGTAGTAGGAGAAATATTTATCCAAAGCAGCAGTAACCTCACGAGTACTAGTGGAATTGGTAGGATATAACTTAACAAATTTAGTGAAGGCATCCACGACAACCAATATATGCTTTCGTTTAGAACTAATACAAGGCAATGGACCAAAATGGTCTATATGAATTGTATCAAACGGCAGAGGCACCTTCGGAATATTAAAAAGATTACGCTCTTTTACTCTCAATGGCACGGCATACATTAAACACTTCATGCAACTTTTAATAAACCGTTCAATCTTTCCTCGCATACCAGGAAACCAATAATGCTGACTGACTTTATGATAGCATTTATCTACACTTTGATGTCCCATTTTTTCATGTATGATTCTGATAATATTACATTCCATTTCCACCGGCACATACAGGAGCCCTTGATTATCACTCTTGCTTTTATAAACCACTCCATCGATCAATTCAAAACCCTCTACAGTGGTCACCATCAATTTCTCCCGTAAACCCTTTACAACATCGTCCCTTTCCTGAGCAACTCGGATTTGAAAGTCCACATCTTCAACAACGGACAGGGATGCGACCTGAAACCTACTCAGTGCGTCAACATGACCCATAGAAGAACCACCTCGATGCTGAATAGTATAGTTAAAATTTTCAAGTTCTAAGGCCCATCTAGCAATTCTTGGGTTGATTTGCTTTTTCCCAAGCCTCAACGTTAGCGAATTACAATCAGTTATAATGGTAAACGGAATTCCTTCGAGATAAACCCTAAATCGTCTGAGTGAATATGTATATAATGGCCAATGTTTCCAGTTCAAAACTATGGTATCTCGACTCGGCAGGCGTGGTGGTTTTTGAAAAGTATGCTATTGGATGAAACTTACCATCAGTCTGTCTTTGCAAGAGAATGGAACCGAAACCAACACTACTAGCATCACAATGCAATTGCGTCTCCCTATCAGGATTATATATAGACAAAACCGGCGCATTAATCAATCTAGACTTCAGCTCATTGAATGCAGTTATACATTCCTCATTTAAATTGTAACCTGAATCCCTCCTCAACAGACTCAACAATGGCTTGGCAATTCGAGAAAAATTCGGCACGAAGCGTCGGAAGTAAAAAAAAAGGCCAATACAAGACTGCAGTTCCTTTTGGTTCCTGGGTAACCGGATCTTTTTTATGTCTTTGATATGGGAATCACTCGGGGCAATACCAAATTCATCAACACTATAACCTAAATACTCTATTTCATTATAGCAGAATCGGCATTTTAATAAATTCAATTGCAAATTTCGCTTAGATATTTCCTGCAAAACAGCACCAAGTATACTTATATGTTCATCAAAATCGGCAGTAGCAACAAGAATATCATCCATATATATAATGATTTTTCTAGCATCAATTAAGTCACGGAATATATTATTAATGAAACGTTGGAAAACGGCAGGGGCATTTTTCAATCCGAACGGCATTTTTAAATATTCATACTGACCGTCAGGTGTTACAAAAGATGTGAATGGAATTGAATCAGGAGACACTTCAACTTGGTGGAACCCACTCTTAAGATCTAGCGCGGAAAAATATCTTTTGCCCTCCAAGTATTCAAGACAATCCTCAATGAGAGGCAACGGAAAATTGTCCCTAATAGTTAACTTATTTAAGGCTCTATAATCAATGCACATTCGCATTTGTCCATCTTTTTTTCTGACCAGCACTATGGGTGAAGCATATGGAGAACTGCTTGGCCGTACAATACCGTCCCTCATCAGTTCCCCAACAATAATCCGCACCTGGGACCTCTCGGCATAAGACAATCGACGCGGTGAACAATAAAAGGGAACATCCGATGATAACCGTATCTTCATTTTACACGGGTAAGGCTCGACAGTATTATCTATAGGTTGTACGTACTTTTGTACAACTAAATCTTCTATTTTTCCCCGCGAGTCCCTATCAAGTTTACCATTTATGTCCAATTCATCATGACTATCGGCAAGGGTTATACTAAAAATTTCAGGCACCCGGGCAGTGGGGACCGCGATCCGGGACATCTCAACACCAGTCCCGCAAAAAAACTCACCATGTACAACTTTCGTCCCACGGAAGTGGGTACACTCAGGCTTATCCTTCAAAAGTCCATGCCCATTCAACACAACCAAGACATTCGGATCAGAGATGCAGTGATCAGTCTTCTCTCTCAAGCTCAGGAGCTTTGTCCTTGAATATTTAATTTTGCGACATGTCAACTGAATTTGAAATTTCTTAAGAAAATCGCGTCTCAATATTAAAGGCATACTCATAGCATTATCTTGCAAAACAAATAAATTTATTGACCTTTTCCGGTTTACAAACTTAATTTGAGCTTCAATTACAGCATATAATTTTAAATTCTGACCACCGACTCCATAAAAATGTGACCTGGCCGGCATGAGTGGTATTTCAAAATCATCCGGCACACACGAACGTCGGACAAAGCTATTCGGACTACCGGTATCGAAAAGAGAAAGAAAACTGTCAGACTCCGCACACCCCTCAAAACTTACTCTTACCAGATTCAGGGCACCAATCACATCAAGTGCCTCGTTTTCGTCGGTGAATACTCCAGCAGTCTGTCGGGCATCGGCATCTACAGCAACAAGGACCTTCCTTGGATTGGGGCAAGATCGGTAGTCATGTCCCGTCCTCCAACATTTAAAACAGGCATCTCTGAGACGACCCGGGTATGGACAATCTGGCTTGATATGTCCAGTTTTGGAACAGTTGTAACAAAGAACCTTTGACTCTGCATTGACTTCTTGGCGGCAGGGGGCGTTAATAGCATTTCGCCCAGTTACAGCAGTGTTTTGCGGAGCCCCAGAGGATCTCCGGGTGATGGCGGCATATCCACGAACGGCAGGTGGAACAGGTCGGCACAAATAGCGCCGTTGGTACCTATTAACCAGCATCTTTAATTCGTCCACCGATTGAGCAGTCATTAGTAGATGAACGTTAGCAACTTTGCCCACAATTCCATCCAGGATAAACCCAATCAACTCGGCTTCGGAAACATCAGAGCGTTTAGCCATAGACTGCATTACGAGAATATAACAATGAAGGGTTTCGTTCCTTGGATCCCAGCGTCTCTGAGCCAGCAAACGATATAAGCTTTGGCGAGATACCGCACAATCAAACTCCTTAATAAGTGCGCCACTGAGCTGGGCATAGGTGACCGCATCTGTTGTAGACAAAAATACTCGGGCAGTCCCACTCAAACAGCGTCGCAAGCATAATAATTTAGAACTGTCATCAGCATTAACAGTTGCCATGATCTCCTCAAAATCCTGAATAAAATGCCGAACCGATTGGGCGTCATTATCACCATTAAATTTGGGGATGGCATGCTCCAGTTGTGAAAAATCAACACTACGACCCGAAGGGAAAACTGCAACTTCCTCTAGCTCCGCAAGCTCACGGAGAAGCATAAGTACTTCCTTTCGCTTACGCAACATCTCCAATTCCTTGTCAAGTGACAACGGATCGTCTCTGGCATCAATAGTATGTCCGGCAGGAGCGGTATTGGGAGCGGCGTTTGTGCCGGCAAAGGCATTGCTGATACTGGCTTGAACGTCATACCCACCAGCGGCAGCCGCAGGGTTTGCAAGGGCAACTTCCGCACACGCAGAGACAGCAACAGCAGGCGCAGCAACGGCATGGGCAGCTTCAGCTGACGTCAGGGCCACATTATCAACAGCGGAATCGGCAATGGCGGCAGCGTCAATGGACGTGGTGACGTCAGCAGGAGGGAGAGCATCAACAGCCAATTCATTAGAATTGCTTTCCCGCGCAGCGGCAACGGACTCTTCATCGGCAGTTGTCAGAGGGAAATGCTGCAGATACAAACGTCTCAACTGCACAATTCCTGCCGTTCCTGGAAAAACGATGCCAGCGTGGGCAAGAGCCCCAGCGATATCTTTCTTCGTCGCTTGGCTTAATTTCTTTCCATCCATTTCAACTTACTTTCCGCTAATTCGGTTAGACCCCACACCTGGGTTGAAAACACACAAAATAGTCTCCTTTTTATATATATATTTTATTTAACTTAGCACCGCCGATCCGTGATGGTCGGCCACTTGAACTTGAGTGCCCGAATCGTTAATCTATGCCCATGAAGTTGGGCGCATTTCTTCCATGTCCTGAGAGGACAGTCCCGTCTAAAATTTCTTTTTCTTTAGTAGCATGAAACATATCTAGGTTTACAATATATTCTAGGCTTACAACATATTCTAGGTTTACAATATATTCTAGGTTTACACAACATATTCTAGCTTTACAATATATTCTAGGTTTACAAATAAAAACAAAAACGGTAAAAGAATGTAGTATTATTTCCGCCCATCTTAATATTTAATAGCAACGTGGGTGTTGGCTCTAGTTGTGCACCCACATTTGGGAGTAGGTTGGGGCGAATGTGAGTGTTGATTCATATAACGCTACCATCTATTCGCCAGTTTATGGGCAAGATGAGAAATCGGAGCAAATTGCTGTTGTTTTGGATCCAGAAATTAATTGTTATAACAGGCATAACAATGAGTTATAGAAAAAGATGTGTCCGTGCTGAGTACACGAGGATGAAGGGGCCCGTAGATGTAAAATGTTGTTTTGTACTTATTTCAAATGTAGTTATTTTTGTAGAAATAGTAGAAGCATGTTCATTAATCACATTGGTTGAGAGAGAGTATCGAGGCCGATGACCTGTCAGGGTGGCCGAATGTAGAAGTATTAATACCATAGCAGCATGGTAACACTATTAGAGGTAACAATGTAGCAGTATGGTAACACTATTAGAAGATAATTTAGTTGCTTAGAGTAGAATTCAAAGGAAGCGAAAACCCTGTTTCCTCGTACTAACCCTTCTGCGAAGGAGTGGAAGCAGCTAGCCTGGGTGGGTCACGGCTTACAGAGCGTTGGCTCGTGAGTTAGTGTCAGAGAAAAGGGCATCCAGGCTAGTTGGCTTCGGCGCAAGGAGCTTAAAGTGTTCGATCAATATTTATATATTGTGGTTTTTATATTCTTCTATACAGGGATAGGAAAAACATCGAACTCTGAATAGGTGGATGGAGCCAACTTCATCCACTTAAAATGAGCGTTAGGTTGGACGAAGCCTAAACGTCTCAACAAATATAAAAAAATGTATGTTCAAATCAAAAATAAAAAAAATGTTGTTTAAGAGAACCATACATAAAAAAACAAATATTTTATTTTCTTAAAATCTTCTTTTACTTTTTGCAGAGTTTTACATTGATTACAGGTATTTATTTTCAGCATACTTGTTCATAGTTGAACAAGTTATTGTTATCGATTTGTATTCATGCAGGTAATCTTCAATATCGAAATTCTATAAAAGCAAAAAGGCTTTGAATTTCTCAATTTAGGAATTTGTTAATTTTCACACTGAGGAATGTTATCAAATTTATGAACAATACTGTTTTATACTATTCGTTAGATGTATTTATGAACAATACTGTTGAATCTCTGGAATGCATATGACACACAAAAGCTCATGTGCATTCAGGTCATCAAACTTTAGGATAAACAAATCGCATTAAGTACATTACCCTAAGAACAATTTGCTGTTCAGCAAAATCTCGCCCGGTGCTCGTTACCCGATACTGCTAACACGGCGCTACGTCGCGGGTCAGTGTCTCGGGGACAAAATGCATTGCGAGCAATTTTTGTATTTATCATCATATTGCTGATTGATTAATTAATGATTGAAAAAGTATGTGTAATAATTAGACTATTTAAGGGTGTTTGGTGCACGAGCACCAAATTCAGCATCCCGCGAAGATCAGCCCAGGCGCCACCCACAGCTAGATTAGACACCTGAAATGAAAAACAAACTCTTTAAATTTGAAACAAATAAATTCACTTACCACTATCATCAGTATCCCTCGCTGAGCATATCGGAAGGTTCCCACGCCGCTCCGAGCCTGTAAAAAAGAAATAGAACATTATAAAATGAATTTACGCTAAAATACAAAATCTTACCTTCGGTACTATCCTCGCACTGTCCACCACTTGATATCTGTCAACCGCAAAAGTAAACAAAAACAATAGTGATCACTCATTAGATCACTTTCGAACTTTCGAACTTACAAAAGGAAGGACATCTAGGAGTCAAGGTTAAAGTCAATTTTTGGCGGGGAATTCACGACGGGGAATTCACGACGGTGAATTCACAATATACTCACACTCAGTGGGTGGTACCGTAAGGTGGTTTTCATGTGTGAAGGAAACTTGAGTGCCGTGTGCAATTTCCAGGGTACAAAAGCCACTGCGCTGCCTGATAGCTTCCTCTTTTTTTCTTGCCTTTTGCCTTGCCTATTACCTATTGCTCTTGTACCTCTAACCTCGAACCTCAATCCTAATTCCACTCAATATATTGAGATCAGTTGTTCCGGGTATTGACTAGAACAACTTTCTTTGCTCATCCTCAAGAGATCAGTTGTTCCGGGTATTGACTAGAACAACTTTCTCTGCTCATCCTTAAACCTAATTCCACTCAATATATTGAGATCAGTTGTTCCGGGTATTGACTAGAACAACTTTCTTTGCTCCTCCTCAAGAGATCAGTTGTTCCGGGTATTGACTAGAACAACTTTCTCTGCTCATCCTTAAACCTAATTCCACTCAATATATTGAGATCAGTTGTTCCGGGTATTGACTAGAACAACTTTCTTTGCTCCTCCTCAAGAGATCAGTTGTTCCGGGTATTGACTAGAACAACTTTCTCTGCTCATCCTTAAACCTAATTCCACTCAATATATTGAGATCAGTTGTTCCGGGTATTGACTAGAACAACTTTCTTTGCTCCTCCTCAAGAGATCAGTTGTTCCGGGTATTGACTAGAACAACTTTCTCTGCTCATCCTTAAACCTAATTCCACTCAATATATTGAGATCAGTTGTTCCGGGTATTGACTAGAACAACTTTCTTTGCTCATCCTCAAGAGATCAGTTGTTCCGGGTATTGACTAGAACAACTTTCTCTGCTCATCCTCAAACATAATTCCACTCAATATACTGAGATCAGTTGTTCCGGGTATTGACTAGAACAACTTTCTCTGCTCAACCTTAAGCCTAATTCCAATCAATATATTGAGATCAGTTGTTCCGGGTATTGACTAGAACAACTTCCTTATTGCCATATTTTGCTCCACTCGTCTGCGCAACTACCAGACGAGAAACATACCTACCCTATCATCCTCTACCATTAGTGGATACAGGTGAGTACAACTTCATTATATGTTCTGAACAAGGTCTCAGTCAAGATTCAATTCTTGAATGTTGGGCAGTTCAGAACAAGAGCAAAATATAAATCACCTGCTTGCCAACCCAGCAGCAGGACATTGCTATTTTTAAGTTTTCGCTTAATCAGCACCTTTGTGCTGATCATTAATCACCGGTATAACGGTCACTTATTATCACTTCGAGTCATTGTGAAAGAACGTGAGTGATTAAAGTTAAGAACTATTACAGATCTGTTTACTCCAGACAATTTTCTACAAATTTAATGTTCGTTCACTCATTTTTGAGATCGGATAGAACATTTGCTGGTCCTTCGAGCCGGATAAACGGGTCTGTAACGGTTTATTTAACGGTTATTAGCGGTCCATCACAATGTCTTTAAATCAACTGTTGGCCAAACAAAAGGCCTTAGCCGACATTTTCCAGAAATCTGTCGCAAATTACAAAAAAACTTCATTGAGCAAAAGAACTAGAGGAGTGATAACAGAACGGTTATCAGAGGTTAAACAACTATGGCAAAAATATAAAAACAACCACTATTCCATTTGCGAACTTACACAAGACTCGAAAATAGAAGATAGGGACAAATGTGAATATTTGTCTCAAGACACCTTTTCTGAATTAGAAGAAAAGTACTTTGATTTCATTGGTTTACTACAAGACACTCTTGATAAATTGCAAGAGGTATCAATAGCTAATCAGGCAGGCACTCAATCCAACAAAGAAGATACCAATTCATCTTCAATTAACTCAAAAAACAATACTTCTTCTCATAACTCCTTACTAAGACTTCCACGCATTTCGATTCCCACATTTTCAGGCTCTTACGAGTCATGGAGATCATTTCACGATTTATTTAAAGCGCTAGTGCATACAAATGTTGAGCTCTCTGCAGCACAAAAATTACACTACTTAAAATCTTGTGTCACTGGAGAAGCTGAACATCTCCTAAGACAATTTCCTATTACAGATGCAAGTTACGACAGTGCGTGGAGGGTACTTTTAGGTAGATATGATAACAAGCGAGTATTGGTAAATACTCAGCTTAAACTACTTTTCAGCTTACCTAAGCTAAATTCCGAAACGGCGAAAGGAATTAAAACCTTATTAGACAAATCTTGTGAGAGTTTGTATGAACTTCAAGCACTAGGTGTCTCTACTGATAACTGGGATGCAATATTGATACATATGTTGGTACAACGTCTCCCATCTGAAACACACAGGATGTGGGAAGAAAACCAAAAGGATTCAGAGGAATTGCCTACATTCGAAAGCTTTAAGGTATTCCTAGAAAAAAGATTCCGAACATTGGAAGCTATTTCAGATTCCAAAATTACTGTCACTGAAAGGCCATCACAGCAAAGAGGTGCCAAAACTTTCTTTGCAGCCTCTTCAGACAAATGTATTTCATGTAAAGAGTCTCATCCTCTTTACAAATGTCCGAAGTTTATCAAACTCGATACCAATAAAAGATATCAGTTCGTTACTTCTCACCAACTATGTATTAATTGCCTTTCCAAAAAACATAAAAGGCAATTTTGCCCCAGCAAAGTCAATTGTCGCCGATGTGGACAACGACATCATTCTTTAATACATAAAGAAACTAACACTGAAATTTCTCAGCCCATTTCACCACAGAGAGTGGCTCAAACTAAGCCCGCGAGTGAGCCTCAAAATTGTGGAAATCATGTTAATGCTGTCCAATCATTTTACACTAATAGAGGTCAACAAGCACCTCAATCAATTCTCTCAACAGCATTAGTAAACTTGCCCTCAAAATCAGGGACTATTTTCACGTTGCGTGCCTTAATAGACTCAGGGTCACAAGTTTCCTTCATCACAAAGGCAGCAACGAAGCTTTTGCAATTAACGACATCCCCCACAAATCTTCAAATTACTGGCTTGGGAGGTTCAGAAACTACAAAGGTTACGTTACAAACGTCTCTCGAAATTTGTTCTTCGATTTCACAACAAAAGTCCACTAATCTAACTGCTTTTGTTGTTCAAAAGATCACTGATTTATTACCTCCAGAAAATATAGTTACACAGAATTGGTCTCATCTACAAAATCTTCCTTTAGCAGACCCATTCTTTAATAAGCCGGGAAAAATTGATCTCCTTCTCGGAGCTGATATTTACGGTGATATAATTTTAGAAGGTCTTCGCAAAGGACCTCCAGGTACTCCAATAGCACAAAACAGCATTTTTGGTTGGATATTATTCGGCCCAGTATCACGGCAATCGAAAACAATATCTCAAGCAGCCAGCTTTCTCAACACTTCTCAAGACCCAATTGTTTCTTTAAACAAATTGATTCGCCAATTTTGGGAATGCGAAGAAGTTCAAGTAAAACACACTCAAAGTAAAGAGGATCAAGAGTGCGAACGAATTTATGAACAAACACACTGCCGTAATGACAACGGTCGATACGAAGTTCGATTACCCTTTAAAATTTCTCCTCCAAATTTGGGTGAATCCCGAAATATGGCTCTTCGCAGGTTTTTCTGTCTTGAGAAAAAATTAATTAACAACCAAGAACTTTATGCTGAGTATCGAAAATGTCTAAGTGAATATATTTCTATGGGTCATATGAAGCTAATTAGCAAACATGCAACACAATCTCCATCTTATTACCTTCCACATCACGCAGTAATAAAAGATAGCACAACCACAAAGGTCAGAGTAGTTTTCGATGCGTCTGCAAAAACCTCTAATGGGAAAAGTTTGAATGATCAATTATATTCTGGCCCTGTGCTACAGTCAGATTTATTCACAATTTTATTACGATGGCGAATGTATCGTTACGCAATGTCAGCTGATGTGGAAAAAATGTATCGCATGATTAATATGCACCCATCCGATCAAACCTTTCAACGTATTTTCTGGAGGAATAAACCTAGCGAGCCCCTTCAGGAGTATGTGCTTACTACTGTAACTTTCGGTACTACTCCTGCCCCTTATCTTGCCATCAAAACACTTTTTCAATTAGCCAAGGACGAAGCCCATAATTTTCCTCTTGCTGCTAAAATCATCACACGAGATTTTTACGTCGATGATTTATTGACTGGCACAGACTCCTTGCAGGAAAGCCTCGAAATTCAATCGGAACTACAGAACCTCTTATCATCAGGAGGCTTTAATCTTCGAAAATGGGTCAGCAATTCACCTGATCTCCTCGCGAATCTTCCGGAGAGCCACAAGGAATTAAAACTCCCTCTAAGATTTGCAAGTGATGAATCAGTGAAAACTCTGGGCATTCACTGGTACCCAGGGCCAGATTATTTCACCTTGCAATATCGGCAAATCGCTGATCACTTAAATACAAAGCGATCGGTTTTGTCTGAAATTGCTAAGCTTTTCGACCCACTTGGTTGGATTTCCCCGATCGTGGTCACAGCAAAGATTCTGATGCAATCTTTATGGCTTTCGGGATGTTCGTGGGATGATCCTATTCCTCCCAACATAAACACAAAATGGCAAGATTTTAAGGCTGAACTGCATTTTATTAGTAAAATAAAAATTCCAAGGTGGCTCCAAACAACAAGAAATCAGGAAACTATCCAGTTACATGGGTTCTCCGATGCTTCAACTGAAGCATATTCAGCTGCAGTTTATCTGCGAGTTCTTGACCATCAAGGACTCATTCATACAAATTTAATAATGGCAAAATCTAAAGTTGCTCCCACCAAGCCAGTAACATTACCTCGTCTTGAACTCTGTGGAGCACTCTTATTAACACAATTGCTAAAAAGGGTGAAAACAGATCTGGAATTGCCTTCTGTCCCGGTGTTTGCTTGGACTGACTCAAAAATTGTGCTCGCTTGGATTCACAAGGAACCGCGTAAATATAAAACATACGTGGCAAATCGTATCGCGGAAATCCAAGAATTGTCCGACAATACTTCGTGGCGACATGTATCTTCAGCAGACAATCCGGCAGATTGCAATTCTAGAGGAGTAAAGCCATCTGTTCTTCTTGAACACACTCTGTGGTGGAATGGGCCTAATTGGCTGCGACTATCAGAAAATAACTGGCCACACGAATCTCCTTCATTAAAAGAGGATGTAATTCTTGAAGAAAAAAGAACCACTTTTACGGCACACATCACTTCAACAATATCCCAATTAATCTCAAAAATGTCATCCTACCCCAAACTTTTAAGAGTTTTTGCCTATTGCAATCGATTTATAAACAATTGTCGTAAAAACCCAATCAAAGGCTATCCACACAACTTTCTACTAGCGAGATTCAACTAGCGAAAATATTGCTCATAAAAACAACTCAAGCTGAGTTTTTTGCCTCCGAACTTGATAGGCCCTAAAACGTTCAAAAACAACGAAAACAACGTTTAACCACCCAGAGAGGAACTAAAATTAGTGTAAAACTATTGGCCAATGGATGTATTAAGGTGACAAATAAAACAACTTCTTAAAATTTGAATTTAAATGTTATTACATCATACAATATTACAATTTTCGCTTCTTATAACTATTATTACGCTAAATACAATTTATTCACTCCATGTTGAACTTGCAATTCACCTAACAACAAAGGGCAAAATTAATAACAAGAATTAAAACTAAAGTAAACTACTTATCTTACTACTTTCTTTCTAAAGTGGCGGGGGAGTATGTTTGGTGCACGAGCACCAAATTCAGCATCCCGCGAAGATCAGCCCAGGCGCCACCCACAGCTAGATTAGACACCTGAAATGAAAAACAAACTCTTTAAATTTGAAACAAATAAATTCACTTACCACTATCATCAGTATCCCTCGCTGAGCATATCGGAAGGTTCCCACGCCGCTCCGAGCCTGTAAAAAAGAAATAGAACATTATAAAATGAATTTACGCTAAAATACAAAATCTTACCTTCGGTACTATCCTCGCACTGTCCACCACTTGATATCTGTCAACCGCAAACGTAAACAAAAACAATAGTGATCACTCATTAGATCACTTTCGAACTTTCGAACTTACAAAAGGAAGGACATCTAGGAGTCAAGGTTAAAGTCAATTTTTGGCGGGGAATTCACGACGGGGAATTCACGACGGTGAATTCACAATATACTCACACTCAGTGGGTGGTACCGTAAGGTGGTTTTCATGTGTGAAGGAAACTTGAGTGCCGTGTGCAATTTCCAGGGTATAAAAGCCACTGCGCTGCCTGATAGCTTCCTCTTTTTTTCTTGCCTTTTGCCTTGCCTATTACCTATTGCTCTTGTACCTCTAACCTCGAACCTCAATCCTAATTCCACTCAATATATTGAGATCAGTTGTTCCGGGTATTGACTAGAACAACTTTCTTTGCTCATCCTCAAGAGATCAGTTGTTCCGGGTATTGACTAGAACAACTTTCTCTGCTCATCCTTAAACCTAATTCCACTCAATATATTGAGATCAGTTGTTCCGGGTATTGACTAGAACAACTTTCTTTGCTCCTCCTCAAGAGATCAGTTGTTCCGGGTATTGACTAGAACAACTTTCTCTGCTCATCCTTAAACCTAATTCCACTCAATATATTGAGATCAGTTGTTCCGGGTATTGACTAGAACAACTTTCTTTGCTCCTCCTCAAGAGATCAGTTGTTCCGGGTATTGACTAGAACAACTTTCTCTGCTCATCCTTAAACCTAATTCCACTCAATATATTGAGATCAGTTGTTCCGGGTATTGACTAGAACAACTTTCTTTGCTCCTCCTCAAGAGATCAGTTGTTCCGGGTATTGACTAGAACAACTTTCTCTGCTCATCCTTAAACCTAATTCCACTCAATATATTGAGATCAGTTGTTCCGGGTATTGACTAGAACAACTTTCTTTGCTCATCCTCAAGAGATCAGTTGTTCCGGGTATTGACTAGAACAACTTTCTCTGCTCATCCTCAAACATAATTCCACTCAATATACTGAGATCAGTTGTTCCGGGTATTGACTAGAACAACTTTCTCTGCTCAACCTTAAGCCTAATTCCAATCAATATATTGAGATCAGTTGTTCCGGGTATTGACTAGAACAACTTCCTTATTGCCATATTTTGCTCCACTCGTCTGCGCAACTACCAGACGAGAAACATACCTACCCTATCATCCTCTACCATTAGTGGATACAGGTGAGTACAACTTCATTATATGTTCTGAACAAGGTCTCAGTCAAGATTCAATTCTTGAATGTTGGGCAGTTCAGAACAAGAGCAAAATATAAATCACCTCTTGCCAACCCAGCAGCAGGACATTGCTATTTTTAAGTTTTCGCTTAATCAGCACCTTTGTGCTGATCATTAATCACCGGTATAACGGTCACTTATTATCACTTCGAGTCATTGTGAAAGAACGTGAGTGATTAAAGTTAAGAACTATTACAGATCTGTTTACTCCAGACAATTTTCTACAAATTTAATGTTCGTTCACTCATTTTTGAGATCGGATAGAACAAAGGGTAAGAATTTTTAAATAAAGTGTGATTCGCTTCAGAACGGTGTTTCACTGCATTACAAGCCAAGTTGCTCTGGTACAAGCACCAGCAGCAGCATTCGACATTTCACCTAAGTGCAACGCTTAAGGTGATTCCCAATTAATCAACGCTGCGTAGGTCCAAGAACCTGCCGTAGCACACAACAAAAACTTTAGCGGAACGCTTAAGTTTGACTGACGACACAAAAGAGTTTCGTCATTAATTTTGGTGACCCCGACGTGATACTTCAGATTCACAACCGCATTCAGCATACTCGGATTATGGAGGCGCTCGCGACACAACAAGAAGAGACTGGAACCTTAATCCAGAAGCTAGTGAACAATTTCAACAAGGACTCAGCTGACAGGAAGACTGAGGCCTACTACAAGGATCGTTTAGCTAAGCTGCAAGGCTTCTGGTCGGATTTCAACGAGAGGCACGATTCATGCGAAGCCTCGGATCCAGATCGGGAACACAAATACTTCAAATCCAACTATTACACGGCAATCTCACATCTCGTGAAGAAGTACGAGGGTTTATTCAAGAAGAATCTGGAAGAATTGGCTGGCCAAGGGACTAGAAAAACCGACACGCCGACACCTACATCAGCAGTGCAAACCGGTGAAGACAATCTAGATTCTAATATAATCAAAATGATCAGAAGACAAAGGGCTGGAATGCAGACGTTGTCGCAAATGCTGGACATCATAGATGAGTCTCCTCTCGCTAGCAGCAAACATCATTGTCAAGTGAAACTAGACGCAATTAACCGGCAATGGGCAAGGCTGGAGGAAGGACACTGTCAGATCTACGAGCTAGATGATGACCCCTCTAACTATGGGTATGACACAAATGCCTACATTGCATTAGAGGAAAGAGCGCAGGCAATTTTAATTCTCTTCCATGAGCGATTAGAGGAACTCTCAAGTAGACAGGAAGGACGATTCATTAACGGCACACAGGTGCCATTTGGAGAGACGATGCCTAGCCCAATGAAGCTGCCGAAAATAACTCTTCCAATATTTAACGGAGATTATTTACAATGGCGCCAATTCCATGACTTATTTGTGCAAATGGTGCACAACCAAACCATGTCAAAGTGCCAGAAGATGTGGTACTTAAAAACGAATCTGACTGGTGAGCCAGAAAAGCTGATCCGACATTACACCATCTCAGACGATAACTACACAACAGCGTGGGAGGCCCTGGTTAATCGCTACAACAACACAAGAGTTATAGTAACGGCTCTCCTCAACAAACTGATGTCGCAGTCGAGCATCCAAGTTGAAAGCGCATCATCCTTAAAGGCTTTACACGATACCACAAGGGAGTGCCTCAGGGGACTCAACAATCTCGGTCTACCGACCGATCAGTGGGACCCTTTGATCACTCATCTCCTGATGAAGAAAATAGATAGATCAACACACGTCATCTACGAGCAATCACTGGACAATCCACGAGAATTGCAGCCATTAGAGCGACTATTAAAATTTCTTGAAACCCGGTTCCAGTCCCTAGAAGCGTTGGGAAGCAAGGGCAAAAATGCAGAAGAAGCGACCCGGAAGCCAGTAACTGCAAGATCACTGGCAATAACAACTAGTCAAACAAAATGCGTAGCCTGTCGCGCAGACCATCCACTTTTCTATTGCCACCAGTTCATTAAACTCTCGCCGAAGAAACGATTGGATCTCGTACGAGCACATAAATTGTGCATCAACTGTCTGAAGGCTGGACACAATTATGCAAAGTGCAGCTCCAGGGCATGTAGTAAATGCTCAAAGAAGCACAACACATTGCTGCACCTAGATCAAGGAATGCAAGGGTATCAAGAAGCAAACAAGGAACCCTTTCAAACGGCACAAATCCAAACAAAGGAACAGCATGCAACACTATCAGCACAGGCATCTGGAACACAGAAAGGCCTCGTGATTTTAAGCACTGCAATGGTGCAACTAACAGGAGAAAACGGGGAAAGCATTCAATGCAGAGCGATACTTGATTCAGGATCGCAACTTAATTTTATTACGCAGAGAATGGCAAAACAATTAAATCTCGCTAAATTCTCTGATTCGATAAATATACAAGGAATTGGTGGCTCCACGCAGCACACTCAGCATCGAGTCAACGTACAATTGAGTTCCAACACTACGGGCTTCTCTGCAAGGCTAGAAGCCTTTGTCTTACAGAAGATAATCCCTCAGCATCCAGCTAAGGACATTATTATCGACGACTGGCCAATTCCTCACAACATCAAGCTGGCGGACTCTGCGTTCAATCGCGCTGATCGCATCGACTTCCTCATCGGAGCGGAGATTTATCATCAACTCTTAGCAGTCGGGCAAATAAAATTACGGGACGATCTACCCATAATCCAAAACACTCTTCTGGGATGGATTGTGTGCGGTAAGATCAGCGGATCTTCTCTGCAGCAAGTCACTCTTTGTGGCATCTGTAGCGAAGACGAAACACTCACTAATCAACTGGAGAAATTTTGGAAGATAGAGCAGGAACCAGAACTACTACACAAATCATTAACTCCAACCGAAAAAAGGTGTGAGAACTTCTTTCACCAGACCACATATCGAGATCATCAGGGCAGATTTGTGGTTGCACTCCCATTCAAGGAGAGAGATTTAAAACTGGGAGAATCAAAAGACATCGCACTCCAACGTTTTTTTTCGCTAGAGAGGAAATTCAGTCGACATTCTGAATTAAAGGAAAGATACATTAAATTCATGCAGGAATATCGCGAACTTGGTCATATGGAAGCCATCGACCCTCATACAATTAGATCGCCTTACTATTTCTTGCCACATCATGCCGTGCTGAAGCCTGAGAGCAGCACCACTAAGCTGAGGGTTGTGTTCGACGCCTCAGCCAAAACTTCATCAAATATCTCGCTAAATGACTCACTGCTCGTGGGTCCCACCATCCAAGAAGAACTATTTACAACACTGCTTAGGTTTCGAATTCCCAGATATGTGTTTACAGCGGACATCGAGAAAATGTACAGGCAAATTCGCTTGAGGGAAGAGGATCAGAATTATCAACTCATCTGGTGGAGAGATGAGCCGGAAGAGCCGCTACGATGCTACCAATTATGTACCGTGACGTATGGGACATCGTCTGCACCATATCTCGCAACCAAATGCCTGCAAAGGCTCGCAGAAACAAGCAAGAAGCAGTATCCATTAGGCGCTGACGTTCTAGCGCGGGACTTCTATGTAGATGATGTCATGACAGGGTCAGATCATTTACTTACCGCAATTGAGTCGAAGAACCAGCTCAAAGCGTTATTGCAAACAGCGGGATTTAAGTTAAGAAAATGGTGTGCAAATCATCCAAGGCTTTTACAGGATCTTCCAAAGGAAGACGTGGAGGTGGAATTGGATTCTCTCGAGAAGGACCAGCCACACATCAAGACCCTAGGACTAACATGGTTACCCAAATCTGACTCCTTTAAGGTAAGGACGTCCTGGACAGAGCGCCACAAGATTACGAAAAGAATTGTTTGCTCCGACACGGCGCACATTTTCGACCCGCTCGGCCTAGTGGGGCCAACCATAGTCATGGCAAAGATGTTTCTGCAGAAATTATGGCTCTTGAAACTAGATTGGGACGCCGCGCTTCCTCTTGAATTACACACTGAGTGGATCCGATTCAGAGAAGAATTGAAAATGCTGGATGAAATAAATGTTCCGAGACATGCGTGTCTTCACAAAACGCCAAAAACAATACAACTTCACATCTTCGCTGATGCTTCTGAAAAGGCGTACGGGGCGGCAGCATACATTCGAACGTTAGACCAACAGAGCACTATAACAGCACAGCTGCTATGTTCCAGATCCAGAGTAGCTCCGCTCAAGACACTCTCGATTCCTCGCCTAGAGTTATGTGCGGCAAAATTGGCAGTCGATTTGGCAGCACGCATCCAAAAGGACTTAAGCGTAACTGCGGACCGCACATTCTTCTGGACCGACTCGGAGATAGTCCTCTGCTGGATTAATTCATCTTCATCATCCTTGCATACCTTTGTCGCCAACAGGGTGTCCGCCATTCAGGAAGTGACTACATCTCAACAGTGGCGACACGTGAAATCGAGGGAAAATCCGGCAGACCTACTATCGCGCGGCATAAATCCTGGCAAGCTCAAGGACAGTTGTCTTTGGTTCTACGGACCACCCTTTCTCCATGGCAGAGAAACAGTATGGCCAGCAGCACACGTTCCGAAGCTAGAACCCATTCCTGAATCACGCAAAACGGTTCTGGCTGCTATCACCACATCAAACCCACAAAATCTGCTCGACACAATCAACCATGGAAACTCGTTTCGGAAGTTACAAAGAATTGTTGGCTACGTATACCGCTTCATACAAAGCGGAAGATCTCAAAAAAGGCCCAGGACACCTCCTTTCGACAGATCACTCAGCGCTAGCGAATTAGAGGAAGCACTAACGATCATCATCAAGCAAATGCAACAGAATGAGTTCGCAACCGAAATATCGCATTTAAGAGCCACGGGAGAGACGCAGAAAACTAGCAAGCTCAGTGATCTGACCCCCTTTCTCGACGAAAAAGGGATCATCAGAGTAGGTGGACGATTGAGAGCCGCTGAGTTGCCGTTCGATGCCAAACACCAGATTGTATTACCTTACGCACATCCGCTTACGAAGCTCATACTGAAAGATTTCCATGAAGAAAACCAACATACTGGAGCACAATCCCTGCTAGCTATAGTTCGACAGCGGTTTTGGCCCATGAAAGGAAAAACTCTAGCGAGATCAGTGGTCCAACACTGCCTGCGATGCTTTAGATCAAAACCTAAACAAATATCACAATTAATGGGAGACCTGCCGGCACGAAGAGTCCAACCTGCTCGTCCCTTCGTCAACGCTGGAGTCGATTTCTGTGGGCCTGTCTGGACTCACTATAAGATCAGAGGGAAGAGACCTCAAAAATCCTATATAGCAGTATTCTGCTGCTTTGCCACAAAAGCAGTTCACTTAGAACTTGTGACGGATTTAACCACGGATGCCTTTCTTGGGGCTTTAAAACGGTTTACGGCGAGAAGAGGACACTGCAGACATCTACATTGTGACAACGCTACTAACTTCATCGGGGCACAAGCGCAATTAGCCGAATTGAAAGATGCCGTGCATTCTGAAAAGGCTAAGAACCAGATACAGTCACTATGTAGCACCCGCGGCATGGATTTTCACTTTATACCCCCCCGAGCTCCCCACTTCGGGGGTCTTTGGGAAGCAGCAGTGAAGTCTGCAAAGACCCTACTACGACGATCCGTTGCAGCTGCATCGCTCACCTACGAGGAACTGGAGACAGTAGTTACTGAGGTAGAAGCAGTGCTAAATTCCCGACCGTTAACACCCATGTCATCAGACCCCAATGACCTAAGTGCATTAACGCCTGGGCATTTTTTAATTGGTGAACCCTTAGTAAGTACAATTCACCCAGAGGCAACTCCGGAAAAACTTTCCCTACTTACTCGATGGAAATTAGTTGCGCACATAAAAAACGAATTCTGGAAGCGCTGGTCGACAGAGTACCTCAATGAGCTTCAACAGCGACAGAAATGGCGAAGACTAAGTGAGAATATTAAACCCGGAACAATGGTGATACTCAAGGAGGATAATCTGCCACCCATGAAGTGGCCGCTGGGTCGTGTGGTTACCACTCACAAGGGAGAGGATGGTCTTATTCGAGTAGCAGACGTTCGCACAGCCAAAAGCGTGTTACGGAGGCCTATTCACCGACTCGCTCCACTTCCAATTGATTCAGATGATCCAGTCACAGATTATGACACCAACAAGGAACCAAAGCTGCCAACCACCTCTAGATCTCACGAGCGGAAAGGGAGGCAGGACGATAATCCTACGCCAACAAAGAGGATTCGAGTATCACCAATGTCCACCATAGCCACGCTACTGCTCACATGCATAATGCTCCCACTAACAACGGGAGCTCCGCTCGAAATGAAACCGTTTAAGTCCCAGCCGGGTGTCTATTTTGAAAATCTGGGATCTGCTACAATAATATCGAACGAGTGGAACATCATCGCTCATTACGAAATGTCAGGATATTGGAGGGAATTCAATGGACTCTTAGGAGGGCACAAATCGCTAATAAACATCTGCAACCAATTACCTGCCGAAGATCCATGCTCAAGCACCCTAGCACAAATGCGACAGCTAATAAGGGAACTGACTGACAATAATGAGTTATTATCTCCACAAACAGTAGCACCGCGAAAGAAAAGGGGAGCATTAAATATCGTCGGTAACATTGCGAACAGTCTATTTGGAGTACTAGACTCAGGATACGCAGAAAAGATGTCCCAAACAATCGATAACCTCAAAGGGAACGAGGAATATTTATCAGACCTCATACGCAATCAAACCACGATAATTGACTCTAGCATAAACATTATCAAGAAGACCGAAGAAGAAGTTGCGAGACAATTTGACTCAATGCATGCTCAAATTAACCAACTAAACAACGGCATCACCAGAGTGCAGGAAGAGCTCCGACAACAAAAGCTTTCGACTCTATTCACGTCGTTGGCCACTCAAATGTTGCTGGCCACATCACATATACAACGAATGCAGGCCTCACTCATCGAGGTTCTTGTACAATCACACCATGGACGGATCAGCCCAAAACTCATAACGCCTCAACAGCTCAAACAGCAACTGATTATCATCAAGGCCAATTTGCGACCGTCCCTGAAACTCCCTCGGATCGAAAACAATATAGTGCAACTGTACACAATCATGGATGTGGCAGCCAAGGCGATGTCAAATCGCATTATATTCAAAATTAGCATTCCATTGTTGAATACGGAGGAGTTCGAATTGCTGAAAGTTTTATCAATCCCATTCTTAGTAAATGGCACATTTGTTACAATATCCACTTCATCACCATTCTTAGTAGTGAATTTCCATAGAGATCAATACTACCCGATCACCGAGCAAGAGTTGCAATCATGTGTGTCAATTCGCGATGACGACCACATGTGTAAGCAAAACCATCCTGTATACCAGCGGGGGTCAAATCAAAGTTCCTGCGAAATGGATCTCATCAATGATATGCCGTTGCCTTATACTTGCAGAATGGAAATCTTCCCGCGAGATTCGCAATGGATACAACTAAACAATCCAAATCAATGGATATACTCCGTGCGGAAACCTGAAGTGATCAAGGTCGCATGCGGCAGTGACGTAACATCGATGACGATCGAGGGCTCTGGCATTCTAAAAATGCAAGGGAATTGCATCATCAAGCAAAACCAAATCACCATCCAAGGCCACAACATTTATCCAACTGTGCTTAGAAGCTCGTATGTCCCGGCCACAAACTTTACTCAGATCGTGTTACCGGAACAAATTGCCCAACTCAAGCTCAACTTTACTGGTTATCAAATCCATCAGTCCGCGTGGGAGAAATTGGAAGCACAGTTGCGGCGTCAACAGGAAAACAGCAATCTGCCATCCACTCTGCCCGGCCACGAAGTGCATCAGTTTTCAATTGCATACATCGGATCTGGCATATCAATCTGCATTCTAATCTATGTGGTGTGGAAGTTTCGAGTTTATACCTACAAACCTTCACCAGCCCCAACCCCCAGAATACGCGCCCGAGAAGAGGTTCCTAAAACAGCGAAGGCATATCCAGTTGAAGAAGGGCAACCACGAGCAGCGGTATCCACGCCAACCTTCACCATAGACCTGGATCCCTGAATCATCTTCAGAGTTGAAGCACCGCTTCAACGGGGGGGAGAATGTTGAATCTCTGGAATGCATATGACACACAAAAGCTCATGTGCATTCAGGTCATCAAACTTTAGGATAAACAAATCGCATTAAGTACATTACCCTAAGAACAATTTGCTGTTCAGCAAAATCTCGCCCGGTGCTCGTTACCCGATACTGCTAACACGGCGCTACGTCGCGGGTCAGTGTCTCGGGGACAAAATGCATTGCGAGCAATTTTTGTATTTATCATCATATTGCTGATTGATTAATTAATGATTGAAAAAGTATGTGTAATAATTAGACTATTTAAGGGTAAGAATTTTTAAATAAAGTGTGATTCGCTTCAGAACGGTGTTTCACTGCATTACAAGCCAAGTTGCTCTGGTACAAGCACCAGCAGCAGCATTCGACATTTCACCTAAGTGCAACGCTTAAGGTGATTCCCAATTAATCAACGCTGCGTAGGTCCAAGAACCTGCCGTAGCACACAACAAAAACTTTAGCGGAACGCTTAAGTTTGACTGACGACACAAAAGAGTTTCGTCATTAATTTTGGTGACCCCGACGTGATACTTCAGATTCACAACCGCATTCAGCATACTCGGATTATGGAGGCGCTCGCGACACAACAAGAAGAGACTGGAACCTTAATCCAGAAGCTAGTGAACAATTTCAACAAGGACTCAGCTGACAGGAAGACTGAGGCCTACTACAAGGATCGTTTAGCTAAGCTGCAAGGCTTCTGGTCGGATTTCAACGAGAGGCACGATTCATGCGAAGCCTCGGATCCAGATCGGGAACACAAATACTTCAAATCCAACTATTACACGGCAATCTCACATCTCGTGAAGAAGTACGAGGGTTTATTCAAGAAGAATCTGGAAGAATTGGCTGGCCAAGGGACTAGAAAAACCGACACGCCGACACCTACATCAGCAGTGCAAACCGGTGAAGACAATCTAGATTCTAATATAATCAAAATGATCAGAAGACAAAGGGCTGGAATGCAGACGTTGTCGCAAATGCTGGACATCATAGATGAGTCTCCTCTCGCTAGCAGCAAACATCATTGTCAAGTGAAACTAGACGCAATTAACCGGCAATGGGCAAGGCTGGAGGAAGGACACTGTCAGATCTACGAGCTAGATGATGACCCCTCTAAC
Source organism: Tolmerus cingulatus (assembly GCA_959613345.1). NCBI lineage: Eukaryota > Metazoa > Arthropoda > Insecta > Diptera > Asilidae > Tolmerus > Tolmerus cingulatus. Next base: position 295,145 of record CAUIJO010000047.1, read on the forward strand.
TATGGGTATGACACAAATGCCTACATTGCATTAGAGGAAAGAGCGCAGGCAATTTTAATTCTCTTCCATGAGCGATTAGAGGAACTCTCAAGTAGACAGGAAGGACGATTCATTAACGGCACACAGGTGCCATTTGGAGAGACGATGCCTAGCCCAATGAAGCTGCCGAAAATAACTCTTCCAATATTTAACGGAGATTATTTACAATGGCGCCAATTCCATGACTTATTTGTGCAAATGGTGCACAACCAAACCATGTCAAAGTGCCAGAAGATGTGGTACTTAAAAACGAATCTGACTGGTGAGCCAGAAAAGCTGATCCGACATTACACCATCTCAGACGATAACTACACAACAGCGTGGGAGGCCCTGGTTAATCGCTACAACAACACAAGAGTTATAGTAACGGCTCTCCTCAACAAACTGATGTCGCAGTCGAGCATCCAAGTTGAAAGCGCATCATCCTTAAAGGCTTTACACGATACCACAAGGGAGTGCCTCAGGGGACTCAACAATCTCGGTCTACCGACCGATCAGTGGGACCCTTTGATCACTCATCTCCTGATGAAGAAAATAGATAGATCAACACACGTCATCTACGAGCAATCACTGGACAATCCACGAGAATTGCAGCCATTAGAGCGACTATTAAAATTTCTTGAAACCCGGTTCCAGTCCCTAGAAGCGTTGGGAAGCAAGGGCAAAAATGCAGAAGAAGCGACCCGGAAGCCAGTAACTGCAAGATCACTGGCAATAACAACTAGTCAAACAAAATGCGTAGCCTGTCGCGCAGACCATCCACTTTTCTATTGCCACCAGTTCATTAAACTCTCGCCGAAGAAACGATTGGATCTCGTACGAGCACATAAATTGTGCATCAACTGTCTGAAGGCTGGACACAATTATGCAAAGTGCAGCTCCAGGGCATGTAGTAAATGCTCAAAGAAGCACAACACATTGCTGCACCTAGATCAAGGAATGCAAGGGTATCAAGAAGCAAACAAGGAACCCTTTCAAACGGCACAAATCCAAACAAAGGAACAGCATGCAACACTATCAGCACAGGCATCTGGAACACAGAAAGGCCTCGTGATTTTAAGCACTGCAATGGTGCAACTAACAGGAGAAAACGGGGAAAGCATTCAATGCAGAGCGATACTTGATTCAGGATCGCAACTTAATTTTATTACGCAGAGAATGGCAAAACAATTAAATCTCGCTAAATTCTCTGATTCGATAAATATACAAGGAATTGGTGGCTCCACGCAGCACACTCAGCATCGAGTCAACGTACAATTGAGTTCCAACACTACGGGCTTCTCTGCAAGGCTAGAAGCCTTTGTCTTACAGAAGATAATCCCTCAGCATCCAGCTAAGGACATTATTATCGACGACTGGCCAATTCCTCACAACATCAAGCTGGCGGACTCTGCGTTCAATCGCGCTGATCGCATCGACTTCCTCATCGGAGCGGAGATTTATCATCAACTCTTAGCAGTCGGGCAAATAAAATTACGGGACGATCTACCCATAATCCAAAACACTCTTCTGGGATGGATTGTGTGCGGTAAGATCAGCGGATCTTCTCTGCAGCAAGTCACTCTTTGTGGCATCTGTAGCGAAGACGAAACACTCACTAATCAACTGGAGAAATTTTGGAAGATAGAGCAGGAACCAGAACTACTACACAAATCATTAACTCCAACCGAAAAAAGGTGTGAGAACTTCTTTCACCAGACCACATATCGAGATCATCAGGGCAGATTTGTGGTTGCACTCCCATTCAAGGAGAGAGATTTAAAACTGGGAGAATCAAAAGACATCGCACTCCAACGTTTTTTTTCGCTAGAGAGGAAATTCAGTCGACATTCTGAATTAAAGGAAAGATACATTAAATTCATGCAGGAATATCGCGAACTTGGTCATATGGAAGCCATCGACCCTCATACAATTAGATCGCCTTACTATTTCTTGCCACATCATGCCGTGCTGAAGCCTGAGAGCAGCACCACTAAGCTGAGGGTTGTGTTCGACGCCTCAGCCAAAACTTCATCAAATATCTCGCTAAATGACTCACTGCTCGTGGGTCCCACCATCCAAGAAGAACTATTTACAACACTGCTTAGGTTTCGAATTCCCAGATATGTGTTTACAGCGGACATCGAGAAAATGTACAGGCAAATTCGCTTGAGGGAAGAGGATCAGAATTATCAACTCATCTGGTGGAGAGATGAGCCGGAAGAGCCGCTACGATGCTACCAATTATGTACCGTGACGTATGGGACATCGTCTGCACCATATCTCGCAACCAAATGCCTGCAAAGGCTCGCAGAAACAAGCAAGAAGCAGTATCCATTAGGCGCTGACGTTCTAGCGCGGGACTTCTATGTAGATGATGTCATGACAGGGTCAGATCATTTACTTACCGCAATTGAGTCGAAGAACCAGCTCAAAGCGTTATTGCAAACAGCGGGATTTAAGTTAAGAAAATGGTGTGCAAATCATCCAAGGCTTTTACAGGATCTTCCAAAGGAAGACGTGGAGGTGGAATTGGATTCTCTCGAGAAGGACCAGCCACACATCAAGACCCTAGGACTAACATGGTTACCCAAATCTGACTCCTTTAAGGTAAGGACGTCCTGGACAGAGCGCCACAAGATTACGAAAAGAATTGTTTGCTCCGACACGGCGCACATTTTCGACCCGCTCGGCCTAGTGGGGCCAACCATAGTCATGGCAAAGATGTTTCTGCAGAAATTATGGCTCTTGAAACTAGATTGGGACGCCGCGCTTCCTCTTGAATTACACACTGAGTGGATCCGATTCAGAGAAGAATTGAAAATGCTGGATGAAATAAATGTTCCGAGACATGCGTGTCTTCACAAAACGCCAAAAACAATACAACTTCACATCTTCGCTGATGCTTCTGAAAAGGCGTACGGGGCGGCAGCATACATTCGAACGTTAGACCAACAGAGCACTATAACAGCACAGCTGCTATGTTCCAGATCCAGAGTAGCTCCGCTCAAGACACTCTCGATTCCTCGCCTAGAGTTATGTGCGGCAAAATTGGCAGTCGATTTGGCAGCACGCATCCAAAAGGACTTAAGCGTAACTGCGGACCGCACATTCTTCTGGACCGACTCGGAGATAGTCCTCTGCTGGATTAATTCATCTTCATCATCCTTGCATACCTTTGTCGCCAACAGGGTGTCCGCCATTCAGGAAGTGACTACATCTCAACAGTGGCGACACGTGAAATCGAGGGAAAATCCGGCAGACCTACTATCGCGCGGCATAAATCCTGGCAAGCTCAAGGACAGTTGTCTTTGGTTCTACGGACCACCCTTTCTCCATGGCAGAGAAACAGTATGGCCAGCAGCACACGTTCCGAAGCTAGAACCCATTCCTGAATCACGCAAAACGGTTCTGGCTGCTATCACCACATCAAACCCACAAAATCTGCTCGACACAATCAACCATGGAAACTCGTTTCGGAAGTTACAAAGAATTGTTGGCTACGTATACCGCTTCATACAAAGCGGAAGATCTCAAAAAAGGCCCAGGACACCTCCTTTCGACAGATCACTCAGCGCTAGCGAATTAGAGGAAGCACTAACGATCATCATCAAGCAAATGCAACAGAATGAGTTCGCAACCGAAATATCGCATTTAAGAGCCACGGGAGAGACGCAGAAAACTAGCAAGCTCAGTGATCTGACCCCCTTTCTCGACGAAAAAGGGATCATCAGAGTAGGTGGACGATTGAGAGCCGCTGAGTTGCCGTTCGATGCCAAACACCAGATTGTATTACCTTACGCACATCCGCTTACGAAGCTCATACTGAAAGATTTCCATGAAGAAAACCAACATACTGGAGCACAATCCCTGCTAGCTATAGTTCGACAGCGGTTTTGGCCCATGAAAGGAAAAACTCTAGCGAGATCAGTGGTCCAACACTGCCTGCGATGCTTTAGATCAAAACCTAAACAAATATCACAATTAATGGGAGACCTGCCGGCACGAAGAGTCCAACCTGCTCGTCCCTTCGTCAACGCTGGAGTCGATTTCTGTGGGCCTGTCTGGACTCACTATAAGATCAGAGGGAAGAGACCTCAAAAATCCTATATAGCAGTATTCTGCTGCTTTGCCACAAAAGCAGTTCACTTAGAACTTGTGACGGATTTAACCACGGATGCCTTTCTTGGGGCTTTAAAACGGTTTACGGCGAGAAGAGGACACTGCAGACATCTACATTGTGACAACGCTACTAACTTCATCGGGGCACAAGCGCAATTAGCCGAATTGAAAGATGCCGTGCATTCTGAAAAGGCTAAGAACCAGATACAGTCACTATGTAGCACCCGCGGCATGGATTTTCACTTTATACCCCCCCGAGCTCCCCACTTCGGGGGTCTTTGGGAAGCAGCAGTGAAGTCTGCAAAGACCCTACTACGACGATCCGTTGCAGCTGCATCGCTCACCTACGAGGAACTGGAGACAGTAGTTACTGAGGTAGAAGCAGTGCTAAATTCCCGACCGTTAACACCCATGTCATCAGACCCCAATGACCTAAGTGCATTAACGCCTGGGCATTTTTTAATTGGTGAACCCTTAGTAAGTACAATTCACCCAGAGGCAACTCCGGAAAAACTTTCCCTACTTACTCGATGGAAATTAGTTGCGCACATAAAAAACGAATTCTGGAAGCGCTGGTCGACAGAGTACCTCAATGAGCTTCAACAGCGACAGAAATGGCGAAGACTAAGTGAGAATATTAAACCCGGAACAATGGTGATACTCAAGGAGGATAATCTGCCACCCATGAAGTGGCCGCTGGGTCGTGTGGTTACCACTCACAAGGGAGAGGATGGTCTTATTCGAGTAGCAGACGTTCGCACAGCCAAAAGCGTGTTACGGAGGCCTATTCACCGACTCGCTCCACTTCCAATTGATTCAGATGATCCAGTCACAGATTATGACACCAACAAGGAACCAAAGCTGCCAACCACCTCTAGATCTCACGAGCGGAAAGGGAGGCAGGACGATAATCCTACGCCAACAAAGAGGATTCGAGTATCACCAATGTCCACCATAGCCACGCTACTGCTCACATGCATAATGCTCCCACTAACAACGGGAGCTCCGCTCGAAATGAAACCGTTTAAGTCCCAGCCGGGTGTCTATTTTGAAAATCTGGGATCTGCTACAATAATATCGAACGAGTGGAACATCATCGCTCATTACGAAATGTCAGGATATTGGAGGGAATTCAATGGACTCTTAGGAGGGCACAAATCGCTAATAAACATCTGCAACCAATTACCTGCCGAAGATCCATGCTCAAGCACCCTAGCACAAATGCGACAGCTAATAAGGGAACTGACTGACAATAATGAGTTATTATCTCCACAAACAGTAGCACCGCGAAAGAAAAGGGGAGCATTAAATATCGTCGGTAACATTGCGAACAGTCTATTTGGAGTACTAGACTCAGGATACGCAGAAAAGATGTCCCAAACAATCGATAACCTCAAAGGGAACGAGGAATATTTATCAGACCTCATACGCAATCAAACCACGATAATTGACTCTAGCATAAACATTATCAAGAAGACCGAAGAAGAAGTTGCGAGACAATTTGACTCAATGCATGCTCAAATTAACCAACTAAACAACGGCATCACCAGAGTGCAGGAAGAGCTCCGACAACAAAAGCTTTCGACTCTATTCACGTCGTTGGCCACTCAAATGTTGCTGGCCACATCACATATACAACGAATGCAGGCCTCACTCATCGAGGTTCTTGTACAATCACACCATGGACGGATCAGCCCAAAACTCATAACGCCTCAACAGCTCAAACAGCAACTGATTATCATCAAGGCCAATTTGCGACCGTCCCTGAAACTCCCTCGGATCGAAAACAATATAGTGCAACTGTACACAATCATGGATGTGGCAGCCAAGGCGATGTCAAATCGCATTATATTCAAAATTAGCATTCCATTGTTGAATACGGAGGAGTTCGAATTGCTGAAAGTTTTATCAATCCCATTCTTAGTAAATGGCACATTTGTTACAATATCCACTTCATCACCATTCTTAGTAGTGAATTTCCATAGAGATCAATACTACCCGATCACCGAGCAAGAGTTGCAATCATGTGTGTCAATTCGCGATGACGACCACATGTGTAAGCAAAACCATCCTGTATACCAGCGGGGGTCAAATCAAAGTTCCTGCGAAATGGATCTCATCAATGATATGCCGTTGCCTTATACTTGCAGAATGGAAATCTTCCCGCGAGATTCGCAATGGATACAACTAAACAATCCAAATCAATGGATATACTCCGTGCGGAAACCTGAAGTGATCAAGGTCGCATGCGGCAGTGACGTAACATCGATGACGATCGAGGGCTCTGGCATTCTAAAAATGCAAGGGAATTGCATCATCAAGCAAAACCAAATCACCATCCAAGGCCACAACATTTATCCAACTGTGCTTAGAAGCTCGTATGTCCCGGCCACAAACTTTACTCAGATCGTGTTACCGGAACAAATTGCCCAACTCAAGCTCAACTTTACTGGTTATCAAATCCATCAGTCCGCGTGGGAGAAATTGGAAGCACAGTTGCGGCGTCAACAGGAAAACAGCAATCTGCCATCCACTCTGCCCGGCCACGAAGTGCATCAGTTTTCAATTGCATACATCGGATCTGGCATATCAATCTGCATTCTAATCTATGTGGTGTGGAAGTTTCGAGTTTATACCTACAAACCTTCACCAGCCCCAACCCCCAGAATACGCGCCCGAGAAGAGGTTCCTAAAACAGCGAAGGCATATCCAGTTGAAGAAGGGCAACCACGAGCAGCGGTATCCACGCCAACCTTCACCATAGACCTGGATCCCTGAATCATCTTCAGAGTTGAAGCACCGCTTCAACGGGGGGGAGAATGTTGAATCTCTGGAATGCATATGACACACAAAAGCTCATGTGCATTCAGGTCATCAAACTTTAGGATAAACAAATCGCATTAAGTACATTACCCTAAGAACAATTTGCTGTTCAGCAAAATCTCGCCCGGTGCTCGTTACCCGATACTGCTAACACGGCGCTACGTCGCGGGTCAGTGTCTCGGGGACAAAATGCATTGCGAGCAATTTTTGTATTTATCATCATATTGCTGATTGATTAATTAATGATTGAAAAAGTATGTGTAATAATTAGACTATTTAAGGGTAAGAATTTTTAAATAAAGTGTGATTCGCTTCAGAACGGTGTTTCACTGCATTACAAGCCAAGTTGCTCTGGTACAAGCACCAGCAGCAGCATTCGACATTTCACCTAAGTGCAACGCTTAAGGTGATTCCCAATTAATCAACGCTGCGTAGGTCCAAGAACCTGCCGTAGCACACAACAAAAACTTTAGCGGAACGCTTAAGTTTGACTGACGACACAAAAGAGTTTCGTCAAATACTGTTTTATACTATTCGTTCTTTACATCTAGTAGGTTTGAGTCGTTCATGAAGTATAACAATTCTATTTATAGTTTTAAAAACCGTACCAACTGTTAAAAGCCCCATTTAAAGAAGAAGAGTAAAGATACGCCTAGTCTTGTGTTTCACATATGATTTTTAATTTGTAACCATTTAACATTTCTTTTATTTAATTTTAATCCATTTTGAAGATGTCGAAGCTGTTACTACCGCCTGCCCTGCAAATAAACACAAACACATCTTGAGTACAAAACTCAGTGAGCAAAGTAGCTAACACACACACGTTCCATCTTTACGGAGGTGATCCAAGCCTCCGACATAAAGGGATCACACAGTCCCCAAATACATACCATGTTAATACATCCCATATATGACGGGTCCTGGCACTTCCTCGGAGACATACTCCGGCCGCCCGGCCCACCCTTCACCATACCCTATAGGCAACGCATGCCTCATGGTGAATCACAATCAAACATAATTGGTCACTCGTTCACCTTCTTCTACTATTTACCAGTCTACTTTAACTCATGCAAAATATAGTAAAGCTACTTTCACTCACAAAGTAAGGTACCACACAACTTTTCCACTTTCTTTACTTTTTAATAAGTCTCCTTTGCGCACAACTTTCCGCTTTGCAACTTCTGCCGTGAATGAAGTGCCTCGCTACCTTGCACCCTGGCCGTTCTGCTCAGGCACTTACCTCCTTTTATTGCGGTGCAAATCCTTCGCGTCCCGAAGGAACCCAACGAAATAAGATGTTATAAGTACTAATAGCAAACCACCCCAAGATACACCGGTCATCAACAAAATTACCGTTCATTTATATAATTTAAAGTCAAGTTTTCGATCAATGCGAACAACGTGTGCTTAGTTCGCGTTCCCAATTTTTTTCCTCCCGATTTTGTTTTCCCTAATTTCCCAACCGAAGTCGTCTAGACGCTGAGCTTGCGATCCCCACAGCAAAACTTGTGGAAATCGCAAGGTAAGCAGTACGCGCGCGTTGATCCCTCACCTGAGGCCTCCCACGGAGTAACCGAATGAAGATTTTTAGAGCCAGTCTTGATCGACCCGAGTAACGGAGTACACGAAAAATTGTAAAAGGACAAAAGTGAAAAAAAAAATAAAGTTAAATTTGATGAAAAAAGTTGGGTTCTTTTTTTATTTTTCCTTCGTTGGAAACGAAACTTTTTATTATAAGACTCTGGCGCACACGCTCAGACGAGTTTTATTACCCTTTGTCTCATCCCAGAGGGATCCGATCCGGCGACACCAGAAACAACAGCGCAATACTCTAAACAAACCCATGCGTCTATTTTTAGTCATTAGCCCGCAACTGTCCTAGGGCTACCCTCTCAAATATTTTAATTTCTCAAAATCTTACCTCCTCATGTAATACAACAAAACAACATCCACATGTCTCTGGTGCCTCTTTAGCATCATTATCAGCCCAAATACATTCATTGTAATGGGTACCATATAAGGATGTTATAATCTCCTGATGTAAGTATGGTTGTAATTTGTTGTAATATCTTATAATATTATCTCAATCTCCCTCAAGCAAGTTGTCCTCATACTAAAATAGGAAATCCGCAATATTAAAATTTTGTATAAAATTTTTTATATCTCTATTACGTTCTGTTGCCATTTTGACTCTAGCCAAGGCAAAAATAAACTGATGATTTTTAAATAAGTAATGATGTTTAAATACATTAAAACTATTCATCCTTAAAGTGTGTATATGGGTAAACGTTTTGTAGTGCACAAACCTGCATGTATTACACACCGATGTGTGTTAGGATATTTCTTTCTGAGATCGCCAATATTGGGGCACCCTTCTTCATCCAAATTATATATCATTGTTTTATCATCCAATGAAAATAAGTCTCTAACCCACTTTATTTTTCAAGACCCTTAACAAATATTTGCTTATATTTTAAAATAACTGAAAAATATTTTGATACGTTTTCTGTTGATGTCAAATCCTCCATTCCAAGTGAGTCTATGATGATTATTATAAAGCCACTTTGCTTTTGACTGCAAGGCAGGTGGAAGCTTCTCAAAGGTATATGGAGGCCGTAGTATAAAATGCTGCAATTGGTAATCTTCGCATAAAATAGCAATTTCCTTTGTAATAAATTTATTATAGGAACCGCGGAAACCTCGAATGTCAATAAAGTATGCTGGTGATATTTTGTAGTGTTTGACTTTTGTTTGTTAGAGGATAGTATTGAACTATTTTATCGTGTATCAGTAAGCAATATGAAGCTGTATTTTTGGGGATATTTTCTGAAGTTTGAAACTCAATTTTTATATTCACAGGACCTGTTTTAAGACTTTCTTTTTGTCGAGAGCAATATATAACAACAAGTGGAGTAATTTTTTTTATATTCCTGCGGTGATAGGAGTGGTTCAACTTGGCGATGATTGTAATACGATTGTTGATATTTACAATGCACATAATATAATATAGCAAAATGTTCAGACTTGAACCTTATATTTAAGTCATTATAAGGGTATTTTGCTGAATTTAAATAAACTTTAAAATCGAAACGTCTTCCAATGTGACTTCTTCTGTCTTCAGATTTTGAATATCGGATTTCAATTTGTCGAACTTTACTGAATATGAATTTAGAGAAGAAGTGTTTGGTTGGAGACGGTTTAGGTCAGGAATCGTGAAATTCAACTCATCCGGTAAATTAATATTTGCAGAAATGATTCCGTAGCTTCTGATGCAATGGTCTTGAAGGATTGAAGTCATCGTCCTTGATGATGCAGTTCTCGTTTAAAGACAAAACTCCATTTGCTCGCAGTCGTTCTGAATATACCTGATTATTTCAGACGATGTTATATATTTATTCTTTGTCCAATGCGAAGAGCCAACGATTGGGCTGCTGGAGTGGAGCCCAGGATCTAGCCGGATGGGAAATTTTCGAACGGCAATGGTCATCTAGAATATGATGCCTCATCATCTGAAATTCGCACCGCAAATCTTCTGACTCCTTCGTGTAAATTTGCCTAAGTTGTTTACACAAATGTTGTTCAGGTTCCGGTTTGATCCATTTCTCAAATTCCATAGCTGAAAGCATATAGACTGAGTCTCTATGAAAGTCGGTCATGATGTATTCGGTGGAGGGCTCGATTCTGACGTAGGAGTTGTTGACTAGTGTAGGAAACGGTATTAGTTTAAACATTTGAATTTCTGCGGTGGCAATCAACGGAAGATGAGTAAGAAATAATGTGGTCGTTGTCGTCACCTTACACTTCACTTTTAATAAGCTATAAATGTGTGATGATGACGGAACTTGTACTCCTGATGGTAATCTTGCTTGCAACTCGTTCAGATGCTCAGCTAGTCTCTCCAGTGCTAGAATGCATGGGCTAGCTTTGCCGTGGTGTATATCAGTTATGATGTCCATTATGGAATTTTGCATTTTCTGGAATTTAGTGATTACAAGTGACACGAATACTGAGAGCAGCGTAAATGTCCTTGAAATTTTCTTCTGCTTCATTTCCTCTGTGAAATTATTTATGTTGCTGAAAAGACCATCCATCTCGCTCTGAAGAGTTAGCAGCTGCTTGGTCCTCTTCACTTCTGAATGTTTCATGATGTTTGTGGCCGCTTCGATGATGGATGTCTGATTTTTTATTAAATCTAAAAGATGATTTGCATTATTTTGAACGCCTTTAATGGTCGTCTACATTTGAGCTGCATATTCGTCATCTAGAGTTCCGAATAATTTATTGGCAATATTACCGACGACTCGTCCTTGCCGCTGTTTTGGTAGTTCGAATAACAACTGATTATTTTCCTCAAGCTCGGTAAATTGATGCTGATATTGTCCCAGTATCATATCAAAATAATTGGAATCTACCGCTCTGGTTGACAGCAGTTTCATTTTATGAATTCCCTTTTGAATGGATTCGTACGTGTTCCAGTAATTGGTCATGTTATAAAATACTATCAGTTTCCAATCATTTACAATCAGTTGTCCTTGTCCAAGTTGCTCGAAATATACCCCTGAATTCTGTGTGACTGTGGTGATTTCAAATGGTTCTGTAGAACTTGCTCCCAATACTGATAGTGGTAGCAAGAAGAAAGCAAGAATTGATAACAACATAGTGCTTAAGGAGAACCGCGCTCGCTTCCGCGATGAACTTTGTTTGTCTTCTGCTGGAACGTTTCCTTCTGTGTCTGTTTCAGCGATTCGTTTAAGTTCTGCCCTTGCTGATTCTGGTTGCTGCCCAGTTAAACATCCCTCGATTGGTAGCAGGGCTAAGTTATGGATAGCCCGTTTGTATGCTTCTTTAGACGTTTTTACGACAGCTACTCTAACTAGTCCATCCTTGCCCGGAATTGCTTCAACAATCCTGCCCATTGGCCATTTCAGCGGCGGAATGTTGTCCTCCTTCATAAGTACCATCATCCCAGGAAGAAAATTGGGGGAAACCCCCTTCCATTTGCGTCTTTGTTGGAGTTCAAATAAATATTCTCGAACCCACCTATCCCAAAATTCTTGTCGTACGGCTGCTACTAGCTTCCATCGTGTGAGTGAAGTCAAATTTTTCGTATGTTGGGCCGAGTTAGGAATTGATGTTAGAGGTTCACCTACAAGGAAATGTCCTGGAGTAAGTGCCGTGTAATCATTCGGGTCTGTTGATAAAGGAGTAAGTGGCCTTGAGTTCAAAATAGCCTCGGCTTCTGCAACAACGGTGCACAGTTCATCATATGACAGAGCTGCCTTTGCAAGGGTTTGCTGAAGTAGTTTTTTCGCTGCCTTGACGGCAGCTTCCCGCAATCCACCAAAATGAGGTGATCGAGGAGGAGCAAAATTAAACTAAATCCCTTTTTCGCTGCATGTTCTTGTGATTTGCTCCTGAGTGGCTCGTTTCGACATTATCTCTTGTAGTTCATCTAGTTTATTTTGAGCTCCAATGAAATTGGTCGCATTGTCCCAGAAAATGTCTTCACAAATTCCGCGTCTTGCGATAAATCGTCGTAGTGACCCGATGAAACCTTCTGTTGACAAATCCGACACAACTTCCACGTGGATTGACTTTGTCGTGAAGCAGCAGTACAGGGCTCTATAAGTTTTTTGTGGTTTCTTCCCCTTAACATGGTAATTGGTGAGAATTGGCCCACAAAAATCCACTCCTGTGTTCAAAAATGGCCGGGCAGGTAGAACTCGATTTGCGGGTAAATTTCCCATCTGTTGGTTTAACATTTGAGGCTTTGCTCTGACGCATTCAACACAGTTTGAAACTCTTGATCGTGCCAAAGCCCTTGCTTGTATTTAGAATCCACAAACGCTGTCTCGCTATGGCCAACAGAGCTAATGGTCCTGCATGTAAATGAGTCTTGTGCAGGTCATTCAAAATTAATTTGGAAACAAAATCAGCGCCTGGCAACAGTGTGGGCTGTTTCGCATCATATGATATCGTAGCGTAGTCGAGCCTTCCCCCCACACGGATGGCACCATTTGTATCCAGAAACGGCGTGAGCGAAAAATTCTGCTGGAACCCTTGACATTGTTGTTGTTCTGAAGCAGCTTTATCTCCTCTTGAAAGTGTCGTCTTTGTATTTCCTTGATAATTACAACCAGTGCTTCATTCAGTTCTTCTGTTGAGATCCATGCAGTGCCTTCACCTGCTGTGAATTGCTTTCTCATTTTGTTAATACCACGAAGAATATAAGCCATGGATCTTTGAAGAAAACTGAATGAGTTTTTGTGATGGATTCTATCGAGGGGATGATCAGACATTTCCGTCAAGGGTTCTGTATTTGTTGTCAGTGCCACACTAGCACTTTCTTCCTCCCGCAATCGAACTGTAGAAATTGTTCGATCAGGCCATTCTGATTGTGGTTTCTTCAGGAAACTTGGTCCATAGAACCACAACTCTGAATTGATTAAGAATTCCGAGGTACAGCCACGAGATACTAAATCAGCGGGATTCGAATTAGTGCTGATGTAGTTGCATGATTCCGGATTGGTTTGTTCCTGAATGGATGCAACTCGACGAGCAACAAAGGTCTTGAGGGTTGAGGAATCGCCTTTTATCCAGGGCAGAACAACTTGAGAATCCGTCCACAGAAATGATTCATCAATTTTAATCTTAATTGTCGTTAATAGACGATGAGCTAAAAGTGCCACTAAATTGGCTGCACATAGCTCAAGTCGAGGTAAAGTAACTACCTTGACAGGAGCCACACGAGATTTTGCACACAATAACTTGCATGCGATTTCCTGATCGCAGCTGATCGTTCTTAGATAAATTGCAGCTCCATATGCCTTTTCACTTGCATCAGTGAAGGCGTGTAATTCATGTCTTGTTGGTGTGCCTGAGATGAACATATATCTCGTTATCTTGAGATGTTGTAATGCCCTCAAATTCTCGCGGAACTTGGTCCACTCATTTATAAGATCGTCTGGAAGGCTATCGTCCCAATCTAGCTTGTTTCCAAATTTTCTGTACGAAAATTTTGGCTGCTACAATGATCGGATTTGCTAGGCCGAGCGGATCATGCAAGTCTCAGAGTCTTTACGTTGCCTGAATTTTCTCCCTGGAAGCATTTTTCTTCTTCTAGTTTCTTTTCGAGGTATCCTTTGCAGCAGCTTCTCACTATTTGCAGCCCATTTCCGCAGCTGGAAGCCTCCAGTATGCAACAGTTTTGTCAATTCGCCGCGAATTTTAATTGCCTGTGACAGAGAATTGCTACCTGTTATTACTTCATCCACATATAAGTCGTCAATTGCAGTTGACCCTAGGGGGTACCTTATTGCTTCCTCTTCTGCTAATTGCTTTGAGCATCGTGTCGCTAAATAAGGCGCAGCCTTTGCGCCATAAGTAACTGTATTTAATCTATAATACCTGATTTTATCAGTTTGTTGGGACGGTTATGTAATGAGTTGCAGGTTTCGGTCTTGTTCATCGATCCAAATTTGACGATACATTTGGGCGATGTCCGCAGTGAAAACGTATTTGTACGTTCTAAAGTTGATAAGAAGATCGAACAGTTCGCTCTGAACAGTAGCACCTGCTAACATGATGTCATTTAACGAAAGATTACTTGTAGTTTTACAAGAAGCATCGAAGACCACACGCAATTTGGTTGTGCTGCTATCTGGCTTGAGCACGAAATGATGCGGGAGGAAATAGTGTACTTGAGGAATTTCTAATGCAGACATTTCTCTCATATGTCCCAGACGCTCGTATTCTTCTAAGAACGCAATGTATTGTTGGCGTAGTTCGGGAGCCTTGTTTAAGCGCTTCTCGATGTTTATGAATCGTCGCACTGCCATATTCATGGATTCACCAAGCAGTGCTGGATCACTCATAATTGGAAGATTTACTGTGAATGTGCCATCGCCTTCTCGAGCCGTTGTGTTTTTAAAGAAATTTTCACACTTCATTTCGGCCGAACTCATTGTAGTCTTGGTTGAAGGAGTCTTATCGATTTCCCAAAATTGTTTCAGGCTTGAGTCTAATTCCAGATTCGAGACTCCATCAAATTAGTTCGGTACTTCTTGTGGAGCATCTTTTCCGAGTACAACCCATCCGAAAGTTGTATTTTGCAACATGGGTAAGTTTTGTTGCATTTTGATTTGACCCATCCGCATGAGTTCACCTGAGAAATTGTAATTTGGCTGATGACTTGAGCCTCGATAGTGGTGCTGTAATTCTTTATTAAGGATATTATTGTAATATTCTCTCAATCCTTCGAGTTGAGCTGTGAGTTGCCAATGCCGCTTATGTTTAAGGCGTGGTCGTACGTGGCAAGCTTCAGCTTACGTTGCAGCCTTTGCGAGATGAAATTTAATTGTGAACCAGAATCCAACAAGATTCTGCACTTAATTGCTTCGCCATGTTTGTCCATCATTGATGCTAAAGCGGTTCCTTAAAATATTTACATATTCCTCTGAGAACTACTTCTTCGGTGTTGCTACGTTCGCTGAATTAGTTTGATGTTGGACAGTAGGATATGATTTTTGGTATAGCGGCGAGGGAGTGGTATTTGCTGTCTTTGCATTATTACCTTGATCCCGATTTGTTGTATAGTGCAACAGCTTATTATGTTTCTGATTACACTGCTTGCAACCCCTTGATTGGCAATCTGTTTTGTGATGCCCACTGCGCAAGCAATTACTGCAAAGTTTAAGTTTCTGAGTTTGTTTGGCTCTTTCCTGTGGTGTCAGAGCTAGAAACTTCCCGTAAATGTAAATTGGATGATCCTTGTTGCAGAGGACGCACCTTGATGCTGCTCCATTGTTGTTGTTATTGGAGGTATATGCTGCTGCTAGGTTTGGTTTTGGAGCTATTTTCGTGATAGCCTTTTCTGAGCTCAGTGACTGGAGTGATTGAAACCGTAGCTCAATGAATTTCAGAAAATCTTCCAAGGTTTGCAGTTTCTTGGGATTTTTGAGAGATAGTTCATACAAGTTATCAGTTTCTCTGTCAAGCGTACGAATCAGTATATAAAGCAAGATCGGGTCCCAGCCACCGTTAATTTTTAGCTTCAAATTTTCCAACAACAAAACAGATTCACGAACCGTGTCATGAAGCGCCTTGAGAGATTGCGGCGATGCCTATTTTATTATTTGAACCTTAAATAATTTATCCGGCACTGAAGAGACCATTAAACGTTCGTTGCTGTATTGTTCCGAGAGTGTTGTCCACGCAATCGAATAATTGTTGTCGGTCAGACAAAGATGCTGTAGTAATGTAGCTGCCTCACCTTCAAGATTGCTCTTCAAATACCACATTTTCTCTACATCGCTTAGCGGGTTGTTTTCAATTGTTCTCGAGAAAAGATCGTGGAATTGTGGCCATTTGAGATAATCTCCGTTAAATTTTGGAATCGTAATGGGCGGCAATTTGATTTTATTAGATGGACCTGGATTGAGCAATTGCCTTGCCGATGATCCTCCTCATTTTATATTGTGTGTAAGCACCATCATTAAGTCTTGGGCTGCTTCATCTATGATGAACAACTCGATTGCGTCGTATCCGTAAACTGATGGATCGTCTGCTTGACTTAAAAGCTCAGGGATATAGTCTTCTAAAGAAGCCTAATGAGATTTTAGCCTTTCTAGCTCGACTTCGTAATATTGAACCGTTTGCCCTGTTGTGAGAACAGAGTCAATAAACTTTTTTAGCATTTCCTTCGGAACATTCAATCTCCGCATCAAGCCTTTTATCGTTTCCTGTTCCTAATCAAATGCTTCGATTGGAGATTCTTCGCTCCTTGAAGATTGAAGGGGCTGCAAAAATTATTATAATTTTTGCTGAGTAGTTTGCTGCGATGCGGCTGGGCCTGGAGTGGTGGAAATATTTGAAGATACCGATAGCTGTGGTGAAGGCGGCGGAATTTGTACCACTGGTGAGCCAACTCCTTGCATTTTACGTAGTAATGCATGTTTACAAGTATTGTAGAGGGCCTCCTCTTGAGGATATTGCTCCTCTGTGAAGTAGAAATGGTCTACTCTGTCCGAAAATTGGTTTCGGATCTTGTTGTCGTTTTCCTCGAAGAGCTGCCAAGTTTCTTCCAATTTGGTAAGCTTTTCTTGTACCAATTTGGCGTTCTTTCGCTCTTCTGCGAGATTGTTGTACGAATCAAAAGCCTGCTTTATTTGCTTCGCAAGGCTTGATTGTAAGGCTGCAATTCTATCCATGTTTGGCTGTTGATTGCCTTTTTGCCGTTTGTCGATGTTGATTTCTTCTCTGATCTAAGTTGATTACCTGGAACTTGTGTTGCTCCACTGGATCACGTCGGGGTCACCCAAAAAATGTGAGTGACGTTAACTCAGTATTATAGTTAGCTCATCAGCGCACTGTCGAGAAGAAAGGACGCTAACTAAACTCAGCTTAGGAAACGCTAGTCGAGTAATTAGTTCCTTAAGGGAATTGGGTAGAAGGTATTCAAGGAAACACTTGAACGCTGGTTGGAATAGGAATGATTTAATTTATAATCATTGGGTCTTTTTATAACAAATTGATAACCTACTTACAATCTAATAATGAACAAACAAAAAATTGTTACACAATAATAATATTGCGGCAACGCCGCAGTTATGCATATTCTACTGGTGCACTTCCCGGTGGTCAGGTCAGTGCCAGTAGCGCAAGCGCAGCTTGCTGAGGTGCGAATTTAAGTTGGTCAACAGCCGAGGGCACGGGCGCCTTGGCTTGTTGACTAAACACGATGTTTACCAACTCTGTAGAGCGTTTTGCGCTGCTCTGAAATGGTCCACGTGTGAGCTTAGCCGCTACACACCTTTCGCAAGTTATGAAGGAATCGTCAATATCAGGGATTGTCTTCTCTCTTGCCATGAATAATAAATCGCGGGCATTCAGGTGACCAAGCCTTTTGTGCCACAATTCCGCCCTTTGTGTTCCGTTGTTGGATGCCATAAAACTCTGTTGACGCTCCCCGCGAAGGTAGAAGAGGTTTCCTTCGCGATTGGCTATGATTTTAACGTGGTTGTGTTTGATTAGAGCTTGTTTCTTTGTGAATACCACTTGATCCCCTCTGTCCACAATTTTGGCGACAGATATAAGATTTGTGCGCAAATCTGGTACGTGCAATGTATTGTGTAGTCTTATAGAAATATTTTCCCTATTATTCCAGATTAACATCAAAACATCGCCCTTGGCTATCACGTTCGAAGATTTGTTGATAGCTAATTTCAAGCCAGATTGTGCTCGCTGAGAATTTTCAAGTAACCTCTCATCCCTGACCAGGTGTGAAGTGCACCCGCTATCCTGGCACCATTTTTCACTGCTGTTTCCTATAATAGGTTGGACACGATATAAAGTATTCGGCTGTTCTGATTTCGGATTTTTAGATTTTTTCTTAAAGCAATCCGCCGCCTTGTGCCCCTTCTTTCCGCAAAAGCTGCAGTTGAACTTGAATGGTCTATTGAATGTCTTGTGGTCGTTCTTGCTTCCGGTCGGCCTTTGGTTGTGGTCCTTTTGGCTTCCCATACCTGCGCTGTGTTTGGCGACCAGAGCCCCTGATGACCTATCGTTGGATTTCCGAATTCCAGCATCATACTCCTCGATTATTTTAACTTTCAGGCTCTCCGGATCAGGAAGGTTGTCCCATAACTCAATGGCACATCTGAAATTTTCAAACGAGTCGGGAAGACTGTATAACAGCATGATTGCGAGCAAATCATTGTTTATGTTCATTTCCATGTTCTGTAATTTATCAACAGTGTTGAAAAATTCTGAAAGATATGCCCTAATATCAACTCCTTCGGTCATCCTATTTTGAGTGAGAGTTTTTAGCAATACGGGTTTCCGAGCGAGTTCTCTCGACGCATAGATTACCTCCAGCCTTTTCCAGATGTCTCGCGCAGTATCACATCCGCGAAATTGGCTAAACTCCGAGGGGCTGATGGCCAAAATCAGGTCAGATTTCGCTTTTCGATCATCGATCTTATATGAACCAGTTGGTATTTCCAGAATCAAATTATCTATATGAAATTATTTTTTTTTACCCTTTTCACTATTTGGTATTGAATTATACGCATGAAAATCAATCAAACCGCATACATATTTGTTTGATAATTCCAATGCGGGCACTCTTGAGAATTGAAATATTTCCGTTAAATGTTAATGTGAGCGACATTATAGTAAAATACAGATTGAAATTCTAGTTGTTGCGTAGCGGTGTCGATTAATATCGATAATTGTAAAATCGATACCGCTGTGCAACCCCAACCCCTTAGCCGGCACATTTAGTTGCCAAGAATAAAACACGGGCGGCCGCTCGAGTTTCGGCTAGCCCGTGCAAAAATGTGCAAGGCCAGCGGAGTCAACCGCTGAGCCGATAGAGGCTGCGCGTGCAGGCGCAAGGCAAAAAACGTGCACTCAGCGCGTCGGCCAAAAAGTTCCGACCGGGAACCTTAAGTTCTCGGCGGCGAAGTAGTAGAGTTGCTAATAGACTGTTCCGGTGAAGAGATCTCGAGTTGTCGCTCGTCCTCCCGTTTGTTTAAAAGAAATTGTGGAAGTTGTTTAAAATAAAGTCGGGAGTGCCCCGTAATTGAAGTAAACGCGGTGTTGTAAATTATTTAACGTATATATATAGATTATACATATATATACGATTTTGTTATAGAAATATATAACAAAATTGGCGCAGCCGGTAGGATCAAGGAAGCCCTGCAAAGTCAATAAGAGCTTGAAAAACCTTGATCCTGCGAACTATTGGGCTTTATCTGGCCCCAACGCTCCAGGGTATCCAACTATAGTTGCCTCTGCTCCAGGCGAGCAAGCAATTACCCTGCCTTCAAGGGAGAACAACTTTAGTCGCCGCTGTTCCAGGCGAACAAGCGATCTCCCTGCAATTTCCCAGTCGTGCATCAAGGCACCAACGAGGGATTACATTAATTGAGCGATTGCCCCAGGAAGGACGTGAATGTCAGGCGAGGACAACATCGCCCACATCCCAGCTGAGGAGGAACCAACAGCAACTCTAACATCAAGGGAGCACCCCGCCGCTACAACAGCAGCACCGAGGGAGCAACCCGCCGCCTCAGCTATAACAACGAGGGAGCAACCCGCCGCACCGGCAACAGCATCGAGGGAGCAACCCGCCGCCTTATCTTCAACATCGAGGGAGCACCCCGGCGCTTCAGCAGCAACATCGAGGGAGCAACAACGCACCTCATCACCCCCTGAAGAAGGAAGCTACCAACCCGGCCTAACACTTAGAAGCGGAACGGTGATACCCCGTTCCTTACCAGTAAGTCTAGAATACTACTTAAAATATTTGTTAGAAAGAGTGCGAGCGTCAGAAGCCGGATTTTCTAATCGGCATTTTGACTTGATCAATAAGAAATTTGAAGAAGTAAGCGAGCAAAGAGAAGCTCGAATTTCTAAAGCTAAACGAGATTCTGAGGAATGTCGTGAAGAAATTAGGAAATTTAAGGAACGCTCGCAATCTTTCTCCCTAACAGATAAGTCCGGTGCAATAGATTTAAGTTCGAAAAGTGAAAGTGTTAGTGAACTAGAATCTGTGATTCACGGTCTGTCCGGGTGGTTAAGTGCTACATTCGCGGAATCGTCATCCGCAGACGAGTCGTTCGGTAGCCCCAAGTTTCCGCAGAGAGTTTCGTCTCCGCTTGCTTCCGCGGCGTGCAAAAAAGGAAAGTGCTCGAAAATGGCTAGTTACGATAATGTGATTAAGTACACGACACAGATCGTGCCACTTTTTTCGGGCGAACACGGCCCACACGTTAGCCAAGAGCTACAGACCTTTTTAGGGTGTTGCCATCAGGTCGAGAGCTGCCTCACGGAGGAGGAAAAAGTTGTTTTTCCTCGAATGCTGCTTACCCGGCTAAGGGGAGCAGCCTATCAGCTGTTTATAGCTGAACCTCCGACCAGTCTCAGTGATTTTGAAGACCGCCTAAACAGGGCGTATCTTCCCAGAGAGACATACCAGGAGCTGGTGAACAAATTAATTACCACCAGACAATATCTATGGAATCTCTCAATGCCTTCACGGCGAGAATAAAACAGGCTTTAGCCCTGTGTAATGAGGCAGCCGAGAGGAAGTACGGCGCGGCCGCGGCAACAGCTGTGAAACCACAGCTGGACGATTTTGCAATAAGTGCCCTCAAGGGTGGGATAAATAATCCCCACCTATGTCAGTACCTTCTTACTTTGACAGAAGGTACTCTGGAGCAAACTAGTACCAAAGCTCTGGACATGGAGAGACTACAGCAAAGCTCTCCCTATCTTCAAAGTCAATTCCTGGCATGAGTTTGACTAATCAAACAGCCGGGTACCAAAATCACGTACCCGCGTACGCGTCGGCGTCGAATGCTAATAGGCCACCGGTACCAGCACCGCGCAACGCTACTAGGGCTGGACCAACGGCCCCAAATACGTCCGCAGCCGTGGCTAAAATCCCTAATACAACATGGGATATAGCCGCCAGAGTTATTTGCAGTTTCTGCAAGATAAAGGGGCATACTTACGCGGATTGTCTTAAGAGGAAGAATACACCCTCTTGTGAATATTGCCGCACATGTGGGCATGATACTATCGCGTGCCGCCGGAATGATAACAGAAGGCCCCCTAACAGTCAGAGAGGCGGCAATAATAATTCGACGTACGGCCAAATCGGAAATCGAGATAGACCCCTAATCGGGGGCCCCGCGAAGTAATAACGACTCGCGAAATTCCGAAGCGCGCAGAGCCTACAATGTTAGGCAAAGTTGCGGGTTTTGTGCTCGAAAAGGGCACACAATAGACACTTGCGAATACAAACGCAGGTGGGAATCAGGAAGCCAGGGAAACGAGGCTCAGTCGAGCCCGAAATCCCCGGCTCGACTATAAAAAGTCACGAAAATACAGGGTACACTCAGCAGCCCAAGCCAAGTACTCCCGTAGTGGAGCTCCCCCTAGATATCGGGCTAAATAAAAAGACCCCTCTAGTGGTGGACACGGGCGCTGAGATAAGCTTGATAAAAAAGCAAGCGTTAAAGTCTCTCGAGGGCATTAACCCCGAGAAGACATATACCCTGCAAACTCCATTTGGCACAGGACATACCTTGGGAAGCTGTAAGTGAAATATTGTTAAAGAACTCCCTGGAAAAAGGGAGACTAAAATCCCCTGCACTTTCCAGGTAATTGACAATAACGCCGATCTGTCCCACGAAGGACTACTGGGGAACGATTTTCTTGCAGAATATTGCAATATAGAGGGCCCCGATAGAAAACTTCGATTTCCTCGCACGGAAATCAATTTAGAGGAATTTTCGTTACCAATTTTATAGGATACGAAAAGTGACTGTCCCCAAAAGGCGACCGAAAACGATGTACAGGCAGAAGAGATGGAATCCGAAGGGGTTAAGCAGTCCACCTGCCATGTTATCGAAGCTTCCCCAGAGTTGGTTGCCAACTAGGGAACAGTAGGGAAAACTTTGCGAATACACCTCTGATCGGTGAAATCAGGCGGCATGTAGTAGCTCTGAGGGAGCCAATATGAATACCTGCACGATCACAATTGGTGGCAAAAATACCCTTACTATTGCCGGAGGAAATGCTCTGCCTTTCGCAAGAATTAGGCGACGGCGTTTTCTTAGCCAATAGTATCGTACCCTCTAAGCAAAAGGAAGTTTCTGTTGAACTCCTCAACGCTAATGATTCCCAGATAGCCCTAAAAGACCTCACTTTGCTGCTAGAACCAGTAAATAATTACAGTATAGTACAACTATACCCCACGAAGGGTAACCAAAAGGAGTTTGCCCCTGAAGGGTTAATAGAGCCAAGTTTAAATAAACTTGAGCTAAATAAAATCAGTATAAATACAAGCGGCCAAAGAGCCCAAGATAGCAGCCACAGCGCTCGCAAGAAGGGACCAAAGAGTCCAACTAAAATTAAACGCGGTAAAGAAACCGACGAAAGAGGGCCAAAGAGCCAAAGCAGCCACAGCGCTCGCGAAACCGGGCTCGAGAGCCCAGAAACTACCATTAAAAAAAATAATGATGATAAAAAGACTTCAACAAGCTCCCAAAAATTGACATTAAACGGTGCAGGCGACCAAACAGCCAATCTAGTTTATGTACGAACCCCACAGGCGGATCGACATACAACTGACCCAGTAAAGGAGCGAGTAGCCAGGTTAGAGCAAGAACTTAACCTGAGCCCCATTCTAAGCAGTCAGGAAAAGGCAAAAATTTTGGACTTATGTCAGGAATATAACGACATATTCCACTTAAAGGGTGACCACCTCACATATACGAGTGCTATCACCCATCCTATTCCGGTGGTGCAAGATCAAGCACCCATCAAGCAAAAAATGTATAGATTACCAGAGACCCAGCGTCACGTAATTAACGAGCAAATAAAAGACATGCTCGAAAATGAAATAGTACAGCCAAGCAAAAGTCCTTGGAACTCGCCATTATTAGTGGTCCCCAAAAAGTCGGGACCAAACGGCGAAAAGAAATGGAGAGTAGTCGTAGATTTTCGTAAGCTAAACGAAAAAACTATAGGCGACGCTTTTCCTCTTCCACGGATCGAGGACATTCTCGACCAATTAGGCCATTCGAGGTATTTCACTACCCTCGACTTGGCCAGTGGATATCATCAGGTGCTAGTCGATCGCAAGGATCGACCCAAGACAGCCTTTAGCACGAGTTACGGGCATTACGAATTTAAACGAATGCCATTTGGGCTCAAAGGAGCCCCCGCTACATTTCAGCGCCTCATGAACTACGTGCTCACAGGCCTTCAAGGCCTCGAATGTTTCGTGTATCTGGATGACATCGTCATATATGGGAAAAACTTAGAGGACCATAACTCTAAGTTGCGTAAAGTCTTTAATAGGTTGCGAGAAAACAACCTAAAACTGCAACCGGAGAAATGCCAATTTCTCCGGAAAGAAGTAGTATATTTGGGACACAAATGTTCCAGTAAAGGAGCACTCCCTGATCCCAGCAAAACAGCTTGCGTCCAGAATTTTCCAGTTCCACGAACTGTTAGACAAGTCCAATCATTCCTAGGACTTGCCAACTATTACCGGAAATTTATTCCCGATTTTTCTAAAATAGTAAGACCCATTACAAATTTGCTCCGAAAGGATGTCAAATTTAATTGGACTGATAAATGCCAAGAAGCATTTCTGAAAATTAAAAAATCTTTAATTTCACCCCCTCTATTAATATATCCTGACTTCAATAAGCCCTTTAACTTGACGACAGACGCAAGCAATGAGGCAATAGGGGCTGTCCTCTCTCAAGGAGAAGTAGGAAAAGACCAGCCCATAGCATACGCTAGTCGTTCCTTAAACAAGGCAGAACGTAACTACTCTACGATTGAGAAAGAGTTGTTGGCCATTGTTTGGGCGACTAGGAATTTCCGATGCTACCTTCAAGGTAGAAAGTTCACAGTCTACACCGACCACAAGCCTCTAAAAGGAGTCTTTAACGTAAAAGACCCTACATCCCGTTTGGCGAGATTTCACCATAAGCTTTCCGAATTCGATTATACCATCGAATACAAGCCCGGAAAGTATAATACAAATGCGGATGCTCTAAGCCGCATTCCACGGGAAAAAAGTGAAGATCGAAACAGCCCAACCTTAACGGTGGAGGCCCAAGTACATCGATCTATGAACTCGGCTGCGGAGGAAAATAACCCGCTCCGAGAGTCCACGCAGTCACAAGGGCCCAGAAAAGGAAAGCCCAAGAAAATGATAGCAAAGTCATCCCAGATAATAGAAAAACGAAACAGGCGGAAACGCAGCCTGATGAGATAGTTCCCGATCCGGAGGAGAAGCTCACTGAGCCTGTAGAAGTAGCTGTCGACAAACCTCCATCGCCAGATGTGCGAAATACCCCTGAATATATCACGAGCCCCGAAGAAATTAAAATCATTTTACATGATTACCATGACTCTGCATTCGGAGGCCATCAGGGAGTAATCAAGACCTATAAGAGGATAAAGCGAAAATTTCGCTGGAAGCACATGTTGCGGGATATAAAAAATTATATCAAAAAGTGCTCAAAGTGCCAAAGATTAAAATCTTCAGCACAGTATAAAATGCCCATGGTCATTACAGACATAGCCGAGCAACCTTTTGACAAGGTTTACCTCGATATTGTCGGACCGCTGGAGGAGTCCACGTCAGGAAATAAATATATCCTAACCTTCCAGGATAACCTGACAAAATTCGTGGACTGGTACGCAATACCCAATGCGGAAGCTATAACAGTAGCGCGAATTTTCTTCGACGGGATCGTCACGCGTTACCGCATTCCCAAAAGAATAGTTACCGATCAAGGTACCAATTTCTTGAGCGATCTATTCAAGCAGTTATGTAAACTGCTAAGGGTGAAGAAGCTGCAAACGTCAGCATACCACCCCCAGTCTAATGGAGCACTAGAACGTGCCCATAGACCGCTAATTGAGTACTTGCGTACAATAGTAGATGAGAATCCCCAAAGTTGGGATCAATATCTACGCACAGCAGCTTTTGTGTACAATAATAGTACACACGAAGGGACGAAGTTAACCCCCATGGACTGCTTGTTCGGGTTCACGGCAGACGTCCCATCTAATTTAAAAAGAGAACCCGAACCCGTATATAATCACGAGAGCTATTACCATATGCTCCGTTACAAGCTGCAGAAATCTTACACCATAGCCAGAAAGAATATTTTGGCCAGTAAGAAAAAATCGAAGGAGTACTACGACAAAGACGCTAGACCCCTATCTTTCCATGTAGGGGATAAGGTCCTCCTTAAAAGCGAGAACAGAAAACATAAACTCGCAGAGATCTGGGTAGGACCTTACCTGGTAATCGCTACCCCGTCATCCGTGAATACCACGATACGCATGGGTAGACATAACAAATTAGTGCACAATAACCGCCTTAAACCCTACATAGAGTAGGAAAGGCAGAAAGTTTTTATTAAAATCTAATTTTGGAATAATTTTGTTTTTGAAAAAAAAACAGATATTAAAGCTCAAAATCGACATTTTAGGAAATGCCCTTCCAAACTTCCAAACTGACCGGACAAGTTGTTAGCGGTAGGAATGCGAATGTTGATACCGGCTCCAGGAACTTGGCCACAACGAATTACAGAATTTCATTCACTAACCAAATTTGTTAGGTTGTGAAAATACTTGCAATAGATGCGCAGAATTTTTAGAGTAAATAAATACAACGTAGTATGGACTTAAATAGTTTAAATTAAGAAAAAATTGTATAAATCAAGCGCACCGATTGAAATGTAAAAGAAAAAAATTTTTTTTAAGCGCACTGATAAAAATGTTATAAATTAGGAAAAATAAAAAAAAAAATTTATTAAAATTAAATGAGCGCATGAATTGGTATAGTACAAAGAGAAGTATATAAGGAAATAATTCATATTATCAAAATAAAATGCACCAATATTATAAAGAAATATTGTGTTCGAAATTTGATTGTAAAAGGACGAGCGACAGACCGATTAATTTGCGGAAAGCCATTCCTCTTCCAAGAATGACTTTCTTTTTTGCGGGGGGAAGGAATGTTGCGTAGCGGTGTCGATTAATATCGATAATTGTAAAATCGATACCGCTGTGCAACCCCAACCCCTTAGCCGGCACATTTAGTTGCCAAGAATGCAACACGGGCGGCCGCTCGAGTTTCGGCTAGCCCGTGCAAAAATGTGCAAGGCCAGCGGAGTCAACCGCTGAGCCGATAGAGGTTGCGCGTGCAGGCGCAAGGCAAAAAACGTGCACTCAGCGCGTCGGCCAAAAAGTTCCGACCGGGAACCTTAAGTTCTCGGCGGCGAAGTAGTAGAGTTGCTAATAGACTGTTCCGGTGAAGAGATCTCGAGTTGTCGCTCGTCCTCTCGTTTGTTTAAAAGAAATTGTGGAAGTTGTTTAAAATAAAGTCGGGAGTGCCCCGTAATTGAAGTAAACGCGGTGTTGTAAATTATTTAACGTATATATATAGATTATACATATATATACGATTTTGTTATAGAAATATATAACATAGTAGATAAGTTATCTTTATTTATGTCTATTTATAACAATCATATAAAAATGAAATACATAAGTGTCCCCATGTAACGGTTTCATAAGACTGATGACGTGTATACTTATAAATTACGATATCACTTAAATAATTGATAGCCTCTACTGGATGTTGCAAATTTCCAAAACTATCAAAATATTTATCTTACATCATTATTGTTTTTGTAGTAAGCTACCCAATGTGTTCATTGACCTGATGATATATCTAAATTGATAATGCCACATTCTTGTTTGTGGGTTGTTTAGATAATTCATTACGCATAAATACTCCTCGAAAATGCGGTAACTCTTTGGCGTATTTATATAAATCAATTTCATTCAGAGTTTTATTAGGTAACTTAATTTTTAGTTTTTTATTTGTTTAAGGTACAATCACAAACCCTTCTTATACGGCTTCAAATATAATCCTTCTCCTGTAGTAATTGCTTCCATTTTTGTATAATGCCTCTTAGATTCCTGTAATTTGTCTCTAGCTTCTTTGATTGCGTTTACAGCTTTAGCAATTGTAACTGCTCCTAACGCTAATGCACCTAGGGCTGAGAGGCCTACAAATATTGGAATTAAGGGAAGAGTTCCACCAGTCTTGGGGACGGATAAAACACGTGCAATTTTCAAAGCCGACTTTCTTTTATTCTAGAAAGTTGTATTCATATGTTTTTGTGCTATTTGAATAGCATCTTTCATAATTGTAGGATTCAACTTTTTCATAGATGTCCGAGCTTCTCCAATTATTCTGTTTAAGGTTATGCGTTTTTTAACTGTTTTATTACCTTCTTTTCGCAAACCCATACCCAACTTTGTTTTTGCTTCCATTATGTTTGTCACTAATAAAGTGTTACCTCTTTCACTAAAGTTAGCATCTCTATATTTGAATCGATTCCAAGCTTTCCCAGCTAATATATTATCAGCGCTATGGCGTTCACTGATATTTTTATATTTAGAATAAGCATTATCGTGATCCTTACAAACTGCATCTAACGGGTTGACTCCAAGATCACCTCGTGCTAACCTATTGTCTAATTTTGCACCTGGGCCACAATATTGGTAACCATGTAGATGTAATTCAAAGGGTAATTTATTAATAATCGTATTAATTAATCCTTTTCCTTGCCTTGTTTGATAAGAAATCATGTAGACCTTAACACTTTAATACATCACAATCAAATCAGAGCAGCTTATAATTACCGCTTCGATTTAATATTCATTATGCAATATATAAAACTAGACCTATATCTACCAGTGTGAAATTATGATATTGTTCTTAATGAGCGAACATCAAATGAAAAACATAGTAAACTGCTTCCAAATAGTATAAGATACCTGAATGTAGGCCCTTCAAATTGTCGAAAAACAAATGTGATGATAACTCTGCTTGAACATTCTAATGGCTTGAAATTTGAAAATATTTATATACATATTGTTGCGGAGCATAGGGGGTGTTGTACAAAAAAAAGCGCGATCAAAACGGTTGAAAAATACTTTTATTTTCCTTCGGTATAATTATGATAATATAAGAAGTCCAGTCCAGCGGTGTGTGTTCAGAGACGTCCGGTCACTTCAAGCGCGTGGCGAAGAAGAAGGCCTCTAGCTCGATGCGATGACATGACAGCTGGGGGATTTTGTAATAGATGTGAATTTCAATGATGTAATAAACGGGCAAGGACAGCTTGAGGTTGTGGGACCTAATTCTCCAACATTCTCCCCCCGTTAAGTGTCCTTAACGATAGGCAGCTTGCACAGTTTTGTAATCGGTCGTTTCAGCTCTCCTGTTGACGTCCGTAGCGTTACGACTCTTACCAAGTTGTCATGACCAGGGTGTAGGGCAGTAACTCGGCCTAAGATCCACTGCGCTGCTGAGATATTGTCCTCTCGAATGATTACTAAATCCCCAATAGAGATGCTGGTTTCCTTCCTTCTCCACTTTGGGCGATGTTGTAGAGTGACGAGATATTCTTTATGCCAGCGATTCCAAAAGTCACGAAGTATATTTTGAATAAGTCTCCGCCGTGATACTATGGTCATGTGAGGATCTCCCGTAGAATCTTCAGGAAGAGCCACTAATGGCCGCCCAATCAAAAAATGTCCTGGTGTGAGGACATCAAAGCAATCAGCATCATCGGTGTGAGTGGCCGAGAATTCAGCACTCCTTCAATTTGCGCGAGCAGGGTTGCGAACTCTTCGTAAGTTAGCCTTGTCTCACCAATACTGCGATGGAGGTGGGTTTTGACTAGCTTTACGCCTGACTCCCAACTTCCTCCAAAATGCGGTGCAGACGGGGGGCTTAAGCACCAACATATTCCATCTGCAGTTGAGTTCGTGATAAGTGACGCTTGATGCTCCTTGGAACTGACCAGTCTGTAAAGATTGCAAAGTTTACGATTGGCGCCTACAAAATTAGTCCCATTGTCACTGTACATATTTTTAGGGATACCCCTTCTTGCTGTGAATCTTCGAAGACAAGCAATGAATGCATCACTTGATAAGTCACTAGCAACTTCTAAGTGTATTGCCCTGGTACTTAAACAAGTAAATAATGCGATGTATCCTTTACAACATTTTGCGCCTCTTCCTCGATGTTTTAGTAATGTAACAGGGCCAGCGTAGTCGACGCCGGTGTTTTCAAAGGCTCTTGAAAATGATGTCCTAGCTATAGGTAGATCGGCCATGAGTTGCTCTGATTCCTTCGCTTGTTGCGTGACACACCTAATGCACGAAGCTATGTGTTTCTTCACTGCGGCACGACAGGAGATAATCCAATATTTTTGCCTTATGATACTAAGGAGTCTATTTGTTCCGACGTGTAGATACTTCTGGTGTAGATGTGCGATCAGTAGTTTTACGAAGGGATGATCCTTGGGGAGGATAATAGGATGCTTGGTGTCGAAAGCACAATGCGCTCGTTCTAGTCTGCCACCAACACGTAAGGTTCCCTCCTTGTCCAAGAATGGGTTTAATGAAGCTAATGTGCTGGTTTTGTGGACAGTCTGATTTTTCTCCAACTTCGCAATTTCGTCCTGAAATGCACCTTGTTGAGTCCATTAGATGCATATGCGATGAGCAGATTCAAGTTCCCTTGAGGTGAGCCAGTTCCCAAATTCAGCTGATTTAATTCTCTTGCATCGTTCAGCAAACTGAAGTAATCTGCCCAAAATATGAAGAATAGTCATTAATGAAGATTTATTATTAAATAAGTTCCCTAGTGTGTCTTTCTCACGTGCAGTATGAAGTGAGCGAAAGATTTGAGTTTTCTTCTCATAATTCATGGAGTTGAGTTCCTCACCCGAATGATCGGTTTTATCGTGAAGGTAATTTTCCCAATTTGATGCCAGGTAAGCCGGCCCCTTCCACCACAGGGTGGAATTGATCAAATCCTTGGGCGTCAATCCTCGAAAGGCGAGGTCTGCAGGGTTGTCGAGTGAGTGTACATGATGCCATGCGGATCTAGGTAGCGTTGACAAAATCTCTGATACGGCGATATACGTTTTCCAATAGCAGGGGTGGGACGATAACCAGCCCAAGACAATCTGCGAATCAGTCCAAGCGATGCATGTGAGGTCAGTCCGGGTTAACGATGTCTTGATAGACAGAAGCAATTTACTTAATACTTAAATGCGCCGCGTTCAATTCTGGCCGAGGTATGGAAATTCTGTTTATGGGTGCGACTCTAGTTTTAGCTGCAATTAGTGTCGTTATTACCTGATTGTTGTCTGTTACCGCACGACAGTACACGACGTAGCCATGTAATTCGTACGCTTGCGAGGAAGTGTGAAGCCATCTTGGTATCCGAAGGATTTCGAGCAGGTGCAAATTCGTGTGCATAATTTCCCAGCGTGAATACAAGTTGCCCCTTATGGGCTCATCCCATCCATAATTCTCGAGCCAGAGTTGCTGTAACATGATTTTGAAGATGATGGTCACAGGAGCTAGTAAACCGAGTGGGTCAAACAATTTGCTTGACTCAGATAAAATCAATCGTTTAGTGGGACTATCAATTTCAGAGGTCTTCACTTCGATCGCAAAGAAGTCAGCTTCAGATTCCCACTTCAACCCCAGGACCTTAATGGACTCTGCCTGTTCTATGTGTATTGAGGACGTATCAGATTTAATTCCTACTGCAGAGAGGAACTCAGACGAGTTTGATGCCCATTTATGTAACGGAAAACCTCTAGCGGCCAAAACATGTGTCAATTCTTCATACAGCTTTCGCGCGGTCTCTAAATTGTGAGCTCCTCCGAGCAAGTCATCGACGTAAAAATTCTCATTGATGACTTGTGCGGCCAACGGGAATTTTTCTTTGAAGTCCTCTGCTACTTGTTTTAATGCTCTAGTTGCTAGGAAGGGGGCAGCTGAGGTCCCATATGTGATCGTAGTCAGCCTATAATGTTGAATGGATTGGGTTTGATTTTGCCTCCACACTATTCTTTGATAATCTCGGTCACATTCATTGACTTGGACTTGTCTGTACATTTGCTTTATATCAGCAACCATGGCAATCTTATATGTGCGAAATGATATTAGAATTGGGAATAAATCTCGTTGGACCCTAGGACCAACACATAGCCTTTTGTTCAATGATATGCCGGTATCTGACGAAGCAGAGCCATCAAAAACTACACGCAACTTGGTAGTGCTGCTGCTAGGCTTCATCACTGCGTGGTGAGGTAAATAAGCATGTTCTTTAGCCGGGTTTAATTCCGAAATCGGTACTAATTCTAGATGTCCCAACTTTGAATATTCTTCCATAAAAGGTTGATAAGCAAGATTGAAGCTACCATCGCGGATAAATTTTCTTTCCATAGCTCTTAATCGCGATATTGCAAGGTCGAGTGTGTCGCCGAGAGTCGATTCCGTTTTTTTATAGGTAAGCGAACCACGTACCTGCCTGTTTCCTTGCTGATTTGATATGTTTCCTGGAAGAATGTCTCACAGTAGCGTTCTTCGTCTGTGTAGGGTGCAGTACGCTGTGGCAGTTCTTCGACTTCCCAAAATGATCTTAAGGCCTGGTCGATCTGGAGCAGGTCTGTATGATGTAAGCTGAGCTGTGGCCTGTTGTATGATGCATTGATGGATCCTGATACGATGTACCGAACATAGTGTTTTGTAGCCTGGGACCTGATGATGGTGAAATCAATTTGCCTTCCTGGAGTATGTCAACAAAATGTTCAGCACCTAGAATGATATCAATTTGACCAGGTCGATTAAAATTGGGGTCGGCTAACTTGACCTTGTTCACATAATGGTGCTCTCCGCAATTGAATTGACTAGTGGGCTGGGGAGAGGTGAGGCGTGGCAAAACATATGCATTAATAGTCAGCTTTTGTTGATGATCGTACCTCGAGTACAGTGTTAAGAGTAAGCGGCCTCGAGTGGGCCCTGATTTAATTGACCCAATACCATTGATGATTAATTTTGCAGGTTTTCTTTTATGACCCAATTGGACCGCAAAGCCTTCTGAAATAAATGACCCTTGGGATCCTGAATCAATAAGTATGCCGCAGTCCCTTAAAGTTCCAGCAGCATCGTATACATGCACTAGAGCAGTGGGCAATATTGGTACAGATGCTTCAGTCTCATAGCTTGCAGCGTGTGACGTCATCATAACCTTGGCGTTATCGAGTTTTTCAGTTGGAGTGACAAACGAGCTTGCATTTGAGTTGAGACCGATTTTCCTTGGTTGAGCTGAGGAAGCTTCCACAGACCGAGTTTCTGTGGGGACTGATAATCGCTTGTTTTCACACCCTTGTTTGTGTAAAAGAGTATGATGGGGCTTCCCACAGTGATGACATCAGTTCTTGGATTTACATTTATTGGCGGGGTGTCCTTGACTCAGGCAGTTGAAGCATAGAGAATGCTTCCAGACAACTGAGCGTCTTGAATTCACGTCCATATTCTTAAATAGAGAACATTTAAATAACTGATGCGGTTCAGAGCACTGAATGCAATTGAGTACTGATTGGCTATGTAGTACTCCAGCTTGGTGTGAGCTTCTTGTGATTGCCTTCCTTGTTGGCAATTCACAGGCTTGAAGTGCATCACATCGCTTATTTAAAAAATCAAAGAATTCCCTTAAGGTAGGTATATCCTTATTTACGGATTCCTCTGACCACTGCTTCCGCGTTTCTGAGTCTGCTTTGCTGAGAATAGTGTAAATTAGCCACGGATCACGTCCTCTGGTATCATCACCCAATGCGTTCACACCACGAATTAGTTCATCAGCAGAGTCTGTTAGCAAGCGTAGCTGACTTAAGGAGCCTTGGGATGCGGTGGGCAGGCTATAAAAGGATTTAATATAAGCGGTCAAAATGTATTTCTTTTTATCGTAGCGCTCTTTTGATTTGTCCCCTGCTTCCTTATAGTTATCGTCAGTAACTGGCAAATGTTTTATTAGTGTGGCCGCTTCACCTTTGACTAACCCCTTTGAATATTGCAGCTTATATACTGCTGATAGTCCTGCTCTCTTGTCAACCATTGCTTCATATAGGTCCTTGAAGGACGGCCACTCCTTATAGTCGCCAGAGAAACAAGGAATGTTGACCTTGGAAGTTTCACATCAATAGAGCGATGTTGGGCGGTGCTAGAACTGGCATGGCTGTCCCACAACAGCCTCTGTTGATCGACAAAACGATTTAATGTGGAATTTAATTGATCAATGACTGAGCTATTGTCGCGTGAATACTGATTGAAAGAGTCAACTTGAATAGTTTGGTTGGCCATTTCAGAATTTCTGCTGTGATCAATTAAACGAGCCTGACATTCCCGAATTTCCTTTTGGTAAAGAGCACAAACTGAGAAGAATTT
The DNA here is from genome assembly GCA_959613345.1 of Tolmerus cingulatus. Classification (NCBI taxonomy): domain Eukaryota; kingdom Metazoa; phylum Arthropoda; class Insecta; order Diptera; family Asilidae; genus Tolmerus; species Tolmerus cingulatus. Next base: position 328,985 of record CAUIJO010000047.1, read on the forward strand.
AGGCTCAAAATCTTCCACGTCGGATTCTACATTTAGCATTACGAGAGCATCGTCGGTGGCTATAAACTCTTCCCATAATCCATCAAGTTTCTCAGCACGTGTCTCCAGCTCCACCACAGGAGTACCATCTGGCAAATTTTCAATATAATGTTTTGCTCTTGTGAGTGAGCCCTTAATTCTTCCTCGTTTTTGTTTTAACTCTAATTCTGTGGGCTTCATTACGGGTTCACTCATTTTTGCGCCACCCAAGTATTCCCGATATATTTATTACACGGCAATGTCACGAAAATGGATGCGAGATGTTAAAGAAAAAGAACTTAAATACCTTAGTATGATGTATAATTCCTCGAAGGATTTAAGTTGTCTTAGCAGTTGAGCAGCGATGCGACGAATCTTGAGGAATAGTAACGGTCAGGAAGTACCGTACTGTACTAACTGTAATTGCGACACCACGTGACGGGCGGATCCCTCGACGAGTTGCGACTTGCAAAGATGCGATGATTTCCCTGTGCGAGATTTCCCTTGCGAGGCTTCCCTTAGCGATATGTCTCCTTTTTGCGATAAGTCCCTTTTTGCGATATGTCCCGGGTTTCGGCACCAAAAAATGTTGCAGAGCGTAGGGGGTGTTGTACAAAAAAAAGCGCGATCAAAGCGGTTGAAAAATACTTTTATTTTCCTTCGGTATAATAATGATAATATAAGAAGTCCAGTCCAGCGGTGCGTGTTCAGAGACGTCCGGTCACTTCAAGCGCGTGGCGAAGAAGAAGGCTAGCTCGATGAGATGACATGACAGCTGGGGGATTTTGTAATAGATGTGAATTTCAATGATGTAATAGAGGGGCACGGACAGCTTGAGGTTGTGGGACCTAATTCTCCAACACATATATTCGAAGTCTCTTTATCAACCAAAATATTTATTTATTTATGTATTATGAAGCAAAAATACAATAAATTGTACCCTACTTAGATACAAAGCGCCATCTCAGGATCGCAGCCCATATGGTGCATCATCATTTTTCCTCCAACAAATCATTATTGTTAGTAAATAAAGCAATTAATTCTAGTAAGTTCCGCCTAGTTTCTTTCTACTGTATTAGAGAAAGAGAATTAAAGACAATATCTAAAGAGGAAAGATACGAAGTTGGTTTCGGTTTTTACCGTGTTTCTAAGTTTTACCTTTTTCCTTACTTTCTGTAGATTTTGAAGGCCCCGAAGGACCAAAAGACAGATACATATAAAGAAGTATTTGAAAAATCGGAGGATGGACGAGCTTGAGGCCCTGAGACAAGATCCTCAAAAGTGGAGGAGTTGGATTTTTTATTCGTTTCAGTTTTTTTGTTTGTGGGTTGAGGGATTGATGAATTGGTTATTAAGTTATTTTTTGAATTTTCGTTAGTTATGAAGATAAAATGAGGAGGTGTGTTCTGAATTTTTTGAAAACCAGGAGGGGTAGGTTTTTGCACCACTTTAGAAGAAAGGGTTCAGTTAGCTTAAAGGGTAGGTGGGTTAGAGATTAATTGAGGAACACTTGAAGATTGTTTAACAGTAATATTGGCATAGGAAGGGCCTTCCTGAGCTTTCCTATTAAGCCAATATTGTTTCCTTGCCTCGTACATCGAGCATTTCCTAATCGTTTTTATTTTTAAGATCCCTTTTAGCTTTGCAAATTCGGGACAATTTCTACTAAAAGATTCGTGTTAATCAACATTACAATTTACGCAGAAACGCCGAGAGCATTCATTGGACGCATGAGGACCCGCGAGTCCACATGTACCGCAAGTTTCCTCAGCCTCCTTACACCGCTTCATCGTATGACCCAGTTTCTGCCATCGCCTACACCTCATCGAGTAGGGTTAATACTCCCTGATTGGGATAAGCTGCCATGAACCCTATATCTCGCTTGGGAGTTTGGAAGCGTCAAAAGTTAAAATTATCAGTCCCGTTGGAATTCTGTTAGTAGGGGAATTGGGGTCTGGCCTGGTAATTTGTATGACCTCAGTAATGCCTTGCGGCTTGGGGCCCTGCAGAATCTCCTCTTGGCTCATTAACTTAAGTTCCGGGCAGTATGCCGTGCCTTTGACTGAATTTAGTGTTTTACGTTATTCCACTTTCACGTCTATATTGTCCAATTTATTTATTTTCTGGAAGATATCGCCAACGGATATATTATTTACTAGTAAAAGTTGAGAGCCATAGCTAAGAAAGTTCGCTTGGGTAAAACGCTGTGAAATACCATCCACAGCCTTTCGGATTCTAAATTGGTTGTAAGATTTCATAGGCTTATTTTCGTCTAAGGATTTGATGACTATAAACCTAGGGTGCGATGCAAGGTTCGCCTCCCCGATCGTTGGTTTAGGTAGAGCTGGGAATAACACTTCCGTTATGGAGACATAATCTGCCGACCTCTTATTGGGTTTTCGCTGCCTCTTTGCAGGCGGCGTACCCTGGTGTAGGACCGCAAAAGAATTTGTGCTGGCTAGGCCAGACACCATTGTGAAAAAATTGATTTAGACCTGTCTTATGAGCTAAATTTGAGAATACAACAATAACAAGAAAAGAGAAAAACAAAAACAAAATTCAAAAGAACTCAACAAAACACTAAAACTATTATTTTCCAGTCCGTCTGGTCCAGAACAAGTTTTGTTCTTCCTGTCCGTTCAGTTACAGGGTAAGGTTTTGGTAATGCTGTTTTTGATTGGTGAGATAATCCTTCATATATTTTTGTCCAGAGAGTCAACAGAAGATATACGGGGCACGCGCAAGGCCTGATGCAGAAAGCGGGATCCGCCCGAAATTCGGTGAGAAAACTCCTCTTCATTGTCTTCAAGTATTTCGATCTGCGTTGTTATTTTTTATTATTTAAATCGCGTTGACAAAAATGTTTCCCCGGAGCAGAGAAACAAAAGCGTCCGCCTACCTACTTCGAACCAAAATATGAGTTCTTGAGGAAATTATTATTACCCATTAAAGAATTAAGCTTTAATACATTTTCTGGTAGTACCGAAATTTTTCCGCCAGAACAAGCGAAAACACATTCAGTATTCATTTTCGATTATTTAGCATGTAAAAAATAAAATAATGTAAAAGTGTACTTTTCAATGGGCCGACACAGTGGCATAGGCATGTTTTATCTTTGTCAAACCTATACACAAATACGAGTACAAAAACATTTAATACGGGGTAATGCTAATTTCATTATTGTATTTATTTAAACAAGATGCGTTGAGTCTCAAACATATTTACAATGATCATGTAAATCCAGATATATCTTTCAATGAGTTTCGTATACTCAATTCCAAATGTTGGAAGGATCCATATGGATTTTTATTAATAGATAAGGATAGATCAATAGATAAAGGTAGATATAGTAAAGCGTTTGATACATTTATTACAAAAAAAAGAAGAAAACATATAAAAGTAAATTAACTCAACAGAACCTGGCAGAGACAATTTAGTCTTATAGATGGGTGGAACACTTTGCACCGGGAACCCCAGAGGGTTTTGCATTGCACTTATTGCGATAGTAGTAATCATTTACGAGTAGTAGATAAGTGTGGGAAAAATAAGTTTGTTGATTTCAAACTTATTTCAAGTAAAAGAATGTAAGTTTCAGAATAAAATTGTAATGTCTTTATATCAATTGCTATATTCAAAATTTAATAGATTAATTTAGTAATGTGAGTGGAATAACAAACAGATCAGTTAAAGCAGTTAATAAACCTGTTCAGATAGCAGTTTTGAAAGTAAACGGATCTGTTAGAATAGTTAACAGACCAGGTTAAGCAGTACACATATCAGTTTAAGCTACAACTAAATTAATATAATATAAAAAATGGATAGGCGTATAGTTAAGGATATTATTAAAACGCCTGATGTTATCAAAAATAAATTGAAAGTCATTAAGCAAGGAAAGGTAGCGCTCGAAAATCATTTCAAAGAAACATTTAAACCAATAATGATGCTTTCATCATAGCACAAGAACTTGTTACAGGAACTATTAAAGACTTACGACTACAAATCAAAAATTTGATTGCTGAAGTGACTTTGTAGAATTCTTAATATTTTATGAATATATATCTTTTTTAAATAATAATAAAATCATTTTTCCTTCCACTTTTTTTCAATTTGATATAAGTTAAATTTTACGGGATTTAGATACCGAAAAAAAACATCAATTTTTACTTGGATCGGAAGGTCCGATTCATTTATTGCTAAAATTTAGACTCAAGCTAATTACAATAATTTCCTATATTTAAAACCTACTCAAGGCCTGTGTCAGCGGATTAGTAATTGGGGCAGCGGTGGCCCGTGTCGCTGTATCAGCAGCCGGGTTGTCGATCGCTGGTCAATAATTACTGTTCGCATGCAGGTCTCACGTTGCGAAGATTTAAGCTTAAGTTGTGTTAACTCTTTCCCCTTTAAATTAGGATGTCCTCATTCTTAGAAGAAAGATATTTGATTAACTCTTGCCGTTTCTGCCAAGGGCGAATGCGCCGAAGATGGAGGTGGCAGTTGGTCCACCGGAGGTGCCTCTCTTACGGTGACGGTCATTGGAATCTCTGCTACTGTCGTTGTACTAGCTTCTGGTCTCTGTCCGCAACAACTGGTGAATCTGGCGATAGTGGCTCCTGCTAGTAGAATCATGATTGTAGCGCTTAGCCCAAAATTCGTTAGGTAGCCAGCACGACTTTCGTCTTCGATGGCAGCAATACGTTCAGTGTTGTTGAGATGTAGGTCTTTCATCGATTGTAGGGTGAGTATTTCCTCTATGGTCCTGAAGGTGGAGTCAAGTTGCATGATTGGTGGGAGCGGCTTCATCGTAGAAATCTCTTTGGAAATGAAAGTTTGTCTGCCCACGTTAAGTATTGCATTATGAAACTGGATGATGAATGTCCCCGTTAAGTTCATAGCCTCGTTATCCACGAAGATGGTTCCGCTGAATTGATTTAGAAGCAAGGTGCCTGGAAGGATTTCTTCTATTGTTGGGAGGTGTCTGTTATCAATTTCTGTGCAGTTCGAAGGGCGGCTCTTGAGTAAATTATCGATACAATTCAAATTACTTAGGTCTATTATATTTTTACTATTACAAATAGTTAGCTCACTTCTAGATAAACATTTTTCTTTCATCCCGTATGTTGTCTTTTCACATTGCAAAATATTTTCGAATGGCAATTTCGTTATTAGACTTCCTCTTTTTACGGCTTTTAACACAACAGTGTTACAAAGTTTCGATTTTGTATCAGGAATACTAATAATATAAAGGAGAGTCGAATTACTAGCTGCAATCTTAATTTCTGAAAAATCTATTGCCTCTTCTAAGTTTAAGTAGGGAACATTATTGTCTTCAAATGATTTTTTTACTAGATTCATCTCATGGTTTGATAGAATGAATGAATTTACAATATTTGCTTTTGCCCATTGTAAGGCATAATCTACATTTAGTATTTCCTCTTTTACTAGTTCAAGTTTGTATTTTATAATTCCGATGAATCCTGCAATTCTATCTTCCCTAGTTTTATATGCTTCTAAAATTTTGTTTGTAACAGTGGTTATGTTGTTTATCCTGTCTATAATAGATTTGTTTATAACTACCTGTTTGTTATAGTTTCCTAAAACATTAGTTAGTTTTGCTTTCAGTGTTTTGAAGTCGTCATGGTCTGGGCTGCCAGCCAGCCATTTCCATGCGCTTCCTATAAAATTAAGTGACCTTTTCGCTTTCGCGTTGGGCTTGAGTCGGTCAATTAGAGTTTTAATTTTTAGAATTTCGTGGGATAGGAATGGGTACATGGGATGACTTGTCACGACATCTTTCCCTAAATGTATTTCTAAATTGTTGAGTATTTTATTATAAGATTCTAAGTCGATGACGTGGATTAATTTTAATGTTCCTGTTTGTATTTTTGAAACCCCTGTGCTTAGCGCGATCACTTTAGAATTTGAGTAGTCCAAAATCTTCACCTCTGCAAAGCAGTTGGCTAGAAGGAGCCTGGAAGGGAATTATTAGTTTTTAATATTACCTTTATAAACTACTTTTCCGGATTCTGTTAGTACGGTTTTGGAATAATTTTCTTTCACGATTTCTATCTTATACCTAGATGACAATTTTGAACCAATGCGCTTATTTTGTTTAACGTAAATGGTTTCGCCGGGAATCTAATCTTTTATCTCTTGCCGATTTTTGTTCGAGTACTTCAGATCGGCTTTTTGTTTTTCTCTAAGTCTAGTAATATTGTCTTGTCTAGCTTTTTCATAGTCGGCTGGGTTGACGCTCACGTTTCTTCCGAAAAACACTTCAAGTGGTCTCTTCCCTGTAGTCGAATGTATAGAAAAATTATATTCATAGACCGAGCCGAGTAACTCGGGGAATGTTCTTTGTATTCCATCCGCTTTTATGCATTTCATTATTTCTGTAAGGGTAGAATGAAATCTTTCAACTTGGCCATTTACTGTACTAGTGTAAGGGGCGATTAGAATACCGAGTTGATCTTGGATCATGAAACTTATTGAAGAGGAGTTTAGGGACTTTTCGTTGTCAATTACTATTATTCGTGGAACGCCGAAAGAGAAGAGTAGCTCACGTAAAGGTTCTTTAACATCCTCGATTGCTTTGGATTTTAATATTTTTACTTGAGCGTATTTTGAAAACTTGTCTAGCGCCGTTAATATTAATTTCCTTTCCGTGGAATAAACGTCTATATGGAGAATTTCGCCTGGGTATTGTGGGATTCGTGTTTATTTAAATTCGGGGCAGTTCGGGTGTCTGTCGTACTTTTGTTCCCTACACATTACGCATTGCTTTACTAAATTATTTATTTTAGCATTCATTGGGGGAAAGTAAAATTTTTCTAACAGTTGGATTTTATTTTCGCGTGCATTACGATGCGCTCTTTTATGTGTCTTTAGAATTTCCTGGTTTTGTCTTTCTATATTGGTGAGATCCTCCACCTGTGTTTGGGTAAATCGAATTTTATATTTCCTGAAGTGAGATGAGTAAATTTCCTGGATTTTCCCCATTACCGTTTCGGATGCAAATAAGCCATTAATTACGGTCGGATTAAGATATCTCTTGGAAATGGATATAAGCTGATCTTCGGAATAGTATGGTTGCGAAAATATGTGCCTGTGGTAAGTGGGAAATGGAATTTTGAATTGATGGCTGGTATCGTCATTTATTTGAAGTATCAGTTGATTTTTTAATGCATTTATAGGAGCTTTTGTGGTGGGAATAAGATCATGGCCCGAACTATCGCTACTGTGTTGAGTTGAAGTAACTGAGTTTATGGATGTTATCGGAGGCCTAGAGAGAGCGTCTGCTACCACGTTCGTTCTTCCAGGTTTGTATACCAATTCGTGGTTATACTCCTCTAGTATGGCCTTCCATCTTGTTATTATTCTTATTGCTAAGGGCGTATGCCAGCGGTTGATGATCTGTAAAGATCTTGACTTTCGCTGAGCCATAAAGGTAATTTCTAAGGGAACTTAGAGCCCAAATTATAGCGAGCATTTCTTTTTCGTTTGTCGCGTAATGCTCTTCGGCTTTATTGAGTGTTCGTGAGATAAACGTTATGGGTCTGTCGTTTTGAGCTAATACCGCTCCCATCGCATAGTCTGAAGCATCTGTTGTAAGTTGAAATTCCTTTCTAGGATCGGGGTAGATTAGAAGTAGGACTTCTGACACTAAAGAGTTCTTTATTTAAAAGCTTCAGGAGATTCTTTATTAAGATTGATCATTTTTTTGCTTGAAAGATTTTTTGAAATTCTTCCTTATAATCCTTATAATCCTTATAATCGCCAGATTAGCATAACCCTTAATAAATCGGCGATAATACCCTGAAAGGCCGAGAAAAGATCGCAGGTCTTTTAATGTTTTGGGAGGTGGAAAATTAATTATGGCATCGACTTTTGCAGGGTTAGTTCTTATGCCTCCTGCCGAGATATCAAAACCTAAAAATTCTACTTTCTCTTGAAGGAACTCGCATTTGTCGAGTTGAACTTCCATGTTCGCTCTTTCCAGCGTCTAAAAAATTTTCCTGATGTTTTCAAAATGTGTTTCTTCATCCTTGCTGAAGATCACAATGTCGTCTATATAGACGTAAGAGATTTTCCCGATATGCTCTCGAAGAATATCGTCGAGTGTTCTCTGGAATATAGAAGGTGCATTTTTCAGACTGAACGGTAGTCTTGTGAACTCGTATTTGCCATTGTTCAGGAAAAAGCAGTCTTTTCGATGTCTGATTCTTTAAGGGGAATTTGATGGAATCCGCTCTTGAGATCTATAACTGAAAACCATTTGTTGTGACCTAGTTGGGATAGTACTTCATTTATTTCCGGTATTGGGTATTTGTCTGCTATAGTGAAACTATTTAATTTTCGGTAGTCCACTACCATTCTATATTTCTTTGTGCCAGAGGCGTCGGCTGTTTTTGGGACTATCCACACCGGTGAGTTATAAGGGGACCGAGATGGTCGAATGATTCCATTGTTAAGGAGTTGTCGCACCTGTTTTTCGATCTCATCTTTTAAGGCCATTGGATAGGGGTAAAATTTAGAATAGACTGGGGTGTCGGAAGTGGTTGGGATTGCTACCTTGACCACGGTAGTGAAAGTCCATTTTTCATCCGGTTCGGTAAATAATTTAGGGAATTCTTGGGTTAGAGCGTTAATTTTTTCCTTTTGTTCCGAGTTCATATGCTGAGTCCTAATTTCTATTTTATTAACTGATGAATGAGTACGCTGTTTAATCCTAATTTTTACTTTATTTCTGATAGCCATACAGTTTTCTTTTGTGTGTATTACCGCGGATAGATCTTTTAGACTGTCGTTTCTGAGAATAGCATCGAAAGATTTGAGGGAATTTAATAAAAAGAATTTTATTTTTGTGTCGTGGAAGCCAAACAAATTTACTAGTGTGTGGTGAGTAACTTTAGTGTTTCCACCTACTGAATTCGCATAGAAGGGTTGCGTGTTGGGAATAGGTTTTGGGTCCAGGTGCGGTTGAATGTAATTCTTATTAGAGCCGGTATCAATCAGCACTTTGAGAATTTTACCGCTCTTCGTCCTGCATTCGAAAAAAGACAGGGAAAAGCAGTTTAGTCTAAAAAATGTGTGTCACTATAATCGACGAATTCTTCGGTCGCCTCTTCTTTTTCCTCGTATTGCTCTACATATTCTGCCAATGACTGATCGTAACCTTCGTTACTAGATTCCTGCATTAGTTCATAACCTAGAACCTCAGTTTGGTTAATCTCCCGAGATTCGGTATGGAAGTTACGTGGGTCCTTATTGGGAACTGCTGGCCCTGATTGTGTTTGTTGTGATCTTTTCCTATACAGCGGGTTATGCGATGGTCGATTCATGTAATTGATCCTCCTTGTTTGGAATCTTTGGTCGACATCCATCGGTTCGGGCTTCGGCTATGGCTTAGGTGCTAGTGGGCGAGTTGGTATAGGCGGTTGATTCTGGCGATTATTTGGATTAAACGGAGGTGCTCTAAAGGAATTTTGATAGTAAGGAGTAGGGGCTGTTTGGGGTAAGAATGCTAGCTGCGGGTAGAAGACCGGTTTATCTACTTGTGGAGTAGGCTCACTATGACCTATAATGTTCCTACGTAGCGGAGATTGAGGGGCACCTTGGAATTTCGACATTCGAAATTGTCCATTATGTGAGTTAGCGTACTGAGTCCGGTAATTCTGATTTTCTAATTTAAGGCAAAGGTGCAAAGCTTGTGCCGAGGAGTCTCGACAAATCGCCATTCAAACCTCTGATAAATGTATCTAACGCCTTATCCCGATACGTCTGAGTTAACAAATTCAAAAATTCGCGATTAATTTCCATGCAACCTATCTTATTAAGTATAAGAGATAGATGAGAATATACCGTATGGTAGAATTCTTGAACCCTGCGGTTCCCTTGAACCAGAGATGTCATTTGGTAGTCCAAAGTGAGTAAGTCTCGTTTATCGGCGTAATGCATTGTTAAGCAACGAGCAACGCACTTCCAGTCCAAAGTGGTGTTATAGGACTCTAGTACAACATCTGCCTGTCCGACAATTTTGTTACGTATAACACTAAGGATACCGTAATATTTAGGGGTTCCTTTAATGCCTTCGTATAGATGTAAAATCCAATCGACGCTTTTCTTCCATGAAATAAAATCGCCCGGTTGCCCAGTGAATTTTTTTAAACACCTCACAGTATCAGGTATTTTATCTAATTCACTCAAATTTTCACGAAATTGTGGATCAATAGCTTGATTTGTTCCGCCAAATTGATCGGCATTAGGATTAATTATGGAATTAACGATTTGGCGACCTTCGCTTTGGAGAATGCGGTTTACCGCTGCTGTTACTATCCTATCTAGTGCCTCACTCGAGACAGGGACGCTATTAGGTGCTGAGGGTTGAGCCGCTTGGGCTTGAGGATTGGGACTTTCTGGTACATTCAGAACAGGGACTCAAAGCAGATTAGGATTATCCATATTAAAGGATTTAGTCACTTCACAAATTATAACTTAATTAAACTATTTTCAATTCTTGAATTCTCGCACGTTACTTCCGATAATTATGACTTGCTTTATTAGAATTTTCTTTTCCGAAACTCGTATTAGAAACAGGTATTTTATCCACTATAATACGCTTACACTTTTCCACGTTCGAAATTTGAAATTTGCGGGATTATTCGGAATTATATTAAAACTTTTCCCGTAAACTTGGTCACTTTCAATATAAAGTTAAAATTTCAATATAAAATTTTCTTTCTCTGCGTACTTTTCGCACTTGGTATTATATTTTTTGCCTTTTCGCTATTTGTATTATACAATTTTTCGTTACTATTCATATAAATTTTTCTCTGTTTTTCTTTATTGTCTATACATTTGAAACTTAAAAATCTACAACTTACAAAGCTATTTGAAGTCGAATTAGCATCTTGCGTAGAGCGGCTGTTAATTCTGTTAACTCCGTTTCCTCCGATGACGGCTACTAAGGGGCCTTGTTTCCTCTAGGCAAGCGGTGATTCTGGGATGCAGGTGCTGTGGTGCTTCTTGAGAACCTTTGATTCAGCTGGTGTGGTGCTCCTTGAGGACCTGCTGTTTTCACTCACTTTCCACTTGATCGCGGTGCTACTTGAGGGCTTATTCGATCTGGAGATTTCTCCTAGCGCGGACTACTTAACAGCGAAACCGAATCTTTTTTCATCTGGTCCCTGCTCGGGCGCCAGTTAAATTTTACCGGACTTAGATACCAAAAAAAACATCAATTTTTACTTGTATCGGAAGGTCCGATTCATTTATTGCTAAAATTTAGACTTAAGCTAATTACAATAATTTTCTATATTTAAAACCTACTCAAGGCCTGTGTCAGCGGATTAGTAATTGGGGCAGAGGTGGCCCGTGTCGCTGTGTCAGCAGCCGGGTCGTCGATCGCTGGTCAATAATTGCTTTTCGCATGCAGGTGTCACGTTGCGAAGATTTAAGCTTAAGTTGTGTTAACTTATATTTTTCCGATTCCTTCAGTAATTATAAATAAGAAAAATCCATACGGTTCCATTCTTGGTCATGTGTTTTTTTTACATCATGCAAGAACGCTCTGTCGATTTATTTTATCAACACAAAAAATTCAATTCCTTCGCCGTTGTTTAGGTATATTACATTTTTATTTTGTTTGTTGATATTTCTAGGATAAGCTACCGAAATTCATATTGATGGTCTTCTCAGGAAGATTTTGTGTATATTTGCATCTGCACATGATTACCTCTCTCTAGATATCATTACAAGCAATTTTATCTTGGATTTTGTTGTTGTCGGGAACATACTTTCCTGCCTGAATGTAGCGGGGAAAAAATGTTTGTCGACGGCTTTGGCCTAGGACAACAATCGCCGTCCGGGGACCAACCAAAAATCCAAGGCGTCCAATGGCAATGTACAGCTATAACGGGCTCGGCCTGTGGCATCGGGCGAGTTTGAGTGCTCGGAGGCCGCAATTTGAGGATTTTTTACTGAAAATATTCTCGAGTTGCGACCGCCGCGCATTCGAAGCGCGCCCAGATGTTGAAGGACGAGCAAGTAGCAACTCGAGTAGCGGCGCGAAAACCCGTTGCAGCCGACTCACATATCAGCTGATCGTCAGCGATTGGCTGCGCGGGCCGATGTGTGAGTGGGTTGCACCGGGATCTCCGAAAGAAGGGAAGCGCCGCGTGGGCTCGGCTTGGCTTGGATCGAGGAGTCGAGAATTGGATAGCGACGAGAAAACTTGGATTGGAAGCGGTTGGAAGAAAAAGTGTCGGCGCGGTTTATAAGTTCTGTAAAATTAAAAATTGTCCGAGCGTACATAATCTGATAATTCAAAAACAAAAAAACGAGTTTTTGTTACGGAGTGACCCGATTGTGTCGGCCGAAACTGAGTGAACCTGAATAGCCAGAATTAGTAAAATCTAGGTTAAATTCATATGTTTTTTTATACTTGGTGGCCTAAACCTAAATAAATCTGAAACGAAAAATTTTTCAATTCTACGTTAATAGAATTTTTTTGTAATTCAAATAAATTTAATTGTTACGGAAGGACTAGATTGTGTTGGCCGAAACTGAGTAAATCTGAAATGAAAATTTTTTTTTCAAAATATATGTTAATCGATTTTTTTTGTACTTCAAATAAATTTTACTGCTTACCGAGTGATTTAATCGTGGGGCCGAAGCTTGGAGTAGGGAGCAAAGCTGACAAAAAAAAATTAAAAAAAAAAGAAAATCACAAAAAAGGAGACGGTTAGTCCTTAGTGGGCTCTCAAAATCCAAAATTAAACAGTGCGTCGCCGTTTGGTTTTTATTTTTGTGTTTATTTGAAAAGGGGCCGATCCGAATTTAATTTACCTTCTGTAAAAAAAAAACAAAAAAAACTAAATCTTACTATGATGCCCAATTAATAACTGTCCAATGAAACAGCGTTTTCTAACTGGAATTCAAGAATCTTAATTTATTTTGAATTTATTAACAAAAGTTACAAGTCTAGTTGGCGATGTTTCTTCAATGGCGGCTGGTGAGAGAAGACGCAAAAAACATGATGGCATCCCACACAAAGTCGGTGGCCGGTGTTTTATACAGCAGGTCTCCATGTGTTTGTACGTTTACATGGTAGTTGCATTAACATATGCCGCCCGCCTTGGAAGATCCAGGTTGATCTTTCAATAAATGAGAAGTATCGCCAACTTATGAAGGGGTCTCCGAATCACACCGTTTTTGATTCTGCCGTCAGCCACACTAGTTTTTCCACCATTTCCGGGGATTGTGTTGACGAGCCTTTCCATAAGCCAGTGCTGAGGCGGAAGATTATCCTCATGGACGAGCACTAGCATGTTCTTAGTGGGATTCTCTGCGGACTGTTGCCATTTATTTAGAGCTTGCAATTGTAGGAGGTAGTCCCGTGACCATTGAAGCCAAAACTGCTGAGTTAGAGCTCTGAGGCGAATCCAGCGATGGAGATAGTATACATATATGTTCGGAGACGACATATCTGGTGGCAGGGTCGCTAGCAGAGGAGCTCCAGTCAGGAAATGTCCTTGTGTTAGGGCTTCTACGTTGTTTGGATCGTTTGACATTGGGGTAATGGGCTGTGAATTTAAAATAGCTTCAATGTGTGACAGCACCGTGGCGAATTTGTTGTGTTCAGGGGGAGGACAAAGTCTAGCCCTCACAAATCCGCACGTTCTATGAAAACATAAAAACGCGGAAATTTTTGCCCTCCGCCTATGGGCCTCGGCGATAGCCCGGGGGCTCGGCCGAAACTTCACGGCGGCTCTGGACGGTCCCGCAAGGGATTGCGTTCCTTGGGTTGCGAGCGACGAATTTCGTTGCACGAAAAGGCACAAAATTCGTCGGTGGCAACTCAAGGCCAAGCCCAAGCTAGAAAAATCTCCGGCGCGAGCCCTGTGACCGAGCCCCGGGCATCGCCACAGATTTCGGTCCCATACAAAAATTTTCAGCGACCGAGCCCCGGGCATCGCCACAGATTTCGGTCCCATACAAAAATTTCAGCGACCGAGCCTCAAGCGGTGCCACAGATTTCGGTCCCATACAAAAATCTCAGCGACCGGCGGGCCGGTGCATGGCTGCGGGAAGCTGAAGATGAGCGGGCGGCGTCCTCGGTGCACGTTGCCGTCCCAGCGCTGCGGGCTCCTGCACTCATCGGTGTCTGCAGTGGCAGCGGCGGTGAGTGTGGGAGTGCGCTGCAGCGGGACCCGTAACGGTCGCCGGGGCGCGTGGATTTCGGCGTGGCGCAGGTTGGATTTTTGGGGGAGTCGAGTTGGGATCACCGAGCCGTAAGGAAGGCATTAGAAAAAAAAGAAAAAGTTTTTGCTGAATCGCTCGTGGGCTGAAGAAGTTAAAAAAGTTTGCGATAGTGCGGATTAATTTTGGTCCGGCAGTTTTCTTGCTCTGAGGAAAATATTGTGATTTATTTTGTGCGATTTGCTTTTGAATTTTGCAAAAGACGGATTGTTTATTGCGGGTTGGTTTTTTTTTGTTGAGTAAAGACTACCAATTTTTATAAGTGGTTAATGTGAATGAATTCGGAAATTACTGTGCGACAAAAGTGTGATGTACGGAAATATTTGGAAACAAATCGTCGCATTGCAGATAAAACTTAATCACTGGGGCCTGACGTTCCTACTTTGATTGATGTTACATCCGGCTGATAAAAAGATGTTGAGCACCTGAGTAAATTTCCCCGGTTTGAAAATCAGAGACATTGAGAGTTCTAAACGTGTGTGATCCTTGTTCATGAAACTAAATTCGCCTAGAATACCTACGCACAATGTAACTAAACTCTAATATTCGCGATGATCCCTCGCATCACAACTCTAATTCATGATTTGACTTCCTCTCTGGGAAAAACTCGTCCTTGATTTAAAAAAAAAAAAAAAGAAAAGGAAAAATTTTATTGTTTTTGACAATTTGTCGTCTTTTGTGGAACTTTGAAAAAACTTACCGCTGTGATTAGTAGAAAGTGCCGACCCTAACTTAAACCGTCAATTAACGAGAACAAAAAAAAAAAAAAATATTTAAGACAAATTTGCCAAAAGAGAGAAAAACAAAAAATAATAAAAAAAAATTATTTAATTAACTAAAATAATAAAAAAAAAATTAATTATGAAAAATACAATAGACAGAGCTGTACTTACTAGGTTAACAATCTTAAATATTAATATAACTATTTATATGAATTAAATATTTTCTTTAAAAATTATATACAAATACTTGTAAATAAAAATTATAACATAAAATTAATTCATTAATAAAATTATACTATACATTTAAAAAATATAAAAAATTAAAAAAAGTAAAGAAAATAATAAAAATTAAAAGTAATAAAATATTAATATAAAAAAAAAAAAACTGACCTGACCTGGTTGCTGCTGATCGCCGGCGGAGGCCACCACGACGGGGCCACCTGAAGAGGCAGGGTGCCTCCGCACTCGTCGCACCTCATCGTTTCTCCGCGGGAATCCCCACCATCAGCGGAATCGTCGATTCAGCACGGCGCCCAACGAGTCATAGTTAAGTAGCCTAGTCTATGCGGTTTTATAGAAAGTAAAAATAATACAAGGTATGTTCCCTTGAGTTAAGTTTTTTTCTCTCGGTCCCCCCTCTCTCATTCTCTTTTGCAGCCGTGGTGGTTTCGTAGTTTCGTTTGTGTTTCAAAGGGACCTGCCAATTATTAAGGCCGCCGGGAGGTCACAGGGTGGTTGGGGCAACAGGCCAAGGGGGTTCATCGTGAACCGAAGCCCCCCTGAGAGCCAATCACAAGCAGCTGCAGGGGTTCAGCCTGCACTGTCGTTTTTCCCCCCTTCGCGATTTTGTCGTTTTCCGTCGCGGGAGAATTTTCGTTGTTGTGGTGGGCCATTCCGGCGGCTGAACGCGGTTTTTTGGTAAACCCCCCCACTCGCTACCGCAAACGCTAGCCTGCCAGCTCCCGCAGCCGCATACCGTCGGAGAGGGGCTTAGCCGGGCTCCCTAAAGGTTCTACACCCGCAACAAATATGGCGCCCAACGTGGGGCCTTCCTTTCCCTTCCCATTGGAGCGAAAGGCTCCCCAATTTTCACTCACCTTCATGTGTCTTCCATCGAGGCCCTATCGGCGACTCCCGTGGCTGGGGTCTCCCGGAGGCCTCTTGAGAATTGAGGATACTGGCTTCTTCAGCCAGTAAGCCTACTCGAGGTCTCGGGGAGCACCCCATCCTAGGGAGAAGCTGGTAGCGGGGGGTCCTTACTAGCGGACCCTGCCGGGCCTGCGTGGCTGAGACGCACGAGGTTCCTCCCTGGAATTGCAGGGGTTGGCTGGTAATAGAGCCAGCCTCCTGACCGGGAGGACACCTCGTTCGTTCTCCGCCTCGCAGTCCCTGCCGGCGAAACTGGGAAGGGCCCTTCCCTCAACTACTTCCTTCGCAGGCTGAATGCTCGGTGGACTGGGATTGGCTCCCAGTTTTAAAAATTAACGGAGTTTTGAACATTTCCTTTCCATGGCTCTGAAAGAGAATGTTGGAGTTGGGACCAGAGATTTTTATGAAGTAATATAATTTGGATCATTTTTAAAAAATATTTTGTATAGCGAAAAATTTGGCTGTAACTTTCGGTAATTATTTTTGCAAGATGCATTTTGTTGTACATAAAGTTTTTTTTCCTGTAACAAAAGTTGACCATGGACGGATGTATTCAATTGTGAACTGATATAAAATTATCATCTTTGAATAGCTCTTAAAATATAGGTTTTGCTTTCATGAAATTTTGCATTAGTCTGTTTTTGAATAAGGTTTAAATAATCGCGGCCGCAAACACCGGCTATATATAAATTCTGAGTAAATTTTTTAAAAAAAAACTAAAATCTAGCTATTAACTTACAAGAATATTAATAATTAATGAGTGATGAGTACTGTAATGTTTTCTTATTCAGTTTTAGTTTCATTTTTTGCCTAATATTTTTATGCTTCAATAGATAAAAAAATTTTTTTTTTTAGTTTGCAAGATAGCCAGAATTAGTTAATATTATTATTCATTAGTTGTAAAATTTATTGTAAGTTTGGGTCACCAGCACGGAACATTTTGCTTGCCGAGAAAAATTTTTCCTTTTTTTTTTGTATTTTTTTGAAATCGCATTTCGGTTTTATCGCCCGCGTTTGGAGAATCGGCCGCGCCACGAATACGTAAAACATTCGGCACGCACTAATATCTTTCTTTCCGTCTGGTTTTCACATTGGTAAATTGATCGCTCCGCGTATTCTTCATAATGCCTAAGCCTAACTCACCAACGAAAAATCCGTATAATACCCGGCAAACGGGGAGACGACAGCTTTTCCTTTCGGACGCACAGGAGGAGGCGGGAGCAGCTGGCTTGCTAAACCCGAATAACGATTCGCGAACCGTAGACGCACCGCCGGTAGAGCACATTCGCGAACAAGAAATAGACACTCCTTTGCTATCTCAAGCCGGCGACCTGCCCGCGCAAGCCCAGACTTTCCGCCCACGTCGAGAGCCCCCAGAAGTCGCTATGGCCCCACCTGAGTCGGGATGGATTCCAACCCAATCTCTGTTGGCGGGCCTTCAGCAACAAATTTCAAGTCTCGTACGAGACGAGGTTGCTAGAGGAGTCAAAGAAATAAAAGACCAAGTGTCGAGAGACGCTTCTAAGCATAGCTTCACGACTCCATCTCCGCCAACAGCCACTCAGCAACCCCCTAGCAGACAACCAGAAGGCCCGGGCCTTCCAGGTTCAGTGTTTTATAGGCCCCCTCCAAATTACGAACATCTGGGGCACTATCCATCCCCTCGACGCAGTAGCAGCCCGATCCGTAACTGGAAGCTGCAGTACGATGGGGATAATAAAAAGCTGAGCGTGGAAGAATTTATTTTCCGGGCAGAAACACTAACGCATAACACCCTGCGTAGCGATTTTTCTCTGCTAGTCAGAAATTTCCACCAGTTGCTGAGCGACTCTTTAGCCGATTGGTATTGGACTTACTTAAGAGGTATACCCCGTCCAACTTGGGACCAAATAAAATATGCTCTGAGAGCTGATTGGGGTGATCGCTCGCGCGACGTCGATATCCGTAGGCAGATGTTGAGTAGGCGGCAGCAGCCTCGCGAGACTTTCGTTTCATATTATCAGTCCCTCATTTCGCTTCGGAATCAGCTTAAGAATCCGATGGCCGAAACAGAATTCGTTGAGACGGTGAGAGCAGGTCTGCTCCCTTACATACAGGAGCAGATTTGCCTTCATCGTGCCGACACTATAGGCCAGTTGCGTGTGCTGGTTACGGAGGTACAAACTACGAGGGAGCGGTCTCGAGCGGCATTGTTGTCGCCTGCTCAACATCGTGCTAGGGTGGAGGAATACAGTCCGCTCGTCGTTGAGCCAACAGAAAGTGGTGAGCAGGTGGTTGACGCGGTTGGGATGGTGGCGAGATATCAACCACCGAAAATCAAATGTTGGAATTGTGATGCCGAAGGGCATTTCTACCAAGACTGCGAGAAAGAGCCAACGGGCTTCTTCTGTTACGGCTGCGGCCGGAAGGGAACAGTCAAACCTCGATGCCCCAGCTGTTCACAAAAAAACCAGTCTCGGGCCGGGAACAACAACACCCGTTCCCGACCCCAACGAGCGATGCTGACAGCTGCGACATCGGACGAGACTTTTCCCTCCCCTCCGCTGCCCTGATGGGAGGACCGGAGGTATCCCCTGTTGTAGGCAAGTTGCCGAACTCCTCTGACATAGCAATTCTACCTGACGTGTCAAATTTCCCAAAATCAGATGTCGAAACAGTTACAATTGAAGATTGCGTTGAATCCGATAACGATGTGACAGAGTCACATGTTACTCCCTGTCGAGCAGTTACGATTTTAGCAAGGCCTGAACGGCCAATAGAAATTCAGACCCCCGCTCCAGTTGTTTACCCACGTAAACCTTTCCATCAGCGGTTGAGAGAGTATCGAGCTGCTCGGGAGAGAATCTTCATGTCTGCTCTCGAATCTTCCAAAGTCCCCCAGACCCGTGTTCTAAATTCGGAAAAAATTAAACGGTCGTCACTTCGTGTCCGCACCTTTTGGCGACGGGTAACTGCTAATAGACGTAAACTAGCCACCGCGTTCGTGTCAATACCCCAGGACGTAAGGCCTTATGCCGAAATCCAAATTCTGGGAAAAAAACTAACTGGCTTATTGGACAGTGGTGCCAGTGTGAGCATCCTCGGGCAAGGTTCGGAGCATTTGTTGGCCGAAAAGAAAATTAAGTGGACCAAATATCGCTCCGCGATCGAGGTAGCCAACGGTGCCAAGCCTGAAGTACACGGGCATGCTGACCTAGACGTCACCTTTCGTGGCCAAATCAAGTCAATCCGTTTTTACCTCGTTCCCAGCTTGACGCAAACTTTATATTTGGGAGTCGACTTTTGGAAGGCTTTCGGTCTAGCTCCCGATGTATTAGGGTCTTTGGCGTCGTTGGATGCCTCAATCGTGGAGTCGACCGACTCCAAGCAACATGTCCTCCCTCCCTCGGAACATCGTCGGCTAGTACACGTCAAAACTCTTTTTCCATCTTTCGCTACACTCGGTCTGGGGAAAACCAAGCTTCTTGAGCATGTGATTGATGTCGGTGAAGCCGCCCCTATCAAACAACGTTTCTATCCTGTGTCACCAGCCATTCAGAAACTGATGGACGCCGAGCTGAGCCGAATGCTATCGCTTGGAGTGATAGAGGAAAGCCAGAGCCCGTGGAGCTCTCCAGTGGTGCTCGTGCGCAAGCCCGGAAAGGTCAGGCTGTGTTTTGACGCCCGGAAGGTGAACTCCGTGACAAAAAAGGATGCCTACCCTCTGCCTCAAATCGATGGCATCCTGAGTCGCCTTCCGTCGGCTAAATTTATAACTAGCCTGGACTTGAAGGACGCCTTTTGGCAAATACCACTGGAGGAAAGTTCCAGAGAAAAGACTGCTTTTACGGTACCTGGCCACCCCCTCTACCACTTCACAGTGATGCCATTCGGGCTCTGCAACGCTTCTCAGACAATGTGCAGACTCATGGATAAAGTGATACCCTACAACCTTCGCGAAAATGTCTTGGTCTATCTCGATGACCTCTTGATCCTGTCCGAAGATTTTGATACCCATTTAGAACTTTTGTCTCAAGTGGCCAGTTGTCTCAAAAAGGCAGGCCTTACAATCAACGTAGAGAAAAGTAAATTTTGTTTGAAAGAGACGAAATATTTGGGGTACATTGTCGGAGAAGGGGGCCTAAAGACAGACCCAGACAAAATCGCCACTATAGTAGACTATCCGCCGCCTAAAACTATTAAACAGGCTCGACGTTTCCTAGGCATGGCCGGTTGGTATCGAAAGTTCATCTCTAATTATGCTGATCTGACTTCACCCATTACAGACACGTTGAAGAAATCCAACAAATACACGTGGACTGCCGAAGCTCAGACCTCCTTCGAAGAACTAAAGAAATTACTTACAACCGCGCCATTGCTATCGAGTCCTGACTTTAGTAAACCATTTATCATACAGTGCGACGCCAGCAGTCAAGGAGTAGGGGGCGTGCTTGTACAAACCGATGAAGAAGGAAAAGAGCGCCCAATTGCATACGTTTCTCAAAAGTTGAATTCGGCCCAGCGCAACTACACTGTAACCGAATTAGAATGTCTGGCGGCGATTATAAGCCTTAAAAAGTTCCGCGCATATGTAGAGTTAATGCACTTTAAGATCGTAACGGATCACGCTAGCCTGCAGTGGCTTATGACACAGAAAGACCTTAGCGGTCGGCTGGCCCGATGGAGCCTTAAATTACAAGGCTTCAACTTTGGTATCGAACACCGTAAAGGATCACTGAACGTGGTGCCAGATGCACTGTCGCGAATCCACTGCGAACAAATTAGTGCTAGTTTCTTGGAAGATCCTGGTCCAGGGATTGACCTGGACTCTCCACATTTCCACTCTTCCGAATACCGAGAACTTAAGGAACGGATAGAGAAAAATAAAGATCGTTTCCCTGATTTAATAGTTCGAGATGAATACGTCTACATCCGAACTCAACCACGGTCAGGTGATCCCGTTCAAGAGGAAGAAGCATGGAAGCTATGGGTCCCAGGTGCATTAACTAAAGAGGTTATATCGCGAGCTCATGATCCACCTTTAGCAGCTCACGGCGGAATTGGTAAGACTTTAGAAAGACTTGGTCGGCATTTCTATTGGCCAGGTATGACAGTAGAAACTCGCGCATACATACTGTCATGTGACATCTGTAACGAGGTGAAACCATCCAACACCACCCTAAGACCACCCATGGGCACACAGGCCAAAACGGAACGTCCATGGCAACGAGTTTATCTCGATCTCCTGGGCCCCTACCCTAGAACGAAAAGAGGGAAGGCCTATATCTTGATCGCCTTAGATCACCTTTCCAAATACCCTCTGCTCAAACCCCTTCGAAAAGCCAGTACCTCTAATATCTGCACTTATGTCGAAGAGCAAATCTTTCATCATTTCGGAGTTCCTGAAACCGTGGTGACTGACAATGGGACTCAGTTTCGTTCAGCCCATTTCCAAAACCTATTAAAAAAATATGGCGTAACTCATCTTCGTACGGCAGTATACTCGCCACAAGCCAACGCCTCTGAGCGCGTGAATCAATCCGTCCTGTCCGGTATCCGAGCATACATACGAGACGAGCACACCAAGTGGGATGAGAAACTGAGTTGCATCGCCAGTTCATTACGCAGTTCAGTCCATCAGGCCACGCAGTTCTCCCCTTATAAAATTTTGTTCGGTAATCATATGATTGAGCATGGCTCCGCCTATGCTCTGTTACGGCAACTATGGGGGGTGAATGAACCGATTGACGTGGACACTTCCGACAAACTTCGACTGATACGGGCGCAGGTACAAGACAACCTTAACAAGGCTTTCGACCGAAGATCAAAACAATACAACCTGCGATCTAAACCAGTTGAGTTCAAGGTAGGGCAAGAAGTGTATAGAAGTAATTTCCAGTTGAGCAATTTCGGGAAGGGTTTCAATGCCAAGTTCGGGAAGAAATTTGTTAAATGTCGTGTCAGAGCCAGGAAGGGCAATTCACTTTACGAACTGGAGAACCTCCAAGGC
Source organism: Tolmerus cingulatus (assembly GCA_959613345.1). Lineage (NCBI taxonomy): Eukaryota > Metazoa > Arthropoda > Insecta > Diptera > Asilidae > Tolmerus > Tolmerus cingulatus. The sequence continues at coordinate 351,119 of CAUIJO010000047.1, forward strand.
AAGTTAATTGGCCCATACCATGCTAAAGATATTAAACCGTGACCCATATATATGTTTATCTGGTCGGAGTAAATTATTTCATCAATGTTAATTTATTTTAGTTTAAGTCGGAAAACTTCGCAGCGGCAATCCGTACTGGAGTTTTTCCACTTAAATGTTCGGTAGCCCTAATAAGGCATCCGACCAGCTTATCTGGTAATACGGGCGTCTTAGAGCCGCCTCTGCTACGCCACGCGGTGGACACACCCTGTTTTTCTCCTCTTCCCCTTCCTAGTTAGAGTTCACTCTCCCCAATCCTATCCCATCCACCATCCCTCCTTTTAACATTTCTTCGTTTTTCACCACCCTTCTCTTATTCAAGAGGCTCGGCCTGCAACCCTCGAGGTCGAGGATGACCCGGACCTCTTGAGAATTGAGGATGTTGGCTTCGTCAGCCAGCAAGCCTACTCGGGACCCCGGGGATTCTTCTTCCTCGAGGGGAACAGGCCGAGAGGGGCCTGGCTTGCCCGCTCCGTGAGACTGGCGCCTCGGAGACGTCAGGAGGGCTCCCTGGAATTGCAGGAGTTGGCTGTGTTTAGAGCCAGCTACCTGACCGGGAGATCCCCCCCGGTCGTCACCGGTCGCTAGCCCTCGCGGGGTGGCTTGGCACGGTTCCATTCCCTCGTGGATATATAATCTCTCTCCCATTCGGTGTCGCCAGAGTATCCATGGCTATTCCGTGCTTGCTATTTCATCCTTCGTTTAAACTCCTCAAGATATGACGGCTCAGCCGCCATTTTGAAAATTCAAAATTACTTCTCCAAATTTAATTAGTCGGTTTTCTTGTCTCTTTTGCTTACACTTAGATATTTTTTTTTTATATAATAGAATACCTTACCTACCTACTTTAGGTACTTATCCCTTTTGGTACTTTTTTTGAGCAGTCACATTTCGATTTTGCAATTACCACCCCTACGCTCAACTAGTCCGGTTGCCCTTGGGTGGTCTTATGGCGTTACGGTCTTAATACATTTTTGGGGGTTGGTTAACAGCCACCCTTATAAATTTCTTATTTCTTTAACCCCCGGTTATCTACTTGCTCTCTCCTATGAGACCGGCTAGCTCAGTCGAAGCGTCTGGTAGTGGGTCGAGCCGCATGTTGTGCACCTCCACAGCCCGACCATTCTTCAGCTCCTTTGGTCTCGGTAGCGAGTACAACGGACCTGTGTTGTTGTGGTCAGGGGGAGGACAAAGTCTAGCCCTCACAAATCCGCACGTTCTATGAAAACATAAAAACGCGGAAATTTTTGCCCTCCGCCTATGGGCCTCGACGATAGCCCGGGGGCTCGGCCGAAACTTCACGGCGGCTCTGGACGGTCCCGCAAGGGATTGCGTTCCTTGGGTTGCGAGCGACGAATTTCGTTGCACGAAAAGGCACAAAATTCGTCGGTCGCAACTCAAGGCCAAGCCCAAGCTAGAAAAATCTCCGGCGCGAGCCCTGTGACCGAGCCCCGGGCATCGCCACAGATTTCGGTCCCATACAAAAAATTTCAGCGACCGAGCCTCAAGCGGTGCCACAGATTTCGGTCCCATACAAAAATTTTCAGCAACCGAGCCCCGGGCATCGCCACAGATTTCGGTCCCATACAAAAATTTTCAGCGACCGAGCCCCGGGCATCGCCACAGATTTCGGTCCCATACAAAAATTTTCAGCGACCGAGCCCCGGGCATCGCCACAGATTTCGGTCCCATACAAAAATTTCAGCGACCGAGCCTCAAGCGGTGCCACAGATTTCGGTCCCATACAAAAATTTCAGCGACCGGCGGGCCGGTGCATGGCTGCGGGAGGCTGAAGATGAGCGGGCGGCGTCCTCGGTGCACGTTGCCGTCCCAGCGCTGCGGGCTCCTGCACTCATCGGTGTCTGCAGTGGCAGCGGCGGTGAGTGTGGGAGTGCGCTGCAGCGGGACCCGTAACGGTCGCCGGGGCGCGTGGATTTCGGCGTGGCGCAGGTTGGATTTTTGGGGGAGTCGAGTTGGGATCACCGAGCCGTAAGGAAGGCATTAGAAAAAAAAGAAAAAGTTTTTGCTGAATCGCTCGTGGGCTGAAGAAGTTAAAAAAGTTTGCGATAGTGCGGATTAATTTTGGTCCCGCAGTTTTCTTGCTCTGAGGAAAATATTGTGATTTATTTTGTGCGATTTGCTTTTGAATTTTGCAAAAGACGGATTGTTTATTGCGGGTTGGTTTTTTTTTGTTGAGTAAAGACTACCAATTTTTATAAGTGGTTAATGTGAACGAATTCGGAAATTACTGTGCGACAAAAGTGTGATGTACGGAAATATTTGGAAACAAATCGTCGCATTGCAGATAAAACTTAATCACTGGGGCCTGACGTTCCTACTTTGATTGATGTTACATCCGGCTGATAAAAAGATGTTGAGCACCTGAGTAAATTTCCCCGGTTTGAAAATCAGAGACATTGATAGTTCTAAACGTGTGTGATCCTTGTTCATGAAACTAAATTCGCCTAGAATACCTACGCACAATGTAACTAAACTCTAATATTCGCGATGATCCCTCGCATCACAACTCTAATTCATGATTTGACTTCCTCTCTGGGAAAAACTCGTCCTTGATTTAAAAAAAAAAAAAAAGAAAAGGAAAAATTTTATTGTTTTTGACAATTTGTCGTCTTTTGTGGAACTTTGAAAAAACTTACCGCTGTGATTAGTAGAAAGTGCCGACCCTAACTTAAACCATTAATTAACGAGAACAAAAAAAAAAAAAAAATATTTAAGACAAATTTGCCAAAAGAGAGAAAAACAATAAATAATAAATAAAAATTATTTAATTAACTAAAATAATAAAAAAAAAATTAATTATGAAAAATACAATAGACAGAGCTGTACTTACTAGGTTAACAATCTTAAATATTAATATAACTATTTATATGAATTAAATATTTTCTTTAAAAATTATATACAAATACTTGTAAATAAAAATTATAACATAAAATTAATTCATTAATAAAATTATACTATACATTTAAAAAATATAAAAAATTAAAAAAAGTAAAGAAAATAATAAAAATTAAAAGTAATAAAATATTAATATAAAAAAAAAAAACTGACCTGACCTGGTTGCTGCTGATCGCCGGCGGAGGGCACCACGACGGGGCCACCTGAAGAGGCAGGGTGCCTCCGCACTCGTCGCACCTCATCGTTTCTCCGCGGGAATCCCCACCATCAGCGGAATCGTCGATTCAGCACGGCGCCCAACGAGTCATAGTTAAATAGCCTAGTCTATGCGGTTTTATAGAAAGTAAAAATAATACAAGGTATGTTCCCTTGAGTTAAGTTTTTTTCTCTCGGTCCCCCCTCTCTCATTCTCTTTTGCAGCCGTGGTGGTTTCGTAGTTTCGTTTGTGTTTCAAAGGGACCTCCCAATTGTTAAGGCCGCCGGGAGGTCACAGGGTGGTTGGGGCAACAGGCCAAGGGGGGTTCATCGTGAACCGAAGCCCCCTGAGAGCCAATCACAAGCAGCTGCAGGGGTTCAGCCTGCACTGTCGTTTTTCCCCCCTTCGCGATTTTGTCGTTTTCCGTCGCGGGAGAATTTTCGTTGTTGTGGTGGGCCATTCCGGCGGCTGAACGCGGTTTTTTGGTAAACCCCCCCACTCGCTACCGCAAACGCTAGCCTGCCAGCTCCCGCAGCCGCATACCGTCGTACAGGGGCTTAGGCGGGCTCCCTAAAGGTTCTACACCCGCAACAAATTCTTCAAATGTGAACGTGAAGTGAGCGCAAGTTTTTTGAAAGTGCTTCTTCATGGAGTGCACTGCCGCCTCCCACCGGCCGCCGAAGTGAAGAGTTCAAGGTGAGATGTGACAAAACCGTATGTTATTTTCTGCGCAGGTCTGCTGGATGCTTTCTTGGTTGGTTTTCTGAAAGAACAAAATGCGAAGTTCCCGAAGTTCATTGCGGGCTCCGACAAAATTGGTGGCATTGCCACAAAAGATTATGTTGGGGGTAAGCGCCGCAATGAAGGCCTTGGATGAAAGCTCTGAGACGGCTTCGAGATGAATGACCTGGGTGAAAAAGCACAAAAACGGCGCAGTAAGACTTGACCTTTTGTTTTGATCGTGGGGATGAGCCGGTCCAAAAGTGTCCACAGAAGTCTACGCCGGTTTTGTTGAATCGCCGGTCAGGGATGACGTGACTGGCATGGAGGTCGCCCATGATTTGATGTAGTAGCTTGGGTCGATAGCGGAAGCAATGCATGCAACGTCTTACCACTAATGTTGTAACTTCTCTGAGGTTGGGTGCCCAACATTTCTCTCTTGTACAAATAATTAGCGTCTGAGAGCCTGCATGATAATGCTTGAAGTGAAGATACTTAATGTAAGATCGTAAAAAGGGATGACCCTTGGGAAGAAGGATGGGAAATTTACTAGCGCAAGGTATGTCTGCATTCTGCAGCCGTCCCCCTACACGCAAAAGGATGCGTATTGCGGTTCCATCGCGGAAAGGATTAAGACTTTGGATGGAACCTTTAGCGCAAGCCTTTTTCTTGGACTCGAGAGTAGCTGTTTCTTCCGAAAATTCCCTTTGTTGAACCAGATAGGCCATTAGGGTTTCTGAAATTTTCAGTTCGGATGATGATAGTTGTCCGAGAATCAGTGGCTCCTTCTTGGCAGAGGCTCGAAGATTTGCGATATATCTACCTACATATGCGAAGACGTGTCTGAGTTTAATAAAATCATTAATGAACTTACTGTCGGAAACAACGTATAATTGGTCCACTTTGATGGTTGCAAATGCTAGTGAGGCCTTGTCCCTTCCTTCACAATAGTTGCCAGGCTTGATTTCTTTTAAGGTGGGCTAGGAATCCTCAGACTGTTAAAGGTAAGTTGGTCCAGTAAGACAACAGGATGCTAGAAGTTCATCAGGGTAAGCTCCACGAGACACGATGCCAGCGGGATTCGAGTGTGTATCAACATGTCTCCAAATGCAATTTTTTGATAATTCTTGTATGCGTGACACCCGATTGGCAACGAATACTGAAGGCAGCGCCAGTGAAGTAGCCAACCAGCTTAAGACAATTGATGAATCAGTCCACAGGATGATTCAGTGCACTGGGGCGTGAATGAGCTGATGAATGCGAGAGGCTAATTGGGCTAACAGAAGTGCTGCGCAAAGTTCCAACTCCGGAATGGTTCTGGTGGGTTTTATTGGGGCAACCTTCGACTTCGCAGCAAGCAAATTCACAGATAAGGTTCCTTATTCGTTGAAAACTCGGATGTACATAGAGATCATGTAGATCTTGGTGGAGATGCATACAAAACTCGATCTGTGGTTGGGTCCCGCAATATGCCTAATGCTTTGATGACGTCAGTGTCATTGATGCGCAATGGGAATTCTCGATCCTTCTCGTTTTAGAATATTCTGTCATGCTAGCGGGTTCAGCTTAAATCGTTAAGTATCCTAGTGGCAATAATATTAGATTTTTGTTGTGAGAATACGAAGATCATATTGTTAGAATTTTTGTAAAGGGGACGCACAATTCTGCTCTGGGTTTTTATATACAACGTCTCCAAATAAATCCTACTTCCGGCTTGTGGGTTGGTCCTTAGGGCACCCCTCCGTAATACTTGTTCATCTACCGCGGGCCTCTTATTTTACCACTAAAAGCGAACGGCAATTCGTTTGGCCGGTATTAGCATATCACTCTTGTGTCCCTTTCGTCTTCGGCTTTTGCTTGAATAGCAGGATGCCGAAACGATCCGGGTCGCCACACAAAAACCCTTACGTCACGCGGCAAACGGTTAGGCAATTGTTCCCAACCTGGGAACAAGACGGGAGCCGTGGCAAAGCACTCAGTAGCTAGGCTGAAGGACCACCCCAAATGGAAGCCACGCCGATTAGCAAAATTCGCGAGGTAGACTTGGACACGCCGGCCCAAGCGCAGTCGAACACCCTGCCAGACCTGTCCACTGTAGCACAACAACGACACCTTACTTCTGGGGTGCCTGGATAAGAGGCCAACATTAACAATAATGCGCAAGATTCGGGGTGGGTTACGACTCAGTCCCTGTTAGTTGGGCTTCAGCAACAAATCGCCGGGTTGGTCAGGGATGAAGTATCTAAATGAGTTCGCGAAATTAAAGAACAGGTGTCTCGTGAATCCTCAAAACATAGCTTCGCCGCTTCGTCGCCACCTATGCGGCACGTTTCCCACCCAGTCGTCTTTCAGCGGGCCCTGGCCTCCTAGAAACCAGCTTCAATAGAACCCCCCCACCAATTTCCGAGCATTCAATTTCGCGCACCACTCATTTACGCTCTAGTAACCCAATTCGGAATTGGAAACTGCAGTATGGCGTGTTGACGGTGTTAATAGGCGCTTGAACGTGGAGGAGTTCATTTTCAGAGGAGAGACCTTAACACATAACAACCTTCGTAGTGATTTTTCACTGCTAGTCCGAAATTTTCACCAGTTGCTGAGTGATTCTTTTTCTTTTGACTTGGGAGCAAGTCAAGTACGCGTTAAGAGCTGATTGGGGTGATCGGTGCCGTGACGTCGACATTAGAAGGCAGATGCTGGGCAGGCGGCAACAGCCTCGCGAGACTTTCGTGTCATACATATTGCCAGACTCTCGTTTCGCTTCGCAACCAACTTAAAAATCCGATGTCGGAAATTAAATTTGTGAAGACTGTGAGGGCAGGTTTGCTCCCTTATATTCAAGAGCAAAGCTGGCTCCACCGTACCGACACAATAAGCCAGATGAGAGCTTTGGTGACAGAGGTACAGACTACAAGAGAGCGGTCTCGAGCGGCGCTGTTGCCTTCTGCCCAACATCGTGCCCGGATAGAGGAATCGAGCCAACTTATAATGGACCCATTTGACCTTGAAAAACCCTATATAGATGCGGTTAGAGGGGTGACTAAATACCAGTCGCTCAAGGCAAGCTACTGGAATTGCGACGGCGAAGGCCACTTTTATCAAGAATGCGACAAGGAGCCAACGGGCTTCTTCTGTTACGGCTGCGGTAGAAAGGGGACAGTCTAACCCCGCTGTCCCAACTGCACTCAAAAAACAGGTCTGGGGTCGAGAACAAGAACCCCTATTCCCGACCTCCACGAGCCAGGCTGACAGCCGTGACGGCGGACGAGACTCTTCCCTTCCGTCCGTAGCACTAGCCCGAACCCCTGAAGTTTCCTTGGCTGTAAACCAACTGCCCAAATTGCGGAAAAAATCCAATCTAACTGATGTGTCTAAAACCCTTAACCCGGATCTCGTTACCATAAAAGATGTCACCGATTCAAATGGCGAAAATACAGAGCCACCGGCGGTCGCCTCGCGAAAGGTCACCACTTTGGTCAGGCCAGACAGGTCTGAGAAAATTTCAAATACTCTCCCGGTTGTATACCAACGTTAACCATTACATCTCTGGGCAAAAGAGTATCGAGCTGCTCAAGAGAGAATCTTCATGTCGGCTCTGGAGCCGCATAATACCTCGAAAGCTAGTGTTCAGACTGGGAGAAAAATTAAAAGATCTTCATTACGCTTACGAGCCTTCTGACGTCGCCTATTATCCAATCGTCGTAAACTTGCATCGGCTTTCGTTTCAGTCCATAAGGACGCAAGGCGGTATGCCGAAATTGAAATTCTGGGAAAAAAACTGACTGGTTTATTACATAGCGGCGCCAGTGTAAGCATTTTCGGTCAAGGCAACTATTAAATGGACAAAATATCGTTCCGCGACCGAAGTGGCCAACGGTGCTAAGCCTGAGGTACACGGACACGCAGATCTGGACGTCATTTTTCGTGGACAACCCAAGCCTATTAGATTCTACCTAGTTCCCAATTTAACTCAAATTTTATGTTTGGGAGTCGATTTTTGGAAGGCGTTTGGTCTAGCGCCTGATATCTTAGGGTCATTGGCGTCGCTGGACACCTCGACCGCGAAGTCGACGAATCAAAACAGCACATTCTGTCTCCCGCTGAGGCTAGACGATTGGATTACCTTAAATCTCTAATTCCCTCATTCTCTACACTGGGTCTAGGAAAGATAAAGCTTCTGGAACACTTGATTGATTTAGGCGAAGCCCCCCCTATCAAGCAACGTTTCTATGCCGTTTCGCCAGCCGTTCAAAAACTGATGGACGCCGAGCTGAGCCGGATGCTGTCGCTTGGAGTGATCGAGGAAAGCCAAAGCCCGTGGAGCTCCCCAGTGGTACTTGTCCGAAAGCCTGGAAAGGTCAGGCTGTGGTTCGACGCCCGGAAGGTCAACTCAGTGACCAAAAAGGATGCTTATCCTTTGCCACAAATTGATGGTATCCTGAGTCGCCTCCCGTCGGCCAAATTTATAACTAGCCTGGACTTGAAGGACGTTTTGTGGCAGTTACCACTGGAGGAGAGCTACAGAGAGAAGACTGCGGTTGCAGTGCCTGGGAATCCTCTCTATCACTTCACAGTGATGCCATTCGGTCTTTGCAACGCTCCTCAGACAATGTGCAGGCTAATGAATAAAGTAATACCCTACAACTTGTGCGAAAATGTACTGGTCTATCTTGATGACCTCTTAATCCTTTCTGAAAGTTTTGATAGACAACGAGAACTTTTGTCTCAAGTGGCCAGTTGTCTCCAAAAGGCAGGCCTAACAATTAATGTTGAGAGAAGCATATTTTGCTTAAAAGAGACTAAATATCTGGGATATATTATCGGAGAAGGGGGCATCAAGACGGACCCGGACAAAATTGCTGCCAAAATAGACTACCCCGCACCCGAAACAATCAAACAGGCTTGCCGTTTTCTAGGCATGGCAGGTTGGAAGTTCATTCCAAATTACGCAGATCCGACCGTCCCCATTACAGACACATGAAAGAAAACAAATGCATACATGTGAACCGCCGAGGATCAGACTGCATTCGATGAATTATAAAACTTCCTTACCACCGCCCCATTGCTGTTGAGTCCTGATTTCGACAAACCGTTTATTATACAGTGCGATGCGAGTAGGGGAGTAGGGGGCGTGCTTTTGCAACTCGACGACGAAGGAAAATAACGACTGCTTATGTGTCACAGAAATTGAATTCGGCGCAGAGAAATTAAAACGTAACAGAATTAGAATGTCTGGCGGCCATTATAAGTCTAAAAAACGTCCGTGCTTACGTCGAATTAATGCTATTTAAGATCATTACTGATCATGCTAGTCTCCAGTGGCTTATGACCCAAAAAGATCTTAGTGGCCGGCTAGCTCGATGGAGCTTAAAGTTACAGGGCTTTAACTTCAGCTTTGAGCATCGTAAAGGCTCTTTGAATATTTTACCTGACGCTCTATCGCGTATCCACTATGAGCAAATTGATGCTAGCTCAATTATGGACATTAATCCTGAAATCGATGTTGATTTGCCACATTTTCGCTCTTCCGAATATCAGGAACTTAGAGAACGGATTAAGAAAAATCAGGACCGTTTCCCTGATTTGATAGTTCGTGATGAGTTCGTTTATACCCGAACTCAACCACGATCAGGTGATCGCGTTCAAGAAAAGGTGGCGTGGAAACTATGGGTCCCCAAGGCATTAACTACAGAAGTTATATCTCGAGCTCATGATCAACCTCTGGCAGCTCACGGCGGAATTGGAAAAACCTTAGATAGACTTCGTCGGCATTTCTATTGGCCAGGTATGACAGTCGACGCGAGAGCCTATCTTGCGATATTTGTAAAGAGGTGAAACTCTCTAACATTATATTAAGACCACCTATGGGCACACAGGCTAAAACAGAGCGACCTTGGCAAAGGCTGTATCTTGACCTCCTGGGTCCTTACCCTCGAACCAAAAAAGGAAAAGTATGCATCTTGATCGTGTTAGATCACTTCTCCAAATACCCCCTGCTGAAACCCCTTCGAAAAGCTAGCACCTCAAACAACTGCACTTACGTTGAAGAACAAATTTTTCATCATTTCGGAGTTCTCGAAACTGTGGTGACCGATAACGGGACTTGATCGGTTAAATATCAATATCTTATAAAGAAATATGGTGGGCATAATATGCGCACGGCTTTATATTTGCCGCAGGCCAACGCCTCAGAGCGGGTTAACCAATCTATTCTGGCCGTAATTCGCGCGTATATACGAGATAACACACTAGATGGGATGAGAAATTCAGTTTCATTGCCAACTCCCTACGAAGTTCTGCTCACCAAGCCACGAAGTTCTCCCCATATAAAATTTTGTTCGGCAATAACGTGATCGAGCATGGGTCAGCCTATGCATTAATGCGACAACTATCGGGGGTAAACGAACCTATTGATGTGGAGCAAAGAGGTACAACTTGCTATCAAAGACCACTGAGTTCAGGGTAGGACAGGAAGTTTACAGAAGAGTGATTTAATCGTGGGGGCCGAAGCTGAAAGTAGGGAGCAAAGCTGAAAAAACAAAAAAAATTTAATTTTAAACAAAAGGAAAATCACAAAACAGGAGAACCGTTAGTCCTTAGTGGGCTCTTAAAATCCACAATTAAGGAGTGCACCGCCGTTTTTTGTTTTTTGTTTGTTTGAAGAGGGGCTAGAGGGTGCCGATCCGAATTTAATTAACCTTTTTTACAAAAAAAAAAAAACAAACTAAATCTTACCATTTGATGCCCAATTAATAATTACAACTTAAACAAAAAAAAAAAAAAATGATGACCTGTAACAGCGGAACACCGGTGGAGAACACCACGTCGGGGCCACCTGAAGAGGCAGGGTGCCTCCGCCCTCATCAGTTCATCGTACCTTCGTGGGAAACTAACGAGCTCGTCGTTTCATCGGCGTATATCACCAAATTTCAGCGTCTCTTCGCGGGAAATGTTATCGCCCCAGCAATCAAACCAGCATCAAGGCGCCGAACGACCCCCTAATTGTTGTAAATCGTAGCTTATACAGAGAAGATCACCAAGATAAGTAATAAGACCATAAATAAATGAATCTGTAAGGTATGTCAAATTAATTATCATTTTCTGGCTTCCCTCTCTCATACCTACCTTGACTACTCTTTTGCAGTCCTACTTGTCACCCAGTTGAAGAGGTAAAAGAAAGGCACAACGATAAGGGAGCTCTCCAGTTCTGTTTTTGGCCAAGGAGAGGTCATCGGGCGGATGGAGAATAGGCCGTCCCGTACTGACCCCTTCCAACCCCATCCCTGTTTTATTATCGGTCCCGTCGCGGGAGAATTTTCGTTGTTTTGGTGGTTGCCGCCCCGTCGGCTGACAGACGTTTTTGGTCAATCCCTCCCACCCCACCCTACAAACTACCACAAATGCTAGCCTGCTAGCTCCCGCAGCCGCATACTGTCGGGCGGAGGTGCTTAGCCGGGCCCTTCGAGGCTCCCTTCCATAACAATTGACACTTTCTTTACACAAGAAGAAATTTATATGTGATCCGTTCTTTATATCAACACCATCTGATTTAAAGTTGAATTCTCTTACTACGTCTTGTTTAAATGAAATATTTTCTTATGTTTGTTGATATTATTTAGGTTAACCTATTGTTAACTTTATACGTTATGTTTTGGCATAATTTAAGATCAGACCCATGGGTCGGATTCCGATGAAATGTGGCCTGCGCATTCCGTTGGGGCCGAAATGGAAGAATCCGAAAGAATTTTGCCGCGGCAGCCCATATTTTCGAAAATATTTAACTTTCAAATTTTGACCAACTGTCAAAACTGAAAGTTAAATTTTTTCGAAATTAAACGCCACATTCCATTAAAATTCGACGCAGGGTCGCGGATCTGGGTGTTTGCACTTAACTTCACAACTTCACACACAATATCCTGCAAAAAATAAATATTTTTAATCATAAAAATGCAAAAAAACATACCTTTTCTTTTCCCTCGCTGCGTCAGCCGCTGACGATGCCTTTGTTGACGCGGTTGTCACTACATTGTCAATTCTTTTTAGTTTCTTGCAGATGCCCACATTGTCATCCTGCGTTCGAAAAATGCGTTTCAGCTCCTTATCACTCAGAAAGAATTTTCGGCATTTTACGACAAATTTTCCCTATTACATTTGCAATTTTTGGCATTATAAATGTAATTAATAGTAGCAAGAGGTACAAAAGCTACACAGGAATTTATTTGCATTATTTATTCTTCACAGTTCTTCACTTACAAGTAAAGTGTCATATTCCGGGCTGTTCATTCCAATTATTTTAAGGAAAATGTATTAAAGTAAAAAGAAAAATATTAGTGTTAGTTTAAAGTTGAATTCCAAAAATTGATAGTTTGTAGTAAAACCCAAAGAAGACGCTAGGATGTCGGATTTGAGAAGTCGCGTAACGCACACCAAAGAACACGCACACACGGGAAGTAGAGACGATGCTTCTCACTTGTCATTAAAGAGAACGCTCTCGCGCTACATCGAGAAAGTTGCCTTGTCGGTCGGGACTTTTTGCAAATTGTAATAACTTATAAATAAAGAGCTGAAATTGAGTCAAGGGAGTTTTTCATCAAAGAAGGAACATCAATAGGTTATGGGGTCCAGCTCACGCGAAAGAAAATAACTAAAGTCGATCGCGAAAGAACAGAGTTTTTTTTTCCGACACAAGACCGCGCCGAAGTTGAGGTTACTGTGCCGTGTCGTCATCTCAGCATTTTTTTTCGAAAAATGGATTTGGCGAAACACATCAAACCCCTGGCAGGAGAGGCGGGCTGGCCAATTTGGAAGCGGAAATTGCGGGATGTTTTGGACTATCACGAAGGAGCCCTCGATGCAATTGACGGAAAGTTGGTAAAGCCCGAGCCATTGTCAGCAGGAGCTTCGGAGGAGGAGAAAAAGGCGTACAAAAAGGAGAGTGACACTTTTCGTAAGGCAAATAGCTACGCAAAGTCAATGATTTCAAGTTCGGTCACAGATACAGTGTATCGAAAGATTATGGATAAAGAAACGGCGCATGAAGCATGGGAAGCGTTAAAATTGAATTTCGAGGCGTCATCCAAAGATCAATTGTTCAAAATATGTACAGAATTTTTTGCGTTCAATTGGATTAACGGAGAGGATGTTTCGACTCACATTGCAAAGCTGAAAAATTTGTGGTTTGAGCTCAATAACGGCCTGAAAGCTAAGCAAGAAAATGCGCTACCAGATTTGATTTTAGTCTGCAAAGTTTTGCAAATTCTACCGGTCGAATTCGAAAATTTCAGACCCAGTTGGATGCTATTATCGAAGAATGAAGAAAAAAATTTTGAAGAATTGATTACCCAATTGTGCATGTACGAAAGAAATTTCAGAAGAAGCGCAGATGGAGCCACCGGAGAAGCATTATTTGTGAAAAGCGGAAAATCAAAGTCAAGTCCATTTTCAAGGAAGTTGCAAGGAAATGACATCTGTAACTATTGCAAAAAGAAAGGGCATTGGGTAATTTCGTGCACGAAGTGGATTGCTGATGGAAGACCAAAGAAGAACGTTCATCAGAGCAACGCCGTGGACACCAGTGTGGCCCTATGTGCCATCGACGAAGATATTCTTCAGACAGAAGCGAGTTCATCGGCAGATACAGGATGGTGGATCGACAATGGGGCGACGAAGCATGTGACCAGCTGTCCAGACCAGTTCGTTAACTTCCAAGAGTTTAAAAATCCATGCGTCATCAGGGCCGCTGGAAAAGATGCTCTCAAGGCCATCGGGAAAGGAACCATAGAAATTCAATCCTTCACTGAAGATACTACTTTGAATATGTCTTTGACCGATGTATGGTACGTTCCAAAAATTTCAAGAAACTTGTTTTCTGTTCTAGCAGCCCAAGACAGGAATGGAAATAGCAGATTTCATTCAACAGCAACCAAGTGCTGGTTAGAAGTAAATTGTAGAACAGTGCTGTGCGGAAATCGTGAGAAAGGCGGAACTCTGTACAAGGCAGCCATTGAACCAGTCATTCCTGAGAAGCAAAAGAGAGTCAGCGTTGCAGAGGCAGAGAGCTCTACACTGCAGTTGTATCATGAAAGATGGGGTCACCAGGACAAGCGACACGTAAGAGAGATGCTAAAAAGAGAGATGGGCATCAAGGTAAAGTTGGTAAAAGAGACGTGTGAGCCCTGCATTTTTGGCAAAGCACATCGTTTACCTTTTGGCACCAGAGTGAAAGCGACGAAACCAGGAGAACTTGTTTCGACAGATGTTGTAGGCCCTTTTTGCGAATCCTTCAGCAAAAAACGATTTCTAGTTGTTTTCAAAGACAGCTACACGAAGTTTCGTTATGGATTCGTAATAAAACATAAGTCAGATGTTAAAGTCGTGTTAAAACAGTTTTTAGCACATTCGAAAACACTTGGACACAACATTGAAGAGCTTCTCAGTGACAATGGAGGAGAATTCGACTGTAAAGAGGTAAAAAGCATCCTCGCGGAGAGTGGAATCGTGCAGAGGCTGACAGCGCCATACACTCCAGAGCAGAATGGTGGCAGTGAACGTGAAAACCGCACGATTGTCGAGATGGCAAGGACACTCAAGTACTCGAGCTGCGAAGTTGTTTTTCCAGATGCGATGTGGGCAGAGCTAGTGACGACAGCAATTTACATTCTGAATAGAACAGGAAAGTCATCAAATGATGGAGTCAGTCCCTATGAAGTGTGGATTGGGAAGAAACCCAGGATTAAACATCTGCGCATCGTTGGATCTTCCTGCTACGTCCATGTACCGGCTGAGAAGAGGAAGAAAATGGACAAGAAGGCAGTGAAAGGAGTCCTCGTGGGATATGATGGTGATGAGCGCTACAGAATCTATAATCCAGACAATCATCAAGTCATCGTATCAAGAGATGTTCAATTCGAAGAGAGACTAAAAGAATGTGAATGCAAAGTCGAGCTACCATTGAAAGACATCGAGCATCAAGGTCAAGATGAGATCGAAGATGATGCCGACGATGATGAGGCAGAGATCAAAGAAGAAGGAAATGATGATGAGCCATCAGTCGACATTGAAGAAAAGTTCGAGGTCAACCCTGAAGAAAAGATCAACAAGAAAGTACTGAGAGATCGTTCGGCTTTGAAGAAACCCCAGCATCTTGAAGATTACGCCATGATAGTGGATGAGTTTGTAAATCTAGTGACGGAGGATCCTGAGACCTTCGAGGACGCCCTAAACAACAAGAATTCAGTCGAGTGGAAGAAAGCCATGGATCATGAAATCACCTCCTTGAACGATAATCAAACCTGGATTTTGACAGAGCTTCCACCAGGTGCAAAGGCAATTCCATGCAAGTGGGTCTTTCGACTCAAGAAGAATCCTGACGGGAGTGTCGACAGATACAAGGGAAGATTGGTTGTAAAGGGATTCAGTCAGCGTCACGGTATTGATTATAGCGAAACTTTTAGTCCAGTGGCGAAAATGGGAACAATTCGGTCAATTCTCAGCATTGCAGCTAGTGAAAGGATGCATTTAACACAATTCGACGTGTCAACAGCATTTTTGTACGGAGAGCTTGAAGAAACAGTCTTCATGAAGCAGCCACAAGGATACGAAGACGGAACCAGCAAGGTCTGCCAACTCAAGAGGAGCCTTTATGGACTCAAGCAAGCCCCCAGATGCTGGAATAAACGTCTTGGAGCTTTCCTGCAACAACTTGGATTCAAGGCCAGCGATGCTGATCCATGCTTATATGTTCGAGAGAGGAATGGACGAAGGCTCATACTTGTCATCTACGTGGACGATGGTCTATTAGCAGCAACAGATCCACAAGAGATGGAAATTTTCATTGGAGAGTTGAAATCAGAGTGCAAAATTGTCTCAAAGAAAGCAGATTATTTTTTGGGGCTTGAGATTGAACGTGAAGAAGAGTTTATTAAAATTTGTCAGAAAACTTATGCAGCAAAAATTCTAGAACGCTTTAATTTTTCAGAGTGCAAGCCAGTTTCAACTCCAATGTTCAAGGGCAGAGAAACTTCCGAACCAGGGAAAGCTAACGAGCCAAACAAGTTTCCCTACAGGCAGGCAGTTGGGGCACTGATGTACCTGATGCTTGGCACGAGACCAGACTTGGCGTACAGTGTGGGGTTCATTTCGAGAACACTCGAAAATCCTACCCGAGAGGACATCGTACGAGTCAAAAGAGTTTTCCGGTACATAGCAGGTATTCTGAACCTGGGGATCGTATATCGGAGCAATGTAGAAGTGGGACTTCTGCAAGTTTACAGCGACGCAGACTTTGGCGGTTGTATCAAGACAGGACGTTCAACCTCTGGAGTAATCGTGAAGTACGCAGAAGGTGCAGTTTCCTGGATGAGTCAACGGCAGGCAGCTGTTGCAACTTCGACAACTGAAGCAGAGATCATCGCAGCGAACGAGGGAGCCAAAGAGGCAATTTGGCTAAGCAGACTTTTTCGAGGGATCATCAGGCTCAGAGATGTTCCCATCATCCAAGTTGACAACTCCGCAGCTGTGAGATTGGCTCAGAACCCAGAGTTTCACCGCAGAACGAAGCACATTTCCATCAAGCACTTTTTTATCAGAGAGAAAGTAACGGAAGGGAAACTTGGCATTCAACTGATCTCCACAGAAGATCAATTGGCGGACATCTTGACCAAACCTTTGGAGAGAACACGCCTGAAGATTCTGTCCATGAAGATGGGATTAATGTAGAATTAACAATTACTCAAGTTTTTTTTTGTGTGGGAAAATTCAATTTTAATTAACAAGGGAAAGTATTAAAGTAAAAAGAAAAATATTAGTGTTAGTTTAAAGTTGAATTCCAAAAATTGATAGTTGTAGTAAAACCCAAAGATGACGCTAGGATGTCGGATTTGAGAAGTCGCGTAACGCACACCAAAGAACACGCACACACGGGAAGTAGAGACGATGCTTCTCACTTGTCATTAAAGAGAACGCTCTCGCGCTACATCGAGAAAGTTGCCTTGTCGGTCGGGACTTTTTGCAAATTGTAATAACTTATAAATAAAGAGCTGAAATTGAGTCAAGGGAGTTTTTCATCAAAGAAGGAACATCAATAAAATGGTTATATGGATTCAATATTTATGAAAATATATACTACATTTTTTATATTAATTAACATTGTTTCAATTAAACAACCTTCCTCTAACTTATTCTATAATTTCATTTCTGTGATATAAACTTTTTGTTCCGTAATCAGTCGTAAAGGTTTTAGGTGAGTGCCTTTGCAATTCTTTTCTAGGAAATGTGTGTTTCGTAGGAATTGTTATAACGGTTTTTTTCCAGCAGAAACACATTCACGTGTGATTCAGCGAGTGTTATTGTAGTTTGCCTGTTTGTTAAAGTGAAAAAGTGATTTTAAAGAAAAATGGTAAGTGATCTATTAAAAATTATTACATTTTCGTAATACATTTCGTGGCTTCAATTATATAATTATTTTCTTGCTAATGAGCTTATATTTCTCATTTAGGAGGTCCAAATATGACGGTTGAGATCGACGAATCCAAATTTGGGAAGAGGAAGCACCACCGAGGACACTTTGTCGAAGGACAATGGGTGTTTGGTGGAGTCTGCCGTGAAACTGGAGACGTGTTTCTGGTGCCCGTAGAGCGACGTGATGCGTCAACCCTGATTCCACTTATTGAAAAGTGGATTTTGCCCGGCACCACTATTATTAGTGATTGCTGGCGAGCGTATGACGGGATTGACGACAATACGTTCAGGCACCTTAAAGTTAACCACTCGGTTAACTTTAAGGATCCTACTACGGGTGCACACAGTAACACTGTGGAAGGTCAATGGAGGCACGCCAAATACTCATTCCCTGGGTACCACCGGAAAAAGTGTTTTTCGTGGGCTATCTTGCCAAATTTCTTTTCCTCCTTTACTGTCGCCGAAATAATTTGGACCGTACTGTGGAGTTTTTCCGGGCCGCAAGTCTTTTATACAACCCGTATAGAAGTTTGCAAGATTTATTGGAAGAGGTAATAAAATATTCATAATATTTGAAATGTAAATAATATTTTGATATTTACAGAATGATGATAGCGACGAGGATGGCGAAAGGGTACAGGTATATGAATAATGTAAATTTTATAATTTAAATTTGTTATTTTATATAGCCTGTTTCGTCATCACCCCAACCTGGTCCTTCGCGGGAGCCTGGTCCCTCGCGTGAGCCTGGTCCATCTCGGGAGCCTGGTCCTTCTGGCTTGTTATACTGCCAGGTAAGATGGTTAATGATTTTTTGGGAAATTAACTTATCGTTTTTTCATTAGGGAGATGAGAGCATCTACGCTTCCGACTCGGAGTGAGGAGGTTTTTTAGTGGGTGCGAGTCCCACACACCAGGGTGAGGAAATCCTCCCCTGACGGTGCATAAAGCATTTTTCCTCCTGCTTTAAAAAAAAAAAAAAAATATATATATATATGTATATCAATGAATATGAATGTACCTTTATAATTATATCTATATATATATATAGATAATTATAATCTATGCAAACGTGTGTATGTATATATATGCATACACACACACACACGCGCGCGCGTGTGTGACGTTTTGGTCTCTACATCTCTTTTAGAAATCATTAAAAAATAATTCGGTATCGCATTTAATTCCTCCAGCTGCTCCGATGTTTTGATTTTATCCGAAAATCGATTCGGAAGGTAGATATAAAACTCGTCCTCCAGAAAAACCGTCAGCTTTACTCCATACTGTGTCTTGACTAATTTGAAGTAATTAATCTTATATTCTTTGTTTACCTCTAAGTCCGTAATTTTGTACAATTTGAATGAGGGCTCTTGTCCAATAGCTGATAGAAGTTCGGCTGCTGAATTCGCTTGCAAATAGTTGAATTTTAGCTATATTTAGTATTCTTAAATTTAAAGCTAAAGAACTTACCATTTTTATCTATAGATACTGTAAACTTGGCTTTTTTTTTTAAACTGTAACCTTGGAATCCAACTGCTCCAAATTGTTCAGGTAAACTGTAAAGAACCAACAAAATACTTACCATTTATATATGCAACAAACTCACTTTCAATTTCAAAAGTAAAAAAGCAAATGCGGATGAACTGAGGTAAAAAATGCGGTTTTTAATTACGTAAAAATGCAAATTAGATGAAGGGACATCATAAATGTTGCGACGAGTGCTAACCAAGATCATAAAAATTTATTAATGATACATACGGTGGTATAAATATCAGTGAAAAATGTTTACTTACATATTGGTAAAAGGCAAGCGAACCAAATAGTGTAGGAAAAAATAATAAACAGGGCGAATAAATTATTAAAGTACATAGTTCTGTGATAAATTTGATCGCGCAATAAAGAAAATTAACCTGGTGCACGACAGACAAAGAAGAAGACATCTGTTTAGCTTCAGTATTAAGGTAAGTCTGTAGTAATATTTAATTTTGAAAACCTTTTAAAAGTTTGTTGTGTTTAGAATACGTCAACTTCAAAAGGACCCTTACAACAATGTATTTTAATAAGCTAGTAGATATTTTAGAGTATGTTTTAAGTAAGGATTACGATTTTTTTCCGGGTGTTTTTAACGGATGTATAAAACAGCTAAAGGAAAATAATGTTAGTTTAAGTAAAGATGCTGTTTTATATATTCATAAAATTATATTTAAATATGCGTTTTTAAAGCACGAGTGTTTCCAAAACTCTTTAATTAAAGAAGGCCTTTCAATGCTTGATAGTTTTTCGCTTTCAAGCGAAAATAATGAGTGTGGTGTTGTGTGTGCATCTGGCGGTGTCAGAATCGAGGTTTCTGAACCTTTATCTGACTCGGGGCGAATAGAAAATGCTTCAGCCCAAGTTCAGATAACCCGGGAAAATTCTGAACCTTTATCTGATTCAGGGCCAGCAGATAATGCGCCAGCCCCGGTGCAGGTAGGCCGGGGAAATTCTGAACCTTTATCGGACGACTTGATGCAAACAGACAATACTTCATCCCCGGTGCAATTAGGACAGGGAAATTTCATAAAAATTATTTCGAAGAACTATAAACATTTTTCGAAATTTCGGCTTGACGGGGTAAAATTAATATTTCAATTAAAAGACTCCTCTCACCAAAATATCTACGATTTGATTGACTGGCTGGAGAATGCTTTTAATGAAATGATTAAGGAAGTGTTGGCAAATAGTGAAAAAAACAGTAAAGTTAGTCTATTAATTTCTATTCCCAAAAGACCTGACATAAAACCAATATGGGTTAGTGTAAGACCAGCAGGTGAATTAAACGGAAAACTGATTGTTAATCTTATATCTGATGTCAATCAGTCAAATTCACTGTTTTTTTCGGATGAAATTTTGCAAGTAGAAGCCAGTATAATAAATTTTCCTTTTGTTGGGGCAAAATATAATAGTAACAAGGACAATGAGCTAGAATATATTAAACATAAGCGGAGTATTAAAAATGTAAGTAAGGACGGTTTTGAATGTCTCCCAAAGTCGATCTGTTTTGCAATGGAACCCCGCAATACTTCTGACAGCATGTTATCTAAAAAATCGAAGTTATTATGTAAACATTCTTCAGTAAAAATAGAGCAAAATAAAGGTTGTTCTATACAAGATCTTTATAAGTTTCAGAAATACCTTAGAGACTTTCAACTAGTTGTTTTCAATTCAATAAAGGGAAATATATTTTTCCAAGGCCCCCCTAAATTTGAGTTGTCCGAAAAGATTTACTTGTACTACTCCGAGACAGAAAAACATTTCTACGTCTTAATATCACCAACAGGTTTTTTTAACAAAAAATATATTTGCATCTTTTGTGACTGTTTGTATGATAATAAATTTTTTCATAAGTGTGAAATGCGTTGTAAATACTGTTTAAGTGCGCCTCCCTGCATCTTTTCATCAATTTTAAAAAACTGTAAGACTTGTAATAGGTCCTTCAGAGGGGAAGAATGTTATAATAAACATTTTAAAAATACAATAATAAACGGCGACAACAATATTATTTGTGCAACTTTACAAGTGTGTCGCGACTGTGGAAAATTTTTAAATTTTACAAAAAGGGAAAGAAATCATACTTGCGGAAAAATGTTTTGCTCAAATTGCTATAAGTACGTCCCCCAAGATCACTTATGTTATATAAAAAAGTATACTCAAAAGAAAAATTCCGATTTTTTAATGATATTTTTTGATTGTGAAAGCACCCAAAATATTCAATACAAAAATCAATCTGATACCTTTATTCATACGGTTAATTTGATTGTTGCACAACAAAGATGTAATAAATGTGTTTCAGAGACGGTTAACGCTAAAACACGTTGTAAACGATGTGGACAGCTTGAACATATTTTCAAATACAAAAATAACAATCAAGATGTTGTTAAAAGATTTGTTGATTACTGTTTTCTTCATCGCCCCTACTTAAAACACGTTATATGTATTGCGCATAATTTACAAGCATATGATGGTCATTTCATAATTTCCGAACTAATGAACAGAAAGAAAAAAATACAACCAATAATGAACGGCTGCAAAATAATGAAAATTACATGTGAAAAAGTTGTTTTCATCGACTCTTTAAACTTTCTTCCCTTTTCGCTAGCAAAACTGCCCAAAGTGTTCGGTATTAAAGATGTTAAAAAAGGCTTTTATCCACATTTTTTTAATACATTAGAAAATTGGAACTATGTCGGAGAATACCCTTCTCACGACATGTATGGTCTTGATTATTTTAAAGAGGAAGAAAAGGAGAAGTTTTTGAAGTGGTACAAGGTAGCGTCTAGCAACAGTAGTTTTAACAATCAAGTTGAACTTATTAACTATTGTAAAAATGATGTAGATATTTTACGAATTAGCTGTCTCACATTTATGAAAGACTATTTGAGAACGACAGGAATAAATCCTTTCGTTGAAGCTTTGACAATTGCATCAACAGTCATGCTGGTGTATAGAAAAAATTTCCTTCAAGAAAATCAGCTAGGTATTATTCCCAAGGGTGGGTATAGGAGAAATACCAATCAGTCCTTAATAGCTATTAAATGGCTTTGTTTGGAAAATAAAAAAGTTGATGGTAAAATTCAACATGTCGGTACATCTGGTGAAGTAAAATTATCAAAGTGCAACTTATTTGTTGACGGATATAATTCCGATACAAATACAGTGTACGAATTTTTTGGTTGTTACTATAACGGTTGCACATTGTGTTTTCAAAAACGAACTTTGCAAAAAAACCATTTTGAGTCTTTGGATCAACGTTATGAAAGCACATGCAAAAGAATTGAAATAATAAAACATGCCGGTTATAAAATAGTCTACATGTGGGAATGCCAATTTAACCAATATACTTAAAAGAAAATCCTGAAATTAGCAACGTTGTGGAAAAAGAAACCCAAAATATTGTTCTACCTCTTAAGCCAAGAGATGCAATAACGGGGGGGCGTACTGAACTTTTTGCCTGTCATTATAAAGTAAAAGAAGGGGAAAAAATAAAATATTTAGATTTTACAAGTTTGTACCCTTTTGTTAATAAATATTCCCCGTATCCTATTGGTCATCCACAAATTCTAAGAAACGATAAAATTGCAGAACTGTGTGAGGTAGTTAAAATGCATGGATTTATCCAATGTCAGGTTCTTCCTCCACAAGGTCTTACCATTCCAGTTTTACCATTTAAAATAAACAAAAAGTTATATTTTGCTCTATGCAGAACCTGTAGTGAAAAAAATAGCCTTAGTACATGCAGTCATAATGAAAATGAAAGAATGCTTTCTGGAACTTGGGTAATTCCTGAAGTTGCCCTTGCAGTAAAACATAATTACCAGGTAAAACAAATTTTTGAAATCTGGAAATATAATTTCACCCAATATGATCCCCAGACAAAAACAGAGGGGTTATTTTCTGAATTTGTTGATACTTTTCTCAAAATTAAGCAAGAAGCGAGTGGTTGGCCAATGGCCTGTGATACAGAGGAGAAAAAAGAGCAATACATACAGGCATATAAGAACCATGAAAACATTATTTTAGACCCTGCAAAAATAGAGAAAAATGAAGGTCTACGACATGAAGCGAAATTAAATTTAAATTCGTGCTGGGGGAAGTTTGCTCAAAGAGAGGATAAAACTCAGACGGCTATTATAAATGATTTTAAGGAACTTTCAGAATTTCTTAATTGTCCTGGGGTTGAAGTGTCCTCTGTTTATGCCATAAACGAAGATACTATTTGAATAAATTGGAAGTATGCTAAAGAAGATTTAAATATACTTAAGCATTCGAATATACCGGTGGGCGCATACACAACATCATATGCTCGGATGAAATTGTAAGAGGTTCTTATAAAAATACCAAATCAAGTTTTATACTGCGACACGGATAGCATAATTTTTATTGAAAAAGCTGGGGAAACAAGTTTTGAAACAGGCAATTTTTTAGGGGATCTTACTAATGAGTTAGAGTGTTATGGACCTCATGCATATATATCGGAGTTTGTAAGCATTGGCCCTAAATCCTATAGTTTGAAAATAAACTGTTCAGATAAAACAGAATATATCACCAAGTGTAAAGGCATAACTATTAATTTTAAAAACTCTTCTTTAATTAATTTCCAAAACATGAAAGCTATGATACAAGAGGAGTGTGAACCTATACAAGTAGAAAACAAACATAAAATTAAAAGAAAATTACCCGGAACTATTGTAACAGAGCCAGAAATTAAGAAAATTAGATTCACTTTTGATAAAAGAATAATTAAGAGAGACGGTTTTTCATACCCGTACGGGTTCAAATTGTAATAACTTTAAGATAATGCAAAAATGTAATTGATATAATATTTTAGCGCTAATTGTAAAAATATCATATGTTTGAGATTAACATTTTTTTGTAAAAAACAAAAAACAAAACTAAGCATTGTAAGAATATAGGCTTAGGCTGCCGCTTCTTGTGATGAGTTCAGGCAAAGTAATTCTAGATGTTCAGTTTGTTGTGGGCAACAATGCCCAATATTTTGCGAAGGTTCAATTCTTAAAACAGGATCTATAAAACCTTGTCTATATCTCTTCAAGCCGCCTTATCCGCCGGAGAAGCTGAGGTCTAAGAAGAGAAAACGAAAACAAAAAATAAAACTAAGTATTGTAAGAATATATATAAATATATATATCTTGCTTAGGCTGCCACTTCTTGTGATGAGTTCAGGCAAAGTAATTCTAGATGTTCAGTTTGTTGTGGGCAACAACGCCCAATATTTTGCGAAGGAAGTTTCAATTCTTAAAACAGGATCTATAAAACCCTGTCTATATCTCTTCAAGCCGCCCTATCCGCTGGAGGAACTGAAGTCTAAATACAGAAGACAAAACGAGTTCGACTTTAACAACATCAACGGACTAAAATGGAATTATGGAGACCTCGAATATAATCATCTTCCCAGACTGTTATCAACGGTTGAGTCTTTTACAATATATGTGAAAGGTGACACAAAAAAACAATTCCTTCAAAAATATCTGCCTCAAAGTACAATTATCGATCTAAGAATTCCAAAACTAAGCGAACTTCAACAATTTGATACATACTGTAAAATTCATATCAAGACTCCTTACCTACGATGTGCAGCTAAGAATTGTATTAATGTGTATTTATATATGCTAGTGAATAAAATCATTGAATGAAACTAATTTGCTTTTTATTTTAAAATATCTATTTATTTATTCAAGACCCATTACAGTTAAAAGAATGTTGGCACTACAACAATATAAAGGTATTTCATAAAAAAGTCTAGAATAGTTTACATGCACATAAGATGTTCGTGGCGGTATAAAAAAATCTTCACCCGGTAACCTAAGTAGGTTTTTTTCCTTACATTTTTCACAATATTTTTGATAATATTCCATTAAACATTCGGTGGCATTGTTGTTGTGAAACATAACAATATTGAAAAAGTCCAGCATTTCATATAGCTTATGAAGCTCCCCGAGAGTAAGCGTAATACTTCCCTTGTCAACAGGGATCTTGTATTCCCGCAATAATTCCAGCTGGTTTGGCGGGATCCTGTCTGGGTCGACTTCAGCCTTTAAGTCATGTAGAAATTTGAAAACAGCTACCCACCCGGCGTAGTTAGTTGACACAGGGAAACGACCATGTCGATGAAATACTATTTTCGCTTCAAACGATAGCGGATCAAAGCCCAGGGCAATATTTCGATTGTGGTAGCAGTCCAGGTAGTAGGTATAATTTAGCAACAAATTTTCGCCCGGAGCCTCAGAATCTTTTTTGTCTTTTTTCCGGATTGGCCTGAGTTTTTTACACTTTGTTCCTTTTTTTTTTGTTTCTTTAGACAAGTTCTCAATTTTGGGTTTTTTAGTTTTGGATATTGTTTCCATTTTGGTTTACACTTTACTATTGAATGTTTATCTCAGAACTGTCACGTATTTATACCTATTTTTCGGAGCTGCACGACTGGAGAGTGTTAACCCCACCTGTTTGTAAATATTTTTGTATGTATGTTTTATGGTACAGACTTACAACTTTTTTGTCATTAAATTTAAAATTATGAGACGAGAATTGTTTTAGAAATTGCCTTAAGCTTTTGCCACAACAGCGAAAATGTAGGTATACACAGCAATAATGTCCACAGGTAGATGAAAGTGCCCCTTGTAATCGTCTATTATTACTTACAAAAACATCTGAATGAGTCTGTAAGAAGTTGTGCAAAAAATACTGGAGGGGTATTTTCCGTACGAGTCAAAGTATTCTGCAGGACCTTTGCAAGGAAAGTAAAATGCAACCCAATGTGTGCCACCTTTATGTGCAGGGTCTGTATTGGCTATGACACAAGCTGGTTTTTTTATGTTTTTTGGCAGGCGGTCGCAGGGGTATACTCCTCTGAAGAACTTCTTTGTTGTGGGGTTAGTTGTTAACGATTTTGCAATTTCAATTGTGTTCATTCTTGTTCAGTAGGTGGAGTTGTTGTCTCTAGGTCAATAACCTTGGCATAGGAAGTAACATAGTTATTTATAAATTCCTTGGTTGCCGTATCGCAAACAAGAATTGTAGTAAATGTTGCTAATGTTTTTATTAGGTCTTCATCCAATCGCCTAAGTTCAATGTTTCCCAATTTATTTGATTGGTCGATACATCCTGGAGCTGACGTGGGGTATTTAAAGATAATCTCCTTTGTAAACAATTTACTTTGTGCAGTGAATCCCGCAAAAGACACTTTTTTCAAGAAGGTTAAGCAACCTCCAGAGAAGTATTCGACATTTATCAAACAACTCATCTTTACAATGATTGAACCTTTAATTCCGACCGCTTTATATATAGTTTTTTAGAAGCTAGTGTACACATTTCTTTCCTTATCAATTTCTACATTTGCGTCATATTCAGTGTATACAATACAGGTAATAGTTGTTTTTTAAGCTTCTTTAAATCGTCCCTCAATTCTTACTGTACCTTGGTTTAACAAATTTCCGCAAGTGGAATTATATGAAAGATCGGAAGTTAGATCAAATGCAAGTAGAAAACAACCGTTGTCAAAAAATTTCTTTGAAATTTGATGTCCTTTGTCAAAGTAATGTATTCCGGTTCCTTTAAACAAACTGTTGTATCCTCTTGTGCTAACTGGAGGCTCTTTTGAATAATCAAATTCCATCGGTTGGTTAGGCATTTGAACACCATTCACAGATAAATTAAATCTAGTTATATCGTTGTGTTTGAAATTGTATGAATTTTTTGTTCTATTTCCTGTATATGCGTCGTTGTCTACCATGCCAAACACTAATAAATTTGGTAATTGCCCTATTACAATATTGTCTAAAGATAATGTGAATGTATTTGCAGGTATCGTATAAGTTTTTACTTCAACTCGTTTGTACGGATACATAGCATTCGTCCGTTGGAGTACAGTTTCGTGAGCCAACATTATGCTGGGGTTAACAGTTACATGATTCATATACATAGTTGCCTCTAAAATTTTAAGTCGTGGCGAATTGTTATCATCATTTTTTGAAAGAAGATAAAACTCAGGCTTTTCAAGCGATAGCACAACGCGTAGATCCACACCATTTATTAATAATTTATGTTGGTTAAAGAGATCGCCGTGAATTTTTCCCATCAATTCCACAACACCGCTTTTGCCAAAAAGCTTTTGTCTTGCATGGTAACCTTCATTATCTTCAGCACTCTAAACAACCTCCATGTTATTCTCATCGAGATACCAACCGACAGACTCCAAATGTTTTGAAGCCGCGTCTTTTCCATAATTTAGTAAATTTTCAATGTATGCTCTATAATTGTAGTTATTATCAGTTTGAGCTATTGGCTTTCCATTTAAGTAAATAGTACATTGACGAAAAAGTGAATGGAGCACGTTATTTACAACACCTGGACCTTCATCAGTTATACTGATGCCACCCGCTCCATCAATGTTCTTTCCAGTATAAAGTTCTTCTTTCCCATCTTTAATTTTAACCAGTTGTACTTTCAAACGCAAATATATACTTGACAAATCCCGATATGTATCACCATGTCCCAACGAAACAAATTCCAAAACTGATGAATTATCTAATGAGGCTATAGGCTTGTATGCTACCTCTTCGGTTCTTAAAATATTACTTTGAATTGCCGGTGTAGAGAAAAGGTCCAATTCAGATTTCATGCATTCGCTATACGTGGACATTTTGTTTATTTATCAAAAATATCTAACACCCGTTTACGAAAACCGCGTTTGCCTTTTATAGATTTGCTTGCTGTTTTTTTCGTAGCCCGTTTCGTTTGTTTTGAGCGTCTTTTTCGTTTAGGAGACTTGGTTAAGCGTAACGTCGTAAATGGATTAGCTCTTTTAATAATCGTGCGATTATTTATACCTGCACCGCCCATACTATCGAAGAGTTTATTTATACCCTTTTGTGCTAGGTCCTGTACAACAGCTTTACCCTGGGCTTTTAAAATGTCCTTAGCCGGCTTGCTGCCAATTTCTTGCAGTATTGTCTTTCCAGTTTTCAACGCTTGCTTTTTTATAACTTTGGCTCCTGAAGAAACTAACGGCTGTAAATAACGAAATAGCCCGCTGAAGAAACTGCCAATACCTCTTCCCTGCTGGTAAGTAAGTGGTGCCCGGTACAATTCCCCTATATCCGACAAGTTACCGCCACTTTGTAGTAAGTAGTATCGTGTATAATACGAATTCATTTTTTAATAAGGGCTAAAGCAATCAAAGCACTATCAAATTGCAAACTGTGTTGTGGTCAGGGATAAATCCCTGCGCATAAATGCGCAGGCAAACAAATTGGCCGACGTCACTGGCCTTGACCTAGCCAAATTTCAGGGGGCCAGCCAGAATCAGCCGGCGCCCAAGGGCAGTTTACAGCTGTGCAACGGCCTCGGCCTGAGGCATCGGGCGCGCCGGGGTGCTCGGAGACAGCAAATTTGGATGATTTCATCGAAAAATTCTAAGTTGCTGCCTCCGAACATTCTCGATGCGCCCAGATGCAACAAGTCCAGGTCCTGGCAACGGTAGCAGCGGGCGAGGAACCGTTGAGGCTCACCCAGGCATCGGCCGATCGCGAGCGATTGGCTGAGCGGGCCGATGTGTGGGTGAGCCGCAGCGGTATCCCGGCCGAAGAATGTGGGCGCGCGTGGCTGGGCCGGGGGGTCGCAAAAAAATCACGGGAGTCGCCGGTCACGCTGTTACGACGCTAGTTACGCTGAAAAAGAAAGTAAAGTTATAAAAGTTCTAGACTGATTAATCGCGCTGTATAATTTAATTACATACCTGTGTCTTATCACGCTGAGTTTCGTGAAGCGCGACGCGTTTCTGGAAGTGGGAAAAATTTCCCCGTGCCTCGAGGTTGTTACTGTTCTACGGTATTCCAGTGCTTGCCCTGAAAAGAAAAAAAAAAAAAAAAAAAAAAAAAAAAAGGGGAAATTGTGAGAAATAGCTGTTAGTGAGGTGTTCATTGGAACAAATTAGAAAAAGTTTAAACGCCATAAAATTAATCTCGTGAATCGAAGATTCCTGGAATAAAAATTGAATTTACACAATAAAGTTGTGGACTCTAGTTAAGTGCAGTAAAATTAATCCCGTGAATTCAGACTTCCTAGAGCAGAATCAAAATTTAATAAAACCGGGGTGACTGATATAAAATTTATAAAAACCAAAAAGTTCCCAACGCGGCGGGTTACAGTCGAATTAATTCTCGGGAGGTAGCCCCAGCTGTTGGGTCAAACCAAGTGAGATTAATAAACTTAAAATAAACCTAAATAAAAAATCAAATAATTTGAGATACAAAATAAAAATCAAACTAAGTAAAATAAATAAAATAAATCAAATTCAATTAAAATAAAATTAAACGAAAATAAAATCATTTGAAATAAAAGGAAAGAACAGAAAAGAACAAAAAAAAAAAAAAAAAAAAAAATTAATACTGACCGGTGTCGAGTTGGATCAGCGACGAGGTGCCACCACGTCGGGGCCAAGCAAGAGGCAGGGTGCCCTCGTCCTTGAACATCGCTGTCTTCCTTCCCTCCTCACTGCGCGGGACTCCTCATCGGGAACTACGTGGGATCCAGCGGCCGGCCCTGCATCATCGCATCAGCATCAATCAACATCCTCAACGGCGCCCGACGAGAAATGATTGTAAACCCAGGCTAGAAAAAATATAGAAAATTAATAACTGAACTCAGGTATGTGTCTTTAAAACTTTACCCTGCTTTCTCTGGTCACCTCCTCTCCTCCTCGGGGGTCCCCCTCTCAGCTGATGGGAAGAACGACGAAGGGTAGGTAGAAGGTCGGTCGGTTTCTTGAGTTTTTTTTTCAGGGACTTTTCCACAATTTTGGCCGCGGAAAAGTCAAAGGGTGGTTGGGGAATAGGCCAGGGGGTTCGTTCCGCCTGAACCCCCCCCCATCCGAGTCATTCACGGGCAGAAGCAGGGGTCCGCCCGCACTGCCCTCTTCCACCCCTTTTGTGATCTTCGGGTCGGTCCCGTCGCGGGAGAATTTTTGTGTTAGGAGGTGTGCCGCCCCGACGGCTGAAAGCGGTTTTTTGGCCAACCCCCCCCCACAACTACCGCAAATGCTAGCCTGCCAGCTCCCGCAGCCGCATACCGTCGGGCGGAGGTGCTTTAGCCGGTCCCTCCGAGACACCCCCCCATAACAAATATGGCGCCCAACGTGGGGCCATCCTATCCCCTCCCTTTGGAGCTTAGGGCTCCCCCTTATCTCTATACCTACCCCTTTTCCTTCGAGGCCCTATTGGCAACCCTCGTGGCTGGAGCCTACCTGAGGCTCCTAGAGAATTGAGGATACTGGCTTCGTCAGCCAGTAAGCCTACTCGGAGTCTCGGGGACAGCTTCATCCTAGGGGGAAGCTGGTAGCGGGGGACCTTCCTGGCAGACCCCGTGGGTGCTGTGCGGTCGAGACGACGGCGGGCCTCCATGGAAACACAGGGGTTGGCTTCATCAGCCAGCTACCTGGCCTGGAGGTTACCGCTGTCGCTCTCTGCCTCACAGCCCTCACGGGCGAAACCAGGAAGGGTCCTTCCCTCAACATTTCCTTTCGCGGGCCGGACGCTCAGTGGCTCGTGAATGATTCGCGAATAAGTCGTAAATTTTCGTTGAGAATATTTTAATACCGTCTTCTGCTTGTCATTTCGCTCCGAGAAATTTTCTTTAACTAAATAAATCTTAAACATCTTTTCATTCGTGCTGAAACAGTGGATGAGAGAGAGGAGCCAGAGGAATTAAGGTATCATCTCTGATAAAGTTGTGGAAAATATATTAGTATTTACATACTGGTTGAAGAATACCTTTGTGAAATTATTATATATGATTGGTTCAGCAACTTTTCCCCTTTCTCGAGTTTTCTTATTAATGATAATCCAGTTTTAGACTTCTATGAATCTGTTGTTGAGTAATGATCATATAGAATAATTTCTTTCCAGGTATTATCGCCTATAAGTAGAGTTAAGCAGGTTTATTATTATAAAATCTGGCTTCGGCTTGGTAAGTCTCTAAAATAGTAATTAGTTGGAATTTTCCGAAAGGTAAGGATTGTAAATTTTATTGTGAGGGTACGCACTGGGCTTCGAACAGTTTTTGGAATTTTGATAAATTAATAAGGAGGAGCGGCACTTCTCTTGGGAAAAAATAATACAGTTTTGAAATTTTGTCGCGCGAAACAATATCGAGCTATAATAATTTTCCTTTTTCTCTCTTTTCGGGCTATTTCCACCTGACCTTTTTCTGTTCTGGCCTTGCTTCTTGCGTTCGCCACGGTCGTCAGATTTAAAAATCCATCGGGTGCGGGCTCTAGTAAAATTCGAATATGCCGAAACATCAGGACACCTCGCCGAAAAAATCATACAACACGCGGCAAACAATGCGACAGCTGTTCCCAACTGGGGAGACAGAAGGACGAGGTGCGGAGGCCTCAACCGTGTCGGCCCGTGAATCGCGTGAGGTACCCGAAACGCCGCTAGATCGCCTTCGGGATCTGGAAACCGATACACCTATGACGGTAGCAATGGCTTCAAACGATCCGGCCGCGATTGCGCCCCGACCCGCCCACGCGCCTAAGCCCTCTGAGAAGTCGGCCCCGCGAACAGACGCTCTTCCCGATTCAGGGTGGGTAACGACCCAGTCCTTGCTGGCTGGGCTGCAGCAACAAATCGCTGGGCTCGTTCAAAATGAGGTGGCAAGAGGGGTCCGTGAGATAAAGGAACAAGTATCTCGGGAAGCCTTTAAACAGAGCTTTGAGACGTCGTCACCACCCTCAGTTTCTCAGCCCCCTCCTAATCACCAAGCAGGAGGCCCTGGTCCTCTGATAGGCCCGGCAAATCGGCCTCCTCCCCCTAATCACGACCATAGGGGTTATTTTTCCTCGCACTCGCGCTGCAGTAGCCCAATTCGCAATTGGAGACTGCAGTACGACGGCAACAACGATAAGTTGAACGTAGAGGAGTTTATTTTTCGGGCAGAAACGCTCACGCATAACACCTTGCGTAGCGATTTTGCTGCCCTGGTTAGGAATTTTCACCTGTTATTGAGTGACTCCCTAATGAATTGGTACTGGACCTATTTAAGAGGTACAGTTAGCCCGACCTGGGAGCAAATTAAATTTGCTCTGAGAGCTGATTGGGGAGATCGGACCCGGGACGTCGACATCCGCAGGCAGATGTTGAGCAGGCGACAGCAGCCTCGCGAGACTTTTGCCTCTTATTACCAATCCCTAATATCTCTTCGTAACCAGTTAAAAATTCGCATGAAGGAGACAGAATTTATTGAGACGGTGAGGGCGGGTTTGCTCCCATACATACAGGAGCACATTTGTCTACATCGAACCGATACCATCGGTCATCTCCGGACGTTGGTTAATGAAGTGCAAAGCACGCGTGAACGGTCTCGAGCGGCGCTGATGTCGCCGGCTCAGCATCGTGCTAGAGTGGAAGAAGCCTATGCCTTACCGGACGAAGCTCCTGAGGAATTAGACCCACGCCTGGAAGAGGTGGGAACAGTAGCGAGGTATCCCGTCGTGAAAAAATTATGTTGGAATTGTGACGCCGAAGGGCACTTCTATCAAGACTGTGCAAAGGAGCCAATGGGCTTCTTTTGTTACGGTTGCGGGAGAAAGGGGACGGTTAAACCCCGTTGTCCAAACTGTACTTCAAAAAACCAATCACGGGTCGCGAGCAGCAACACCAGTTCCCGACCAGCACGGGCGATATTGAACACAATTTCGCCGAGCGAGACCCTCCCCTCCCATCCGCAACAGTGATGAGGAGCCCGGAAGGTTCTCCAGCTTCACCCCGAACAAGTCAGTCCCTTTGTAAAATTTTATTACCTGATGTGTCCTATTCTAAAAATCCAAATGCAGATATAGTCACCCTGGAAGATTGTGCAGAGTCCGATGGCGAGGAGGCAGAGTCACAGGGGGCTCTCTCGCGAGCAGTTACGATCCTGAAAAGGCCTGAACGGCCAGTAGTTACCCCGGGTTCAACACCGGTCATCTACCCCCGCAATCCTTACCACCTGCGCTTGCAAGAGTATCGAGCTGCTCGAGAGAGAGTCTTCGCGTCGGCTTGTGGGCTTCCCGAACGATCGGAACCCAGTGAGCAAAATAAAAGAAAGTGGAAACGCTCATCACTTCGGATTCGCGCCTTTTGGAGAAAAGTGATGGCGACCCGACGCAAACTAGCCAGCGCATTCGTGTCAATGGACCAGGACGTCAGGCCTTACGCCGCAGTCCAAATTTTGGGAAAGAAAATAACTGGCTTGCTGGACAGCGGAGCCAGCGTGAGCATACTAGGTCAAGGCTGAGAGCAGTTATTGAACAACAACAACATCAAGTGGACAAAATATCGCTCCGCGATCGAGGTAGCCAATGGTGCCAAGCCTGAAGTGCACGGGCACGCAGACCTCGAAGTCTCCTTTCGTGGCCAAGCCACACGTATCCGCTTTTACATAGTCCCTTCGTTGACACAGGCTCTATATCTGGGGGTTGATTTTTGGAAAGCCTTTGGTCTGGCTCCCGACATCCTAGGGTCGTTGGCCTCTTTGGATGCCCCGATCGCGGAGTCGACCGACTCCAAAATTCACATTCTTTCCCCCGCTGAGCAACGTCGGTTAGAACATACCAAATCCCTATTTCCATCTTTTGCCACGCTGGGTTTAGTAAAAACCCACCTTCTGGAACACGCGATTGACGTCGGTCAAGCCGCCCCTATAAAACAAAGATTTTACCCCGTTTCGCCTGCCGTTCAAAAACTGATGGACGCCGAGCTGGACCGGATGAGGTCTCTGGGGGTGATAGAGGAAAGCCAGAGCCCGTGGAGCTCGCCAGTGGTATTAGTGCGGAAGCCCGGGAAGGTCAGGCTATGTTTTGACGCCCGGAAGGTCAACTCAGTGACCAAAAAGGATGCATATCCTTTGCCCCACATTGACGGCATCCTGAGTCGCCTTCCGTCGGCTAAATTTATAACTAGCCTCGACCTGAAGGACGCTTTCTGGCAGATACCTCTGGAGAGGAGCTCCAGAGAGAAGACCGCCTTTACGGTGCCTGGTCATCCCCTCTATCACTTCACGGTGATGCCATTCGGGCTATGCAACGCTCCTCAGACAATGTGCAGGCTCATGGATAAGGTTATACCTTACAACCTGCGTGAAAATGTCTTGGTCTACCTTGATGACCTTTTAGTATTGTCAGAAGACTTCGACACCCATCTGAAGTTACTATCCCAAGTGGCCCGTTGTCTGAAAATGGCAGGCCTCACCATAAATGTCGAGAAAAGTAAGTTTTGTCTGAAAGAGACAAAATACTTGGGATACATTGTAGGAGAAGGAGGCCTCAAGACAGACCCAGATAAAATCGCAGCAATGATCGAATACCCGCCGCCTAAAACTCTCAAACAGGCTCGTCGTTTTCTGGGTATGGCCGGTTGGTACCGGAAATTTATTCCAAACTACGCTGATCTGACTTCGCCCATTACAGATACGTTAAAAAAATCTCCAAAATACACGTGGACTGCCGAAGCTCAGACAGCCTTTGAGGAGCTTAAAAAACTTCTCACATCTGCTCCCTTACTGACGAGTCCTGATTTTAAAAAACCTTTCATTATCCAATGCGACGCGAGTAGTCAAGGGGTAGGGGGTGTGTTGATGCAAGAAGACGAAGAAGACCGAGAAAGACCAATCGCATACGTGTCACAGAAGTTAAACTCGGCCCAGCGCAATTACACGGTGACAGAACTTGAGTGTCTCGCAGCTATCATAAGCATAAAAAAATTCCGTGCTTACGTTGAGTTAATGCCTTTCAAAATTATAACAGACCACGCTAGTCTGCAGTGGCTCATGAACCAAAAAGACCTTAGTGGCCGTCTGGCTAGGTGGAGCCTAAAATTACAGGGGTTCAACTTTACAATTGAACACCGAAAGGGTTCACTGAATGTCGTCCCAGACGCCCTATCACGAGTTCACTGCGACCAGATCAGTACAAGTTCTCTGGAAGATCCTGGACCCGGAATAGATCTGGATTCCCCTCATTTTCACTCTTCGGAGTATAAGGATCTCAGGGAACGGATAGAGAAGAACCAAGACCGTCTCCCTGATCTGGTGGTTCGCGACAACTACGTATATATACGAACGCTATTGATGTTTCTACTTTGATGAAAAACTCCCTTTACTCAATTTTAGCTCTTTATTTATAGTTATTACATTTGCAAAAAAGTCCCGACCGACTAGACAACTTTCTCACTGTAGCGCGAGAGCTTTCTCTCTAATGACAGCTGAGAAGCATCGTCTCTATCCGACATCCCAGCGCCATCTTTGGGTCCTACTACAAACTATCAACTTTTAGAATTCAACTTTAAACTAACACTAATATTTTTCTTTTTACTTTAATACTTTCCCTTGTTAATTAAAATTGAATTTTCCCACACAAAAAAAACTTGAGTAATTGTTAATTCTACATTAATCCCATCTTCATGGACAGAATCTTCAGGCGTGTTCTCTCCAAAGGTTTGGTCAAGATGTCCGCCAATTGATCTTCTGTGGAGATCTGTTGAATGCCAAGTTTCCCTTCCGTTACCTTCTCTCTGATAAAAAAGTGCTTGATGGAAATGTGCTTCGTTCTGCGGTGAAACTCTGGGTTCTGAGCCAATCTCACAGCTGCGGAGTTGTCAACTTGGATGATGGGAACATCCCTGAGCCTGATGATCCCTCGAAAAAGTCTGCTTAGCCAAATTGCCTCTTTGGCTCCCTCGTTCGCTGCGATGATCTCTGCTTCAGTTGTCGAAGTTGCAACAGCTGCCTGCCGCTGACTCATCCAGGAAACTGCACCTTCTGCGTACTTCACGATTACTCCAGAGGTTGAACGTCCTGTCTTGATACAACCGCCAAATTCTGCGTCGCTGTAAACTTGCAGAAGTCCCACTTCTACATTGCTCCGATATACGATCCCCAGGTTCAGAGTACCTGCTATGTACCGGAAAACTCTTTTGACTCGTACGATGTCCTCTCGAGTAGGATTTTCGAGTGTTCTCGAAATGAACCCCACACTGTACGCCAAGTCTGGTCTCGTGCCAAGCATCAGGTACATCAGTGCCCCAACTGCCTGCCTGTAGGGAAACTTGTTTGGCTCGTTAGCTTTCCCTGGTTCGGAAGTTTCTCTGCCCTTGAACATTGGAGTTGAAACTGGCTTGCACTCTGAAAAATTAAAGCGTTCTAGAATTTTTGCTGCATAAGTTTTCTGACAAATTTTAATAAACTCTTCTTCACGTTCAATCTCAAGCCCCAAAAAATAATCTGCTTTCTTTGAGACAATTTTGAACTCTGATTTCAACTCTCCAATGAAAATCTCCATCTCTTGTGGATCTGTTGCTGCTAATAGACCATCGTCCACGTAGATGACAAGTATGGGCCTTCGTCCATTCCTCTCTCGAACATATAAGCATGGATCAGCATCGCTGGCCTTGAATCCAAGTTGTTGCAGGAAAGCTCCAAGACGTTTATTCCAGCATCTGGGGGCTTGCTTGAGTCCATAAAGGCTCCTCTTGAGTTGGCAGACCTTGCTGGTTCCGTCTTCGTATCCTTGTGGCTGCTTCATGAAGACTGTTTCTTCAAGCTCTCCGTACAAAAATGCTGTTGACACGTCGAATTGTGTTAAATGCATCCTTTCACTAGCTGCAATGCTGAGAATTGACCGAATTGTTCCCATTTTCGCCACTGGACTAAAAGTTTCGCCATAATCAATACCGTGACGCTGACTGAATCCCTTTACAACCAATCTTCCCTTGTATCTGTCGACACTCCCGTCAGGATTCTTCTTGAGTCGAAAGACCCACTTGCATGGAATTGCCTTTGCACCTGGTGGAAGCTCTGTCAAAATCCAGGTTCGATTATCGTTCAAGGAGGCGATTTCATGATCAATGGCTTTCTTCCACTCGACTGAATTCTTGCTGTTTAGGGCGTCCTCGAAGGTCTCAGGATCCTCCGTTACCAGATTTACAAACTCATCCACTATCATGGCGTAATCTTCAAGATGCTGGGGTTTCTTCAGAGCCGAACGATCTCTCAGTACTCTCTTGTTGATCTTTTCTTCAGGGTTGACCTCGAACTTTTCTTCAATGTCGACTGATGGCTCATCATCATTTCCTTCTTCTTTGATCTCTGCCTCATCATCGTCGGCATCATCTTCGATCTCATCTTGACCTTGATGCTCGATGTCTTTCAATGGTAGCTCGACTTTGCATTCACATTCTTTTAGTCTCTCTTCGAATTGAACATCTCTTGATACGATGACTTGATGATTGTCTGGATTATAGATTCTGTAGCGCTCATCACCATCATATCCCACGAGGACTCCTTTCACTGCCTTCTTGTCCATTTTCTTCCTCTTCTCAGCCGGTACATGGACGTAGCAGGAAGATCCAACGATGCGCAGATGTTTAATCCTGGGTTTCTTCCCAATCCACACTTCATAGGGACTGACTCCATCATTTGATGACTTTCCTGTTCTGTTCAGAATGTAAATTGCTGTCGTCACTAGCTCTGCCCACATCGCATCTGGAAAAACAACTTCGCAGCTCGAGTACTTGAGTGTCCTTGCCATCTCGACAATCGTGCGGTTTTCACGTTCACTGCCACCATTCTGCTCTGGAGTGTATGGCGCTGTCAGCCTCTGCACGATTCCACTCTCCGCGAGGATGCTTTTTACCTCTCTACAGTCGAATTCTCCTCCATTGTCACTGAGAAGCTCTTCAATGTTGTGTCCAAGTGTTTTCGAATGTGCTAAAAACTGTTTTAACACGACTTTAACATCTGACTTATGTTTTATTACGAATCCATAACGAAACTTCGTGTAGCTGTCTTTGAAAACAACTAGAAATCGTTTTTTGCTGAAGGATTCGCAAAAAGGGCCTACAACATCTGTCGAAACAAGTTCTCCTGGTTTCGTCGCTTTCACTCTGGTGCCAAAAGGTAAACGATGTGCTTTGCCAAAAATGCAGGGCTCACACGTCTCTTTTATCAACTTTACGTTGATGCCCATCTCTCTTTTTAGCATCTCTCTTACGTGTCGCTTGTCCTGGTGACCCCATCTTTCATGATACAACTGCAGTGTAGAGCTCTCTGCCTCTGCAACGCTGACTCTCTCTTGCTTCTCAGGAATGACTGGTTCAATGGCTGCCTTGTACAGAGTTCCGCCTTTCTCACGATTTCCGCACAGCACTGTTCTACCATTTACTTCTAACCAGCACTTGGTTGCTGTTGAATGAAATCTGCTATTTCCATTCCTGTCTTGGGCTGCTAGAACAGAAAACAAGTTTCTTGAAATTTTTGGAACGTACCATACATCGGTCAAAGACATCTTCAAAGTAGTATCTTCAGTGAAGGATTGAATTTCTATGGTTCCTTTCCCGATGGCCTTGAGAGCTTCTTTTCCAGCGGCCCTGATGACGCATGGATTTTTAAACTCTTGGAAGTCAACGAACTGGTCTGGACAGCTGGTCACATGCTTCGTCGCCCCATTGTCGATCCACCATCCTGTATCTGCCGATGAACTTGCTTCTGTCTGAAGAATATCTTCGTCGATGGCACATAGGGCCACACTGGTGTCCACGGCGTTGCTCTGATGAACGTTCTTCTTTGGTCTTCCATCAGCAATCCACTTCGTGCACGAAATTACCCAATGCCCTTTCTTTTTGCAATAGTTACAGATGTCATTTCCTTGCAACTTCCTTGAAAATGGACTTGACCTTGATTTTCCGCTTTTCACAAATAATGCTTCTCCGGTGGCTCCATCTGCGCTTCTTCTGAAATTTCTTTCGTACATGCACAATTGGGTAATCAATTCTTCAAAATTTTTTTCTTCATTCTTCGATAATAGCATCCAACTGGATCTGAAATTTTCGAATTCGACCGGTAGAATTTGCAAAACTTTGCAGACTAAAATCAAATCTGGCAGCGCATTTTCTTGCTTAGCTTTCAGGCCGTTATTGAGCTCAAACCACAAATTTTTCAGCTTTGCAATGTGAGTCGAAACATCCTCTCCGTTATCCAATTGAACGCAAAAAATTCTGTACATATTTTGAACAATTGATCTTTGGATGACGCCTCGAAATTCAATTTTAACGCTTCCCATGCTTCATGCGCCGTTTCTTTATCCATAATCTTTCGATACACTGTATCTGTGACCGAACTTGAAATCATTGACTTTGCGTAGCTATTTGCCTTACGAAAAGTGTCACTCTCCTTTTTGTGCGCCTTTTTCTCCTCCTCCGAAGCTCCTGCTGACAATGGCTCGGGCTTTACCAACTTTCCGTCAATTGCATCGAGGGCTCCTTCGTGATAGTCCAAAACATCCCGCAATTTCCGCTTCCAAATTGGCCAGTCCGCCTCTCCTGCCAGGGGTTTGATGTGTTTCGCCAAATCCATTTTTCGAAAAAAATGCTGAGATGACGACACGCCACAGTAACCTCAACTTCGGCGCGGTCTTGTGTCGGAAAAAAAAACCCTGTTCTTTCGCGATCGACTTTAGTTATTTTCTTTCGCGTGAGCTGGACCCCATAACCTATTGATGTTTCTACTTTGATGAAAAACTCCCTTTACTCAATTTTAGCTCTTTATTTATAGTTATTACATTTGCAAAAAAGTCCCGACCGACTAGACAACTTTCTCACTGTAGCGCGAGAGCTTTCTCTCTAATGACAGCTGAGAAGCATCGTCTCTATCCGACATCCCAGCGCCATCTTTGGGTCCTACTACAAACTATCAACTTTTAGAATTCAACTTTAAACTAACACTAATATTTTTCTTTTTACTTTAATAAACGCAACCACGGTCAGGTGATCCCATTCAAGAAGAGGAGGCGTGGAAACTGTGGGTCCCAAAGGCATTAACATCAGACGTCCTATCACGTGCGCATGATCCACCTTTAGCCGCACACGGCGGAATAGGAAAAACCCTAGCACGACTGCGTAGACATTTCTACTGGCCAGGCATGACAGTCGATACTCGTGCATACGTACTGTCATGCGACATTTGCAAGGAAGTGAAACCATCAAACACCATCTTAAGACCTCCCATGGGCACACAGGCTAAGACAGAACGACCTTGGCAGAGAGTTTATCTCGATCTCCTGGGACCATACCCTAGAACGAGAGAAGGCAAAGTTTGTATTTTGATCGCTCTAGATCACTTTTCGAAATACCCGTTGTTGAAACCCCTGAGGAAGGCAAGTACCTCTAACATCTGTTCGTACGTGGAGGAAGATATCTTCCATCACTTCGGAGTCCCTGAAGTTGTAGTGACTGACAATGGCACGCAGTTCCGATCAGTGCAATTTCAAACTCTCCTAAAAAAATATGGCGTGCATCATCTGCGCACCGCCGTGTATTCCCCACAGGCCAATGCTTCGGAGCGCGTGAATCAATCGATTCTGGCGGGTATCCGAGCATATGTACGGGACGAGCACACCAAATGGGATGAGAAGCTGAGTTCCATTGCCAGTTCTCTCCGGAGTTCAGTTCACCAGGCCACAAAATTCTCCCCCT
Source organism: Tolmerus cingulatus (assembly GCA_959613345.1). Lineage (NCBI taxonomy): Eukaryota > Metazoa > Arthropoda > Insecta > Diptera > Asilidae > Tolmerus > Tolmerus cingulatus. The sequence continues at coordinate 391,511 of CAUIJO010000047.1, forward strand.
ATAAAATTCTGTTCGGTAATAACATGATTGAGCATGGCTCCGCCTACGCCTTATTACGGCAACTATGGGGGGTGAATGAACCGATTAATGTGGATACTTCCGATAAGCTTCAATTAATTCGAGCGCAGGTACGTGAAAACCTAGATAAAGCTTTTGACAGGGGGGCTCAACGTTATAACTCGCGAACCAAGCCAGTTGAGTTCAGGGTAGGGCAGGAAGGTACAGACGTAATTTCCAGTTGAGCAATTTCGGGAAAGGCTTCAACGCCAAGCTCGGGAAAAAATTCATCAAATGCCGAGTAAGAGCGAAGAAGGGAAATTCTCTTTACGAACTGGAGAACCTACAAGGTAAACTAATAGGCACCTTCCACGCAAAAGATATCAAAAGATGACAATAAGGTGGCCCGAATCTGGATTTCAAATTGTTCCGTATACCTACGTTAAGGTCTAAAACTCATTAAACTTGGTCTCACGGCCGGATCGTCTCCGCCGTCGCTCTCTTCAGGGAGAATGTCCGTCACGAATTTTCTCTTTTTTTTTCATCGTCTCCCGTGATCTTCTTTGTCGCGCTGCGACTGATTCAGCAGATCCGCTTCTTAACGATTTTTTTTTGTCTCTACATACAAACTCATTTCCTACCCCTAAGCATAGTTGTGGTCTCAACTTCATGACCAGCAAAATTTTCTAGGTCAGTTGACGCCAATCGCAGGCAAGAGCTGCCATATTTTAGCCCCCAGAACAGGCTCTTTGTTTTTGCATCGGACAATCTTGGGGTGTGCTCGTTTTAGAAAAATTTTCAGGATACCACTGTCGTTGAATGGATCCCCAATACTAGGTGGATCGTTTCACAGTCGCCTACTATTAGGTCATGACGGGGTTGCAAATCCGTCATCTCATCCTCCAAAAGCAATGGGATGCCACATTATCCCCAATTGTTCCGAATGCCCCTTTAAACACCGCTTAATCGGTAATCGATCACCACTTCCTCCTCGAACGCAATTGAATACCACATTGTCCCCAAATGCTTCAATTCCCTCTGAAACATTGCTTAATCTGCAAAACATTCGCATCTGGTAGACCCCTTTCATTTCTGGTCGGATATATTATCAGTGATGGTCGCATCGTAAATAATTTACTCTAGGTTGAGTCGACAACCTCCCTACGGGAAGTCCGTAGGAATGTCTTTAGTTTAAATTCGGTAGCCCTAATAAGGCATCCGACCAGCTTATCTGGTAATACGGGCGTCTTAGAGCCGCCTCTGCTACGCCACGCGGTGGACACCCCTGTTTTTTCCTCTTCCCCTTCCTAGTTAGAGTTCACTCTCCCCAATCCTATCCCATCCACCATCCCTCCTTTTAACATTTCTTCGTTTTTCACCACCCTTCTCTTATTCAAGAGGCTCGGCCTGCAACCCTCTAGGTTGAGGATGACCCGGACCTCTTGAGAATTGAGGATGTTGGCTTCGTCAGCCAGCAAGCCTACTCGGGGCCCCGGGGATTCTTCTTCCTTGAGGGGAACAGGCCGAGAGGGGCCCTGCTTGCCCGCTCCGTGGGACTGGCGCCGCGGAGACGTCAGGAGGGCTCCCTGGAATTGCAGGAGTTGGCTGTGTTTAGAGCCAGCTACCTGACCGGGAGATCCCCCCCCTGTCGTCACCGATCGCTAGTCCTCGCGGGGTGGGTTGGCACGGTTCCCTTCCCTCGCGGATATATAATCTCTCTCTCCCATTCGGTGTCGCTAGCCTCCCTAGCTATTCCGCCAAACTCTATTTGTTTTCACCCCCTTGCGTATGCCCCAAGATATGACGATCATACCGTCATCGACTCAAATTAACTTCATTACCTTCACATTACTTCAGACTTTTATCTCCTGTGAAAATCTACTTATTTTGGGTCTTGGCAGGAATTATCTTCATTCGTATCGGAACCGTTAGCGCGATAGATTCTTCCCTTAGGCGTATCCGGGACACTTAAATATACGACACCCCCCACAGCAAGTACGAGCAACCACTACCTTAATAATAGCCCTCGCATAATTCTCGTTATTCATCCTAATTGCCCATTTTTGCCCTCCCCCATTTTATCACAATCCCTATTGGCTCATTTTTTCTGACTTGGAGTTCCTGTGCTCCAACCTGTCCTTCCCCGTAAAGGCTGCACGTCAAGGGGTCTGACAGGGGACTCCCTTTCCATGGTTTACTTCAGTTTACAATTTCACGACAGCCCCCACCTCCGGATGCTCGTGAACAGCAGCGCTCCTAAGATAGCGTCCGGAGGCACGCGGATCGATATCACCTTGGGACTGGGGTGACCGCGGGGGCTGGTTCACAGCCACCTTTTTAGTTTTTGCTTCCATTTTTGTCTTGAGCCCACCAGCTTTCGATCATTATTCCAGGTTCTAGTTCCGGCTAGCTCAGGCCGCAAACAGGTCGTGGGTCGAGCCACAGGTCGGGCGCCCTGAGACCTTCATTCACCCTCGTTAACCTTACCGGGCGGCCCCTATACCATAAATCGACGCCTGACCATTTTTTTCAGCTCCTTTGGCCTCGTGAACAAGTCCAACGGACCTGCGTTGTTGTGGTCAGGGATAAATCCCTGCGCATAAATGCGCAGGCAAACAAATTGGCCGACGTCACTGGCCTTGACCTAGCCAAATTTCAGGGGGCCAGCCAGAATCAGCCGGCGCCCAAGGGCAGTTTACAGCTGTGCAACGGCCTCGGCCTGAGGCATCGGGCGCGCCGGGGTGCTCGGAGACAGCAAATTTGGATGATTTCATCGAAAAATTCTAAGTTGCTGCCTCCTAACATTCTCGATGCGCCCAGATGCAACAAGTCCAGGTCCTGGCAACGGTAGCAGCGGGCGAGGAACCGTTGAGGCTCACCCAGGCATCGGCCGATCGCGAGCGATTGGCTGAGCGGGCCGATGTGTGGGTGAGCCGCAGCGGTATCCCGGCCGAGGAATGTGAGCGCGCGTGGCTGGGCCGGGGGGTCGCAAAAAAATCACGGGAGTCGCCGGTCACGCTGTTACGACGCTAGTTACGCTGAAAAAGAAAGTAAAGTTATAAAAGTTCTAGACTGATTAATCGCGCTGTATAATTTAATTACATACCTGTGTCTTATCACGCTGAGTTTTGTGAAGCGCGACGCGTTTCTGGAAGTGGGAAAAATTTCCCCGTGCCTCGAGGTTGTTACTGTTCTACGGTATTCCAGTGCTTGCCCTGAAAAGAAAAAAAAAAAAAAAAAAAAAAAAAGGGGAAATTGTGAGAAATAGCTGTTAGTGAGGTGTTCATTGGAACAAATTAGAAAAAGTTTAAACGCCATAAAATTAATCTCGTGAATCGAAGATTCCTGGAATAAAAATTGAATTTACACAATAAAGTTGTGGACTCTAGTTAAGTGCCGTAAAATTAATCCCGTGAATTCAGACTTCCTAGAGCAGAATCAAAATTTAATAAAACCGGGGTGACTGATATAAAATTTATAAAAACCAAAAAGTTCCCAACGCGGCGGGTTACAGTCGAATTAATTCTCGGGAGGTAGCCCCAGCTGTTGGGTCAAACCAAGTGAGATTAATAAACTTAAAATAAACCTAAATAAAAAATCAAATAATTTGAGATGCAAATTAAAAATCAAACTAAGTAAAATAAATAAAATAAATCAAATTCAATTAAAATAAAATTAAACGAAAATAAAATCATTTGAAATAAAAGGAAAGAACAGAAAAGAACAAAAACAAAAAAAAAAAAAAAAATTAATACTGACCGGTGTCGAGTTGGATCAGCGACGAGGTGCCACCACGTCGGGGCCAAGCAAGAGGCAGGGTGCCCTCGTCCTTGAACATCGCTGTCTTCCTTCCCTCCTCACTGCGCGGGACTCCTCATCGGGAACTACGTGGGATCCAGCGGCCGGCCCTGCATCATCGCATCAGCATCAATCAACATCCTCAACGGCGCCCGACGAGAAATGATTGTAAACCCAGGCTAGAAAAAATATAGAAAATTAATAACTGAACTCAGGTATGTGTCTTTAAAACTTTACCCTGCTTTCTCTGGTCACCTCCTCTCCTCCTCGGGGGTCCCCCTCTCAGCTGATGGGAAGAACGACGAAGGGTAGGTAGAAGGTCGGTCGGTTTCTTGAGTTTTTTTTTCAGGGACTTTTCCACAATTTTGGCCGCGGAAAAGTCAAAGGGTGGTTGGGGAATAGGCCAGGGGGTTCGTTCCGCCTGAACACCCCCCATCCGAGTCATTCACGGGCAGAAGCAGGGGTCCGCCCGCACTGCCCTCTTCCACCCCTTTTGTGATCTTCGGGTCGGTCCCGTCGCGGGAGAATTTTTGTGTTAGGAGGTGTGCCGCCCCGACGGCTGAAAGCGGTTTTTTGGCCAACCCCCCCCACAACTACCGCAAATGCTAGCCTGCCAGCTCCCGCAGCCGCATACCGTCGGGCGGAGGTGCTTTAGCCGGGCCCTCCGAGACACCCCCCCCATAACAACTGGTTGGTGGGGGGGTGCACATATATTTATAGTTTATTGCCTTTTAAAATGAAGCATCACATAAGTTGGAATATAACTTGGTTTAAAATTAATAAGTTCACCCTGGCTATCAGTAATTTTTATAGAAATACCTTCAATAAATGTTTTCTCGATGGGACAGTATTCGATATGCTCAAATCTTAGTACCCCCTCGCACGATTGTGTCGGTATCACTCGTAAGTATCGAGCTAATTTATTACCAATAATTCTCGGTTTAATAATATCGGTGTAAATGAAAATCAAGTTTTTATCATAACATTTTTTTGATATATCCGTAGATTCTCGGTGAAATCTATGTATTAATTCATTGACTGTACTTTCCAGGCCGTTAATTTTTTCAATGATCGACATATGTTCTTGCCGTAGTCCAGCCGTGTTGAAAGATTCTTTAATTTCCGAAAGTATTGCATCAGGTTTACGCTTTTCTTCAGGTGTCTGAAGAAATATATCCGTAAAGAAATCCGCCAAATTGCCTATATTTGTATCAATAGGTACTGGTGTTGTCAAGTAATCTCCTGAAAACTGCTTCTCGTATGGCACATCCAAAACATCACTATCTTTAGTAATTTTTCGCTGATTAGGGGCTTTTGCATTTACTGAATCTTTTTTTAACCTGTTTAGAACACCGAAGATTGTATCTTTAATCTGAATAATCTTTTTCTGCTTTTCTTGCTCGCTAATTGTCTGGTCGTCAAAATGCACATTTGATATTAAAAGCGTGACAAGATCTTTGATATTAAGGTGTGATGGTAATGGCTTCTTTATCTTTATTGTTACTTCCAAGTCTTCTAGCCGTAGTTCAAACATATCATGCACCTTTTTGGCCGTACCTGTTAATGCTTTATCTCGGGCTCTTTTAATGCTTAGGGCAGGATGTGTGTAATTATCGATTGAATTTTGTATGACAATATGCTTTCTTTTTCTTCTGGGTATTTGCCCAATAATGTCATCAACAAATGCTTCAACTGACTCATGGTTCTTATACTTTAAAACAGCATTTTCTGAAGTTTTCCTCCCCTGATAGATGTGTAGCATAAACTCGTCCGGTTCCTGTGTGTAGCTTATCTCAGGAATCACATTATCCAAAAAGTCGTTCTCTAGCCGATCCCACATTGCCTTTTTAACGTCGTCTAAAAACATAGTATACCAAAAAGGACTGACTGACTGCATTGTAAAATGTTAGCAGAAATGCAGAAAAATTTACTTGTTCTGCTCTATAGCTCGCTTGTTCAAGACTTTCTTTTGTCCATTCAAGTTTAACATTGTCATTTATTTTTACTGTCAATGATTTCAATTCTGCCTTTTGTTGCTCTCTTATTTCTTTTAACTGGTTATCAGGTGTTTCCCGCTTCGTTCTTTTAAAGCCACTATCATTTATTATGTCGGCTACATCGCGCTTTACACTTTGCCTTTCATTTATGTCATAGTTTGGTAATGAAATCTCAGTCACTCCAACGCACCAGGTATTAGAAAACTTACAGGAGCTGGCAAGTGCATTAGTAAAAGCTGACAGAGTGTTTTCAGGATAAAATTGCATAGAATTGTTGCTTAAAAGACATACATAAAAATCGTTGTTTACTATATCTACCGGCATCTTTCTATTTTTAAAGCCTAACCCAAGCTATGTCTGGTACACTCGAACTTCGCTCTTTTTTACTTTTTATACGTTCACTTTGCCGCAGTCCTTTTTTCGCAGGAAATGCAAGCTCGAATTGACCAGGATCAAGTAGTGATGGCCTTAATATAGGTTGTTTAGTTGGGGCCTTCTCTTTGGGGGTGTCTTGTTCTAACTCCTCTATAAAGCTAGCAACTTCGTCAGCGCTCATATCCGTAGGCACAGTGTACTGGGTTATACCGTCAGTACCTGTTATTACTTTATAGTCTTTATAGTGAACTTTTGGTATTTTTGCAGGGGGTTTGAGACTTTTTGCTATCCCGCTAGCTGATAAACGTCGTTTAGCAGCTGGAGACAAAGACCTTCTTGGCGGTGTTTTTTCCTGTGGCTCCTCAAAAATAAATTCTTTTATCTCAAGAGGCGTCTTTTCAAATATATTCTCTTTTATCGGTGAGCCTTGTGACGATTGATCCTTTTTAAAAATAATTTTTGTCTGTGTAGAATTATCTCTCAAGCTCTTATGTTTAACTGGTAAATGTTCTTCAACGGGGGATTCAATTTGCCTTTTTGCGAAAACTTGCGCCTTTTTACGTTTCAAATTCAGAAACTTTATTAATTCATTCCTATAATTATACCATTTTTCTTTGTCAGACATATTTTTACTTTTTAATATCTTATCCATTGATTTATCAAATAATGACAAATTTGTAGATTGCTCAATTTCACTCTTTAAATTATTATACACTTCCGGCGAAAGAAGTAGCATTTTGCTAAGGGTAGCTTTATGCATATTTTTCAATTAGCGAACCTATTACACCTGATAGCACACTTCCTAATAAAACTGGCAAAAATCCTCCTCGTTGTATTAATAATTTACGCTGTCTTGCTACAGATCTTTTTGCGTCCACTAATTTTCGCATATCCTTTTTATACTTACACAGCGAATTATATACCTTACCATGAGGCATATGATTTCCTTTTAGTGTGTTAAGTGTGATTTCACAAAGTGTTTTTATAACTTCGGGATCTGCATTTTTAATAATAGCATTTCTCAAGCCGGATTTAGATTTTGGAAGTACATAAAGCATATTCTTGTTGTCCTTTAACCGTTTCACTCTTGACACCATTTTTACTATTCAAGGAACTTTGCGGGCAAAAACAGGTTGCGAAATCTTTATTAAATATATCCGTTCGAAATCTTAACGTGTCGTTAATCTCCTGAGTAAGGTCTATAAGTAAGCACCCGTAAGGCTGCTGAGTGGTCTCTTTATATATTTTTAAAAGCTCTAAACTATCTTCCGGATAAATTTGTCTCGCTAAATGCACGAACTGACTTTTGTCTCGGGGATTTTTAAAAACGACAAGGTACTTACAATTTAGCGATATATCTCTGCAGAACTTTCCCTGATGAAATACGTTTTGCGTTACAAGAATCACTGAAAAATTACGATGATGTGAACCTTTAGTAAAAAGCTCACAGACCTGCTTACTGAAAGCATTTAACATCATATCATCTATAACAATTAGCGTGGGCTCATTTGTGTAATTTATGAACTCATCGGGTACACTATCTATATATTCTATGTTTGTGGGTGTACTATCTATCGGTAAAGCTTCGCGTTCCTCATTACACCATATAATCCTCGTGATTTCCGGGAGTATTAACGAAGCATCATTCAAAAGGTTTTTAATAAACGTTGTCTTTCCACACCCGGAAGGCCCAGCCACGATCATTGTAAACGGGTGTTTGAACGCGATCATTTTTCTGTATATAAACGCTATATTTTCCAACAAACGCATTTATATACTTTATCAAGAATGAGCAGAAGACAAATTATTAACGAGCTACATAGAGCTGCCCGTAAAAACTTTAACCGTCGCCGAGTCACGATTAAAGGTAAGGATGACCTGTGGCAGGCAGACTTAGTTGATATGAGTTCATATGCGACAGAAAATCAAAACTTTGGTTTTTTGCTCACCGTCATTGATACATTTTCTAAATATGCTTGGGCTTTACCAATTAAAGACAAGACTGGGGTAGAAGTCACTAAAGCAATGCAATTAATTTTCAAACAGGGCCGTGTTCCAAAAAACTTGCAAACAGATGATGGCAAAGAGTTCTACAACAAGTCGTTCAAGCGCATGATGGAAAAATATAATATTAATCATTACTCAACTTATAGCTCGTTAAAAGCGTCAATTGTAGAAAGATTTAATAGAACGTTGAAAAATATTATGTGGAAGGAATTTAGTATGAATGGCAATTATCGTTGGTTAAATATGCTAGACAGGTTAACAAACAAATATAACAGAACTAAACATCGAACTATTAAAATGAGACCTATAGATGTAGACCCTACTAATGAGGCTCGTTTATTGCTAACTGTGTATAAAAAGCCAAAAACAAAATCAAACCCAAAGTACAAAGTGGGAGACTTTGTTCGTATAAGTAGATATAAACATGTTTTTGAAAAAGGCTACACCCCAAACTGGTCTACTGAAATATTTAAAATAAACGAGGTAAAAAACACTTATCCTGTAACTTACGTTCTTGAAGACTATCACGGAGATATAATACAGGGGGTTTTTTACCAGCTTGAACTGACTCCCGTCAGATATCCCGATGTTTACCTTGTAGAAAAAGTTGTAAAAAGACGAGGGGATAAAGTTTATGTTAAATGGCTCGGATTTCCGCAAAAACACAACACATGGATTAATATAAAATATGTTCTATAAACGGGTTTTATTGCAGTCACAATGCTGATCTTAAAGCGTGAATCTGATCGTCTGAAGACGTTTAAGAATTTAGGTTTAGACGACAGCAAATCGTACAAGTTAGCAAGGAGCGGATTCTTTTACACCAACCTGAAAGACATAGCAAAATGCTATTTTTGCAGTATAGAGATGAGTGCGTTAAGTTGCCCTAAAGACGTTGAAGCCGAACATCTGCGGCGTTCACCTGGTTGCATTTATGTCGCCGGTAAGGATGTATGTGGACCGTATAATAGTCCGCCGCCGCCGCCACCGCCATCAAAACAAACGAGATGGGCTTTAAATACTTTCAAAGTTTTAGCTGGAGTTTTTATTTTGTTTGGTTTATTTTGTGAAATTTATTATTTTTATAAACAGTTTACACGGAAAATATAAAAATACATTTGTCTGCAATTTTTTTTTTTTTTTTTTGTTGTCTCCCCCCTAGGTGTAAGAATAATTCTGCAATGTTTTGTGCGCGCGCTTTTCATGTTATGAAATAACACCCAAGCACGCGTGCTTGCCAAGCATCATCAACGCATGCCCTTCTGTTTACACCGCCGGTACAGATTTTCAGCTTTCAGTCGTTCGATTCACACTTCATTTTTGACGTAAAAAAAAATTCCACAATGACTGGCGCCGGGCGGCAACAATTTTCGCAAACAGGTACTATACTGTTTTGAGCAGTAGGTAAGTATTTCCGCACTTTTAGTGGGATACCCAACTTTTCAGCATCTCCCTATGGTGGCATAAATTTACCACAGGTATCACGGTACTTTTTTCAGTCAACAGACCCGCGTTGCATTTAGCGGGGGAGGGGCCCTGCACCTTTCGCTTCTTTTTTCAGTCAACAGACCCGCGTTGCATTTAGAGGGGGGGCCAGCACTTGCATTTAGAGGGGGCCAGCACCTTTCGCTTTTGGCGACAAATCAGCGCGATCAACTCTCATTCTCGCAAAAATGCATACCCAAGGGGAGAGGGGGGGCCAGCACTTTTCGCTTTTGGTGACAAAACAGCCTCTCATTCTCGCAAAAATGCATACCCGGGGGAGGGGGGGTCAGCACTTTTCGCTTTTGGCGACAAATCAGCGCGATCAACTTTCATTTTCCCAAAAATGCAAAGAGGTACGCACTACTCTTTCGAGCAGTTAAACAGTATCTCCACTCTGGCGGGGAGCACACCCAACTTTACAACATCTCCATATAGTTTATACACTAGTGGTATAAATTTAACCCCCATCACTTTTTTCACTCAACACACCCAATTTCCATTTAAAAACATGCAAGGAGGCGTAGTGGGATACCCAAATTTCCTGTCCCTATCGCACCTAGTAAATCTTATACCAGTGGTGGATACTTACTACTTCTGCCATTTTCAAATTCGCAAAAAAGGTAACTTATATGTTGGACCGGAATATGAAGTACCTTAATGTAAAAAATGAATATGATCGGATCCAGCGTTTAGGCGTGTTGGGCTACTCCGTTTCATTCGCTGTACAACAATTTTGATCGCCTTATTGAATCCAACATTTTGATTTCCTAATTTCAAACATAGATTCGCAAGGAGGACATCTAAAAGCCCTCATAATCCCTTTTTTTATACCAATCCCTTGATATTTTCAATTTTTGGCCGCCATCTTGGGTTCGCCATTTTAAAATTCGTGAAAAAGTATCCTATATATGGGGCCGGTATATATAAAACCTTCACCCAAAAAATGATATGATATCCCGTATACAAAAATTTTGTTGCCATATTGGATCCGCCATTTTGAGTTTCCAAGTTTCGAACATATATTCGCAATTAGAATATTTAAAAACCTCTAAATACCAATTATCACGCCAATCCCTTACTATTTAACATTTTCGGCCACCATCTTGGTTCCGTCATTCTGAAATTAGCGAATAAAAGGCAGCCTATACATATGCTTGGGTGCAGTATGAAGTATATTCACACCAATAATAAATATAGTCCGATCCAATATTCAGGCGTTATTACGCGGTTTCACCCAGTGTACACAAATTTGCGTCACCGTGTAAAGTCCGCCCTTTGGAATTTTCAAACTTTGATAGTAAATTCGAAATTACCTCAAAATATCCATAGCACTTTTAATTTAAATTCCCTGAAGATCGAAAATTAGTGTAGGTCATACTGAATCCCTCACATCTCGCTGCAAATTTCGAACATGGATTCGCAAGAAGGGTATCCAAAAACCCCCAAACACCAATTTTAGGGCAATCCCTTCATATTTTCAAATTGTTGCCATCATCTTAGGTCCGCCAATTTGAAATTCGTGAATCAAAAGTAGCCTATATTTTGGGCCGGAATTGGTGGTACCTTCACCCAAAAAAATTAATACGGTCGGATTCAGCAACTAGGCGTGATGGGCTACCCAGTTTCGCCCGATCTACCAACAATTATGGTTGCAATTTTGAATCCGCCATCTTGAATTTCCAAATTTCGAAAATAAATTCGCAATATGGACGACTCAAAACCCCCAAATACCAATTTCCATGCCAATCCGTTGACATTTTCAATTTTGGACCGCCATCTTGGATCCATCATTTTGAAAATCATGAATAAAAAGATGCCCATATGTTGGACCGGAAGATTTAGTACCTCTATCCAAAAAATGAAAATGATTGGATTCACCGGTTAGAAGTGATGCATTACCTGGTGTTCAAACATTTTAGTCGTCATATTGAATCCGCCATTTTGATTTTCCTAATTTCGAACGTAGACTCGCAATAAAGACATCCAAAAGCACACAAATACCAAGTTTCATGGAAATCGCTAAATATTTGCAATTTCTGGCCGCCATATTGGGTCCCCCACTTTGAAACTCGCGAATAAAAAATAGGCTATATGTTGGGCCGGAATATGTAGTATCTTCACCCAAAAAATGAATATGATCGGACTTGGCGTTTAGGCGTGATAGAGCAACAAACACACAAAAAAACAAATCAACTTTCGATTTTGTATATATAAATACAAGATATCTTAGGTATATTCGAAATAGAATAATGTCCTCATGGTAGTGTATCTGTGGTTAGTGATAACAAATACCGTTTATCATCATGTGGAGATAGAGCTATTTTTCGTTGATGAATACTATAAACTTGATTGCCATTGGATCTTATTAGATTTTGTCTTCGGGACAATTCGTTCGAATTCTGTAGGCAGTTCAAATAATCATTGAAGGTGATTGTATTCCTGAGTACACATTTTTTTATCCCCTTCGCTGTATTAATGCATTCCTTATCTTCTACCTTTATGCTATACGTTTTAGCCCGAAGTCCTATAAACTCAGTTACGAGTTTACCATTGCATTCATCCTTCATAAGACCAGGTATTTTAGCATTACATAGCATAATTTTATGTACGTTATTATGGCTATATTCGCTAGTATCAAATTTGTGTGGATATTCTTGCATAATTTCATAAGGATTGATGTTAGTAAACTCATAGATGAACGAGTCAGTGTCCGTGTAAAGACACTTAGCATTGTTAGGATGATTTTGATTTATAAATCCTAGGTGGAAGTCATAAATACAAGTTTTTAAAATATCCAAAATCACCTGACCTATATAAATGGGCTTATTGATTTTCACAATTAATTTCCGAAGCTCTACAGCAATAAGGTTCTCATCAAAAAAAGATAAGCTCTTAAAATTAGGTCTGGACACCAAAGCCTCTGCACCATATCGACCTCTCCAGCTTGTAAGAACTTTTACATCCACCCTTTTCCGTACATTCTTCATGGTTATACCGAATATACCGTTATTTATTAGTTTAAAAAGTTTTTTTCAAATTCATTACATGCTTGAGTCCTTAATGTAGTATTATGATCAATATATTTTTTCAACCATGGCCCCTGTGTAAAACTGAGCATCCTATATACTTTTGTCAATATCAAACCATATTTCTATGATGAATAACATAATTTCTCTTGTTGTATTGGATAAGCAAAAGTTTCAGTTGTTTTATAGTCAGGCATTTTGAACTAGTTGGAGCCATTGCAAGATCTTTATGTATATCATGGATATTTTTTGGATACTCCAAATCCACCTCAAATAAGTAACCAACTGCTGAATCATCTGGAATATTCATAACGTCAATATTCTCTACCCACTTAAAATTTCCTGTTGGTAGGAACTGTGACATAGCCCATATTGGCATCATAATACATTATATATAATAGTTTTCGTCAATTTCTGAATTATAATCATTCAGGTATTTATTATTAGTTTTACTATATCGCCCGCTACACTGAACTACACCACCTCGTATTCCACGTTCTCTAAATAGTACAATATCGATGTCAGATATTAGCTGTAATTTAATTTTTTTATGAAGCAGCATTGCATCCCAAGTTAATCCTGGTATAGTAAAATAGTGTGCTGGGTCCAGTTTATAACTACTAATACAACTATTCCGAAAGTTGTCGAATATATCAGTTAGCAGTAACACATCAGATTTTAAATATAAATCCGAATAATCACCTAGTGTCTGTATTAAATGATGTCCTTACATTTTGAGCATGTTGATAATCATTATTTTCAATTTCTATATCATTTAATTCATTATAAAACTTCTCTTGTATGGGTAATTGTGTTTACTCTATTTTTTTCCACTCATCCGTATAATCGAAAGGGACGACACACTTTCTATATAATAGTTGGTAGTTTGTTGGAAATACCTTTTGGAGATTTTCGAAGTTGGTGCAGTGTGCTACCAATGTTTCGGGGGATGATGGCAGAAAACGAAAAGAGTCAATAAATCGGAGCTTTATCTCCGTTCCAACAGGAGACCACTCAAAAGTCTCAAGAAATGAAACACACAGACTAAAAGTCACAAGAAACAAAATCTTAGCAAGGTTCAGATCCAGAAGTCGAAGAACATGATCAAGATATAATCCCGGCAGGATTCTTTTCTCAGGAAACAAGCTCTGATAAAAACAAAGATCATCACTACAATTTACTAATTCGGAAAAATAAACATTCCCCAATCCTAGAAGCACGTCCCGAAACTCCTGAACTAATTTCAAGCCCCGAAGAAATTAAAATAATATTAAAAGATTATCATGGTTCACCCTTCGGAAATCATCAGGGAGTGATTAAAACTTATAAAAGAATAAAACGCAAGTTCCAGTGGAAGCACATGCTGCGCGAAATCAAGCGGTATTTGAAAAAATTCTCAAAATGCCAAAAGTTAAAGGCATCTCCGCAATACAAGATGCCCCTGGTTATCACAGATATTGCCGAAAAACCTTTTGACAAGGTTTATCTTGATATTGTAGGGCCTCTAGAAGAGTCCTCGTCAGAAAATAAATACATCCTAACATTCCAGGAAAATCTGATTAAATTCGTGGACTGGTATGCAATTCCAAACGCGGAAGCGGAAACAATTGCGCAAATTTTCTTCCACGAAATCCTCACGCTCTACCGCATTCCAAAGAAAATTGTCACAGATCACGGAATAAATTTCCTGAGTGATCTGTTCAAACAAGTCTGCAAATTATTTAAAGTGAAAAATTGTAGACTTCGGCTTATCACCCACAATCAAATGGGGCACTAGAAAGAGCACATATACCCCTGATTGAATATTTACGCACCTTTGTAGACGAAATTCCCAAAGCTGGCATCAATTCTTACGCACAGCAGCGTTCGTGTTCAACAACAGTGTGCACGGAGGGACAAAGCTCACGCCCATGGACTCTTTATACGGTTTCACGGCGGATGTCCAGTCAAATTTAAAAAGGGAACCAGAACCCCTTTATAATAACGAGAGCTATTATGACATGCTCCGTTACAAACTGCAAAAATCATAAGCTAGCGCAAGAAAAAAAATCTTCGCCAGTAAGCAAAAGTCAAAAAACTACTATGATAAAAATTCTAAGTCAATATCGTTTCACATAGGCGACACAGTCCTGAAGAGCGAAAATAAAAAACATAAGCTCTCCGAAATCTGGATAGGACATAGTAACTGGAATCACCTCATCAGTGAACACGGAATTAAAAAGCGGAAGGAACGAAGATCATACATAATAATCGATTTACTATTCCCCCAGTGTCTCCGATTTGTAAATGTCTGCTTAGACAATAAGATATGTACTAACGTGAATCTAGGTAAATAATCTTGACCGCGCAATGAATGAGTAAATTGCATTCTTAGGATAAGACAGGGTAACCCAGAATTTGAAGTAAATAGAATAATCACTGCGCATCCTTATCGCACATAGGAACGTAGATACGCATGCCACTAGCACCTACATAGTAGTAAAATATATTAACACTAGTAACACACACTTTGTAGAAAACTAAGATAAAAATAAACATGTTAGTTAATATATTTAGAAACACCAAATAATACATATATTTACAGATAGCAAATAGGGCACAATGTTAATGTCAAAAGAAAGATATATTGTAATAGATACTAAGATCTTTAGTCATGTAACAAAATTCCATATGAACGCACTCGTTAATCCCGCAACAAATAGCGATTACGCGACAATCGCCGCGATATCCAGAAAAATTTCAAATAACTCTTCTTTTCTCTCTCTACCCCAAGAATTATTCCTCTACAAAGAATATTTCTCCTTTTCAAAAGGGGGGAGAACAATGCGATTATCTTCCGCTATTAATAAATTGTCCAATAATTTTTTTTTCTCTTCTCTCTACCCCAAGCATTATTCCTCCAGTAAGAATAAATCTCTTTTCGAGGGGGAAGGAAATGAGATTATGTTCCGCTATTAACAAATTTTCGAATAATTTTTTTTACATATTAAATCCCGAGATTTATTCCTCTTCAAAGAATAATTCTCTTTTTCCAAGAGGGAAGGAATATTATGTACCAAAATCTCATCTAGATTTTGTACATATTTTAACAATTTACGTCACACATAAATTATCGGGGTGACGTGCCCTACAAATTTCAAGACACAATATATCTGAAATTTCAGGTATTTCACAAGAGTTGAAAGTCGCAGAATCAATAATGCTACTCCCCGAATTATACAGCGTCGACCACCGCGAGCACATCGAACCAAGCACATGTTGGGGCGACCGCCCGCGAGTGATCGTCCCAAAGCACTTGACCCACAATTTATGATGACACGCAACATGTGCGCCACAAAAGTGGCGACGCGCACATTCGGGACCCTGGAACATTTGAAAGTTCCAATAACTGATCGAGGCAATATCAGTACCCGATCAGTCCGGGTCCCGACAGTCGAAGTCGCAGTTCAGAGGGTAATGAGTAAACTGTCCGAGTCCAGAGAGTCGAAAGTAGCCAGAGAGTCGAAAATAGAGTCACTACAGTCGCAAGTCAGTCAGTCTTAGCCGATCTGTCTGAGTTCCGTGAATTGATCATCCGTAAAAGTACTTAAGTCGCGCTGCAACGCATAAAGTAAACTGAATCGGCAGTCGCTGGTACAGTAATATAAGTGAAGAAAGAACAACAAAGGAAAAATAAAAAGTGACTGTGTGTTTCACTGTTTGGTCACCTGAGTCCAAGGAGCGTTATCGAAAAGACAATAAGTCCCCGCAATCCAGGGGATAATTCTCAATTGATATATATTCACCCCAGAATGCATAACAGTTTGTTCATTGAAAAATTGTCAATTGCTGTGGATTTGCTTTAACATTGATATAGTTTCAGTATTGCTTATATTAAATGTTCTGTTTCCTGAATATTATATTTTAATTGAGTCACAGGCCTTGAAAGCTCAACAGAGCATTCGCTCATCAGGTATAGATATAAAATCGAAAGTTTGTTTGTTTGTTGCTCAATCGCGCCTAAACGCTGTAACTGAATAGTTTCATTTTTTGGGTAATACATATCCAAAATGGCCGCCAGAAATTGAAAATAGCGACAGATTGGCATGAAAATTGTTATCCGGGGTTTTTTAGTTTTCCTTATTGCGAATCTATGTTTCAAATTTGAAAATTCAAAATGGCGGATTCAATATAGCGGCTAAAGTTTTTGTACAAAGGGTGAAACCTGGTAGCCCATCACGCCTAAACGCTGAATCCGATCATGCTATATGCTACATTTTATACTCGAATTTCAAAATGGCGGACCCAAGATGGCGGCCAAAATTTGACAATATCAACCAATTGGCATGAAATCTGGTACTTAGGGGTTTTTATATATCTTTATTGCGACATATGCGCGAAACTTGGAAATTTAAGATTACAGATCCAATATGGCGCATAAAATTTTTGTACACCGGGTAAAAACGGGCAACACATCACGTTTTGATGCTGGATTCGATCAGCTCCATTGTTTGGGTGAACTTACTACATATTTCGGCCCAATAAACAAAATACTTTTTCGCGAATTTTAAAATGGCGTACCCAAGTCTGAAGCCAAAAATTGAAAATATCAAGGGATTGGCATGAAAAAAGGTATTTTGGGCTTGCTAGATGTCCTTATTGCAAATCTATGTTCCAAATTTGGAAATCAAAATTTCGAATTCAATATGGCGATCAACAATTTTGTACAACGGGTGAAACCGGTTACCCATCACGTCTATACGCTGGATCCGATCATATTCATTTTTTAAGTTAATGTATTACATGGTCGGGCCCGACATATAGGTTACATTTTTGCGAATTTGAAAACGGCAGATCGCCAGGAAAATTGTTAGTTTGGAGGTTTTTAGATTTCCTTTTTGGCGAATTTGTGTTCAAAATATGAGAATCAAGATAACGAACCCAATACGGCGCGCGGCCAAAATATTTATACACCGGGTGAAACAGGGTAACCCAGCTAGTCTGAAATAAAAATACCAACTGGATTTGTTAAGATGAGCAACAAATCTTTATTTCTATTGTGCTGAATGGATGCATTTATAAAACTTTGAGCTTTAGTCAAAATATCAGTTTTTTTTTATTAACAATATATTTGTTTGATCAAAATGTCTCTTGTGATGGGCCCATTAAAGAAAAATGCCTAAAAAATAAATTGACTTCCGTGATGGAAATCGACGCAAAATCAAAAGCAAATTAATGAACTTCAGTTCACTACATATTATTTAGCCAAGTCCACCTACCACGAACACCTACCGAACGAATGTTTATACGGTTTGCACTAATATAATTATGATAATAATAATAATATAATAATAAATAAGCTTAAAGTTACGATTAAAGATAAATAAAGACAGAAGAGTAGGGGCGTTAAGCGAGCAGGAGATGGAAGTGGGGAAATCACGTTAGACGATTGAGGGCGAACTTAAGAGATGATTTGATCAAGTATAAGTCGAAGGAAGGCAGCGAATTGGCATTCCGAAACATTAGTGGGAGGCGTAGGAGGCGTATTCCCGAAGAAGATGGAGGACGTCTGTGGGAGTAGGTAATACATTGGCATTTGGAGATGTTGAGCTCAAGAGAGTTTTTATGGCACCAGATGCCAAAGTTTTCGAGGTCGAGTTGAAGCAGTTGGGTGTTCGTTGTACAGGAAGTAAGTTTGGCGATTTTCATGTCATCGACATAGATGGAGGAATCAGAGTGTTTGACAATACACAACATATCATTAATAACCAGGATCAAAAGCAGAGGACCTAAGTGGCTACCCTGAGGGACTCCCGAGTTGGCCACAAAAGAGTTAGAAAACACAGAGTTGGAGAGGACCTTGTACTACCAATGAACAAGAAAGGACTGCAATTCATGCAAGAAAGAGCTGATTGAATCCAAGTGAGTGGCGTTTAAAGAGGATTAGCTTGTGCAAGATTTTATCGAACGCATTGCTAAAGTCAGCGGCAATGACGTGTGTGTATTGTGTATTATGTATTAATAGCAGACGCAGGTTACTTTCGACCACGTTGACAGGCCGAATGTAGCACCTTGTGGGTCAAAAGTAACAGGACAAACGGGTTTGCAATGAATATGATATGACATATTAAATTAAACATTATTTGTTAGAAAATTATTTATTTATTTTTTTCATCAGATTTATTTTGTTTGCCTTTAGTTGTCTTCTTTATCGTTTTTCATTTCTTTCGTGAATATCAACCTTCTCTTGCCTTTCCAGTATCGGGTTGTAAAACCGTTTTCTTGGCTTTATTTCTTTCTTGGTATTCTTCATCAATTGAGATTTTTTCGGGCTTGTCCGTCAATATTGCCTTGTTACGCTTTTCATGTTCTTTATTTAGTGTAGTCCTGGGACCAGCTTATGGTAATCTTTAGGTGGGAAATCAAACGGCTTAGAAAAACTTCCTTGTTGTGGCCCGCTAGGTTCTGTTACTGGTGAGTCCGATCTTTGATCAGAAATTGAGAAATCAGCGTCAGCAGAGAACAAATACGGTAAATGTTGAACAGACGGATTGGTTTTTGTTATATGATTTGTGTGGCAAATCATTACTATCTGCACGATAGTCACTCGCTGTGCGAAGATAATCAACTAGAGTATCCGTATCAACTAGTAAGTATAGTTAAACGTTGTGCGGTGCAGTCGCTTTTTGTGTACCTTCCTCTGTTTAATAATTACGCAATATTACGCAAATATCGTTCGCGGTGCTCCCATTGCTGCCGGCCCTTGTTACTACATCGTTTGTTCTGCTGAATTCGCACCTGTGTCGTCACCTGCTTCGCCGTGCTGCTTTGACCGCTTTTCTCACCTGTATCGTCAGCGTGTTTTTGCTTCCGTGATGAACGCCTGTAAGGTATGCAATGCAACTCTTGCCGGAGACTTGATTGAATGCGATGGGGTTTGTGGGCAATCTTTTCACGTTGCTTGTCTAAAGCGCGGCGCTCGATCACTTTTTTCGGCTGCTCTCTCTATATGAAACGATTGCTCTGACATCAAGCCATGTCATGTTCTCCGTGCTTTGGCTACTGTTGCTGATTCCATCTCCAACGAGCAGTCCCACCTTGGCGCGAAGTTGCAGTCCTTAATGGCAAACTTCCAGCTTTCAGGCCATCTCAGAGGAGCTCTTATCTATCAACTCGAAATTGGACAGAATTCACAGCATTATCATCGCAACAGACTCAAGGCACTTCTTGCGAAGTCTCACGTGTTGTCTTCCAATTTTTCCAGAGCAGCGCGCACAATTGAGACCTCTACTCAGCGTTTTCCCTCGCCGATCTTCCTGCGTCAGTTTTGCCTGCGGTTGGCGACGTCCGCCGGAGTATGAAGCAGATTAGGAATGACCCTGGCTATTGCTCAGTGGCTGTCTCTGCTAATGCTGCGCTCTTGGGTTCCATTTCCGCCGATCTTCGCCCACCCGCCAGGTCGCCCTCTCCGCTGCGCCTGCTGTTGCTGCCGCATCCCTGTTTCCTCAGAGCACTGCTGCTCGTCTGTTCCTGCTGCCATCGATATCACCCCTAGGCTTGTTTCCGCACCGTCTCCTCCCACCGCACCATCTCCGTCATCTCAGACCGCTGCCGCCCTGGCCCCACACCCCACCTCAGTCGATATCAGCCAATCGGTGCATCGTTCTCTACCCTCTTCGTCATCAGTTTCGGTCCAGACTACCGACGCGGACCTCGCTACTCCGGTCAGTAAATTCGGCACTCTCTCGTCCGAAAATAAGTGGAATTGTAGGCTGGAGAAATTGCATCGAGTCAAAGTTGATACGTCCGAGTCAACTTCCATACTCCTTGTGGATGGTGCCCCTCAACTAGCTGATGCGGCCTGGGTCCGTGATTTTTTCAGCAAACACTTTTCTTTTCATCCTTTTGCCTGCGTAAAGCTCCGCTCCTCCAGCCCCAGTCAGTCATCCAAATTCAAAGCAATTGTTCACCAGAAGTACGCTTGGCTATTCTCCACTCCCCTTAGCTACCCTTCATCCTTCGGTAAAGTCTTACCCCACCCGCCCTTATGACCTCCCCGCGGCCAACAAAAATATGGGGAGGTCCCTGGGCGGTTGGGGAAATGGCCAGAGGGGGGCTCAATTCCACCCGAGCCTCCCTCTGAGATGCCATCCACGGGCAGAGACAGGGGTTCTGTCCGCCATGCCCTTTTCCGTCATTCCCTAGGTATTCCGTCGCGCGAGATTTTTTTTTCGTTTTGGGCGGATGTCGTTCTGGTGGCAAAGGGTGGCCTTTGGTAAACCCCCCCACACTGCCGCAATGCTAGCCATGCCAGCTCGCGCAGCCACGCACCACCAGACTACGGGCTTAGCCGGGCTCCGTAGAGACTTCCTCCATAACAAATATGGCGCCCAACGTGGGGCCATCCTATCCCCTCCCTTTGAGCTGGTGCTCCAAATTTTTTTCACGTTCCGTTCATTCTTCCCTTCGAGGCCCTATCGACAACTCCCGTGGCTGGAGTTGACCCGAGGCCTCTCGAGGATTACGGCAGCTGGCTTCTTAAGCCAACTAGTCGTCTCGAGGTCTCGGGGATACTCCATCCTAGGGAGAAGCTGATAGTGGGAGGCCTTCTTCGTTTGACCCTGTGGGGTCTGCGAGGCGGAGACGGCTGAGGGCCTCCCTGGAATTACAGGGGTTGGCTTTTTTGGTGTGCCAGCCACCTGTCCGGGAGGAAGCCTTGGTCGTCCTCTGCCTCGCAGCCCCCACCGTGTGAGGCGGCGAAGGCCCTTTCCCTCAAAACTATCCTGTCGGCGGGCCGAACGCTCGGTGGCCTGTGGGTGGCTATCGGCGTTTAACTTAACTCTTTTCTCGTTGTATTTCATGGCTGAAATTGGAGGAGAGGGGGAGGAAACCCAGAGAACGATAGGCCTTAATTAAATTTTATTTGGAAAGATCATAATATATTCTCTTTGCATTATATTACGATAACCTTTTTGTAGTTCAGAATACTATTGCTTAAAATTGTTTTTCAGTCCGCTTATTACCGGTAAATAAAAATTGTGAATGAATTATTTTAACGAAGTTGATTGGAAAAATTATTTTGATAAAATTGTAGCAAATTAATTGGCAAAATTTTCTCTAGTATTTAAGTTTGTAACAACGTTTGTAACACTCTCGGGGAGAGGAACATCGGCTCAGACATCCCGTTTCGAATTTCGGTTATATTTCGGTCGTGGTTATCGTAAATAGGAAATGGCGGAAAGCGATCTCGGTGCGATTTAAAAAAAATATAGAACTCGGCAAGTCGCGCGGGAGGAAGAACTAGACACGCCAGACACGGTGAAAGCGAACCGCACGGGTAATATAGCGGTAGGAAACCCACAAGAGGGTTCAGGAGCGAACTTGGAAGGCGAGTCGCGTCACGAAATAGCGGGGAAAAGACTTTCGGACGAGTCGGACGAAACCGAAGCTAGTACGACGGGATTAAAGGAAGTACTCGATAGGAGTTTGCGGTTTCGCGTGGGGGATTTAGTTCGTGCCGAACTGGCAAAAATCGAGAGAGAATCCCGCGAACGGTCCGCGCAAGTATCGCCCGCTACTCCTGCGTCACGTCCACCGGTGATAGTCCGTACGGATGAATGTCCGCCCTTGCCGCGCAGACTTAGACAACCAAATTTCGGTCCTAACCCCAGTAATTTCTCCCAGGGCCGTGAGCCCACAGTACCACCTAGGCCCGGAAGTCGTTCACAGCCACAGTTCGAGTCTAATAGACGGTCGAGTAGCCCCATTCGCCACTAGAGAATTCAGTACGATGGCGACAACTCCCGTTTACATTTAGAAGAGTTTTTATTTCGAGTCGAAACCATGACTCAAGGTACTTTGCGAGGAAATTTTGTTCACCTGATATATCACTTTCATTTGTTGCTGGGCGAAACTGTGGCAAATTGGTATTGGACGATTCGGTGAGGGCAGCCTTATGTTTCGTGGCAAGATCTTAAATCGGCTTTAAGAGCTGACTGGGGAGAGCGTTCGCGTGACGTGGACATTAAAAGGCAAATGTTAGAGAGACGACAACGGCCTGGTGAAGATTTCACAACGTATTATATGGACTTGGTGGGATTGAGGCATCGGCTCTCCATTCCCATGCAAGAGATGGAATTTGTGGAGATGGTAAGAGCAAATTTGCTCCCGTAAATCCAGGAGCAGATTTGCCTTTATCGGATCTATACAATTGGGCATTTACGAGATTTAGTCACCGAAGTCCAAGTAACTCGCCAGAGAACAAAAAATGCGTTGTCAGTATCTACTCCTCGTCCTGCTCGCCTCGCAGAGACCTATACTTACGATGACATGACGGATTCCCTACCAGCAAACCCATTAGAACCGGTCGATGCGTTGACAAAATTTCAGCCTTCGGAAATTCAGTGTTGGAATTGTGACCAACCAGGACACTATTACCAGGATTGTTCGAAACAACCAACGGGGTTCTTTTGTTATGGCTGTTGGCGAAAGGGAGTAGTCAAACCTCGATGCCCTAACTGTGTTGCAACAAACCAGCGTCGTGTCGGGAGCAACAAAAGCAGCTCCCGACAGCAACGAGCGCCGAAAATCACGACGGGGAAGGCGGGGGCTGCTCCCTCTCGATCACAGACAGCCTCTTTCCAAAAATTTCCCTTCGTTTCTACTTCTCCACTTTCGTCTGATTTCATTAATACACCGGATAAGTCCCTTTCAACCACCGCAGCGGATAAGTCAATCTCACAGTCTTTCGGAAGTGCCCAAGAAGAACCTCCGAGCACGTCCATTTCAATATTATCTCGACCAGAGTTGGATCGAAAACCTAATCCTCGTCCTATTAAGCCATACCACATACGGCTTAAGGAATATCAGGCTGCTCGGGAAAGAATTTTTGCCTCTGCTGTAGACTATCGGGAAAATCGGTTCACAATAGTTCCAACGCCTTGTAAAATATCCAAGCCTAGACGATCTACGATGCGGCTAAGGGTCTTTTGGAGATGCGTGTTGAAAATTCGACGTAAGTTGTCCACGGCCTTTGTGTCTATCCCTAATGACCTTAGACCTTATGCCACCGTGAAAATATTAGGTCAGAACATCGTCGGCATATTAGACAGCGGTGCTAACATCAGCATACTGGGGAAGGGGTCAGAGGAGTTATTGCAGGAAGCCGGGACAAGGTGGGTTAAATATCGCTCGGCGATTGAGGTGGCCAAGGGAACCAGACCGGAGGTGCACGGGCATGTCGAATTGGAAGTGGGTTTTCGAGGAGAGGCTAAAATTTTACGGCTCTACGTCGTACCTAGCCTCACCCAAGAACTATATCTCGGTATTGATTTTTGGAAAACCTTCAATTTGGCTCCGGACATTCTTGGTTTGGTCTCATCGTTGGACACCCCAATCGTGACAACGGCCAATTCTGCTGAACACCTGCTGACTCCCGATTTACGACGGCGCTTAGAACAGACTAAAGCATTGTTTCCATCCTATGCTAATCTAGGCTTGGGAAAAACACACCTACTTGAACATACGATCGATGTTGGCGAATCAACGCCCATTAAGCAAAGCAAGCCAGTCTCTCCGGCTGTGCAAAAATTAATGGACGCCGAGCTGAGCCGAATGCTATCTCTGGGTGTGATAGAGGAGAGCCAGAGCCCGTGGAGCTCTCCAGTTGTTCTGGTAAGGAAGCCAGGCATGGTCAGATTGTGTTTTAATGCCCGGAAGGTGAACGCGGCAACAAAAAAGGATGCATATCCGCTACTGCAGATCGACGTTATCCTCAGCCGCCTTCCGCCGGCAAAGTACATTACCAGTCTTGACCTGAAGGACGCCTTTTGGCAGATCCCCCTAGAAAAGAGCTCCAGGGAGAAGATAGCATTTACGGTGCCTGGTCATCCCCTCTATCACTATACCGTGATGCCATTCGGTCTCTGCAACGCTCCTCTAACTATGTGCCGCTTAATGGATAAGGCGATTCCCTATGATCTTCGTGAAAACGTGTTAGTATATCTGGACGATTTATTAGTCTTGTCCCAAGATTTTGATTCTCATCTTAATCTTCTCACCCGGGTTGCGGACTGTCTGAGGAGGGCAGGGCTTACCATTAACGTGGAGAAAAGTAAGTTTTGCTTAAAAGAAACAAAATATCTTGGCTTTATAATCGGCGAAGAAGGGATGCGTATGGACCCCGAGAAAACTTCCGCGATTGTCGAATACCCCGTTCCCAAAACCTTACGGCAAGTACGTCGATTCATGGGAATGGCTGGTTGGTTTCGGAGATTTATTCCAAATTTTGCTAATCTCTCGGGTCCAATAACCGATACGTTGAAAAAATCGTCTAAATTTACATGGACTGAGGAAGCCCAAATCGCTTTCGAAAAGCTCAAACAGCATTTAACTACTGCTCCGGTGTTAGTGGGCCCTGACTTCTCCAGACCGTTCGTAATTCAATGCGATGCAAGCACCCAAGGCATAGGGGGTGTGTCCTGTTGCAGGTCGACGAGGAAGGTAACGAACGGCCAATCGCCTACGTCTCTCAAAAATTAAATTCGGCACAAAGGAACTATTCGGTAACCGAGTTGGAGTGTCTAGCCGCCATCATCAGTGTCCAAAAATTTCGTCCTTACATCGAGTTAATGCCCTTTAAGATTATAACAGACCATGCTAGTTTGAAATGGTTAATGTCGCAGAAGGATCTGAGCGGCAGGTTAGCCAGGTGGAGTCTGAAGCTTCAACGTTTCGACTTTTCGATAGAACACCGTAAGGGGAGCATGAACGTGGTGCCCGATGCGTTGTCGCGGGTGGAGTGTGATGCGCTGTCAGCTTGGGGAGACTTAGGGCCTGAGGTCGACCTCAGCTCTCCACATTTCGCTTCGGCGGAGTATGTAGAGCTGGGACGACAAGCAGAAGAAAACCGGGCCAAATTTCCCGATCTGATGGTTCGTGACGGCTTCATTTACATTCGTACGGACCCACGTTCAGGTAATCCTATACGGGAAGACGAAGCGTGGAAGCTTTGGATTCCTCCGGGCCTAGTTCATGATGTTATCTCTCTAAGACTAAGGCACCCAATACCACACTACGACCTCCGATTACGACGCAACCGATCGCTGAAAGACCGTGGCAACGAATTTATATGGACCTTTTAGGCCCATACCCCCGTACAAAGTCCGGACACGTCTGTATCTTAATTGTTCTTGACCACCTTTCAAAGTTCCCTGTCTTGAAGCCTCTGCGAAAAGCTACAACTGCTCAAATCTGTACCTTTGTGGAAGAAGAGATTTTTCACATGTTCGGAGTTCCAGAAACGATCGTCACAGATAATGGTACTAAATTCCGCTCGGCACAGCTCGCCAAACTTCTAGAACGCTATGGAGTCCAACACATGAGAACAGCGCTGTATTCACCACAAGCAAACACTTCGGAGAGGGTAAACCGATCCATCCTTGCTGGAATACGCGCTTACGATAAAGATGAGCATCAAAAATGGGATGAAAATCTCAGCAGTATTGCCAGCTCACTTCGGAGCTCTGTTCATCAGGCAACGGGTTTTCCTCCATATAAAATGCTGTTTGGACTTCATATGATCACGCACGCTTCTAGCTACGAGCTGTTACGCCGCCTTCAAGGAATTGATGAACCTGTGAATATCGACACGTCGGACAAGCTCAAGATCCTTCGAGCCAAGGCTCAAGAAAATCTCAAACGAGCCTTTGAACACGGTGCCAAAACGTACAA
Organism: Tolmerus cingulatus; assembly: GCA_959613345.1. Taxonomy (NCBI): domain Eukaryota; kingdom Metazoa; phylum Arthropoda; class Insecta; order Diptera; family Asilidae; genus Tolmerus; species Tolmerus cingulatus. Next base: position 417,906 of record CAUIJO010000047.1, read on the forward strand.
TCTAAGAGCTAAACCCGTCGAATTCAAAGTTGGGGAAGAGGTCTATCGTAGGAACTTTCAATTGAGCAATTTTGAGAAACAGAGTAGTGCGAAACTCGGTCGTAAATTCATAAAATGCAGAGTTCGAGCAAGAAAGGGGAACGCCTTATATGTACTGGAAGACCTAGAAGGCAATCTAATAGGGACTTTTCACGCGAAAGACATAAAGAGGTGAAGAGGAAAGCTCCCAATCGCGGTTTTAAGTGTTTCTAATTCTCGAGGCAATCCTCGGGAGTTTACATTTATGATATTGGAGGTTTCTATTCTTAACAGAGTAAATTTGTTTTAGGGGCTACTTAGGAGCTGACTAGTTTATTAGTTTATTTAAAATTTCGGTAGCCCTAATAAGGCATCCGACCAGCTTAACTGGCATCAGGGTTGTCGTAGAACCGCCTCTGTTTGGTTATGCGGTGGACACACCCTTTTCACTTTCCATCCCTTTCCTAGTTAGAGTTTCTCTTCCCTAAACCTCATCCTATCCAGCATCTTCCCTCTAAAATTTTTATCAATTTTACGCCCCCCTTTTTCTTTTTCAGCCAAGAGGCCCTGCCTGCAACCCTCGGGGTTAGAGTTGGCCTCAGGCCTCTTGAGAATTACGGCAGTTGGCTATGGCAGCTAACCAGCCGTCTCGAGGTCTCGGGGCTTCCTCTTCCTCGGAGAGAGCAGGTAGGGAGGGGCCATACTGGCTCGCTCTGCGGAACCGGGCGCGGAAGACTACCGGAGTGCTCCCTGGAACTACAGGGGCCGGCTTTGGTGTGCCAACCACCTGTCCGGGAGATTTCTCCTGTCGTCGTCCGTCGCTTGGCTCTCGTGGAGTGGGACAGTACGGTTCCCTTTCCTGACGGACTAATTCTTATCTCTCCTACACGGTGACGCTGGAGTCCTTCCCAGCTATTCCGCTAATTTTATTTTAACAAATTTTTCTCACCTTAAACAACCTTCCCTTTCATAATAACAGGATTGCTCATTAGTCAGTCATCTTCAACAAGCCAATTAGCTCTCTCACATTCTTTTAATACTTTAATATCTCAAGTTGAGATATCCAAGTTTTATGGCCTCCTTAGCAAAATCTTCATTCACTCCATTCACATACATAGTTGTTCCTGTTCATGTTACTTTGTCTCGGACAGGATCCCAGAAATACGTAAATTAAATTACCTTTTTTTTTTAAAAAATTTTTTTTACCCATAGTCTGAAAGCGCCTACACGCGTATGCTTCAACATGCCTTCTCCTGGTCGGCCTGCAATAGACACAATCATGGTCACAAATCGTCTCTCGCCATCTGCGCGGACGCTCTCGATTGGATCTACAAAGCACTTATTCTTGTTTTCCGAATCGTCACCTACGGGGATGACCACGTTACGGTCATAATGTTTATTTCATTTTGTCTCATTGTGCAAACTTCATATCCCTTTCGCCCCATTTTTACCCTCCCACTTTCTCATATCCCCCCAAATTTTTTTTTTTATTTCGACTTGGAGCTTGATACTCTAGCTTTCCCATTCCTTAATAAGGACTTCTGAAACATCGTTTTTTTTTTGGACTTGTTCGGCCCAGGATCCGGGCTGGTCCGGGATGAGCTGACAACTCTCTCTCACTGACGGGGAGGCCTACCTCTCATTAGGGAAAGTCTCTCCGCCATTGGGAGTTGGGGGTCAAGTCGGTGCTGGACCAACTGACCTCTCATTAGGGTCCAGGGAAGTCCAGTACTGATTTTGGCCGGCTAGCTCAATCTCGGATTAGCCTCGGGTCGTGGGTCGGACCACATGGTGGGCACCTTCACAGCGACCATTCTTCAGCTCCTTTGTTCTCGGTAACGAGCCCAACGGACCTGTGGTGTTGTGGTCGGGAAGCATTTTCATGAAAAGGCGAAAACCATTCCCTTCATAATCATTAATAGCAGAAGTTTTGGCCTCCGCCTATGGGCCTCTGCACAGGCAAAGGGCTCTTCCAAATTTCTACGGCGGCCCTGGCATGAACCGTAAGGGATTACGTTCCTCGGGCAGCGAACGACGAATTTTGTTGCTCGACAATGCACAAAATTCGTCGGTCGCAGCTCAAGGACAACCCAAAGTAACCAAAAATCTCTGGCGCGAACTCTGCGACCGAGCCACAGATCTCGGTCGCATAGAAAAATCCTAGCGACCGGCGGGCTGGTGAGTGGCTGCGGGCGGCTCAGGCGGAGTGGGCGGCGTCCTCGGCGCACGTTGCAGTCCCAGCGCGGCTGACTTGTGCATTCATCGGTCCTGGCGGTGGCAGCAGCGATGAATGTGTGAGTGGGTTGCAGCGGGACCGGCTAACGGTCGCTGAGGCGCGTGATTTTTTGGGGAACCGGGCCTGGACGGTCGGAATCGAGGAGTCGCATGGAAATCGTCGGGAGAAGCTGTCGAAAAAAGTCAAGTCGTAAAAAGTCAAGTCGAAAAGTCAAGTCGAAAAGTCAAGTCGGAAAGTCAGTGCAAGTAAAGATAAAAGAAACCAATTATAAAAAAAAAGAAAACAAAAAGAAAGTTAACCGCCGTGGAATTTCTAAGGAAAAGTCGCCGCGAGTCGGGAAAATCAAAAAAAAAAGTAACGCGAGTCGACTCCGAGGAACAAAAAATTTTAAAGGGAAAAAAGAAAAAAGTGGCTGTAAAGTGAAAGAACGATTTTTTTTATGTGAAAATGTTTTAGTCCGATCTGACTCTTCTCCCCGTGGTGACTCAGGTGTTTAATAAAAACATAAAACAATTATTTTGAAAAATTCTTTATAAAATTAAAAATAATAAAATTAACTTTAAAATCTATAAAAAATTACTTATATTAAACTTTAAATAATCTATACAAAATAAAAATATAATTTAACGTCCAACATAATAAAAAAAAAATTTACTAAAATAACATAACATAAAAAAAAAATCTAAAATATTCTTAAAAATATACAAAATATAAATTAAAAAAATAAAAAAAAATAAGAAAGCTGTAAAACTTACTCGTGAAACTAAAGACAAAATCAAAATCCTATCTGAATTTATTTGGATTAAACTAAATTTAACGAACCCAAAAAAAATAACCGCAACTGTATTGGGACACTGTAAAAGTTGAATAATTAGTAATCGAAAACTAAGTTAAGCACGTTTGTAAGGGTTAATCAAAGTGTGCGTTTATAAATTTTACTTTTGATTTGACGTTTGAAAGAAGAATGAAATTGAATTAAGTAAAAAAATAAAACAATCATGTGAATGAACAAATTATTAAAAGAAAGTGTTCGTATAATCGAAAAATATTTGAGTGGAAAAAAAAGGAAAAGAAAAAAAAATCAATGATAAAGAAAATTTAGTAATAAAAAAGAAAGAAAAAAAAACTAGATATTATTTACAAAAAAAAAAAAGTGGTTTAAAAATTGAGACGATCTATTGAGTGGATAAACCCGCCGGCTACCAACACTCAACACCAGCACCCAGCCTTACAAAACCTCTCAACATTTCCGCTCAACATCACCACCAATTTCATCGACGGCCGCAGTGAGAACTACCGCAGCAGCTTCCGTTCCTGCTATGGCGCCCAGCGGTCTAATTCGTTTAAAAACTTGCTTGTAGAACCTAGCAATATAAATATAGGTATGTCAAAATGATTTAACTTTTTTTTGTAATGGGCATCCCTCCCTCCTTCCTCTTTTCAGCCAGGTAGTTTTTTTCTCTCTTTTACATACAGGGACCTCCCCATAATTTTGTTGGCCGCGGGGAGGTCATAAGGGCGGTTGGGGAAATGGCCAGAGGGGGGCGCAATTCCACCCGAGCCTCCCCCTGAGATGCCATCCACGGGCAGAGACAGGGGTTCTGTCCGTCATGCCCTTTTCCGTCATTCCCTAGGTATTCCGTCGCGCGAGATTTTTTTTTCGTTTTGGGCGGATGTCGTTCTGGTGGCAAAGGGTGGCCTTTGGTAAACCCCCCCACACTGCCGCAATGCTAGCCATGCCAGCTCGCGCAGCCACGCACCACCAGACTACGGGCTTAGCCGGGCTCCGTAGAGACTTCCTCCATAACAAGCTTAATCACTTACTCGGCCAATCACCCCTTCCCTCACTCTCAGTTGAATCACATTTCTCTATTACTGATGCTCTCGACGTCTTCTACGCCGTTTTTTTGGATTGTACGGCCCAATGTTTTCCCTATTAACCCCGGAAGTGCCATGCCTCCTCTCCCCCTGGTACAACAAAGAAATTCGCTCCCTACGGAATAGGAGAAACAAACTGTAGCAGGCTTACCGAATCTCTCGCTCCGACTCCGACCTCTCCGATGACATCTCGGTGGCTTCCATCTTCTCCATTCGCAGCGACTCCTCTTATCAAGAGTACCTAAGTCGTATGCAATCTACGCTTATCACTTACCCTAAATGCTTCGTCCAATTTATCAACATTAAAAGAAAATCCAGCGGCTACCCTTCGACTCTCAAGCTGAATGACTCCTCTTCCTCCGACCCTCGCGTTATTACCTGTCTCTTTGCACTTCACTTTAGCCAATCTTTCAGTGACCACTCTTCCGAGCCTGACGCCAGCTATTTCCATTTCTTGAGCTCAAGTCCTCTGACCACGCTGCCTTCCATCATTATTGACCCCGTAATGGTGGCAACATCTATCAATACCCTTGTGGATGATCACAATCCGGGCTCCGATGGTATCCCTGCCATTGTACTAAAGGAGTGTGCCCAACACTTGCTCGGTCCCCTCACCTTCATTTTTCAGTTTTCTATTACCCAAGGTATTTTCCCTGCCTGGTGAAAGGACTCTTTTATCATCCCCATTTATAAGAAAGGACGTAAAAGCGACATTTCCAACTACCGTCCTATTGCCAAACTCTCCTACATACCCAAACTCTTTGAAAGCATCATTTACGATTGTATGTTCTTTCACTGTAAATCATTCCCTACATCCCAACTTGGCCTCCTCAAACGTAGATCAACTACCGATAACCTCGTCAACTTTGTTTCCACTACCCTCTGCGCCTTGGAAAACGGCGATGAAGTCAACGTCATTGCCACAGACTTTAGCAAGGCGTTCGATAAAATCTCGCACAAGCTAATCCTTTTCAACCTCCCACACATATGCGATGTGCACTTGCGGTATTAGAACAAAACGAACCCTTTTCGGCATTCCATACAGCTGTTTCTCGTTAACCTTATATAAAATTTCATGAGGTGTTGAATTTCCCGGTTACATCGTTGCACATCATGACAACCGCAGGTATCTGGTCCCTCAGTTGCATCATCATACGCCCATGGACAGTTGGTATAATGCTCACCATATATGGATTGATTTTATTTTTCCTATATTCTCATTTTGTTTGAGAAATTGATAGCTTGCTTCAATTTGATTCTTATGCTCATCCAGCAATATTTCGGAAAACTCCTCAAGAAATTCCGGGATATTCATCTGTTATTTATAATTGAATTTCAATTTTATATTGGTATCAACTTTATTTGCAATACATACTTACATTTTATTTATCTTTCAAGTGTTTCTAGCGTATATCTGACGAATTCTTACTTTCAGATATAGTCTTTGATTTTGCAGCTGATTTAAGTGAAACAGAATTAAGCTTATACTGCAATTCTTTTGCTTTACTTCCCTTATCAGCCTCTTCCTTCAGCAATTTCAATGTATCTTTAAAACTGCTCATTACAACCCCTTGAAGCAGATTAATTGAAAAATTGGGGAGTCAATCTATTTATAGAATTTGGGGGGGCAGGGAAATTATTGGAGATGCATTATTTTATTTTATTTTTAGTATAGTTTGTTTAATTTTTTTTTATTAATTATAATATTCCTTTGGCTTGAAGTGTGTCAAATTAAGAATGAGGTTGTCCTCGTTGTTATGCTGTGAAAAGATAAGTTCCGATGTATCACCAAGAGGTTTCAAGTTCATGATGTAAACGTTGTCCAGTTGACTAATTTCCTCCAAAACGCTATCAGGCAAGCTTCCATATCTGGCAGGTAGGAGCATTTGCTTATCTTGTAGCTCCACTAGGACTCGCTCTCCGTATTTTGTAGTTATTTTCCTTATTTTATATATTTTATAAGTTGCATTCTGCTCCATGTCGCATACTTTAAAAGTATTGTTTAAAGCTATACGAATTGATAATGTCTAGGGCTCCAGAACTACTTTTGCGAGCGGGCATCTCCTCAGCACATGGTTGTTGTTTATGTTGTTGCTGAGACATTTTTCACTATTTATTTAATTAATATTTTTTAACTGTTCACTTTCAGAGCACACTCACGAAACTGAATTATAGTCTGGCATTCGCTCTGTATTTATAATAATTTTTTCATCTTGCATCTCTGTCCTTTTATTCTCATAATTTCATTCCCTCGGCGATTATTCAGAAAAAAAAGCACTGAATCACGAAGTTCGTCACCTAAACCACATCCCGTACAATTAATGTGATCATGCACATCAAAGTTAATATCATCAACGTCCTCTTCTTCTGCACTATCCAGTTGATGTTTAGAAAACATTTTAGTGTATTTTATTACAAGATTTTCGGGTAAGTGTTTCTAGTCCCACAGAAAACAAGTTAATTTGATGCACGCTAGCAAGTCACAGAACGTTTCCAAATTCATAGATTTACACAACAACTTTTCACATAAAATAATCCCACGCTGATATTGCTTTTCTTCGTTTCTCTAATTTTCCTCGTCCCAGCAATCATACTCTCTAATTTGGTGTAATATAGCTGAATATTGATAATCCTGAAATTGACGGTTAATTCTTTCAACTGCACTCTTTAAATCGACAGCCTTGGGCCATGACTCTGCTGCATAGCACATCCACATAATTCGCTTTTTAAAAATGAAACTTAACTGAAGACACTAATTCTTCAAGGGCCGAATAACAACTGATCCACATCCATTCATGGCATTTAATATATCAATCAATCAATCAATCTCAATCAAAGTAAATGCTGCAGCATTCCTACACAAAGAACTCTTTGTTTTGAATAATTCATTCCCTTCTAATCTAATGTAAACAAAGCCACATGCAACCCAAAAATATTGCAATTCAGCGGTCACGTCGTCCAAAGCTAGAGATAAGAAACAAAACCAAATGCGTTACACTCTGCTCATTTTTCCTGATTATTTCGCAATATTACAAGACGTATCACGGCGAAGTAAGAGCAGGGGCGTGGACCGAACTCAACGGCGGAGGGGAACAGATCTCATCGTGGGAGGGTAAATGATCTCAGCGGGGAAGGGGAGAGGTCGATCTATACGGGCTCAGGGGAGGGGGCAGATCTCAGCGGGGGAAGGGAGCGGTCGATCTCTACGGGTTAAGGGGAGGGGGCAGATTTCAGCGGGAAGGGGAGGGGGCAGATTTCAGCGGGAAGGGGAGGGGGCAGAACTCAGCAGGGGAGGGGGTAAAAATACCACCGCAAACACAACCCCCATCACCTGATGCAACCCCAAACACACACAAAAGAGCTTTCAACTGATCGCCCAAGACCAGAAAAACCTTTTATGACGTCTCACACCTCAAAACTGCTCGTCCAAGACCGGAAGAAGCTTCCAAATGCTCCTCCACGTCCAGACCGAGAGGTTTTGAAGCAAAGGTGAGAATTTCTTGGTCCTGTACACTTCTTATGGGAAAAGTGCGCCCGCACTCTGATAGCCTATCTACTCTCTTGTATCATCCCCATCCATAAGAAAGGAATGTAAAAGCGATATTTCCAACTACCATCCTATTGCCAAACTCTCCTGCATACCCAAACTCTTTGAAAGCATCATTTACGATTGTATGTTCTTTCACTGTAAATCCTTATTCTCCACATCCCAACATGGCTTCCTCAAAGGTAGATCTACTACCACTAACCTCGTCAACTTTGTTTTCACTACTATTAAAACCCCAACTTAAAGAAAGAGAGAAAAGATACTCCTAGTCTTGTGTTTCACATATGGATTTTAATTTTTAACCAGTCACATTTCTTTTATTTATTCTTAACTCATTTTGAGGACGTCGAAGCTGTTACTACCGCCTGTCCTGCAAATAAACAAAAACACATCTTGAGTACAAAACTCAGTGAGCAAAGCAGCTAACACACACACGTACCATTTTTACAGTCCCCAACCCCGGACTGCGCAGCGCGACCTACGTCCGGTGGGCGATATACGCCCCACACACACACACCATGGGAACACATCCCATATATGACGGGTCCTGGCACTTCCTCGGAGACATACTCCGGCCGAGCACCCTTCACCATTCCCTATAGGTAACACATGCCTCATGGTGAATCACAATCAAACATAATGGATCACTCGTTCACCTACTTCTACTATTTACCAATCTACTATAACTATATGCAAAATATAACAAAACTACTTCTACTCACAAAATAAGGCTCAACACAACTTTTCCACTTTATTTCTTTTTTAACAAATTTCCTCTGCGCACTACTTTTCACTTTGCAACTTCTTCCGCGAATGAAGTGCCTCGCTACCTTGCACCCTGGCCGTTTTGCTCAGGCGCTTACCTCCTTTTATTGCGGTGCAACTCCTTCGCGTCCCGAAGGAACCCAACGAGATAAGACTCTGGCGCACACGCTCAGACGAGCTTTATTACCCTTTGTCTCATCCCAGAGGGATCCGATCCGGCGACACCAGAAACAACAGCGCAACACCCTAAACAAACCCATGCGTCTATTTTTAGTCATTAGCCCGCAACTGTGCTAGGGCTACCCTCTCAAATATTTTTAATTTCTCAAACATCTTACCTCCTCGTGTAACAGTTCGGCCATCCTGACTGTTTGAACGTCCTCGTTCATTCTGTGCTTCCTCATCAGTTTCGGATTCCGACCTCCCCTTCGCAGGTATCCACTTTTTTAGGCTATCGACTGCTTCCACACTTTTGAATGTTGACCGGGCCGACCGTTTCGATCCTTTTAGTTCCTCTACTACATAACGATCATTAGGTAATTTCTTTGTTACCCTGAATGGTCCCTTATATTTCGGTAAAAGTTTCCTTCTATGGCCTTCGGACGTCATACCCCTTTTAATTAAAACTAACTCATCCACATCAAAATCTCTTTTCGATTTCCTCCGATTATCAAATCGCTTCTTTTTTTTCTCCTGACTTTCCTTAACCCTAATAGCAGCTTTTCGTCTTTCCTCCATTAGATTCACAATTACGTGTTGTTCCACGTTAACAGTATTCGTCAGTTGTGCATCTGCAGGTGCTGTCGGCTTAAAACCAAATAATAATTCGCTCGGTGTCTTCTTCGTAATGCCATGCTCGGTATTATTCATCGCGAATTGAATTTTACCAAGCTCTTTGTCCCACTTATTATCTCCCTTTGCCGTAGTAGCCAGTGCTGTCAAAATAGTAGAATTAAATCTTTCTACCTGTCCGTTGGCTGTTGGTGTCGCTACAGCTGTTAATACGTGTTTTATCCCTCGTTTTGTACAATAGGCTTCAAACATTTTAGAAGTATAACATGTACCTCTATCGGTTATTATTCGCTGTGGTACCCCGAATTGGTTAACTATTTGATCCAGAAATTTTAGAACTGGTTGATGTTGGTTGTTTTTACTGGATAGAGCATTACGTATTTCGTAAACGCCTCTACAGCCACAATTAGGTATTTATTTCCAGCTGTACTTTTAACGAAGGGCCCTAAATGATCCATATGAATTGTGTGGAACGGTATTAATCCTTTATCTATGGGATGAAGATATCCTTCTCGTTTTCCCTTGGGCTCTTTGTGATAAAGACAGGCTATGCGGCTGTCTATATATATATGTATATGTTGTATATACTTCCGCATATCGGGAAACCAATAATTTTCAGATATCTTTCTTAAGGTTTTCTCGAGTGCAAAATGCCCGAATTCATCGTGACATGCGCGTACTATTTCCGCCCTCATACTTTTTGGTACTAGCCACTTCAGTCCTTTCTCCGTAAATTTATAGATTCGGCCGCCTTCTAATTTACACTGCTTGTGGATATTTTTCTCGTAGTCGGTCTCTGGTTTCTTTTTGAGAATATCATGTATTGAATTAACTTTTTCATCATTTAACTGACTAGCTAAAACCCAATCAGCCGTTTCTATTCTCAATACTTCAAGAGCAGCTTCCCCTACAGGTTTTCTGCTTAATGCATCAGCATGCCCCATTTTACTTCCTGGCTTATATTCTACCGTGAAGGTGAATTCCTGCAGCATTAACCACCATCGAGCAATTCTCGGTATCATATCCTTCTTCTTCGAAGCCATCTTTAAAGCGTTGCAGTCAGTAACTACCTTGAATTCGATGTCCAGTAAATATACCCTAAACTTTTTTAATGACTCCACAACTGTAAGTGTTTCAAGCTCGTATGAATGGTAATTTTGTTCTGCTTTTTTTGTAGTCCTGCTGTAGTACGCCACCGGGTGCAATTTCTCTTCAAATTTCTGCAGTAAGATTCCTCCGATTCCCAGTTTACTAGCATCCGTATGAACTTCTGTCTGCGCATTTGGGTTGTATATTGCCAGTATAGGTCTCTTAGTTAATTTCTCCTTTAAACTATCGAAAGCTCCTTGCTCTTTCGACTTCCATACCCATTTCTGGTCCTTCTTGGTTAAATCGGTCAAAGGCCTTGCAATTAAAGCATAATCTTTAATAAATTGTCTGAAAAACCCAGTAAGTCCTAGGAACTGCCTAACTTGATGAACAGTTTTAGGGGTTGGAAATTCCCTAACGCTTTTAGTTTTTTCCAAACCTGCTGCCATTCCCTCCTTATTGATCTCAAATCCCAAATAGAAGATTGAAGTTAAGAAGAAGTTACATTTCTTTTAATTAAGCGTTAAATTGTTTTCTCTCAATGTCTTCAGAATGATTTCTAATCGATTCCTGCCTTGATCAAAGTCTTTTGATGGAATCAAAATGTCGTCTAGATAGGCGGCTGCAATTGTGCCCCTAAGAGTCCCCAGTATTTTATTTACCATACGTTGAAATACACTAGGTGCTGTAGAAATACCAAACTGCATTCTATTGAATTCATATTGTCCATCGGGCGTTACAAATGCTGTCTTATATTTTGAACTTTCCGCGACCGGTATTTGATAATATCCTGATGCCATATCAAGTGTAGTGAAATAATGAAATCCTTGTAACTGATCTAATTGGTCGTCAATACGCGGAAGAGGAAACCTATCCCGTTTAATTATCCCATTTAGCATTCTGTAATCAATACAAAGTCGATTATCTCCGTTCTTCTTCTTCACCAAAAGCACCGGAGAAGAGAAGGGTGAATTCGACTCTCTGACTATATCATATCTTAATAAGTCGTTCACAATTTCATTTATTTTCTCCCTTGTCTCCGCGTTCGTCCTATATGGTTTGTAATAAATCGGCTTCTCGTCAACCAAGTCTATTTCTAATTTTGCCGCTGATGTACAACCTAATTCCTTCAGTGAAAAAGCAAAACGATCCTCATATTGTCGCAGTAAATTCAATAGATCCAATTTTTGTTCCTGCGATAAGCTTTCTCCTACGTTTAACTCCTCAAGTTTCATCTTACTCATGCTATCCTCAATTGCCATTATATCAGTCGTATCTTCTATGCATTCTTCACCTCTTGCTAAAACATGTTTAGGTCTAAGTATTAATTCTCGATCCGCACAATTAACAATCGGTACACAACATTCCCCTATTTCGTTTGTTTTTATTACTGTGCGTAATAAACAGTATTCTGCATTTTCCTTCATGCGTACACTTGAATCAAAATAGAATTCGCCGTGCTTTTCAGCCTTGCATTTTATATTAGCCGCATGCTTAGGTGGAATTATGTGAATCTCTGTTGGCCAAAATTGTATCTTTTGTGTAGACGACTCAATAGCATATGGCAGCTTATTCAAACCTCTTTCTGTTATACATAAAGAATCTGCATCTTTATAAATTACAATGTGCTCCTGCTCTGTAAAAGGCTGTCCAATAATGGCGCAAATCTTTATTACGTTATCCGGTACCACCAAAAAATTAGTTAAGGCAGTGGCTGATCCTATTTTAACCTCAACTCGTTCTGTTGTGCCTAACGACTGTACCTCTCCTCCTCCAAAACCCTTTACAGTCTCCTTACGGCCATTATACGTAAGGTTGAGCTTTTGCAAAGTTTGCATTTTCAACACATTGCAACATGCTCCGAAATCAACAAATACTTCTACTGATATTCCATTTAATAAAGCAGTTACATAATATTTGTTACCTTTTTTCTCCTTATCCTCCACAATCAGAACTCGTTTAGGTTGTCGGTCCGCCTGTTGCTAGGGCTACCCTCTCAAATATTTTTAATTTCTCAAACATCTTACCTCCTCGTGTAACACTACCCTCTGCGCCTTGGAAAACGACGATGAAGTCAACGTCATTTCCACAGACTTTAGCAAGGCGTTCGATAAAATTTCGCACAAGCTAATCCTTTTCAAACTTTACTCCCTAGGCTTCAATCACCTCTTTCTTGCCTGGATAGAGTCCTATCTCGTTCATCGCAAGTACAAGGTCCTGTTCAGCTTTGTGTCCTCCAACTCTTTTGTGGCCAATTCGGGAGCCCCTCAAGGTAGCCACCTAGGTCCCTTACTTTTCATCCTGGCTATTAATGATGTTGAGCGTATTATCAAACACTCTGACCTCTCCATCTGATATGAAAGTCTCCAAACTCGTCTCCCCTACCACGGTCACCCAACTTGTCATCTGGTGTCAATAAAACTCCCTCGAGCTGAACATCTCCAAATGTCAATGCATTACCCACTCCCGCAGACGTCCACCTTCCTATCTATCTGCAGTCCGGCCTAGCCATACCTAGGGTATCTTCTTTGCGCGATCTCGGTGTCGTCTGTGACAGCGAACTACATTTTCGTGGCCACATCGACAGCGTGACTTCTAAAGCCAGCTCCACTCTTGTCTTTGTTAATCGCTGGTCCAAAGACTTCTCCAAACCTTACGTAGCCAAATCCCTATATATCACGTTCGTTCGGCATCTCCTTAAATAATCCAGCCAAGTTTGGTCTCCCTGACAATCCACGACCATTAATCGTAATGAAGCAGTCCAGCGCAGATTTCTCCGCTTTGCGTTACGTCTGCTCCCCTGGTCTGATCGCCAGCATCTACCTCCTTTTGAAGACCACCTGATGCTGATTGATCTACAGCCCTTGTGGAAACGGCTTGCCATTGCTGATGTTATCTTTATCCATCAGCTCCTCTCCGGAGAGACTGACCGCCCTTCCCGTCTTCGACATGTTTCCTTTTACACCAACCTCCGTAACCTTAGAGCAGCCCCCTCTTGCGGCCAGTTTTCCACCGCACCAACTCTGGTCTTTCCGAACACCTCGCCCGTATGCTTCGCAATGCCAATTCCCTGCCTTCTCTTGACTTTCACGTGAGCAAATCGTCTCTGAGGTTTAAGCTCAACCGTCTGACGTAATTTCCCCTCTTCCATCCCCTGCTCCCTTAGCCCCACACCTATTTTTCTTTACTCAGCTTTAGTTAATTTTTAACCTTTTATTGTTCTTATTACTATATTAATGTAGCTTGTATTAAGCAAATAAATAAATAAATAGAACTTGGATGGAGGACGCTGCATCGAAATTGGTCAACAGATCATTTGGTGGAATTTCACTGTAACCTTATAAAGGATAATCAGACACAGATGATGGTTCATAGTTAATAGCAGCAAATATATTCTTATGAAATGGACTTATACCGGTACAGGTAAACCCAGCAATTACATTTCTATTTGTGAGAGAAAGAGGAAATGCTTCTCTAACAATCGCAGGAATGAATGGTTGTCATCGTTTGACCAGGAAGATTTCGCGTCCTGTAGATGTGTTTATCATTTTCTTGAATGGTCCAAATACTGCTCTATTCAGAGGCTGTTGAAGTGTGTGGCCAAAATGACATCAAAAATAGATTCTAAAAAAAGATTGACCGATGAGATAAAGTTCGGAACGTATGAAATTATCATCGCAGTTGGAATCATATTTTTTAACATAAAAGTAAAAGCTAAAATAGTCTAAACATAATTCCAGACAAGAATATCCACCAGACGTCCCTAGTATCAGTTTCCGCAATTCATTAAATAAACGACGACCTAGAGCCGTTCATTATTAAATTATAAGAAACCTGTAGCCGCATTAACTCAAACTTAGTAAAAACCCCTAAAGTGTTAAATAATTTATACGTATTACCAAAGCTTATATGTTATAACTGGTTAGGTAATTATAAAGCAGAAGTAAGTTGAGGTTGCATTTGAATTTAAAGGTAACTGCAAAAATTTGTCTCCATAGATCACATAATTAATTTTAATTTTTTGACAATTTTTGTTATTTTCTAAAAATAAATCCTTCCTTAAAAAATACAGAAAACTCTTTCAAAGTTTCAGGGCATTTTCAGATGCATTGAACATAAATTATGATGTAAACTGTATTCCCTTATCAAACTTTGCAATTGTGATAGAAACTTTTAAATTAGTAACGGCATGCATAGTTGTTATATATTTGTATATACATATGTATAAATTTTGTAATGTAATGACTTGTAATAATTAAACCAATGGAGCTTTACACAATTTTTGCTCATTGTGAAACCTACATGCTCACAATAAATATTAATTGAATGAGAAGCCCCGGCTGTGTGAAAACCATAATTAATTCTATAGTTAGGAACTGTAAGAAAACCTATAAAAAACCAGAGAGCGAGCCGGTATCACAATATTATAAAAAGAGGGGGGACTGCGGAATCGATTAATTTGTGTAAACTACATCAACTAAATACACAAACGTGTTTGCAAATTCTGGATCCTTTTTCATTATAAGTATTCTGGATTGTTTTTTAAGCTCAACTTCAAGTACTATCAAATGAATACTGCTTTTGCGAATCACTGAAAAAATATCAGCTTTGCTAATATATAATACTTTGACTAAACCCGATATATAACCGCCCATTACTCATATCCTATCAACTCCTCTTATATAAATATGTATGTATAACCCTTTTACTAATAACAAAATCAAATTTCGAAGAAATTCAATCAGGCACTAGGTACTCATACTATTCAAATTAATAAGTAGAAGAGTAATCAAACAACTTATATTTCTACTATCAAAATACATATCTAAATAGCATAACTACTATCAAAATAAAATCTAAATACGATAACCTAACCAATTTTGCTGTTTTGCCACTCGGTTGTAGCTTCCCCCAAGCTTCAAAAGGAAAGTTTTCTCATATTATTACCAAACTCGCGGTGGAATGTGATGTTCCAGGAAGTATGCAAAGGCAAAGATGTAGAGTGTTTCCACAAAACTCTTCGCATTCACTTACTACTCATCGTAACGATTTAACACTTGTCAGGGGCCAAACCTCTCCCCATGTTCGTTTATCTTATTTAGTAATCCTTGATCTCCAAATACTGACCATCGTCGAGTCTGAAGACCTAAAACACCGCGTCCCTATCCAGCATTGCAAATACGTTAAACTTTTTGGTTCTGAAAAGTTATTTCCAATAAAACCCTGTTTTATATTCGCATAAAGGAACATGCACAGGATTTCATGAACGCAACGAATTCGTTCGCTCCTTTTACTTTCTCCTTGTTTGGTTATATTTTGGAATCATAACGAAAGGTTCACTACCACACAAAAAATGCCAGACCACCATTCTAAATATTGTGTATCCCTTACGATTCCAATTGTTTGATATCTAAGTAACTCTGCAATTAATGCGAAATCGTAGCAAACGTGAAAAAAAAAATACAATTGGAATTACATCGTGCGTCAAAACGCCTTGCTTAACTGAATAATGCTATCATATTTAAATGTAAAATTTCTTGTCCTTCTTGCAATAATGTCATGGATTTTGTTGTGCATAATAACTCCCGAACAGAAATCTGATTGTAAAAACGAACCTACTCAATCTAAAGGTATGTATTAGATAATCATAATATTATTAACACAAATGCAAATTGTACTATACTTTTCAGATATATTCAAATGGTGCATGAATCTTTTCTTAACTATATACAAAAAGGGCCGAAGTCTTACTGATTGCGTTATACTTATTTTGCTGGGAGTATTAATACTAATAAAATCGGTGTATTTAAGGATGTTATTAGTTCTGCAAAATTTAAATATGTACAATAATTTTATTTTCAGAGCTAGAAAAGTTAAAGCTTTTGTAGTAGCAGCTGTGAGTGACGAACGTTACTCTAATTTGCAGATTTCTTATCTAAAAGAAGAGAAATGTATGTTGTTACGGTCTTTGAAGCAACAAAAACAAGAAATAAAAATGCATGTGCAACAAATCTTCAGAACTTAAAAGCAGAACAATGGTTGATGAAAGAGAAATATGAACGCGTCAAGAAAAAATGTTTTTCGTATTCTACAGAGAACAATAATATTACTGAAGAAAGTTCTAATACATCAGCTTCTTATCATAAAAAATCTAAAGAAAGAGGTACAAAGAGTTCCTGTATAAAAGGAAAGCGCGATAATGAATACTTCAACAATCAAGTCTTTTCGCTTAACAACAAAGATCTCGTGAATCAAAGTATAAAAGAACCTGGCAATTCAAGGCGTTACATTTCAAGTAATTATTTGCAATGTGAAGAAGACACAGCTTGCAGACATGTTCTTAAAGCACGGTGTAATATTAATATTGTTTCGACGGAACAACTACGACAAATTAAGGGACACACTCATCCTAAATTTCTACCGAATTTTAAGTGACCTCGTAAAACTTGATACTGTTATGAAGGAGGATTTACATATAGAACATGTTATTATAACTTATGCCATTATATCTGTACATATATTCAAAATAATAATCAAAAAATACAAATAAATAAATCTGGTCATTAAGGATTTTTGAAAGTAATAATAGGTACAATCAAGTTTTAGGTTTTTTGCATGCAGGTTTATATACATATTAACACTTTTTGTTTTGAGTTTTAAAACTCTAAAATTATTAAAAAATATTGATGGATAACAAAAAAGGACAACTTTGGTACCTACTGTAAACTCAAGTCCGAATCAACATCATGTATTCATATAAAATCGAAAGTTGGTTTGTTTGATTGTTTGTTGCGCTATCACGCCTAAACGCTGAGTCAGATTATTTTCATTTTTTAGGTGAAGGTACTACATACTCCGGCCCAGCTTATAGGTTATTTCTTACTCGCGGGTTTCGAAATGGCGAATCCAAGATGGCGGCCAGAATTTGAAAATATCAAGCAATTTCTATGAAACTTGGTATTCGAAGTTTGTTCGATGTCCTAATTGCGAATCTGCGTTCGAAATTTGGAAATTGAAAATGGTGGATTCAATATGGCGACTAAAATTTTTGATCACCGGATGAAACCAGGGGCCTTACACCTGAAAACGAAACGATAGACGGAAACGAAACGAAACAGTCAGACAAAAGGATAGCAAATACCCTACTCTTAAAACGATTTTCAGATGCTTATATGTAGTATTGCCATACAGATTCATAAATATAGTCAGAACAACCAACATTGATAGCACAAACCTTATAATTTAATGACCTTTCATTATTTAATGTCATCCGTCTAGTTTCAAATTGTTTTGAAGTATGTAAAAAATGTTGAATGCGTGGATCTTAATTAGTTCGGACGAAGAAAGTGAAAATTAAGGAAATCGGAGAATTAAAAAAACAATTCGGGATAATACAAATACTATGGAACTGCAGGACGGAGTGTAAAAATGTCTGTTTTCTGCTTTGTCCTTACAATTATTTTAAAAGATTTCCAGGGTTATTTGAAAACGTCAACGGATTGGCGTGAAAATTGGTACTTAGGGGTATTTATGTATCTTTATTGCGAATATATAGGCGGAACTTGGAAATTTAACAAATCGGATCCAATATGGCGCCTACAATTTTTGTACACCTGGTGAAAACGGGCAACACATCACGTTTAGATGCTGGATTCGATCATATTAATTTTTGGGGTGAAGTTATTACATATTTCGGCCTAATAAACAGAATACTTTTTCGCGAATTTTAAAATGGCGTACCCAAGATTGCAGCAAAAATTGAAAATATCAAGGGATTGGCATAAAATCAGGTATTTTGGGGATTGTAAGATGTCCTTATTGTGAATCTATGTTCCAAATATGGAAATCAAAATTTCGGATTCACAATGGCGATCAAAACTTTTGTTCACCGGGTAAAACCAGTAACCCATCACGCCTATACGCTGGATCCGATCATATTCATTTTTTAAGTTAAGGTACTACTTAGTTCGGCCCAACATATTGGTTACTTTTTTGCGATTTTGAAAATGGCAGATCCAAGGTGACGCCCTAAAATTGAAAATATCAAGGGATTGGTAGGAAAATTGGTAATTTGGAGGTTTCGAGACGTCTTTGTTGCGAATTTATGTTCAAAATTTGAGAATAAAGATGACGGACCCAATACGGCATGCCGCCAAAAAATTTGTATATCGGGTGAAACAGGGTAACCCAGCTAGTCTGAAATAAAAATACCAGCTGGATTTGTTAAGATGAGCATGAGCACTTTATTTCTATTGTGCTGAATGGATGCATTTATAAAACTTTGAGCTTTTGTCAAAACATTAGTTTTTTAAAGTAACAATATATTTGTTTACTCAAAAAATCTCTTGTATGGGACCCATTAATACAAAATGCCTAAAAATTAAATTGGCTTCCGTGATGAAAATCAACGCATAATACAAGCATGTTAATGAACTTCAAATCACTACATATTATTTAGCAAAGTCCTTCTACCACGAACACCTGCTGAACGAACGTTTATACGGTTTTCACAATATAATTATGATAATAATAATATAATAATAAATAAGCTTAAAGTTACGATTAAAGTTAACTAAAGACATATGTGTAACGGTGCTAAGCGAGCAGGGGATGGAAGTGGGGAAATCACGATTGAGGTCGAACCTAAGAGATGATTTGATCCCGAATAACTCGAATGAAGGCAGCGAGTTGGCATTCCGAAGCATTAGGGTGAGGGGTCCGGAACGACCATAGTTAATGCGGTGGAAAATTGGTCAAAAGAGGGGGGCTGGTCTTTTAGTTTATTGGAATTAGCGTAGAAGGAAATTCTTTAAATAAGGGAGGAGCAGTCAGTCTCACTGAAGAGGAGCTGATGGATAAAGATAAAATCAGCAATATGACGCCGTTTCCATAAGGACTCTAGGTCAGTATCAAGCGGTCTTCATAAGGAGGGAAATGCTGGCGATCAGACCGGGGGAACAAGCGTAACGCAAAGCGGAGAAATCTGCGCTGGACTGCTTCGATTCCACTGATGGCCAAGACCAAGCTTGGCTGGCGTATTCAAGGAGAGGCTTAACGAACGTGATGTACAGGAATTTAGCTATGTAGGGTAGCGGTTGGAGAACTCTTTGGACCAACGCTTAACAACGCCAAGAGCGGAGCTGGCTTTAGAAGCCACGCAGTCGATGTTGTCATGAAAATTTAGTTCGCTGTCACAGACGACACCGAGATCACGTAGAGAAGAGACTATAGTTATGACTAGACCGAAGAGCAGGTAGGCTTTGGAAGAAGAAGGAGGATGTGTGTGGGAGTAGGTAATACCAAAGATTATAGAATTTAAAGATGTCGCACTTGGGCTAAAATCCATTTCGTGCTTTGGGAGTCCAGCGCTGGCCCCCCATAGATGTGTTAGTGACACACGTACAGGAGCTCTCTCTCGACTTCAAATTTTCTCAACGCGTGTTCTCTGCAACACGCTCTGTTGGGTCGTCGATGACGCTGCAGGGCGGGATGAAAGGGGAGTGGATGAATTTTAGGAAACGCTTGTGATATCCGAGGACGGTCAAGAATTCTACGAAAGGACCGAAAAGACGAACAAACCCTGGTTTTGTCGAGGCGGGGCATATTGTGGAGTGGCTAGTATAAAAATAATATGAATTAATCCTTCTGCAATCCTATATATCGCATTAGGACGTTAAGATTTGTAATTTTGGAGCCTTGTTAGAATATTCTATTTTACTCAACCAAACACAATGTTTCCGCAGGAGGCCTAAAATTAAGAATTCCAATATTGGCTTTCTATGCTCGAAATATGGGTGTTCTTTGACAAACCAGTCAGCATGTTTTGGGTGTTCATTCATGACGAAAATGCATTGCCCTATAATTTTTGTTTTATAGAATGTGTTTCAAAACTTGATTTAAAAGTTTTGTCAAATGTAGCAATATGTGTTTCAGAAATATTAAAGAATTTGTTAGATGGTGCATACAAATTTCCAAAATCACTTTGGTTTGCATAATTTTTAGCAAAAATTAATAATTCTGAAGGAGATGCTACAACTTCATCCATCTTACAAGCTTCGCTTTCATAATCGGAGCAACTTAATTTCAGTAATGTTTTTTATACAACATATTCAATGCAATAACGCATTGAAATAAGCTCTAATTCGATGGAAATCACATTGTTTAAAGTATCTTCAATAAAAAAGTCTAAATATTCCTCTTGAATGTCTTATATACACCATGAAATACTATTCTGTGTTAAGGAATTTTCATTACAACACAATAACTGTTTTGAAGTTCAATCATAACCAATTCGTCTTTATCTTCTGCACAAATAATTGAACGACTATAATGGTGGAGATTCGTAGACATAATTTTCGACACCACTAGGTTAAATTCATAAAGGCTTGGATTTTTATTATTTCCACCATGCCCACGAATTTGAGAAAATAAATTTTCAATTGGATCTTGATTCAGACGCCTGGTAAGTAAAAAAAATACTTAATTATTGTTATCAAAGAAGTCATCTGCTAACATAATTGTAGCAGTAAGAGATTGTATCATACGCTTTATCCAGTAAACTTTTGAATTGTTAGTTACACTAGTGCTTTTTAAATAATCTATGAAATCTTTGATAAATCTATATACGACACTATCTTTTTTTAGTGCTGATTTGTACGTATTCTTCTCGTTTAAATCTGAGCTATTCATACAATCAAAAATAAGGTCAACTTCTTCGAAAAATTTAGCAGTAGATAAAGCACACTCTATTGAATTTATTTTAAATTGCCTCACTTCACAGGCCGTGTGAATTCCAGCAACGAATGACAGGTTAAATATTTCTGTAGCAAGCTTTACCACTTTATTAAAAAAATGTGGATTTATGTGTGCCTCTGTCAATTTCGTACAAATTCTGGTAGCTGTTTGTGTTCGTTGCATCTCCCATAGTTCTCTTGTGACATCAAATTTAACAACCCCATCTGGGGTTATTAAATCGGCTTTTAATAGAGTATTTCTAACCGATTTAAGGAAATGAGGAAAATCATAAAAAAAAATATATTTTTCTGCCATTACTAAAAACATATGGTTTGTCGACCTCTACATTCAATTTAGAAATGTAATTTCTCTTGTTCGGACCTTGGTCATACCCAACACCGCGAAAATTATAGCCCAAATCTTTTACAAGGTTTATATTTTGATGCAAAATTTCTTTAAGTTGTGGGCCTTTGATTGCACTACCAGAAACAAAATAATTAAGTACAATTTTCCAATTATTTGTGAGTCCTCTAATCATAAATACACAAACTTGTTTCCCAAAATTCTTTGATCTTTTGGAATCAAGGTTTTCTGCCGCATCAATAAAATCCAGGGCTCTGTTGACTCGTAGTTCTTTACGGATACAAACTTCATCGAATATAAGCATTACATCTCTTTCTGAAAGACCAAGTTTACTGCATTTTGTTCGTATGAAGTCTATAGCAGCATTAGTAGTAAGTATCCACCACTGGTATAAGATTTACTAGGTGCGATAGGGACAGGAAATTTCGGTATCCCACTACGCCTCCTTGCGTGTTTTTAAATGGAAATTGGGTGTGTTGAGTGAAAAAAGTGATGGGGGTTAAATTTATACCACTAGTGTATAAACTATATGGAGATGTTGTAAAGTTGGGTGTGCTCCCCGCCAGAGTGGAGATACTGTTTAACTGCTCGAAAGAGTAGTGCGTACCTCTTTGCATTTTTGGGAAAATGAAAGTTGATCGCGCTGATTTGTCGCCAAAAGCGAAAAGTGCTGATCCCCCTTCTCCCCCCCGGGTATGCATTTTTGCGAGAATGAGAGTTGATCGCGCTCATTTGTCGCCAAAAGCGAAAGGTGCTGGCCCCCTCTAAATGCAAGTGCTGGCCCCCCTCTAAATGCAACGCGGGTCTGTTGCCTGAAAAAAGAAGCGAAAGGTGCAGGCCCCCTCCCCCGCTAAATGCAACGCGGGTCTGTTGTACCGAGGTACATATGATACCTGTGGTAAATTTATGCCACCATGTAAATTTATGCCACCATAGGGAGATGCTGAAAAGTTGGGTATCCCACTAAGAGTGCGGAAATACTTACCTACTGCTCAAAACAGTATAGTACCTGTTTGCGAAAATTGTTGCCGCCCGGCGCCAGTCATTGTGGAATTTTTTTTTTGTTACGTCAAAAATGAAGTGTGAATCGAACGACTTAAAGCTGAAATCCTGTACCGGCGGTGTAAACAGAAGGGCATGCGTTGATGATGCTTGGCAAGCACGCGTGCTTGGGTGTTATTTCATAACATGAAAAGCGCGCGCACAAAACATTGCAGAATTATTCTTACACCTAGGCGGGACAAAAAAAAAAAAAAAAGAAAATTGCAGACAAATGTATTTTTATATTTTCCGTGTAAACTGTTTATAAAAATAATAAATTTCACAAAATAAACCAAACAAAATAAAAGCTCCAGCTAAAACTTTGAAAGTATTTAAAGCCCATCTCGATTGTTTTGATGGCGGTGGCGGCGGACTATTATACGGACCACATACATCCTTACCGGCGACATAAATGCAACCAGGTGAACGCCGCAGATGTTCGGCTTCAAAGTCTTTAGGGCAACTTAACGCACTCATCTCTATACTGCAAAAATAGCATTTTGCTATGTCTTTCAGGTTGGTGTAAAAGAACCCGCTCCTTGCTAACTTGTATGATTTTCTGTCGTCTAAACTTAAATTCTTAAACGTCTTCAGTCGATCAGATTCACGCTTTAAGATCAGCATTGTGACTGCAATAAAACCCGTTTATAGAACATCTTTTATATTAATCCATGTGTTGTGTTTTTGCGGAAATCCGAGCCATTTAACATAAACTTTATCCCCTCGTCTTTTTACAACTTTTTCTACAAGGTAAACATCGGGATATCTGACGGGAGTCAGTTCAAGCTGGTAAAAAGCCCCCTGTATTATATCTCCGTGATAGTCTTCAAGAACGTAAGTTACAGGCTAAGTGTTTTTTACCTCATTTATTTTAAATATTTCAGTAGACCAGTTTGGTGTGTAGCCTTTTTCAAAAACATGTTTATATCTACTTATACGAACAAAGTCTCCCACTTTGTACTTTGGGTTTGATTTTATTTTTGGCTTTTTGTACACAGTTAGCAATAAACGACCCTCATTAGTAGGGTCTACATCTATAGGTCTCATTTTAATAGTTCGATGTTTTGTTCTGTTATATTTGTTTGCTAACCCGTCTAGAATATTTAACCAATGATAAATACCATTCATATTGAATTCCTTCCACATAATATTTTTCAACGTTCTAATAAATCTTTCTACAATTGACGCTTTTAATGAACTATAAGTTGAGTAATGATTAATATCATATTTTTCCATCATGCGCTTGAACGACTTGTTGTAGAACTCTTTGCCATCATCTGTTTGCACGTTTTTTGGAACACGGCCCTGTTTGAAAATTAATTGCATTGCTTTAGTGACTTCTACCCCAGTCTTGTCTTTAATTGGTAAAGCCCAAGCATATTTAGAAAATGTATCAATGACAGTGAGCAAAAAACGAAACCTTTGATTTTCTTTTGCATATGAACTCATATCAACTAAGTCTGCCTGCCAAAGGTCATCTTTACCTTTAATCGTTACACGACGACGCTTAAAGTTTTTGCGAGCAGGCCTATGTAGCTCGTTAATAATCTGTCTTCTGCTCATTCTTGAAAGAGTATATAAATGCGTTTGTTGGAAAATATAGCGTTTATATACAGAAAAAGCTTGTTGTCAAGAGCTGTTATTTTTGTGACAAAAAAATGATCGCGTTCAAACACCCGTTTACAATGATCGTGGCTGGGCCTTCCGGGTGTGGAGAGACAACTTTTATTAAAAACCTTTTGAATGATGCTTCGTTAATACTCCCGGAAATCACGAGGATTATATGGTGTTATGCGGAACGCGAAGCTTTACCGGTAGATACTACACCCACAAACATAGAATATATAGATAGTGTACCCGATGAGTTCATAAATTACACAAATGAGCCCACGCTAATTGTTATAGATGATATGATGTTAAATGCTTTTAGTAAGCAGGTCTGTGAGCGTTTTACTAAAGGATCGAATCATCGTAATTTTTCAGTGATTCTTGTAACGCAGAACGTTTTCCATCAGGGAAAGTTCTGCAGAGATATATCGCTAAACTGTAAGTACCTTGTCGTTTTTAAAAATCCCCGAAATAAAAGTCAATTTGTTCATTTAGCGAGACAAATTTATCCGGAAGATAGTTTAGAACTTCTAAAAATATATAAAGAGACCACTCAGGAGCCTTACGGGTGCTTACTGATAGACCTTACTCAGGAGATTAACGACACGTTAAGATTTCGAACGGATATATTTAATAAAGATTTCGCAACCTGTTTTTGCCCGCAAAGTTCCTTGAATAGTAAAAATGGTGTCAAGAGTGAAACGGTTAAAGGACAACAAGCATATGCTTTATGTACTTCAAAAATCTAAATCCAACTTGAGAAATGCTATTACTAAAAATGCAGATCCCGAAGTTATAAAAACACTGTGAAATCACACACACACACACACTAAAAGGAAATCATATGCCTCATGGTAAGATATATAATTCGCCTTGTAAGTATAAAAAGGATATGCGAAAATTAGTGGACGCAAAAAGATCTGTAGCAAGACAGCGTAAATTATTAATACAACGAGGAGGATTTTTGCCAGTTTTATTTGGAAGTGTGCTATCAGGTGTAATAGGTTCACTAATTGAAAAATATGCATAAAGCTACCCTTAGCAAAATGCTACTTCTTTCTCCGGAAGTGTATAATAATTTAAAGAGTGAAATTGAGCAATCTACAAATTTGTCATTATTTGATAAATCAATGGATAAGATATTAAAAAGTAAAAATATGTCTGACAAAGAAAAATGGTATACTTATAGGAATGAATTAATAAAGTTTCTGAATGTGAAACGTAAAAAGGCGCAAGTTTTCGCAAAAAGGCAAATTGAATCCCCCGTTATAGAACATTTACCAGTTAAACATAAGAGCTTGAGAGATAATTCTACACAGACAAAAATTAATTTTAAAAAGGATCAATTGTCACAAGGCTCACCGATAAAAGAGAATATATTTGAAAAGACGCCTCTTGAGATAGAAGAATTTATTTTTGAGGAGCCAAAGGAAAAAACACTGCCAAGACGGTCTTTGTCTCCAGCTGCTAAACGACGTTTATCAGCTAGCGGGATAGCAAAAAGTCTCAAACCCCCTGCAAAAATACCAAAAGTTCACAATAAAGACTATAAAGTATTAACTGTACTGACGGTATAACCCACTACACTGTGCCTACGGATATGAGCGCTGACGAAGTTGCTAGCTTTATAGGGGAGTTAGAACAACACACCCCCAAAGAGAAGGCCCCAACTAAACAACCTATATTAAGGCCATCACTACTTGATCCTGGTCAATACGAGCTTGCATTTCCTGCGAAAAAAGGACTGCGGCAAAGTGAACGTATAAAAAGTAAAAAAGAGCGAAGTTCGAGTGTACCAGACATAGCTTGGGTTAGGCTTTAAAAATAGAAAGATGCCGGTAGATATAGTAAACAACGATTTTTATGTATGTATTTTAAGCAACAATTCTATGCAATTTTATCCTGAAAACACTCTGTCAGCTTTTACTAATGCACTTGCCAGCCCATGTAAGTTTTCTAATACCTGGTGCGTTGGAGTGACTGAGATTTCATTACCAAACTATGACATAAATGAAAGGCAAAGTGTAAAGTGCGATGTAGCCGACATAATAAATGATAGTGGCTTTAAAAGAACGAAGCGGGAAACACCTGATAACCAGTTAAAAGAAATAAGAGAGCAACAAAAGGCAGAATTGAAATCATTGACAGTAAAAATAAATGACAATGTTAAACTTGAATGGACAAAAGAAAGTCTTGAACAAGCGAGCTATAGAGCAGAACAAGTAAATTTTTCTGCATTTCTGCTAACATTTTACAATGCAGTCAGTCCTTCCTGGTATACTATGTTTTCAGACGACGTTAAAAAGGCAATGTGGGATCGGCTAGAGGCCGACTTTTTGGATAATGTGATACCTGAGATAAGCTACACACAGGAACCGGACGAGTTTATGCTACATATCTATCAGGGGAGGAAAACTTCAGAAAATGTTGTTTTAAAGTATAAGAACCATGAGTCAGTTGAAGCATTTGTTGATGACATTATTGGGCAAATACCCAGAAGAAAAAGAAAGCATATTGTCAAACAAAATTCAATCGATAATTACACACATCCAGCCCTAAGCATTAAAAGAGCCCGAGATAAAGCATTAACAGGTACGGCCAAAAAGGTGCATGATATGTTTGAACTACGGCTAGAAGACTTGGAAGTAACAATAAAGATAAAGAAGCCATTACCATCACACCTTAATATCAAAGATCTTGTCACGCTTTTAATATCAAATGTGCATTTTGACGACCACACAATTAGCG
This sequence comes from Tolmerus cingulatus, assembly GCA_959613345.1. NCBI lineage: Eukaryota > Metazoa > Arthropoda > Insecta > Diptera > Asilidae > Tolmerus > Tolmerus cingulatus. Next base: position 444,725 of record CAUIJO010000047.1, read on the forward strand.
AGCAAGAAAAGCAGAAAAAGATTATTCAGATTAAAGATACAATCCTCGGTGTTCTAAACAGGTTAAAAAAAGATTCAGTAAATGCAAAAGCCCCTAATCAGCGAAAAATTACTAAAGATAGTGATGTTTTGGATGTGCCATACGAAAAGCAGAGTTCGGGATATTACTTGACAACACCAGTACCTATTGATACAAATATAGGCAATTTGGCGGATTTCTTTACGGATATATTTCTTCAGACACCTGAAGAAAAGCGTAAACCTGATGTAATACTTTCGGAAATTAAAGAATCTTTCAACACGGCTGGACTACGGCAAGAACATATGTCGATCATTGAAAAAATTAATGGCCTGGAAAGTACAGTCAATGAATTAGTACATAGATTTCCCCGAGAATCTACGGATATATCAAAAAAATTGTATGATAAAAACTTGATTTTCATTTACACCGATATTATTAAACCGAGAATTATTGGTAATAAATTAGCTCGATACTTACGAGTGATACCGACACAATCGTGCGAGGGTGTACTAAGATTTGAGCATGTAGAATACTGTCCCATCGAGAAAACATTTATTGAAGGTATTTCTATAAAAATTACTGATAGCCAGGGTGAACTGATTAATTTTAAACCAAGTTACATTCCAACTTATGTGATGCTTCACTTTAAAAGGGAATACACTATAAATATATGTGCACCCCCCCACCAACCAGTTTGCAATTTGATAGTGCTTTGATTGCTTTAGCCCTTATTAAAAAAATGAATTCGTATTATACACGATACTACTTACTACAAAGTGGCGGTAACTTGTGGGATATAGGGGAATTGTACCCGGCACCACTTACTTACCAGCAGGGAAGAGGTATTGGCAGTTTCTTCAGCGGGCTATTTCGTTATTTACAGCCGTTAGTCTCTTCAGGAGCCAAAGTTATAAAACAGCAAGCGTTGAAAATTGGAAAGACAATACTGCAAGAAATTGGCAGCAAGCCGGTTAAGGACATTTTAAAAGACCAGGGCAAAGCTGTTGTACAGGACCTAGCACAAAAGGGTATAAATAAACTCTTCGATAGTATGGGCGGTGCAGGTATAAATAATCGCACGATTATTAAAAGAGCTAATCGATTTACGACGTTACGCTTAACCAAGTCTCCTAAACGAAAAAGACGCTCAAAACAAACAAAACGGGCTACGAAAAAAACAGCAAGCAAATCTATAAAAGGCTAACGCGGTTTTCGTAAACGGGTGTTAGATTAAATAAACAAAATGTCCACGTATAGCGAATGCATGAAATCTGAATTGGACCTTTTCTCTACACCGGCAATTCAAAGTAATATTTTATGAACCGAAGAGGTAGCATACAAGCCTATAGCCTCATTAGATAATTCATCAGTTTTGGAATTTGTTTCGTTGGGACATGGTGATACATATCGGGATTTGTCAAGTATATATTTGCGTTTGAAAGTACAACTGGTTAAAATTAAAGATGGGAAAGAAGAACTTTATACTGGAAAGAACATTGATGGAGCGGGTGGCATCAGTATAACTGATGAAGGTCCAGGTGTTGTAAATAACGTGCTCCATTCACTTTTTCGTCAATGCACTATTTACTTAAATGGTAAGCCAATAGCTCAAACTGATAATAACTACAATTATAGAGCATACATTGAAAATTTACTAAATTATGGAAAAGACGCGTCTTCAACACATTTTGAGTCTGTCGGTTGGTATCTCGATGAGAATAACATGGAGGTTGTTCAGAGTGCTGAAGATAATGAAGGTTACCATGCAAGACAAAAGCTTTTTGGCAAAAGCGGTGTTGTAGAATTGATGGGAAAAATTCACGGCGATCTCTTTAACCAACATAAATTATTAATAAATGGTGTGGATCTACGCGTTGTGCTATCGCTTGAAAAGCCTGAGTTTTATCTCCTTTCAAAAAATGATGATAACAATTCGCCACGACTTAAAATTTTAGAGGCAACTATGTATATGAATCATGTAACTGTTAACCCCAGCATAATGTTGGCTCACGAAACTGTACTCCAACGGACGAATGCTATGTATCCGTACACACGAATTGAAGTAAAAACCTATACGATACCTGCAAATACATTCACATTATCTTTAGACAATATTGTAATAGGGCAATTACCAAATTTATTAGTGTTTGGCATGGTAGACAACGACGCATATACAGGAAATAGAACAAAATATTCATACAATTTCAAACACAACGATATAACTAGATTTAATTTATCTGTGAATGGTGTTCAAATGCCTAACCAACCGATAGAATTTGATTATTCAAAAGATCCTCCAGTTAGCACAAGAGGATACAACAGTTTGTTTAAAGGAACCGGAATACATTACTTTGACAAAGGACTTCAAATTTCAAAGAAATTTTTTGACAAGGGTTGTTTTCTACTTGCATTTGATCTAACTTCCGATCTTTCATATAATTCCACTTGCGGAAATTTGTTAAACCAAGGTACAGTAAGAATTGAGGGTCGATTTAAAGAAGCATTAAAAACAACTATTGCCTGTATTGTATACACTGAATATGACGCAAATGTAGAAATTGATAAGGAAAGAAATGTGTACACTAGCTTCTAAATCTATATATAAAGCGATCGGACTTAAAGGTTCAATCATTGTAAAGATGAGTTGTTTGATAAATGTCGAATACTTCTCTGGAGGTTGCTTAACCTTCTTGAAAAAAGTTTCTTTTGCGGGATTCACTGCACAAAGTAAATTATTTACAAATGAGACTATCTTCAAATACCCCACGTCAGCTCCAGGATGTATCGACCAATCAAATAAATTGGGAAACATTGAACTTAGACGTTTGGATGAAGACCTAATAAAAACATTAGCAAAATTTACTACAATTCTTGTTTGCGATACGGCAACCAAGGAATTTATAAATAACTATGTTACTTCCTATGCCAAGGTTATTGACCTAGAGACAACAACTCCACCTACTGAACAAGAATGAACACAATTGAAATTGCAAAATCGTTAACAACTAACCCCACAACAAAAAAGTTCTTCAGAGGAGTATACCCCTGCGACCGCCTGCCAAAAAACATAAAAAAACCAGCTTGTGTCATAGCCAATACAGACCCAGCACATAAAGGTGGCACACATTGGGTTGCATTTTACTTTCCTTGCAAAGGTCCTGCAGAATACTTGGACTCGTACGGAAAATACCCCTCCAGTATTTTTTTTCACAACTACTTACAGACTCATTCAGATGTTTTTGTAAGTAATAATAGACGATTACAAGGTGCACTTTCATCTACCTGTGGACATTATTGCTGTGTATACCTACATTTTCGCTGTTGTGGCAAAAGCTTAAGGCAATTTCTAAAACAATTCTCGTCTCATAATTTTAAATTTAATGACAAAAAAGTTGTAAGTCTATACCATAAAACATACTTACAAAAATATTTAAAACAGGTGGGGTTAACACTCTCCAGTCGTGCAGCTCCGAAAAGTAGGTATAAATACGTGAGAGTTCTGAGATTAACATTCAATAGTAAAGTGTAAACCAAAATGGAAACAATATCCAAAACTAAAAAACCCAAAATTGAGAACTTGTCTAAAGAAACCAAAAAAAAAGGAACAAAGTGTAAAAAACTCAAGCCAACCCGGAAAAAAGACAAAAAAGATTCTGAGGCTCCGGGCGAAAATTTGTTGCAAAATTATACCTACTACCTGGACTGCTACCACAATCGAAATATTGCCCTGGGATTTGATCCGCTATCGTTTGAAGCGAAAATATAATAGTATTTCATCGACATGGTCGTTTCCCTGTGTCAACTAGCTACGCCGGGTGGGTAGCTGTTTTCAAATTTCTACATGACTTAAAGGCTGAAGTCGACCCAGACAGGATCCCGCCAAACCAGCTGGAATTATTGCGGGAATACAAGATCCCTGTTGACAAGGGAAGTATTACGCTTACTCTCGGGGAGCTTCATAAGCTATATGAAATGCTGGACTTTTTCAATATTGTTATGTTTCACAACAACAATGCCACCGAATGTTTAATGGAATATTATCAAAAATATTGTGAGAAATGTAAGGAAAAAATCCTACTTAGGTTACCGGGTGAAGAATTTTTTATACCGCCACGAACAGCTTATGTGCATGTAAACTATTCTAGACTTTTTTATGAAATACCTTTATATTATTGTAGTGCCAACATTCTTTTAACTGTAATGGGTCTTGAATAAATAAATAGATATTTTAAAATAAAAAGCAAATTAGTTTCATTCAATGATTTTATTCACTAGCATATATAAATACACATTAATACAATTCTTAGCTGCGCATCGTAGTTAAGGAGTCTTGATATGAATTTTACAGTATGTCTCAAATTGTTGAAGTTCGCTTAGCTTTGGAATTCTTAGATCGATAATTGTACTTTGAGGCAGATATTTTTGAAGAAATTGTTTTTTTGTGTCACCTTTCACATATGTTGTAAAAGACTCAACCGTTGATAACAGTCTGGGAAGATGATTATATTCGAGGTCTCCATAATTCCATTTTAGTCCGTTGATGTTGTTAAAGTCGAACTCGTTTTGTCTTCTTATTTAGACTTCAGTTCCTCCAGCGGATAGGGCGGCTTGAAGAGATATAGACAGGGTTTTATAGATCCTGTTTTAAGAATTGAACCTTCGCAAAATATTGGGCGTTGTTGCCCACAACAAACTGAACATCTAGAATTACTTTGCCTGAACTCATCACAAGAAGTGGCAGCCTAAGCCTATATTCTTACAATGCTTAGTTTTGTTTTTTTGTTTTTTACAGAAAAAATGTTAATCTCAAACATATGATAAATTAAAATTAGTGCTAAAATATTATATCAATTACATTTTTGCATTATCTTAAAGTTATTACAATTTGAACCCGTACGGGTATGAAAAACCGTCTCTCTTAATTATTCTTTTATCAAAAGTGAATCTAATTTTCTTAATTTCTGGCTCTGTTACAATAGTTCCGGGTAATTTTCTTTTAATTTTATGTTTGTTTTCTACTTGTATAGGTTCACACTCCTCTTGTATCATAGCTTTCATGTTTTGGAAATTAATTAAAGAAGAGTTTTTAAAATTAATAGTTATGCCTTTACACTTGGTGATATATTCTGTTTTATCTGAACAGTTTATTTTCAAACTATAGGATTTAGGGCCAATGCTTACAAACTCCGATATATATGCATGAGGTCCATAACACTCTAACTCATTAGCAAGATCCCCTAAAAAATTGCCTGTTTCAAAACTTGTTTCCCCAGCTTTTTCAATAAAAATTATGCTATCCGTGTCGCAGTATAAAACTTGATTTGGTATTTTTATAAGAACCTCGTACAATTTCCTCCGAGCATATGATGTTGTGTATGCGCCCACCGGTATATTCGAATGCTTAAGTATATTTAAATCTTCTTTAGCATACTTCCAATTTATCCAAATAGTATCTTCATTTATGGCATAAACAGAGGACACTTCAACCCCAGGACAATTAAGAAATTCTGAAAGTTCCTTAAAATAATTTATAATAGCCGTCTGAGTTTTATCCTCTCTTTGAGCAAACTTCCCCCAGCACGAATTTAAATTTAATTTCGCTTCATGTCGTAAACCTTCATTTTTCTCTATTTTTGCAGGGTCTAAAATAATGTTTTCATGATTCTTATATGCCTGTATGTATTGCTCTTTTTTCTCCTCTGTATCACAGTCCATTGGCCAACCACTCGCTTCTTGCTTAATTTTGAGAAAAGTATCAACAAATTCAGAAAATAACTCCCCTGTTTTTGTCTGGGGATCATATTGGGTGAAATTATATTTCCAGATTTCAAAAATTTGTTTTACCTGGTAATTATGTTTTACTGCAAGAGCAACTTCAGGAATTACCCAAGTTCCAGAAAGCATTCTTTCATTTTCATTATGACTGCATGTACTAAGGCTATTTTTTTCACTACAGGTTCTGCATAGAGCAAAATATAACTTTTTGTTTATTTTAAATGGTAAAACTGGAATGGTAAGACCTTGTGGAGGAAGAACCTGACATTGGATAAATCCATGCATTTTAACTACCTCACACAGTTCTGGAATTTCATCGTTTCTTAGAATTTGTGGATGACCAATAGGATACGGGGAATATTTATTAACAAAAGGGTACAAACTTGTAAAATCTAAATATTTTATTTTTTCCCCTTCTTTTACTTTATAATGATAGGCAAAAAGTTCAGTACGACCCCCCGTTATTGCATTTCTTGGCTTAAGAGGGAGAACAATATTTTGGGTTTCTTTTTCCAAAACGTTGCTAATTTCAGGATTTTCTTTTAAGTATTGGTTAAATTGGCATTCCCACATGTAGGCTATTTTATAACCGGCATGTTTTATTATTTCAATTCTTTTGCATGTGCTTTCATAACGGTGATCCAAAGACTCAAAATGGTCTTTTTGCAAAGTTCGTTTTTGAAAACACAATGTGCAACCGTGATAGTAACAACCAAAAAATTAGTACACTGTATTTGTATCGGAATTATATCCGTCAACAAATAAGTTGCACTTTGATAATTTTACTTCACCAGATGTACCGGCATGTTGAATTTTACCATCAACTTTTTTATTTTCAAAACGAAGCCATTTAATAGCTATTAAGGACTGATTGGTATTTCTCCTATACCCACCCTTGGGCATAATACCTAGCTGATTTTCTTGAAGGAAATTTTTTCTATACACCAGCATGACTGTTGATGCAATTGTCAAAGCTTCAACGAATGGATTTATTCCTGTCGTTCTCAAATAGTCTTTCATAAATGTGAGACAGCTAATTCGTAAAATATCTACATCATTTTTACAATAGTTAATAAGTTCAACTTGATTCTTAAAACTACTGTTGCTAGACGTTACCTCGTACCATTTCAAAAACTTCTCCTTTTCTTCCTCTTTAAAATAATCAAGACCATACATGTCGTGAGAAGGGTATTCTCCGACATAGTTCCAATTTTCTAATGTATTAAAAAAATGTGGATAAAAGCCTTTTTTAACATCTTTAATACCGAACACTTTGGGCAGTTTTGCTAGCGAAAAGGGAAGAAAGTTTAAAGAGTCGATGAAAACAACTTTTTCGCATGTAATTTTCATTATTTTGTATCCATTCATTATTGGTTGGATTTTTTTCTTTCTGTTCATTAGTTCGGAAATTATGAAATGACCATCATATGCTTGTAAATTATGCGCAATACATATAACGTGTTTTATGTAGGGGCGATGAAGAAAACAGTAATCAACAAATCTTTTAACAACATCTTGATTGTTATTTTTGTATTTGAAAATATGTTCAAGCTGTCCACATCGTTTACAACGTGTTTTAGCGTTAACCGTCTCTGAAACACATTTATTACATCTTTGTTGTGCAACAATCAAATTAACCGTATGAATAAAGGTATCAGATTGATTTTTGTATTGAATATTTTGGGTGCTTTCATAATCAAAAAATATCATTAAAAAATCGGAATTTTTCTTTTGAGTATACTTTTTTATATAACATAAGTGATCTTGGGGGACGTACTTATAGCAATTTGAGCAAAACATTTCTCCGCAAGTATGATTTCTTTCCCTTTTTGTAAAATTTAAAAATTTTCCACAGTCGCGACACACTTGTAAAGTTGCACAAATAATATTGTTGTCGCCGTTTATTATTGTATTTTTAAAATGTTTATTATAACATTCTTCCCCTCTGAAGGACCTATTACAAGTCTTACAGTTTTTTAAAATTGATGAAAAGATACAGGGAGGCGCACTTAAACAGTATTTACAACGCATTTCACACTTATGAAAAAATTTATTATCATACAAACAGTCACAAAAGATGCAAATATATTTTTTGTTAAAAAAACCTGTTTGTGATATTAAGACGTAGAAATGTTTTTCTGTCTCGGAGTAATACAAGTAAATCTTTTCGCGCAACTCGAATTTAGGGGGGCCTTAGAAAAATATATTTCCCTTTATTGAATTGAAAACAACTAGTTGAAAGTCTCTAAGGTATTTCTGAAACTTATAAAGATCTTGTATAGAACAACCTTTATTTTGCTCTATTTTTACTGAAGAATTTTTACATAATAACTTCGATTTTTTAGATAACATGCTGTCAGAAGTATTGCGTGGTTCCATTGCAAAAAAGATCGACTTTGGGAGATATTCAAAAACGTCCTTACTTACATTTTTAATACTCCGCTTATGTTTAATATATTCTAGCTCATTGTCCTTGTTACTATTAAATTTTGCCCCAACAAAAGGAAAATCTATTATACTGGCTTCTACTTGCAAAATTTCATCCGAAAAAAACAGTGAATTTGACTGATTGAAATCAGATATAAGATTAGCAATCAGTTTTCCGTTTAATTCCCCTGCTGGTCTTACACTAACCCATATTGGTTTTATGTCCGGTCTTTTGCGAATAGAAATTAATAGACTAACTTTACTGTTTTTTTCACTATTTGCCAACACTTCCTTAATCATTTCATTAAAATAGAACTCAAAAAATATATAATATTATTAACGTTAATTATACTTCTAATATTTAAAATTCAACTTACTGCAGAGGGCGAATCATCTCTAGAGATAAGAACCACATCACCATAAACTGCTGATAAGATTCCACATAACATAAACAATGCCACCTGCAACCCAAAAATATTGCAATTCAGCGATCGCATCGTCCAAAGCTAGAGATAAGAAATAAAACCAAATGCCTCACACTCTGCTCATTTCTCCCGATTATTTCGCAATATCACAAGACGTATCACGGAGAAGTGTGAGCGGGGGCGGGGGACCGAACTTAGGGGAGGGTTATGGTACCGAACTCAGTGGAGGGGGATGGTACCGAACTCAGGGGAGGGGGGAGGGGGTAAAAATGCCACCCCAAACACACACACAAGAGCTTTCAGCTGATCGTCCAAGACAAGAAGCTTTCATGACGTCACACACCTCAAAACTGCTCGTCCAAGACCAGAAGAAGCTTTCAAACGCTTCTCCACGTCCAGACCAAGAGCTTTTGATACCGTTTTGTAGTTTTCTGAGCCCCTGTACATTTCTTATGGGAAAAGTGTGCCCGAACCGGCATAGCCTATCTACTAAGGGAAGGAACCTATCATTATAAGGTTCGAGTAGATGACCAAGTACACACGCGGTATATAGATCAGTTGCGCTCCACACTATGCACGGGACCAAATGAAAGGACGCCACAGATTATTAATGGCGATCGACTTAGTCCGGAGAACATGCCGATAAATCGCGGTGCCGATGTCCATGACGAAAAGGAAGCCGAAACTAGGTCAGCACCTACCTCCCACTTCATCGGAAGCAGCCAATCCCAGGGTAGAAAAATCAACAGATCCCACTTCATCAGAATTTACAGAGAAGAAGAAAGACCCAGCTGCTGAATCAACCCATCTAAGAAGATTAACACGAACGAAGCGAGTTCCTGATCGCTATGGTTGGAACGTAGCTAAAAATTCAACGGAGGGGAAGATGTGAGATACAACACAACCAACACAACTACTCAGCCATGTAGACTTACGACTACGACTTTCTGAGTGATCAGACGCGTGCTGAGTTCATCTGGTTATTTCTTGCAGCTGTACTGCTGGTTCAAATTGTGTTGATCATTGCAGCAAATCTTCCGTGATCTGCTGCTCGGGAGCTTGTGCTAAACTGTATCACTGTAAATGCATCGCAGTCTACCTACTTCTGTGGGTGACGCTCTTAAGGCTACGAACAACGGCCTTCAGTGGTTTTGCGAACAGTGCAAAGCTAACTCAACTGCTGTTGTCGCTAACAAATAAAACACACTGTCTAAGTCGGTCATTGCCCTCCAGTCGGCGCTCTGTAATATTTCTATACAGGTCAATGACATTGTGAAGGATATCAAGAGTATTGTCCTCCCCACCCCCCCGCGGACTGCCATCTTGACGTGGTGGGGGGGCTTAGCACGATTGCCCGCCAATCCAGGTGCGCAACCGTGTGACTAAGAGCAGTCCGGGTGAAGGAGGCGCTGTCCGCGATCCGTAGTACTCTTCGGGCCCTCAGAGCGATGCCGTCGGAAGCTTTGGCTTCTGGTAGGGACACCCATGGCGGTAAGGTCAGGAGGGAGGGGGAAAGGGATCTATGCGGACAGAGTACGGTTCTGGACGCCTATGTAGATAGGCATTAAGACCTGAGCCCAGTAGGGTTTTAATTACGGTATACTGGACCATGTCATGGAATCGTTGCTATAGGGCTGACGATTGCGGTATTCTGTTACCTCAGTATGCGGAAGTGACATTCCGCAGAAATGGCTTTCAGGCTAATGCCGCAATCGCCTCCGTCCCGTTAAAACCTTGGCAGGTCTCAGGAAACGCTCTCGGCTCGGCACCGTTGAGTCGGTGGCGCAGGTTCAGTTGAGGTACTCCTGATTAGCACCGATCTGGCTCTGAACACAAGCTCTCATAAGGACTTGTGTCAACCCTCGCATGGCCCTCCCTGCTTGCAAAGGATAACCATGGGATCATAAAGGTGACTGCGCACGACCGAGCCGAGATAACGGTCTTGAGTTGGGACCCATCAAAATGGACAACAAAAAATCAAAGTCTGTGGGAGATTTAGGGGGGATTGAGGAGGAGAGCGACAGCATGTCTGCCAATCCCTTCGGACGTAGTTCGCGAGTGCTTCGTTCGCCGGTGCTGAAGACACCGGTGGATCAACCTCGGCCGCGGGTGTCCTCGGCTGAACCGACGGGAGCTGGTGCCGCAGCACGGCTATCGGCCGTCGTGACGACTAGGACTGCCCTATACCCAGCGAGCCTGGAGGATAAACTGGACACGGAGGAGAGACGCGCGGAGAAAGGGTTCCTTTATATGAGGGAACTGACAAGGGGGATGTTGGCTGCTCTGAAGAAACAGCCGAACATCTCCAAGGTGATCAAGGACGGCCTCCCGGCCTTGGAAGAGGCCCTCGACGAGTTGGAGTCGTCCAGAAGGCCACCTGCGGAGCCCCGACCACTAGGGGGAGGGTGCCACCCTCCGCAGAAGTCATCTGTGAGATCCCTGGGCACACAAACTGTACCCGTCGGGACAGTGTGCGTAGATGTCCCGCCGATGATCGGGAAGAGAGGGGCCTCCAGCCCGCCGCTCCAGCCGCAGGGCGATGCCAGGAAAAAAAGGAAGGAGGAGCCGGCCCCGGACTGGACCCTAGTGGTCAGGAAGGGCAAAGGGGCCCATACCCTGGCAGGGAGGACCCCGGAAGGGGGAACTAAGAAGAAGAGGAAAAGGACGAAGCAGAAGTCCAAGGCCGCCGCACCGGTGAAGGCCACGGAGGCTTCGACTCCGGCTCCGACTCTGGTCTCCGCCCGACCAGCGGCCCCGGTCAGGAAGGTAAAGTCGGAAGCCGTTGTCCTCAGACCCGCGACGGGAAAGACTTTTGCGGAGGTGCTCAGCACGGTCCGCAAGGCGGTCAACCCCGATAGCTGCGGGGTCGGGATTAAGTCCGTACGGCAAACCAGGACCGGGGAGGTACTTCTCGAACTCGGGCAGTCCTCTAAGGAGAGCCGTGCGGCCTTTTCCCAAGCCCTGAAAGGCGCGGTCGGGTCAGCTAGTAGCGTCAGGCAGCTGATTCCCAAGGATACACTTGAGATCCGGGAACTGGACGCCTGCACGACGAAGGAGGAGGTCACGGAAGCCCTTAGGAAAGCCCTGAGGGACTACGATGGCCACCACCACGTCGGACTGACCCGTCCGAATGGCCGAGGCCAATGCCTGGCCATAGCCGAACTGGAGGAGTCGGCCGCCGCACGGTTGCTGCGAATTGCCCGGGTCAAGGTCGGCTGGGTTGAGGGCAGAATTCGCAGGCGCGTAATGGTACCCAAGTGCTTTAGGTGTCTTGGGTACGGACACCAGAGCGGGACCTGCAAGGGACCGGACCGGAGCAAGCTCTGCTTCCGATGCGGCGAAGGCGGCCACAACGCCAAAGGGTGCACCGCTAGTCCGCGGTGTTTCCTCTGCCCTGAAGAGGAAGGGAGGCGCTACTCGCGGCGACACATGGCGGGCTCGGGGGAGTGCAAGGCATTCCGTAAGGCCTTAGAGGAGGCCAAGAAAACATAATGCCTGTGGTCCTTCAAGCCAACTTGCACAGGAGTAGGACGGCGCACAACTTGCTGGTTCAGATCTGTCTCGAGAGAAAAGCTGATGTCGCTTTAGTAAGTGAACAGTACCGAGACGGGTCTGAGCCAGCTTGGTATCGTGATACCCTTGGCACGGCGGCAGTCTGGGTCCCGGATCTGCGACGCTTTCACGTCGTGGACCATGGCGCGGGCGCTGGCTTCGTTTGGGTGAAGAGCAATGACGCTAAATATGTCAGTTGTTATTTCACCCCAAACGAGCCAATCGCGGACTTCCAGGCCAAATTGGATGGCCTGGAGGACGCGGTCCGCGACATGGATGGGGAACTGGTGGTGGCTGGAGACTTTAACGCGAAAGCCTTAGAGTGGGGGAAGTCGGCAACTGACTCCCGCGGTGGACGGGTCCTGGACTTGGCGTCCAGGGCCAGTTTAGTCATCCTGAATACAGGCTCGACGTCCACCTTCCGGCTATAGTGAAACAATCATTGATGTTCCCCTAGCGACGGAAAATCTGGCTGCACGTGTGCAGGACTGGCGGGTGATCGAGGACTATACAGCCAGCGATCACCAATACATCACGTTCCGCGTGCGTGATGTAGTGCCAGTTCGGGTCCGGCGCTCGCAGGGCCCGCCCAGATGGGATGTCGCCAGGATGGACGCCGAGAGGCTGTCTCTAGTCATCGAACGCGGCCGGCAAACCGTTGATGGGATACCGGAGGATTTGCCACCTCTCGAGCGGGCCGCGCAAATGGTGGATTCTACCATGAGTCTTATCCACCGGGCCTGCCGAGAGGCCGTGCCAAGGAAGAAGGGCTATAAAGGAGAACGCCGTCCTGCATACTGGTGGACGGACGAAATCGCGGAACTGAGGCGGATATGTCTCCGCCTCAGGCGGTTGGCTTAACGAGCCGACCGACGCGGTGTCGACGCAGCCCGCAGATCTGCCGATCATAAGGAGGCGAAGAAGAATCTTCGTAGGGCTATGCAAAGGAGTAAGCGCCGATGCTGGCAGCGGCTGGGTGAAGATCTTAATGATGATCCCTGGGGATTGGGGTATCGGATCGTCCTCCGCAGGTTGGGGGCATTCTCACCGAATGCTCCCCTTGATGCGGGGACGGTCCGTTCCATCGTCGATGCCCTTTTCCCCAACCATCCGTTGGTGCCAAATTTCGCGGCCTGCGAGGCGCTCGACCCCCCTCCATTCGTAATGGAGGAACTCATGAACGCCTCGCAAAGCCTTCAAAGTAAGAAGGCACCAGGGCCCGACGGACTCCCAGCAGAGGTGCTGAAGGCGTTGAAGGCGAGCCATCCAGAGCTCTTGCTCGATATGTACAATGCCTGCCTGACAGCGGGAGTGTTTCCCTCCCGCTGGAAGGCAGCAAGGCTGGTACTTATCAGCAAGGGCAAGGGACCAGCGGGGTCCCCCGGGTCGTATAGGCCGCCGTGTATGCTCGACACGGCCGGCAAACTCCTGGAGAAGCTCCTGAAGCCTCGCCTCCAGGCAGCTGTCGAAGCTGCCGGAGACCTTTCCGAGAGGCAGTATGGCTTTCGGAAAGGGAGGTCGACGGTGCATGCTATCCAGGAGGTAGTCGATGCGGCCCGGGCCACCGAAAGTGGGAATCATTATTCTCGTCCGGTGTGCCTGCTGGTCACTTTGGATGTGCGTAACGCCTTTAACTCGGTGAGGTGGGGGGACGCGCTTAATGCGTTGGAGCGGGACTTCAGGGTCCCTCAATATCTTTTACAGATGATGAGGGATTACCTGAAGGACCGCACCCTTACCTTCGACACGGAGGATGGCCCGGAGACGAGGATTCTCTCGGCAGGGGCGGCCCAGGGCTCCATACTGGGTCCCGACATATGGAATTACACATATGACGGGATCCTTCGTATGGAGATGCCTGAAGGGTCTTTCCTGGTTGGGTATGCCGACGACATCGCTGCGGTCATCACCGCTAGAGATGTCGAGAAGGCTCAGATGAGGCTCAACCAGGTGATGCGTCGGGTCGGGCGCTGGCTGCGCGACCACGGGCTGGAGTTAGCCCTGGCCAAAACCGAGATCGTCCTTCTCACGAAGAAGTGCATCCCCTTGTTACTGGAGATGCGGGTGGGAGACATGTCGGTTCAGACGCGGCCTGCGATCAAATACCTGGGTGTGAGTCTCGATTGTAGGCTCACCTTCTGGGAGGAGATCAAGGGCCGGGCCGATAAGGCGGCTGCGGTGACAGCGGCCTTGAGCAGGGTCATGGCCAACACTTCTGGTCCCAGGCCCTGCAAAAGGCGTCTGCTGCTCCGCACCGCTGAGGCTATTATGCTCTACGGAGCGGAAGTCTGGGCCGACTCGATGCGGTGGGAAAGGTACCGCAAACGTATGTTAGCGGTACAACGCCGTGCGGCACTCCGCATCGCGTGCTCCTACCACACGGTCTCGGAACCGGCGGTGTTGGTGGTCGCGGGGGTCATACCAATTGACCTCTTAGCCGGCGAACGACAGTCCGTCCACAGGGAGAAAGCTGTGCTGGGCAAAAGTGAAGCCGCGAGAGTGGCCCGGGCCAGGACCATGGCGTCCTGGCAAGAACGGTGGGATGGGGAGTCGCGGGGCCGGTGGACAGCTCGTTTGATTCCCCAGCTGGACACCTGGCTGAACCGTCGGCACGGGGAGGTGGATTACTACCTCACCCAAATGCTGACGGGGCATGGGCACTTTCGGGCCTTCCTCCACCAAATGGGGAAAGTGCCGAGCCCGTGCTGCATATACTGCGATTCCCCATCGGACTCCGCTCTCCACACATTCTTTGAATGTCGTCGCTGGAGGGCGGAGCGGGCCGAGTTAGAGCACGCGACAGGCAGCATAACCCCGGACAACATAGTCGGGGTTATGCTGCAAGGTGACGATTTCTGGCGTAGGGTTGCCTCATTCGTGAGGGGGATCCTCCGCCAGAAAGAAAGAGACAACAACAGGGGTTCCTAAGGGAGCCCCTGTTGGATCGTAGGGGCCGGACTTCGCCTGTTTAAAGGTCCCCACCCCGAAGTAATGTCTAATAAGACGGTTCCGGGGTGGGGTTCCTGGAGGGGGGAGTGGGGTTTTAGCCGGTAGGCCTGGCCTTCGAGTCAGGGAGTCCGGCACAGCGTGCGTAACTGCATTTCCCCACTTCCATAACAAAAAAAAAAAAACAAAAATTGTCCTCCCCAGCTCTGTTGGTGTGATGGATAGTATTCCTGGTAACGAGACTCCTTCAGCATGTCATGGTACTACTGATGTCTTAAATCAGAACCACAACTCTGTTCCTAACCAATCGAGGCAACTGAGATCATCTGCTAGAAGCACGTTAGTTAAAAATGTCTTGAGTGCAAACAGCATTAATATAGCTTCAAAGAATACTTCATCTGCTCTTTCGACACCTGCTGGTTCTCCTGCTGCCAATTGCTCCTACACTGGAAATTAGCACGCTGACCCAATCTAAATCTAACTCAGAAAGTAGTAAAGTAATCTCCTCGATTGACCATCTCGATAATGGCTTATCGACTTTAAAGGTGATTGTTCCTCCTAAGTCTCTTTTCATCTCTCGTTTGGATCCTTCTACTGCCGTCAACGATATTATTTCATTTATAAACTCTAAACAGCTCTGTGCTCCTGCTGATATGAACAATATCAAATGCTTTAAAATAAATCCTAATCGTGAGGTTGCGTTTTCTTCGTCTTTTAAGCTGTATGTTCCTGCGGATTGCTACGAGGCGTTAAGCTGCTTGGATTCTTGCCCCGCTGATATTATTCTGCGTGAATTTAAACCCCTCAATATCAATACCTTTTTACCTCAGCGCGGAAATCATCGACTATAGCGGAAGTAAACACCTCTCCGTTTGTTACTCAAAAAGTGAATTTGACATTATATTACAAAAATGTTAATGGACTAAGAACCAAAGTTGTTGAATTTTTCAATAGTTCTTCTTCTTCTGATTTTTATATCATTGCTCTAACAGAAACGTGGCTTAATAAAAATATTTGAGACTAACTGGGTTACCCGGTTTCACCCGGTGTACGAATATTTTGGTCGCGCACCGTATTGGCTCCGCAATAAGGACAACTAAAAACCCCCAAAATACCAATTTTCCTGCCAATCCCTTGATATTTTCAATTTTAGGGCGCCATCTTGCTAATTTTCAAACTGGCAAAAATAGTAACCTATATGTTGGACCGAAACATGTTTACTTAACTTAAAAAAAAAATATGATCGGATCCAGCGTTTAGGCGTGATGGGTTGCCCGGTTTTATCCCGTGCACAAAAATTTTGGGCGCCATATTGGATCCGACATTTTGAATTTGATAGTTTCGAATATATATTCGCGATAAGAAATTCTAAAACCTCCAAATACCAATTTTCACGTCAATCCCTTACTATTTAACATTTTTGGCCACCGTCTTGGTTCCGTCATTTTGAAATTAGCGAATGAAAGGCAGCCTATACATATGCTAGGCCGCAGTATGAAGTATGTTCACCCCAAAAATAAATATAGTCCGATCCAATATTCAGGCGTTATAGGTTACCCGGTTTCACCCAGCGTACACAAATTTGCGTTACCATGTAGGATCCGCCATTTTGAATTTCCAAACTTTGATAGTAAATTCGAAATTACCTCAAATATCCATAGTACTACTTTTCATTTAAATTCCCTGAAGTTCAAAAATTAGTCTGCGCCATATTGAATCCGCTACCTCTCAGTGCAAATTTCGATCATAGATTCGCAAAAAGGGTATCCAAAATCCCCCAAACACCAATTTTATGGCAATCCCTCCACATTTTCAAATTTTTGCCATCATCTTAGGTCCACCATTTTGAAATTCGTGAATAAAAAGTAGCCTTTATTTTGGGCCAGAATATGTG
Organism: Tolmerus cingulatus; assembly: GCA_959613345.1. Classification (NCBI taxonomy): domain Eukaryota; kingdom Metazoa; phylum Arthropoda; class Insecta; order Diptera; family Asilidae; genus Tolmerus; species Tolmerus cingulatus. Next base: position 461,765 of record CAUIJO010000047.1, read on the forward strand.
GTACTTTCGCCCAAAAAATTAATAAGCTCGGATTCAGCGTCTAGGCGTGACGCTACCCAGTTTCAACCGATGTACCAAAATTTTGGCCGCCATATTGAACCCGCCATCTTGAATTTCCAAATTTCGATAATAGATTCGCAATAAGGACAACTAAATACCCCCAAATACTGTTGATATTTTCAATTTTGAACTACAATCTGGGGTCCGCCATTTTGAAAATCATGAATAAAAATAAACCCATATGTTGGGCCGGAACATATAATACCTTTATTCAAAAAATGAAAATGATTGGATCCACCGTTTAGACGTGATGGATTACCTAGTGTTCAAACATTTTAGTCGCCATATTGATTCCGCCATTTTGAATTTCCAAATTTCGAATGTAGATTCGCAGACAAAGCCATCCAAAAGCACGTAAATACCAAGTTTCATGGAAATCGCTTGATATTTTCAATTTCTGGCCGCCATCTTGGGTCTGCCATTTTGAAACTCGCGAATAAAAAATAGCCTATATGTTGGGCCGGAACATAGAGTACCTTCACCCAGAAAATAAAAATGATCGGACTCGGCGTTTAGGCGTGATTGAGCAACAAACAAATAAACAAACAAACAAGCAAACCAACTTTCGATTTTATATATATGTTACGCCCCGATGGTGAAACGGGCCAATTCATGAAATGGTCAATTTTTTGACCAGTTCATGAAATGGTCAACAGCTTTGACCAATTCATGAAATGGTCAAAAAAACTTACCATTTCATGAACTGGCACGGGTTTTCGGGCTTCATTTCACGGATTGGCACGGTCACTTTTGACAAACAACAAGCCAATGCTATCGTCACAGTATATCAACATACTGTCGGAAGGACATCAAAAAGTAAATTTAAACATGTTTCAACTATTTTTTCTTAACATTAAAGGTTTTTTAGACCGTTGTGAAAATTTAAAACACACAACTTTTATCGTTTTAAAATCATCAAATATGTATTATTCATTGAAAAATTATTAAAAATAAAAACTTTTTATGAAAAAAAAAAATAAATAAAAATATGTTTGCTCATAAATTAATTTTAATTTCTACAATGTAATATGAATAATTGGTAAAATCATTAGGTTTCCTTAGCAATTGAGTTTTTGATTGATTTATCGATCGAGACAGCTAACTTGGCAACAATGCCGAATTAATTGATTGCGGATCTCTCTTATCAGAATAGCTCAGTGTTTATGTTTTGGTCACTCTGTGCTTTTGTCGATTGATTACGAGGTTCATTTTAAGAAAATGTTTGGTTCGTTGGTGCAAAATTGTAAAATGTTGTGGAGTGCTGAATATGAACAGGAGGTGATTGATATTTTAAAAAATTGGACTGAAGGAAAACGTAGACCTCGATCGCACTACCACATTAAGAGTACGTTCGCTTTGAAAGAGTTAGCAGGTGTTACAAAAGTGTCGTACCAAAAAGATTCGCGGATTTTAGCAACTAAAGAAACCGTGATTTCTGTAATAGGAGACATTCACGTTGCACATGGACATAAAGGTGAAAGAAAAACGCATAAGAAGATCTGCGTAAATTACGCCAACATATCCCGAAAAATCGTGGTGGAATTCATTCGGCAATATGAAAGGTGTGTCGAAAAAGCGCGATGAAAGGAAACTGGAGCCGGGATAGTAGTTAAACCTATTACAGTGACCAATTTGAATGATAGAGCTCAAATTGATCTCGTAGATTTTCAAAGCTTGCCTGACGGAAGATTCAGGTACATTTTGCAAAGTTGTGAAAACCATGACTGATAGACTTGCAATATGTAACTAAGTTCGAGAATAAAAAAGTTTTTTATTGAATAGAATTTTATTTATTTTTGTCATAAAAAGTTTTTATTTTTAATAATTTTTCAATGAATAATACATATTTGATGATTTTAAAACGATAAAAGTTGTGTTTTTATAATTTTCACAATGGTCTAAAAAACCTTTAATTTTAAGAAAAAAGAGTTGAAACATGTTTAAATTTACTTTTTGATGTCCCTCCGACAGTATGTTGATATACTGTGACGATAGCATTGGCTTGTTGTTTGTCTAAAGTGACCGTGCCAATCCGTGAAATATAGCCCGAAAACCCGTGCCAGTTCATGAAATGGTAAGTTTTTTTGACCATTTCATGAATTGGTCAAAGCTGTTGACCATTTCATGAACTGGTCAAAAAATTGACCATTTCATGAATTGGCCCGTTTCACCATCGGGGCGTAACATATATACATGATTCCTACCAGGTTTTTTGCCGCGATCTTTTCTCTGATTCTGTGCCCTTCAAAGGCGGTGGTATGTTAATAGCAATAAGAAACTCGTTGCCATCAGAGAACATCATACTATCATGTTTGGATGGTCTTGAACTTGTTTGTACCAAATCAAAAGTAAGAAACAAACATCTATTCCTCCTCTGCATCTATAAACGTTATTTGTCTGCTATGGAATACGTTTTGAACCTTTCTTCCGAGCAGGACGAGGTAAGTGTAGTTGGCGATTTCAATCTTCCCAACGTTCAATGGTCAACCGACAATGGGGACGGCTGTGTTACTCCTCTGGCGTTTTCAAGTATGGAATTGAATATTGCTGATAGCTTACTTGGGTTAGGTTTCCATCAAATCAACAACGTCGCGAATCAACGTTCCCGGATCTTGGACCTGATTTTGACCAAATGCCATGAGAATTTAACTCTATCACGTTGTGAACAACCAATGGTCTTGGAAGACACTCATCATCCCGCCCTGGCTTGTAATCTTACTCTACAGAGCTGTAATAATGTAGTAACCCCTGACAAAATATTTCCGTTTAACTTTGTTAAAGCAAATTTTTCAAATATGCAGCAACTGCTCTTTAGTTTTGATCGGACCCCAGTAGTAGACACTGTAGATTTAACTGTAGCATTGGAGTCTTTTTATTGTATACTATTCTATTGTTTTGTTAATTCTGTTCCATTTTTGCCTAACAATGTTAAATTTTCCAATTTGCCTTGGTTCGATGGACACCTTATTCGACTCAAAAATAAAAAAACTAAAGCTTGAAAATTATATGTGCGAAGAAAATCAGCTTACCATTATAATCGATACTTGATCTTGCGTCGGTGTTACAATGCTGAAGCCGCCACTGCCTATCGCAGTTATATAATTTCAATGAAGTCAAAACTTCGAAATAATCCTAAACAATTTTGGAATCATGTTAATACTAAAAGAAATTCCAGCAATGTTCCCGGTGTAATGAGTAATGGTTTCTTATCGTCTGACAATCCTTCAGTCGTTGCTAATAAATATGTTTGCTAAGTTTTTTGAGTCGTTTTTTACTTGTAATGATGTAAATGTTTCTAATTTATTTTCCGATTGTGTCTCTGTGGACTCTACCCTCAATGCTGATATTCCCCTCGTAACCGAGCATGAGGTTCTTAAGTACCTATCTAAATTGGACAATAGCTATTCGCCGGGACCTGATGGAGTTCCTACCTGTGTCCTGAAGTACTGTCGTGACTCCTTGGCATTGCCTCTTACTCATCTATTTAACTTGTCACTTTAATCCTTTAACTTCCCCATTCAATGGAGGCAGGCATTTATTATTCCTATATATAACAAGGGCAGTCGTGATTTAACCTCCAATTATCGCCCGGTCGCTAAATTGTCGTCTATTCCCAAATTGTTTGAATTAATCGTTTATGATCATTTGTACTTCCATTGTAAATCTATTATTTCTACAAAACAACACGGCTTTGTTAAGGGTCGATCCACTACCTCTAATTTAATATCTTTTGTTTCTTTTGCTCTGGAAACTATGGAAAATGGGAACAGAGTTGACTGTGTGTACACAGATTTTAGCAAAGCTTTTGACTAAGTCTGCCATGAGGCCTTATTGTCAAAGCTTTCTAAAATGGGAATACTACCGAGGCTTCTGTAATGGTTGGAATCCTATCTTGTCGATCGTTCAGAAAAAGTATAATAACTTTTTAAGTCGACCCTATCTAAAACAATTCGAGTAACCTCTGGAGTACCACAGGGTAGCCATCTTGGCCCGTTATTGTTTATTTTATTCATTAAAGACCTGCAAGATGTTATATCAAACTCAGAAGTTCTTATTTTTGCTGATGTTAAAATTTTTAGAAAAATAACCTGCCTTGACGATTGTAGGTTGCTTCAGGAGGATTTGGGTCGTTTTGTTCACTGGTGTGACCTTAATAATTTATTCCTAAATGTTAATAAGTGTTTTGTCACGTCATTTTCTCGTAAGGTTGTCGATTTTGGTTTTAACTATCGTTTGTCTAACTCGCTTTTACCTTATACTGACCATGTTTCTGATCTTGGTGTTCTTCTTGACAACAAACTTGATTTGGGACATCATATTGATTCTCTAAGAAAGAAAAGTAATTCTGTTTTGGGCTTCATTAGGCGCTGGTCTAAGGAATTATGCGACCCTTACGTCTTAAAGTCGTTATACATTGGACTGGTTAGACCTATTCTGGAATATGCTAGTGCGGTATGGTCTCCCTATTATGCGTGCCACATTTCTCGAATCGAGGCAGTACAAAAACGTTTCCTTCGTTTTGCCTTAAGAAGTCTACCGTGGAACGATTCTCAGGAACTCCCTGAAGTTGTTGAATTTGCAGACAATGGTGCACCGACGTGAGATTTTCAATACCCTTTTCGTATATCAATTGTTAATTGGCGAGACTGATTGTCCTTAATTGCTTTCTTTGCTTCTTATTAATATTAAGCCGTATAATCTCCGAAACACTGACATTTTACAGGGTCCAACTCATCGAACCAACTATGGCATGTCTGGTCCTATCAGCTCTTTAATAACTGTGTACAACAGAAATTATCCCTTGCTTGATTTTAACGATAATAAATTACAAATTAAAAATAGGCTTAAAAATAATTAACTACTTTTTATGTTTGCATTTTAAATTTTTTGTATATTCCATTGTACAGTCAGGGCGGTTGTCTATTGTCTAAATAAATAAATAAATAAATATGTAGTGTACGAACCTTAGGTTAATAGTCAATCTGTAGCTAGCTTCTCTAGAATAAAGACGCTGAATACACAACATGCAGAATCAATCTAATAAAGCCAGTGGTGAAACAAAACAGGTAGTTCTCCTTTAATATTCAGGACGCAACCGTGTGCCACATACTTATAAAAAATTATAACCTAACCTGCTCTTTCCTTTCTCTTTTTTTTTTTTTTTTTTTTGTATCATGGACCATGATTTTCATCTAAGTTGCATTGCGTACCCAACTTTTGGTTCAGTTCTACCTTCTCACCTTCTTCAACACGTCCACGTAACAAGGAGAAAATGATAAGTATTCGAATTTACTTAATTACCAAAATAATAATTCTCTATTTGTAGCACTCCGCAACAGCATGGATTTACAAAGACGATTTAGTCATTCTTTTGTATTTATAGCACCTGCTTTGGTGATTCTTAAAATGTTGGATTTTAGGTTATTGTATTCTTCTATTCTTCCTATTCCGGGTCAGAGCTCGGGGGTTATTTCATGTTATAGAGAGTGGTTATACTCCAGGGCGGAAAGTTGACAAAAGATTCATTGATAACAGAATAAAAATATTTCTCGTTTATTACATCATTTTTTGCAAACTGGATCATCTGTTGCAGCTTTTCGTATATATACTATATGCAGGACTTGGATAAGTAAAACCTTTGATGAAAGGGATGAACTAATTTCCATTGGGGATGTTTTGTGTAATTGGTGTAGGAGTTGTTTGCCGTAAATTGACGGTAGAGCTACTGTGCTTAGTTTGCTCATTAGAAAATCATTGCTGCCTCTTAGAAGTTAGTTGCATGGTATATTACAATTTAGTAGTATTAAATACAAGGGGGAGGTAACTGGCTCAAGCGCTCAGAAAATGGTTCATTGCACTCGTCCCTACCCTATCCGAACTTTTTAATCGTCTTGACGAAACTAAGAACATCAGATAGTAATTGAGAATTGAAGTCCTCCATTCTCATGACATCAGCGCCAAATGCCATCATGCGCGCACTACAGAAGGCTAGACAGTTACAGAAAAAGTGCTCCGTGCTGTCGTCGTCGTCCCCACACGAAGAACACGTTGGATCGATAATGATCCCTAGGTTATTCAGATGCTTACCGCATGTATTATGTCCCGTAACCGTCCCTACTAGCGTTCTGCAATCCACTCTTACTAAGTTAAGTTTGAGTTTTGAAGTGTTACTGTCTGGCCGGCTAATAAACCATTTGGTGAATTTACACGTTGATATACTGGACCATGTTTTGAGTCCATGGATCTAGTTATCTAGTTTTTCGACACTGTGGTGCTAACACCAATGATGGGCTCCTGTCCCATAGAGGAGGGTTTGCGCCCTCCTTCGCTAAAGCGTCAACCCATTTTTCCCTTCCCGGGAGATTTACGAGTATCTATCGTCATGTCGTCCGTCGGCATGTTCGGCAGTCTTCGGAATAAGACGCCATGTCCAATAGCATGTCCATCATGCCATAGTCTAAACCTTTTTAAGTCAATATATAGCTTTCATTGGCTCTTCCTTAATTGCAAGGTCCACGGGCTGCAAATTAAGAATTGTGTTGCAGACCTCCGTCTGTACTCTGTTAAGAATAGAGCAGGTAGTTTTTAACTCTGATCCACCTCACCAGACCACTGACGCATATGTGATGATGGGTCTAATTATGGCTATGTACATCTAGGCCACAATAGCGGGTTTTCGACCCCATGTCTTCCCAAAAGCTCTCCTGCATTGCCAGGACGCACTAAATGCTCGAGATGCGAGTTTTATTTTCCTAGTCAACAACACAAGTGTTGTTTTCAAAGGATTCACTGATAAACCTCTCACACCAGTTCTGGATCTTATGTAGGGTTTTCTGCATTTTACTGCAGACGACCCTAAACGAGTTACCACTAGCAAGTGCACACACATCGCCAGCGTGGAGTATTTGCAAAAATTTCTCAATCAGAGCTAGCATGAAACTGAGAGGGAAGTTTTCTAGTTAAAAGATATTTGGGTCATAAGGATATCCTAATCTAATTTCTTTAATGCGGTAATCGTCTCTCGGTGGGCGCTGCTATGTTGCGGCTCCTACAGAATTAATGGTGAGATATGTGACTCCTTATTGGATGAATGGAAGACACCAAATTAGGGAGCAATGTACAATAGCTTTGTCGTTCACACCCCCGAACCATTAACGCCAATGTTCCTTACTTCACCATCAGTGCAGACAACTGAATTCTTCATTTTAATTGGCGCGAAAATTGTTGCACCACCCGAGCCATCGGAGCGGAGGGTGCAACGCCTCTAAAGGTGGAATAGTATTTCCGCTCAAGGAGCATCCCAATAGCACCCGGGATTCCCAGTGGCACCCGCCTCAATACGCCGGTACATTAAAAATATACAATAAAGAAGCTTTCACAAGAAAAAATAATTATATTAGTTGATTTCCTTGCAATCAGTTCACTTAGTCCAGCAACAGCATCCTCTTATCTGTTTCGAGAGTCCTGGGGGGCTCCGCACAACGATTGCGATCGCCTGGGATGAGGTGGCAGAATGAGGAGACATTCTCTAAGTCCAAAGCAAACCTTGTCGTTTCTTTAATTTTTTTGAAAACTGTCTGCTGATGATATTACGTAATTAATTGAACTTAACGCAGCGGACACCGTCAGAAAGTCTTGGCTCCATTCCACGGCTCCGCTCTGGGCACGTTTTTCAACTTCTCCGACTTTCCTACTTCTGCAGCATCTTCTTAAGGCTCGCCGGCAGTGGGTGAAACAATTCGAAAGTTCAACGAGGACTAAATTGCATGAGACTTGGAGTAATTAAAAGAAAAGGCGCGAATCAGCAGAGAGCTTAATACAAGGAATGGGTTATCTTTCAAGATACTGAACACCACCAGCTAGCCTTTTTATTCTTCATTACGAGCTAGACAGTCACAAAATTGAATTTATATACTTAGTTAATTTGATTTAATTTTTTTGTAAATTTAAATACATTACATTACTTTTATTCAATTACAATGACATTTAAACACATGGTAGAATTATTTGTCTAGAACTCTTACGAATTTTCTAGAAACTGAATATTGTTAAAAAAAATTGAAAAAGTAATTCAAAAGCTACTCAATTGATGTTATTCACATTTTTAAAGTACATATGTGCATATATTCAGTACCTACACATGTATTCATGCATTTAATTCTAAACCAAAGTATGTAGAATTGTTGTGAAATCTAGCATTTTATAAAATTCTAACCGAACGATTCCAAGAATAGTGCCCGAATGACATCCACAAAAAATAGCGAAAAACATAAATTTATGTGTTACAATTTTGAATTTTTCCTATTTTCATTATTTCCTGTACTGTTGTTCGAATTCTGAAATATAAAAATTCTTTAACCGCAGGATTCTCACTTTTCAAAATACAAAATCTTTTTAATTCACAAAACAGGAGAATGTTTAGTATAAAAACTTTTTGCAGCTAACCTTTAAAAAGTATATCCGTGGATTATTTTAATTTTGGCAAAGAAACGTGTTATTCTTTGAACGGGCAGAAGATTCCTACTATGAAAATTCTACATTAAATTATGTCAAAATATTTTTAACATATATTATATTGTATCGAAAATGTATGTTTTCAAAATTGGGTCGGCAAAATCACATTAGGCGACTTGCGACTTTTGTGAAAGTACGAAATTACTGTTAAATACAAATTATCGAGAAATGTTTCTTATAAGGAAAACTTGCATTAAATTACATCATTTTGTGTTTTCGCTAAAAATCAACAAAATGAAAATATAGGCGCAGAAACTATCAAATCTAACGAAATGTGTTGGCAACGGTCTGCAGATTATGAGCTTCAAGGAAGGAAATACTGTCCCTAACTTCTGCCCTGTATCTAGCCTCTGTCTGCATCGATTTATTCCTAAAAAAAGCTTCAACAATTTCAGATCGCCTCATTTTTTTAAAAGAAAAGTCATGTCCGCTACTATAATTTGGTTTTTGTTATTTAAAAAGGAACATTTTGTATTCTGTTATATGCGCTTGTATAAGAAGTAGCGAAAACAATAGCGGTGAAGTAGAAAAAAAATCAAAATTAATTTCCCTTTCCCTTCTTTTCTGAGGTAAAGAAATAACCAATTAATTGTACCCCTCCATCAGTATGGGTCCTGATAGCGCTCTTGGGAATTTTAAGCTTTTCATAATGTGGCAAAAACTTGCCCAATCCTGGTCACGGCGATTAAACCTCATTCCATGGGACCACCGCAAAAGGCCTCGTCGTGGACCAAAAGTGTCCGCGACCATTAAGCGAACGCATCAAAATTTGATTTAAAATTCATTTCAAAGCCCCCAAATGACTTCTTCTGATTGATCATAAAACTCTGATTTGATACTATGTTATTCTTATAGATCAAAATATCTGTTACTATTTGGATTTAAAATCTGAATAATTCTCATGGAAGTCACTTTTAATTACTACCACTAGTTTTATATAAATTCTTCCCTAGAGCTGAATAAATGAAAGGTCTGGAGTATTAATTAAGAAGATGCTTTAAAGTCTATAAAAGTGAAATATTCACATGATTAATATATTCATAATCCCTACAGTTTTGCTAAACTGATGACTATCACTAAATAAATAAATGAACGAAAACCTTTAAGATTGACCCATAATCGCAATGAAGCACGAACGTGATAAAATAACTAACGCCAAAGGAGCGGGACTCGAATGAAATATTGTCACTTGGCAGAGAATATTGCTGGATCTGAAGAAAGCCGGGGGTTGTGATGCTTCACGCCACTGGGCGACACAGAGCATTACCCTGTCGGCTGGAAAACCGAACTTTGGTGAAATTTCTCCACTTTCATTTGAAACCGAGAGCTGCTCGGAGGCAGTGTATTTGAATTAAATGAACTCCAAAAATAAAAACATCCATCAAACGCTTATTACAATTCGCACATAATAAATAAATATCGAACTTGTTTAAAAATAGTGCACCCGGTACGATGCTTAGGAAGGATATCTTGTACCATTTAACTTTTTTATGCGTCTACTTGCATTTGATGCTGGGGTCCATGTCCATAGTGAGGCCAAATGCGAATCGATTGCTCGGAATACAGAAGAGTAAGCTGACGCCAAGTGCACAGGGGACGCGGCGCAGGATTCTAAAATGTATTTAAGTTATAGTCATTGGCGAACGTTACTTTTTCCTCCTTAAAGCCCTTTTGTTCTTTTAATTGCTCACCTGTTGTACAGAACCCCCACGGACCAGTCCGAGTCTACCATACCTCGTACGCTGGCGTCAACAAAGTCCCACCGGTAAAATATTGATCCTATTGCTTTGTTAGTTCGCCGGTGGAATACCAATGAGGAGCCCATTTGTATAGATTTATGAACTTGCCGCCAGTAGCTGATATCAATTGCTTCTTTTGACAGAGATGACGCCACCGAGTACCTACCTTGTGTATACCTGCGAAAGGTATGGTCAATCATAACGAAAACTTTTTTCATTTACCCCGAATGTCACTTGCCTGGCAGCCACAGAGGTTTGTGCAGCCACATCTTTTCCAACCCATTCGTAGAGCATTTCCGTACCTAGGGCTAGGTTTTCGGTAACACTCCTCATGTAGGATAGGGTAAACCTGCCCGAGTATGTACTGGGATTATATGTGCTCAACGTTATTGTAGAATTGTTTCGATAATACTCCATTGAGATAGCATTCTCCGAAATTTTTGCCTTTCCCAAACATTGGAGTTTTGCTTCTAATCTCAGCGATCGGAAAGGGTAGTAAATTATTGAAAAGTTCGACGACAAAGTACTGGGATTTATATCAGCTTCTATTGTTGGGGTTTCCTACAAAACACAAAGAACTAGAAACTTATTCAATTTTAAGCATACGCACTGCAACCACATATGTTCTGCTTTTAATTTTTGTTACAAATTTAACCAAACAAGAACAAGCATTATTGGAAACTTCTTAAACAGCTCCAAAAAACAATAAATTATAAGAAATAATTACCATTACATCGCCCCGACAGGCGTGATTATATATTCCTCCGATGCGAAAACCGGTTGGATAAGTATGACTGAGAATCCAGCTGGTCAGTAAGATTTTGTTTGGGGCTAACCCCTTTTTATAGCTAAATTCTACCCCATCAAAGAAGTTCGGCATTATATCTCTTGTCTTCTTGTGTAAATTTGCAACTGTCCCAGGATTTCGGAATTGTTTCCGGCCTGGTGTTACTTTAAAATTATCAGGAAATTCTGATTCAGGCTTTTTAGGGCATGTATAACAGGGCATTTTGACGCTATTGTTGTTATTTATTTACAATATTCTCTTTTTTTAGTTCAAGTTCTCAATAAAGATGAGGGGAACTCAAGGATGTAATTTCTAAAATGTTAATAAAAAAACATTAATAATAAAGAAAACTACATAGCCGTTTCTCGTTTTACCTTATGTTCAAATTTATTTAAAACTGCTCTGCGAATTAGGAAAATTATAGTTATGCGATGTTAAACGATGTAAATTTTTATGAAAATTTTTGACTTTTTAATTTATTAGACAGTCAGAGGTGACTCGGTTTTTTAGGTTTAGTATAAACTTATCGCTTTTGATTATTATTATTAATTGTGCTATTTTCGGTTCCTTTTGGTAAAGCTACTAAGTCCATATTCACCCTTTCAACTTTTAAAATCAGCCTTTAAAGTAGATATATGCAGGTAGTGTTTCCTAGAAAATAATCCCGTTAAAAAATGTGATTTTTGACAATTAAATTCAAAATTAATAAGGGTAGTAACTTCCAGGATTGATGAATGTTGGTTAATGAAATATAATATGAAATTAAAGTAACAGCGAAAATTCTTAAGGTGTTTTACCAATGAGCAAATTGTAAGTACTTAATTTTTTCTTAAACTGATGATGAAACGTAGGTATTCAAATCAAATTATAATATTTAGGTAGCACATATCTCATATGTATTAATTTGAATATTAAGGTTTTCTTGTTTTTTGGTTTGTAGGACTACGAATCGTTTATGTCACTAGTAGTAGCCTAGTAGGAATACCTTGAAATTGTACAAAACCTATAAATTGTTTAATTTTCATTTTGAAATTGCGATTTAGGCAGGGAGTTTAGAAGAGCTTTGTAGGACCGTCATCTTAAACCTCCAACTCACTGGGCTCTAAGACGAGGACATTCTTTCGAAAGCAACAGCTGAAATGATTGATACGCTCCTAATCGATGTCTGATTTATGCACATAGTATCCGTGATTTTCCATCTTTCGTGGGCATATGTACCCAAAGATAGAACACCGACAAAATTCTTTTTTCGAAATGAAAACAAACAAGGACGGAAAGTATATGTCCAATGTAGATTTGCCCTTGCCCTTATTACAGTATCTATTCTGTTTGATAAATTACAAACTAATTTTCTACAATCTTCTGTGGTAATTTTATTCCATTCTTCACATAGAGCAGTCTTAAAACTGTCTTTTGTTGTTATTTGATGACTCCTGATCCTAGTCTTCAAGGTAGACCACAAATGCTCAATTGGATTTAGATCCGGTGACTGAGTGGACCAATCCAAAAGCCGAATGTTATTTTCCTCCATCTATTGTCTTGTTGTCCGAGATGTGTAGCAGAGTGCATTAACCTGTTGAAATATCACCTCGTTGTAATCCCCTTCTCCAAATATCCTCCGAAACAACGGCTGAAGACAAGAACTATTCTTGCGACCCTCACACACGAACATTTCTCCCACGCCGTTAGCCGCCATACAGCCCCAGACCATGATGCTGCCTTCGCCGTGTTTCACAGTAGGTACAATGCATTCTGGGTTGTATCCAAATATCTAAAATATCAAAAAAAAAATTAGGTTGTGGATTAAATACCATAATGATGCCTAATAAATTTCAAATGTGTCAAATTGATTTTATCGTACTAAGCAACAACTTACTTGAAAATTGGACTCATCAGACCAGACCACCTTTGAACAATTTTCTTCTGTAAAGTCCTTATAACGATGAGCCCATTTTAGTCGTTTTTTATTGTTGTTATTGGAGAGCCATGGCTTTTTCTTAGCTTTGCACCCCTTAGGCCGGCATCCAAAAGTCTTCTTCTGACAGTCCTTGCCGATATTTGTTGTCCTGTATCCTCCGATATTGCAGCAGCCAACTCAGACGAGGTTTTTTTCGATTTCTTAGAAAGAATCGAATTAAATTTCGATCCTCACGAGAAGAAGACACCCTTTTTCTGCCCGATTTCAACCTGTTCTCATGAGAACCAGTAATCGCAGCAGCTCCAAGTGAACATTTTAGATTTTTCGCAATTTCTCTCTGCGATTTACCTTACTCGTGCAAAAATTGGACCCCGATCCTCTGAGTCAATGTGGTCAATGTCAACTCACTTGTTTTCGGCATTTTGGCTCAACAATAACCCTCTTGAACACTTCACTAACAACTAACCACGGTTTGAACTTTACATCCGAATTCGAGGCCTTTTATACTGCAACTGATGCATTTATAGAGAAATTCTTAATTACCCATCGTTTTAGAGAAATCCTTTATTACCCGCCCTTCATCCTTTACTGAGTAATGTTAGTTTTCACATACTGAGAATAAATTAGGGTGGCTTAATACTTTTGGCCAAGGCAGTATTTAATCTTGTGCAAGAATCCGATAAGACTCAATGCCTTATTTTGGTTCATAACGCAAACAGTTAACTTCCACCTTCATGCGCACATAATAAAATATACAATAAGAGCAGGATAAGTAAAACTAAAAAGCTTAAAGAAGTTTACATAATTTTTTTTCTACATTGCAACCTAAGATGCAAGTAAGTTTGGATTACTCGAAAATAAATTTTTTTTTCAATCTGAAGAAAAAGTAAAAAATTAAGCTGTGCAAAAAAAAAAAGAAAAAGAAATCAAAAACAAAAAAAGGAAATAAAAAGCACACAAGGAAACAAAATAAATTTGTTGAGTGTATCCTACTTCTGCAAAGAAGAAAAAAAAAGCTGAGGGCAACATTTCCGTATTTCTGCCGTGGTAGTTATGGTAGTAACATTTTAGGCGTTAGCATTAAGGAATATCACTTTTATGTTTTAATTAAGGTTTGGGGCGTATACAAGGAGTACAATTGATTAGAAGAAAACGCCAACACCCATGGTCGCTTGAGTTTTTTTTGCATACCCCTCATTTATGTGACGTTAGCCCAATGTAGCTCGGCCTGGAAGTGTCCAGCATTGGAGTGGTTCCAACCGGTAGCGGGTGTTGTCTGTTTGTGGAAGTAGTGCTGTCCCCACCCCTACATCCGGGATAAGCGGGTCCCAAGCATTTTCTTCTCTTTTCCTTTTTTTATCTTATCTTCCTCCCTTCGTTTCGGAATGGTCACACAATTGTTTTGGAAAACAGAGGAAGGAACCCCTCCCCTATGGAAAGCCAGGAAAAACGACGGGATATTGTGATAAATATATGTAGGTAACTTAAATGGAATGGAGGCGAGTATACATAGAAATAGGAAAATAGTCAAAGAAAAAGGGAAGGTGTTAAGGGGAATTTTACCAGGTGATCGGGTATATACTCGTAGAATGGCACGAGCAAGTGGAAGTAAACAGCAATCACGCGTCAATATTACAAACACTTTTCCAATGCACAACGGTGAGAAGCAGAACTATGTGAGGTGTATGGATCTAATAGTGGGTTTCTTTTTTGCTTACGGGTGGAAAAGGGTTTTCGCTATTTGCTTTGACACTTCTTATTCAATTTTGGAAATAAATATGCTATTAAAATCATAACTTGTAAAAAAAACGAATTCTGGCAACTCAGTTCTTCTGCTGTAAAAAGTTGTGAAATCCATATAATACCAAGTAGGTTAATTTATTCAGTCCTTACTTAAGGGTCCTTCTGTCTTAAGTTATTACGCAAATAGTTAACCTGACAACACCTTATAGTGATCATATCAATATTAAAATCTTTTATGTTTTAAATAAATAGTTTGACTTGACTATCGCATGAAAACACAATGTATCTCACAAGTAATACATATTATGTTAGATTAGATTGTTTAGTGCGATTGCCCTGTCAATAAATTGTTTTACTAGAGGTAGTGACAACATTCAAATTTCACAAATCGCAACATTTTGTAATTAATGACTTAAAGGTATAGTGATTTTATGAAAAATTACTTAATCTAATACTTATATAATTGACTTCATATTGAGAAATGAAGTTTAAGTGAAACCTACGTTATGACGCGCATCAAGCCTAAAATGGCGCTGGGGATAAAATGATTATCATACCTTGAAGACGGTTTTGTGGCATTTTTCAGCACAACTACAGAAAACTATATGTGTTTTACACGATAATTTCCCCAGTTCAGCACTTTGGTTTGTTGGTTTGTGGTTGGTTACTTATATATACACAGGTCTATATATTTATATGGGATTACAAGATTATTTATGCAATTGTTGTATCTAGAAAACTGGACCTAAATTGCAAAAATATTCTAGTTTCTCCTTGATTAATGCACATGTTGAGACGTTTAGGCTTCGTCCAACCTAACGCTCAATTTTATGTGGATGAAGTTGGCTCCATCCACCTATTCAGAGTTCGATGTTTTTCCTATCCCTGATCTGTCAGCTGCTGCCAGGATTCTTCCCATTCCGTGTTCAACAGCAGAGCAGCGCAAGTGTCTTAAGTAGTGAGAGTAAAAGCAGAGTTCTTATGTTAAGCTAAATTAAAGTATTCAGAGTGTATTTAAATAATAAATCAGAGTGAACATTGTGTTAATTAATTAGAGAAATATTAAGCTGTAATTGACAATTGTGTTTTTCATTTTGCAAATATAAAAAAAACATCCAACAACACTAAACACTAATTGTATTCCAAATTTGAAGCTTGTATGTCTGCTAGAAATGCCTTAGAATTTTGACGATCGGTCAGTCAGTGAGTGATAAAATCAAGAAACTTTGACTAGTTATAATTCTTAAACTACTGGTTCAAATTGAAAAAAAAATTGAAATTTGCTTCATTACTGAAAATTCAGGCTTCTAGTTTTATCCACAACGAAGTTATAGGGGAGTCAACATGGCCTGAAGTGCTCCGAGCAAAGGATGGTACGGCCGTGCCGTTTTTTTACTCGACTTGGCGAGGCCACTATCGTGCCACCAGATTTTCTGACAGCGGTCTGACGGACCTTCAAAAGTGAAGAGCAATAGCAAATACTACTTCGGGGAGACTCTGATGGATCTCCAGGTAAATAACATTACAACACCCAGAAAAATTATTCTAGTCATTCATAACTATTTTTCTAGTCAATTTTAACTATTTATAAAAATCCGAACAACTAGTTAAAAATATGACCATAAAATAGTAAAAATACCATAAGTCTTGTAAGTTTTGACCAAAAAATTTTTAATTTCAACTATCTTCTAGTTATATTCCAATAAATATTAGAAATTGTTGAATGTACCATAATATAGTTAATAATGACTACAAGTAACCACAGTATAGTTATTTTGCTAACAATAACCTACTCATTTGCATATCTCAGTTTTATTATTATTTTTTAGTTATATTCCAATAAAAATATGAAATTACTGAAATTAACTATAAAATAGATAATACTTAATATAAGTTTCTTTTTCGTCATTTCCTTAATAATAAAAACTAATTTGCAAAAGTTAACTTACACCAGAAAATTCTCAGTTTGATCTATTTTCTATAGTACGATCCCTCTCCACTCTTCCTTATGAGTTACAGTTGACGCAACAATTATTTTACTAAAATATTTCCCTTTACTAGCACTTGCTATTGCATTTGCAGAAAACCGCGTATAATCATCCAAATAAAACAAAAAATGTACCAGGTGCCTCAAATTTCTTACGGCCCTGCTGGCCACTGTAAACCACATCGTACAAGCTGCATCTTTCATAATCTTTTTCCTTTTAGAAAGTAAACGACTTGACCTTCACTTCAATAAATGGATTCGCGCCAACCGTTAGCTAAAAGGTCAGAATACTTAAATACAGTAAAATTCCAGAGAAAAGACTTATGTCGGGCTATCTTCTAAAATTTACACGACGAAAATCCGTTAGAAATTAGCTGAGCACCATGAGTAGGAAAGCATGAGAAATATAGAGCTATTGAAAAAATTCTGCTGGAACTAGATTAAATTAGAATGGTAAAAATCCGTTGAGAGTTTCTGCGAAAACGGAAGAGTTCGAGAGGCGGTCGCGTGCTCAAGAAAAATATCACCCCCCAGGGATGTGTGTGTGCTGCTTGTGTTCCCCGACGCCCAAAGCCTGACTGATAACTCCGGTAATTTAGCTTCTCATTTTTCGTGACCTTGGTACCGTCATTTCTCCCAACCCCACGATCTTGCTAGAAGAAGTCAATAGCATGCCTACGCATTGTGGTGAAAACGAGAGAAACAATGCTGAGGCGGAGCTTGGAATTTAGAGGAACTGGTACAGAGGCTATAGGGTGCCGATAGGCGATCACTTAAAACTGAAAAAAACGTTCATTGAATTAAATAAATGCATGAGCTTTACTAAATTTGTTTTTATTGCAAAATAGTTGAATATTTCTACTGCAATTTTTACGAATATAATATATTCTTCGTACACACATTTATTTTTTCTTTTTGCTGAAATAAAAGTATTCTCAGAGATTAAAATGTTTAAGGGAAGGTTCTCCTTTGATCGACGAAAAAGTAGGAACACTTTGGCAATTTTTTTTAGGAAAATGAAAAAAGGTATAAATATTCTGTTTTGTATATTTTTTTTATTGTACATTTATGCGTACTTTCAGATTTTTTTTTCCAAAAAAAAAAACAAAATGGCGGCTGTGATGGGCTTCCGCGTAGAGCGTGTTTGAAAAACATTGCCAACTTCTTGCCGCGATCCTGGGTCGACATCGATCTAAAATCAAAAAATCAAAATTGTAGGTCATTCTACATTAAATTGAAAGGGGGTTATACCTAACATATTTTCAAAAAGTTCAAAATTGACAAAATGGCGAGCGCTCACAAAATAAGTGCTTTTTTAAGGCTTTTTTTTCGTGAATTATTGCTTGTAAAAAATAGTTAATATAATAATTTTTCATATTTTGTTGGTATAAACCCCTTTCAAAAATGTTTACTTTCGAATGCAGCAAACTTGAAGTAAATTGGTTCAGCCGTTTTTGAGTAAACCCGGCGCAAAGTTTCATTCTCCGTAAATCGACTTGAAAAAATCGGTTCATTTTTCGTGATTCGTACTACATTTTTCGTTGAGTTCGGTGAATATAAATCAAATTCCGTTACGATTTTCATAACAAAACTATAGTTCTTAATGTTTTTTGAGTTGATGAATCCGAATCTGGAATTCTTTTTTTAAAATTCAAAATGGTTGAACCAATATGGCGGACCATAAATGAAATTTTGACTGATTCGTATGGGGACATCCGATGCGTTCAACGAGCTGTAGAATCGGTTCTACTGGTCGGATCGGCATGAAATTGGAAAACAATATTCTTGAAACATTGTTCTTGAAGAAAATCAAAAAAAAAAATCGAAAATTTCAAAATTTTAAAGGAGAACCTACCCTTAATAAATTGCATATACTGAGTAGTTCTCCTTTGGCTTTAGATATAAGTTCCCTTTAATGTTTGAAATGAAAAACCTTCTTATTTATTTCAACAACAAAACTGTTACAAATTTAACAATGATCAATCTTAAAATACATCACAAATTTTGATCAAAACTAATAATAAATATTTAAGATTACGCGTAATATTTTAAAAGAACAAATAAGTTGAATTAAAATTATGAATCACAAATGCCTCATATTTAATAATTTATTTTAACTTTCAAATTTTTTAACATTTTTATTGTAATCTTTAATAATATAATATATTCTTTCTCTAATATATTGTTTTAAAGGAATATTCCAATGGAAACATCTTACAAAAAAAATATTTGAGAACGAATTTCCTGAGTGTTTATAATATGTGTTAACAATTAATTTCTGTAACCCTTAATTTATATAGATCCTTAAAATATTTAAAATCCGCTTATAAACATATAAATTTTAAAACATTATGTGCGGAAGAATAACTTAAGCCAAAGTTAAAGTAAAATTGATTCATCTAAATGTTGGTAAAGTTATTAACTACTGAATTTGAATTTAAACACCAGTTTTATATATTATTTCCGCTTCGTTTAGAACATATTAAAGATAAATCAATGTGAGTTAATAAACGAACTTATATGGTATATACACAACAAATACTTTTAATATTAATAAACCTCTAAATGATTATTTTATATAGTTTACCTGCCATTCTTCACAAAACGTTTTCCTCCCATATTTCACTCTCACAGCAATTATTAATGAATATCACAAAAAAAACTGTTTTATAATATCAGTTTTAATCAACAAACAATTTCAACACAAAATATTATAATTTTCAAAATCACGCGCGTAATTTCAAAAATTACACAAAGTTCAAGTAAAACACAATCGAAATCAATAACACTGTCCTTTGAAGCGAACGAGCTACCGCTGTGTATCGGCATAAAATCGCATTTGATTAGCATTCGTCGCCGATACGCATAAGGAAAACCTATGATGAAAAAACGTAAACAATCTTATATGTGAACCCCTTCAATATGTGAGGCAGGACTTCAAATTTCGCAGTTGCTTCCTGAAAAGCCTTGCGTATCGGCGATAACACAATTACAGAAAAACCCATTGCTTCGCCGATACGCGAAGTAATAGGTGAACTCTTGTTGCGTAGTGTTTGTCGGCACTTGTAACTGCTGGAGTCCTTCTTGCTTATAAGGCAATTTAAACGAAAATTTGGAACTGGTACCAGCTCTCTTTTCGACTAATGGGTAAATTTTTTGTTTTATTTTGCTGAAAAGTGACCATAGAGGGGGTAAATTGCGTCGCAAAAGTAGAGTGAACATTCTTTGTATCTAGGTTCCATATTCTTTGCCCGACGCAAACCAGACTCAGAGCATACGCCTTTAGATGATGTCATTGCGGTTGCATTCTTCTGTTTTCAAGAGTGTGAAGTGGCCTTTGGAGTGTACGCATATGACAACACAAAAATTCTGGGAGTCGAGTTTGAACTGTCCACCGAGTTGGGTCGTCGTATTTTGTTGCAATAAAGTATAATTTTATATACTCATATTGAAATCTGCGAAATAATCTGTCGTCTGGAACATAAATTCCAGTAGATAGGCTATGCCGGTTCGGGCGCAAATTTCCCATAAGAAATGTACAGGGGCCAAAAAATTCTCACTTTTGCTTCAAAAGCTCTTGGTCTGGACGTGGAAGAGCGTTTGAAAGCTTCTTCTGGTCTTAGACGAGCAGTTTTGAGGTGTGTGACGCCATGAAAGCTTCTTCTGGTCTTGGACGATCAGCTGAAAGCTCTTTTGTGTGTGTTTGGGGTTGCATCAGGCGGTAGGGGTTGTGTTTGGGGTGGTATTTTTACCCCTCCCCCTCCCCACTGAGATATAAGCCCCTCCCCTAGCTGAGTTCTAATTCTAAAAAACGAATGGCGATAAAGTTTACGTGAAATGGCTGGGACTCTCTTCAAAGCAAAGCTCTTGGTTAAATGCTAAAGATGTAGTATTATAATATAAAATAAAAATAATTTTTCCGAAAAAGTTTAATTCAGCGTTTTATTTCTCAATCTAGATCTTTAAAATTGATTCAACCATAAGCTTAATTCTATATCGAGCGAACTGTAATGAACATTAAGGTCTAAATTCCAGTGAAAAATAATTCCCTCAGCTCGCTATTAATTAGAAAAAATTTAAACGTCAAATTGCTGATCTCAAAAGTATTTGTTAATAGGGGAAGAATCTTAAGTTTAACCTTGATTCAGTCATGTACTTAATTTGAAATCGAACTAACAATATGAATTGTAATAAAGATTGGGGGGCCTAAATTCCTGTGGAAAATGTTTCTCTCACCTTGCTATTAATAAGAAAAATTGTAAACGGCAAGCTGTCATGAATAAATAACGTAACCAGTAAGAACAAAAATCTAAAGAACGCTATTACAAAAGTGCCAAGCTAATATCATTCCACATAGGAGATAAAGTCCTACTAAAGAGTAAGAAGGAAAAGTATAAACCATCCCAAATCTCTATAAGACCTTATACAATAACAACAATTTCATTACAAGTAAATACTAAAATAAAAGTTGTCAAACAAGCGCAAATATTGCGTATTAACAGCGTTTTAACTCATGGAACTACAGAATATTAGAGCAATAAATTCGCCGTGTGTATTCACCATATATGTATAGTCTCACTTACAAGGCTAAGTGTGAAGTATATCGAGGGAAAATTGTATGTAGGGTTTTATGAATATCCTTAATTAGACAAAATTAAATCCAATTTGTTAAGAAAATATGATGGTGCCATTGATAATTGCCTCCTGAGAAAATCTGCATCAAGCATCCTCATAGGTTTAAATATACTCAGACAAGATCTACATTATGCAATATTATTATTAATAAAATAATTCAATCCATTCTATTCTAATGTAAACAAAGCCACCTGCAACTCAAAAATATTGCAATTCAGCGATCTCATCGTCCAAAGCTAGAGATAAGAAACAAAACCAAATGCCTCGCGCTCTGCTCATTTCTTCTGATTATTTCGCAATATCACAAGACGTATCACGGCGAAGTAAGAGTGGGGAAGGGGACCGAACTCTGGCGAGGGGGAGGGAGAGGGGACCGAACTCAGCTGGGGGACGGAGAGGGGAACAGATCTCAGTGAGGAGGGGCTTATATCTCAGCGGGGGAGGGGGAAAATGCCACCCCAAACACAACACCTAGCGCCTAATGCCACCCCTACCACCTGATGCAACCCCAAGCACGCACAAAAGAGCTTCCAGCTGATCGTCCAAGACCAGAAGAAGCTTTCATGACGTCATACACCTCAAAACTGCTCGTCCAAGACCAGAAGAAGCTTTCAAACGCTCCTCCACGTCCAGGCCAAGAGCTTTTGAAGCAAAAGTGAGAATTTTTTGGCCCCTGTACATTTCTTATGGGAAATTTGCGCCCAAACCGGCATAGCCTATCTACTAATTCCGATGAGCCTTTTAGTGGGTAAATGAATTTTTAAAATATAATTTATATAGTTATTATCAACGTTTTGTGAAACAAAGGTTTTTCTTATCTTTCCGAAATGTTTAACCTTGTTTGATAATCATTTGTGTTTTATAAAGGTTAAGAGGTTTTTCGCTTATTGGAATATATTGTGAATTATCTTCGTCCGCACTATGACATGTTCCTTGCATGGATGTATTATCTTCATCATTTTCCTTTTCATTATTTTCTTCTTCATTCATCGTAAGTGGGCTTGATAATTGATCTGCGACAACGTTTTCTTGACCTTCAATATAATGGATTTCATAATTGTATTCCTCTAATTGAATTTTCCATCTTTGTAATTTCGAGTTTGGTTCTTTTAAATTTGCGATCCAGGTTAACGGTTTATGATCAGTTCTTATAATTAAATTGTATCAATATATATGTATAAGTCCTGAAGTATTTAAGCGCCCATACAATGGCTAAAAGTTCCTTTTCTATAGTTGACTATTTTACCTCATGATCATTAAGTGTTGTACTCGCATAGCAAATAGGATAGCCTTCCTGCGATAGGACTGCTCCAATGGCATAATTTGAGGCATCAGTTGTAATGACAAGAACTCCTTATAGAAGGAACAAACTTTGGCAATCCTAACTCCTATCTCGCTCCACCTCCGACTTCTCCAATTACCTCTCGGCGGCTTCCTTCTTCTCCGCACGCAGCGAATCTTCTTATATCGATTACCTTAATTACATGCAGTCTACCCTCGTCTCCGATCCCAAACGCTTTTACCAATTTATTAACATTAAAAAGAAGTCCAGCGGTTACCCTTCTACCCTTAAACTCAATGATACTTCTTACTCCGACCCTGTTACAATAGCTAATCTCTTTGCTCTCCACTTCAGCCAGTCTTTCTGTGAGCACTCATTAGATCCCGACTCTAGCTATTTCCACTTTCTGGAGTCGCGTCCTCAGACCTCCCCTGCCTCCATTACCATTGACCCTTCAATGGTTGCTACCGCCATTGCCGCCCTCCCTGCCGATCATAACCCTGGCCCTGACGGTATCCCCGCTTTAATCCTTAAAGAGTGTGCCCAACACTTGGTCGGTCCCCTTTCTTCTATTTTTAATCTCTCCATCTCCCAGGGTGTTTTCCCTGCCAGGTGGAAGGATTGTTTCATCATCCCCATCCATAAAAAGGGCTGTAAGAGTGAGATATCCAATTACCGCCCTATTGCTAAACTCTCCACCATTCCTAAACTCTTCGAAAGCATCGTTTACGATTGCTTGTTCTTTCACTGCAAACCCATCTTTTCTCAATTCCAACATGGTTTCCTTAAAGGCAGATCAACTACTACTAACCTCACTGACTTCATCTCCAAAACCCTGTGTGCCCTTGAAAAAGGCGACGAGGTTGACGTCGTCGCTACTGACTTCAGTAAGGTATTTGACAAAATCTCACACAAATTAATTCTCTTCAAACTTCACTCCCTTGGCTTCAATCGACTTTTTTCTTCCTGGTTGAAGTCCTATCTTAATCACCGCCAGTACAGGGTACTTTTCTGCACGTCCTTTTCCAACTCATTCGTGGCCAACTCGGGGGTCCCTCAGGGTAGCCACTTAGGTCCGTTGCTTTTCATACTGGCCATAAATGACGTCGAGTGTGTTATCAAGCACTCCGACCAGTCCATTTACGCCGACGATATGAAAATCTCTAAACGGATATCCTCCACCTCTGACCCCCGTCTGCTTCAACAAGATCTCAACAACTTTGGCATTTGGTGCACTAAAAACTCTCTTGAGCTCAATATCTCCAAATGCCAATTCATCACCTATACCCGCAAACGCCCCTCCCCCCCAGAGTATATTGCTTGTCTGGCGAACCTATCCCCCCCGTTTCCTCTCTTGGCGATCTAGGCGTCACCTGTGATAGTGAACTTAACTTTCGCGAACACATTGACAGTGTGATTGCCAGAGCCAACTCCGCGCTAGGCTTCGTTAAGCGATGGTCCAAGGAGTTCCTTAACCCATACGTCGCCAAATCCCTCTTTGTCACCTTCGTTAGGCCTCTCCTGGAATACGCTAGCCAAGTTTGGTCTCCTTACCAATCTTCTAGCATGAACAGGATAGAGGCTGTACAGCGTAGGTTCCTTCGTTTCGCTTTACGCGAGCTCCCCTGGTCTGACCCTCACAACCTTCCGCCCTACGAAAACCGCCTTCGGCTCATTAACTTGTTGCCTCTATGGAAGCGGCGGGACCTTGCCGAGATCACATTCATTCACCAACTGCTCATCGGCGAGATTGACTGTCCTTCTCTACTCGAGCGGATCCCTATCTACACCAACCCCCGTAACCTCCGCTCGGCCCCTCTCTTTCGCCCTCCTTACCATCGTACCAACTACGGTCTTTCTGAGCCCCTCACAAGAATACTTCGAAGAGCCAACTCCCTCCCTTCCTTTGACTTTCACCTGAGCAAAAACTCTCTCAGGCACCACCTAATTTAGTCTTCCCTAATCTGCCTTGTTCTTTCCCTTCCTCCGTTTTCTCCCGTTTCTCCCTTAGTTTAATACTAGTCTTTAGTTTTTTACTTTATTCTATGTTAGCTTCTATTAAGCGTTAAAATAAATAAATAAATAAATAAATAAATAAGACAAATTTTTTTATTGCAATCCGAGTATTTCAATATTGGCTCAGACATTATTAGTAGTTTAAGTGTTTCAAAACTATTTTTGTATTCTAAATCATTAATATTTATCTTGCTATCCTTCTTAAGTTTCAAAGTTAGAGGTTTTGCCACCTTTGCGAAGTCTTTAATAAATTTTCTATAGTAACCTACGAGTCCTAAAAATGATTTTATTTCTTTTTGGGTTTTAGGGATTTTAAAGTTACTTATTGCTTCGATTTTCTTTGGGTTAGGTTTAATGCCTTCCGTTGTCACAATATGTCCCAAAAATTCCGTTTCATGTTTCATAAATGCGCTTTTATCTAATTGGATCTTAAGGTTGGCTTCTTTTAATCTTTTAAAAATTTTCTCTAGAGTTTACATGCTCTTCCAAACTTGTGCTGAATATAATTATGTCGTCAAGATATACTGCAAAGCATATTTTGCCTATAAAATCTCTTAATATGTTATTCATCAATCTCTGGAATGTTGCGGGTGCGTTCTTTAAACCGAACGGCATCCTTATGGATTCATAATGTCCCAAATTTGTTGTAAATGCAGTTTTAGGAATGTCGTTTGGGTGAATTTCTATTTAATGGAAGTCCTTTGCTAAATCCAGTGTTGTAAAGTACATTGCTCTTCCTAATTTATCGAGAATATCGTATATATTTGGGATCGGAAATTTGTCGTCTATAGTTATTTCGTTTAATTTCCAATAGTCAACGACAATTTTCCATTTCTTTTTTCCTGATGCATCTAACTTTTTGGGGACTACCCAAATTGGTGAGTCACTCGGACGAATTATTCCTTCACTCAGCATTTCGTTGATTTGCTTCTCAACTTCTTTCTTATGTATTTCGGGACATCGATAAGTTTTGAATAACTGGGTTCATTATGTTTTGTCTTGATCTCATGTTTTATTTCTTGAGTAAATGTAAGATCAGTACCTTCCTGGTAAAAAACATTTTCGTATTGTTTGATAACTTTAATTGCTGTATTGGTTTCTTCATCATTTAAATGATCGATACAAATTTCTTCTAATATGCTTCCAGAAGGAATTCTTCCGTGATTACAACAGACTAACTCGTTTTCCATACGTGGATATGAGTAGTAGTCTTTTTCTTCGTTTTTTGTTTAAGAACATTGGTAGAACTTTATCGTCGATTGACAATTCAATCGATACATAATCGATTTTAACGTTGTACATCGAGAATATGTCATTACCAGTCAAACCGTGAAAAAAGTCAGAGAAGTCTCGTTCGACAAGTTCAAAGCGATGATTTTCGTTTTTGCAGCCAAACTCTTTGAATGGTTTAATTCTCATAACATGTTTTATTTCTAACCATGAATTAATTGTGTTAACCCTGACACGACTTATTTTGGATTTTACTGGCAGATACCCGGTCTTATAATACTTATACTGGCACCGGTACCTATTATAAATCTTAAAGGTATACAGTAAGTCTATTCTAACATAGGGCAATTTTGGTTGTTGTCCGAGGCATTGATTCGAAAATTTGGGTTTGTTTGAACAAACTGTTCGGAATTATTGTAGACTTCCATAGGTTCGGGCCGACCAAACTTATGAATTCTTGATTGCACGGAGCTTGGATTATTCTGAAATTTTCTTGAAAAGTTATTTTGATGTTAATTTTGAAAATTATTCCGATTATTTTGGTTAAGCCATGGGCGAGGAGAATGGTGATTGGAATTATTAGGGTTATTTTGTGTGCGGTAGTCTAATTATTGAGGTTTTTTATTTTGCGTTTTTACTATTTTAATTGATTCTAAATCTATGTCCATCTGTTCTAATTTACATTTCGTGTTAAATTTTTGCAGTTTTTCTTGAATTCCGTTATAAAATTCTAATACGGTGTTGCGAAAAATTACGCTTTTTAAGTCGTCAAATAATTGGTACGAACTTTTCTTATCAATATAATTACATATTAGAACTTTTCTTATGTCGAGTCATACATAGGCATTACGAGTACTATTAATGTTAAATATTAATTGTGCTTTACCGATAAATTTTTGTTTTTATGATGTTAGCGATTAGTTGCTGTGATGGAATATCGTACTGGCGAAGCACGGTGGCCAGGGTGTCCACTGCATCTATGAAGGAATTTAAACTTGTTGAGGATCCATCGAAGGTTGGGAGTTTGTGGGCGTATTTGATCGGGTCTATTGTGATGGTCTTGAGTTGCGATTTTTGTTGTTCTTGCCTGTCCTGTGTATTTCCAAGCATAGAAGGTCTGAGAATATGGCCTGATAAATCCATTTTCTGGAACGTGATTCACTTCCTTTTGTCGATCTTGGCACTTTCACCACCGTTCTTTGTGGGACATTTTCACAACGTTTCTTTTTTTTACAAATTGTTCAAGCAATTTTTGATTGCATTTTCTGCAAAAACTGGAAATATTTTTATTTTTATCGCACATCGATCACTGTAAATTTTGTCACACGTAATGCGTGAACTCGTGATGCTGCGCAGATTCTACCGCCTGCGCCAATTACAATTTTGAAATAAAAGGAATTCTATTATTCAGACAAACCTTACATTTTATTTGTTGCTTAGTTTTTACAGGATTTCGAACAATTTTGCGAACGCTTAGTCTTAACAGCTGATACTTATCAGTCTAACTTAGAACTGATCTAGCTCCTTTTATACTATTCGTGAAGCATGGTTAAGCAAGGCATGGTTTCCGTTTGTTTGCGATCTCCTCAGATGGATACATTCGGTGTTTTATTTAGAGAATGTTTTAATGGATATTGTTTGTTTGGAGAATGTCCTGAGTGGATACATATGATTCAGAAAATGTTTTGTTTATAAGATATCTTGAGTGTATGCTTGGACACATTTGGTGTTTAAATATTTTAGTAGAAGAAATGTTCGAGAAAGGGCATTTAATAAAATTAAAGCATTGTTTCGAAAAGAGATCGGATGTTAGTCCTTTACACAGTTGGTTCAGTTTCTTGTTTATATAAGGATACTGATGTAACAGTATATTTCGATTCTCTGCATCAGCTCGCAGCCAAATCTTTCTTCCCACTGTGGAGGATCATCATGTTTTTTGGCAAGAAGTATATATCCGTAATTTTTCGGTACTTCGCAAAAGCTGGTAGCCAATTTTTTCTCCACAATGTGTTGTGGTCAGGGGGAAACAAAATGTTGTCCCCATAAATCTGTACATATTCCTAAAACTTAAATGCAGAAATTTCTACCCTCCGCCTATGGGCCTCGGCGATAGCCCAGGGGCTCGGCCGAAACTTCACGGCGGCTCTGGACGGTCCCGCAAGGGATTGCGTTCCTTGGGTTGCGAGCGACGAATTTCGTTGCTCGAAAATGCACAAAATTCGTCGGTCGCAACTCAAGGCCAAGCCCAGGCCATAAAAATCTCCGGCGCGAGCCCTGTGACCGAGCCCCGGGCATCGCCACAGATCACGGCCCCTTACCAAAACTTTGGCGCGAGCTCAGCGACCGAGCCTCAAGCGGTGCCACAGATTTCGGTCCCATACAAAAATTTCAGCGACCGGCGGGCCGGTGCATGGCTGCGGGAGGCTCAAGATGAGCGGGCGGCGTCCTCGGTGCACGTTGCCGTCCCAGCGCTGCGGACTCATGCACTCATCGGTGCCTGCAGTGGCAGCGGCGGTGAGTGTGTGAGTGCGCTGCAGCGGGACCCGTAACGGTCGCCGGGGCGCGTGGATTTTTCGGCGTGGCGTGGAGGAAGAATTTCGAGGAGTCGAGTTGGCATCACCGTACCGAGAGGCAGAAAAGGGAGTGATAACGCACGAACGGAAGAAAAGTGTTAACCGGGGAGTAAGAAAGTGCTCGGGATATTGAAAAATTGGCGTGCAAACCGCTGCCGGTCGTTTTTTTTTTTACATCTACGCAATTAATCAGATTAACTCCAATTAATTTCTTCCTACAAACTCTCAAGCAGTTCGCAGTAATCAGCGAATTTTTTTTAATCCGCACTTATAACCCGTGTTTTTTTTTTGTTGTTATGTTGGATAGTGCGCTCCGAAGGTTCCGGGTTAAAAATTCATTGCGCCGGCAGTTTTAAAAAGGATGTGATTATTTTTTTTAAATTGCTCGAGTTATACGAGTGACAACCCCAACGTAGTTTTGTCGACATTTTAGCACTAATTACAGTTAAATTTAGTGAATTGACTGAATTAATGGAAGACCATTCAATTTTCTAAATAAAAGGCGCACGATATTGTAAAATTAAAGTTTCGAAAAATTTGCTGAATGCAGAATAAAACTGATGTAGTAAACATAAGTGCTATTACTTTATAAATAGTGTAACAGTTTAAGGACACTTTGGACAGAATCAGATTTAATTAAAACCTGTAAATGAAGTAAAACAAAAGGAATTAATAGTAAAAATAAAAAAAATTCAAATAAAAATTTAAAAAAATTAAAATTTATAAATATGTACTTTAAATCAAATAGACATATAAAATATAATTTAATCAAAAAAACATTTTTCTTAAGTTAAATTTTTTCCGCTTCGCTGTGTAAAATTCTACAAAAAAAAATAATATAGAAAAAGTTAGTTATGTTGCGAAAAATCTCGAACAGATGGATATAACTTGTGAAGACTTACCCTCAATTTTTTTTCTTCCGCTTCGCTGTGTAAAATTCTAAAAAGAAAAGAAAATAGAAAAAGTTAATTTTTGTTGCAAAAAAAAAAAAAATTGACTCGTACTGACCTGGTTGCTGCTAATCGCCGGCGGAGGGCACCACGACGGGGCCACCTGAAGAGGCAGGGTGCCTCCGCTCTCTTCTCACCTCATCGCTTCCCCGAGAGACTTTTATCGCCTCATCGCATCTTCGTGGGAACTCTTCTCCCCTCATCGCTTCTCCGCGGGAATTACCGCCCTCAGCTGAGTCGACAGTCCACCACGGCGCCCAACGAACTTCAGTTAAATTACTTAAGCTAATTGGTTTGCTACTTTAAGTAAAAATAATATAAGGTATGTTCCCTTAATTTAAGGTATTTTTTTCTCTTGGTCCCCTCTCCAATTTTCTTTTGCAGCCGGGGTTCTTGAGTAGACTCGTTTGTGTTTTCTTTTAATAGGGACCTCCCAATTATTAAGGCCGCAGGGAGGTCACAGGGTGGTTGGGGCAACAGGCCAAGGGGGGTTCATCGTGAACCAAACCCCCCCCTGAGAGCCAATCACGGGCAGCTGCAGGGGTTCAGCCTGCACTGTCGTTTTCCCCCCCTTCGCGATTTGGTCGTTTTCCGTCGCCGGAGAATTTCGTTGTTGTGGTGGGCCATTCCGGCGGCTGAACGCGGTTTTTTTGGTAAACCCCCCCACACGCTGCCGCAAAAGCTAGCCTGCCAGCTCCCGCAGCCGCATACCGTCGGACAGGGGCTTAGCCGGGCTCCCTGCAGGCACACAACCGCAACAAATGTGTGAGTGCAAATGATATTGTTTTCCTTTGTTTTGTTTAATTGAAGACGGATATACTGTTAAATCTCGAACTTACTTATATTATCTTCAACTTTGTAATGTTAAGGACGTGTTATAGGTTCAGTGGTAAGTAGAAGACTGCTTTATTGACGTTCATGATTTACAGTAAGTATTAGTTGTAAGCTCCTGTTCACGTGACATCCCCCTTTTCTTAAAAAAAAAAAAACATTTCGCTATATAAACTTAAGTTATATGTTCATTAAAATTGAATTTACGTTATTTCGGGTGTCACATGCTTATTGCAGTTAAGCTGCCATATTTAACAGCTAAGCGGTATACTACTTTTATTATTTAAACCGTTATTACAAAGTGGTTTTTTAAGTTCATGTCCTAAAATGATGGGTCATATTTGACCAGTGGTTTGATTTTCCTGCCATAACGGCTGACTTTGACTGGCTCTTCCGTGTCTGTTGGCAGTGCCGCACACGTTGACCCCTCACAAATAACAGAACTCCTTGGTCGCCCCCGACTTTTCGCATTTTCTCCAGGTTGACCCGTCTTTGTTGAAGTATTCCCCGTTGTTGATGATTCCGTTGATGGTAGTTCAATCGGTGTTGCTTCCCTCGCTCGATTGTTTGTTGTTTTGAATTCCGTTGATGGTGAAATAGACAATGGTATTTTTGCCTTTATTGCGTGAAGATGTATGTTGTTTCTTCGATATTTCCTAAGATCCGGCGTTTCGATTATCACCGAACTTGGATTTACAGTGATTTCGACCACTCTCACTGGTTTCCACTCGCGATGATTTGTTTGCATTCTAACATTTTCGCCCCTTTCAAATGATAATCGAGGTGTGGCTACGCGATCCGCATAACGTTTTTGATTCGTCCTCAATTCTCGAAGTTCCACCGTTGATGATTTTGGGTTTTAAGTCCGCCATACTCGCCGGAAAAATGGTTCGCGTTTGACGACTGAATAATCGCTGAAACGATGATCCCAATGTTTCGGTACCTGGGTACGTTGACGATTTACCATGTGGAACTGATAGTCTAGAGTAATTGGCAGAACTCAAGCATCAAATTGTATCTATTTTGAATTCAGGAGGATTTGCATTGAGAAAGTGGTCTTCAAATTGTCCTGCATGTATGAATCTTATTCCTATAGAAGATCGCGAAACTATAGCTACACTAAATGATTCACATGCACTAAAGGCTCTTGGATTGATTTGGAATCCGACATCTGATGAGTTTCAATTTACTTGGCCCTTCGCTTCGGAATTATCTCGAATAGCAAAACGAACAATTCTGTTGTGTATATATAAAAACTCCGCTTTTTATTACTCTTTGGAGCAATCCCGACTTTATTTAATACAACTTTTAAATAGGGCGGAAGGACGAGCGATATCTCAGAGGTCTTTCTCGCTTTATGGTCTTTTTGCAACTGTTCCGACCTGGGCGCCGAGAGCTTAAGGTTCCAGGTCGGAACTTCTGGTAGACGTGCTGAGTGCGCGTTTATCGTCTTGCGTCTACACGCGCACCAATCGACTCAGCGGGTAATCCCGCTGGCATCGCACATTTTTGCACGTGCCAACGAAACCCGAGTAGCCGCCTGTGTTACATTTCCGGCCACCGAACTGCCGGCTAAGAGGATTTGGTTGCACAGCGGTATCGATTTTACAATTTGACAGTCGATACCGCTACGCAACATTCCTTCCCCCCGCAAAAAAGGAAGGCATTCTTAGAAGGGGAATGGCTTTCGGGAAATCAACCGGTACATCGCCTGCCCCTTTACAACAAACTTTTCCAAAAATCAATATTTCCTTAAACTATTGGTGCATTTTTATTTCGATCATATGGATCATTTCTTAGTAGTGCGCTTATCTCTCTTCTTTGGTGTTTTTTTTTAAATTCTTACTTTTACATAATTTAAAATACAATTTTTTTCTTAATTTAAACTACTTAAATTCTCACTACATTGTATTTTGTTACTGTAAACATTCTGCGCATCTATTGCAAGTATTTTCACAACCTAAACAAATTTGGTTCGAGAATGCAATTCTGTAATCCGCTGTTGCCAAGTCACAGGCGTCGGTATCAAATGTCCGCGCTCCTAACGCTAAAAATTTGTTGGGTCAGCTAAGAAAAATCTAAAGTGCATTTCTTTAAATATTGATTTTGAGCGTTAATATCAGCAAAAAAAAATTTAAAAAAAATTTCCTGCCTTTTACACTCTACGTAGGGCTTAAGGCGGTTATTGTGCACCAAATTGTTATGCCTATCCATGCTTATCGTGGTATTCACGGATGACAGGGTAGCGATTACCAGGTAAGGTCCTGCCCAGATCTCTGCGATTTTATGTTTTCTGTTCTCGCTTTTAAGGAGGAACTTATTTCCTACATGGAAAGGAGTGTAGCAATGGATGACTGAAATGACTGGCTGCACGTCTGATAATCGAATTAACTTTATTTCCCGAACAACAATATTTATACACAAATTATGCTCATTGCTAATAAGAATAGAACAAAGAATTTAACGTAGTTACTTACGCTATCACTTACTCATCAAATAACATATGTAGGTCGCACGTTTACGTGTTTGCAGTTCTTTCATTCTTACAAAATGCTTATGCATTAATAGCACTGCTTGCAGTATTGAGTACATTGACCGTGCTCAAGAGTGAATGAACCATGCAATTTGAATGTTTACAATTATAACATATTGTTACCGAATCCGTGGTTTCCCGGTAACCTTTGGCCGAGCAAATTCGGTCCGAGAGGGAGACTGTTGTCTTTATTTTATTTTATTTTTTTTTTTTTTGGTTTTTTTTTTTTGTTTTTTTGTTTTTTAACGTGTCGGCCACAGAAGAAATCCGGAAAGAATTTATTAGCGCGAAATCTGGCAACGATGTTCCAGCGGCGATTAGACAATTCCGCCAAACCCACTTGTTCGCTTCCCCTTCGCCTCAATCTCAGGCGCCTTGGTAAAGCGGCTCACACTGGGACGATGGCGAGCTTTCCCCTCGAAGTGCTTGTGCGACGCGCGTATGCTGGCTGGCAGCACGGTGGCGTAGACGACTCGCCTTTTCGTCGCCGCGGATGTGTGGGTGATGCAGCAAGAAGTTGCAGCAACCGGCGACGTTGCGCAGCGACAAGTTGCTTCGGCCCGACGGGGCCCACCTCAGCGGAGCTCCTGGCACAGCTGATCGCGGGGACAAGGTCAAGGGCACGGAGAAGGCCCGAGCAGCTGATGCTCGCACTTGCCGGGTATTTTAGCAGATTTCTCTTTTTTTTCTCTTTTTTTTTTTTTCTTAACCCGGAGTCTACTGAGGCTTGGCCGGTGGAGCAAAAAAAGAAAATTTTCCGGTTATTCCTTAGCAGCCACGAGGGTAAAATTGGGCACGGCACTTACCTTTTGGCCCGCGATATTCGCCACGGCGAAGCCTGTCCGAATTAAAATATCAGCACCTTGCACCACGCTAAGACACTCTTTGGGGACCGAGAGGAGTAACTAAAACGCGGGGCTTCACTAAATTCAACAAATCTTTTATTCGGTCGCCAAGTAGTTCGCGATCACAATTTCGCACCTTGCGTCCGTGCTCAACCAAAAGCCGACAAATCTTTTTTACTCGCCAAATTAAACCGAGTGCTCTAAAATCCGATTAACAAAATCGTTTCTCATTTTTCTCTAGGGATCGCCAATCAGTCCGCACGCACCGCAGGTTGCACCAAAAAACATGGAGGTCGTCGACCGCGCTGCTCTTCCGGCCCTAACGCGGCCTGATTTTCTCGCTAGGGGGACCAAAGGCGAGTACTAAAAATTTCCTGCAAGAGGTAATTTTAAGAACTTTCAACGACAAAAGAAATGATAAAATTTTCTCTTTGCAGGGACTGCAACACTACTCCCCCATTTGCAGATAGAGCTGCCCTCAGCTCGGGGAAATAGATGCAGCCCTGGGTGGCGGAATTCATCGGGGATGCTTCCTGATCCAGGGGGTGTAGGGCATCACGTCGTTCGAACTCTGGATCATCTCAGCGTGGGATCGTCGATGGGTCATCGCCGGGCTTCACGGAGTCGTCGCTGGATCTCGCTGACTTCGGGTAAGTCCTTTCCTGCTTTTTTTTTTTTTTTTTTTTTTTTTTTTTTTTTTTTTTTTTTTTGTGGTTATAGTCAGCTGGGTTCGTTGGCATTTCCGCCCGCGACGCGAAAGTGGGCGGAAGACGGCCGACCCCAGCTGACTCGGGAACGGCAGAGGTTTTTACGAGCGCCTCTGACTCGCTCGGGCTGGAAAAAAAAATAAATAAAATCGGCCCCGATCGAGGAAAAGTGCCGTGCCCAGCACAGACCAAAGGAAAAAAGAATTAATTGAATAAAAAAAAAAAAAAAATTAGTAGACAAAACAGACCGGCTATTTCGCGGTAGTTTGCGCTGGTTCGTCCCGCATATAGCGTCGCGAAACTTCTGTTATTTGCCTGGCTCTGCCTTTTTTGTTTATTTTATTATTTTTATTATTTATTTACTTTCTAGCATAAGCGAATTTATGTCGGAGCATGGTAAGGAGCTAAGCGGTTGCGATGGACTACCGTGCTCTTTTTTGGCGGGTCCGTAGGGTCTTTAGTTATGCGATAATTCACCTCATTAACCACCTCTAGAACGCGAAAGGGACCTTCCCAGTCCCGCTGTAATTTCGGGCACCTTCCTTTCTTCCGCTTAGGGTTATGCAGCCATACCCTATCAGCGACCTTAAACGGGTTCGCCTTTGCCGACAGGTCGTACCGCTGCTTCATGACTTCACTACTGCCCCTTATATTCTGTCTAGCGAAGTCGTGGGCTTTCTCTAGGCGGTGTTGAAGCTCCTCCAGGTATTCGCGCGGGGGCAGGGGTTTACCAGGCGGTTCACCGGTGATCAACTGCACCGGAAGGCGAAGCTCTCTCCCGAAATTCAGTACGGCCGGAGTTTGTTTCGTCGTCTGATGCACTGCTGACCTGTAGGCTAGAAGAATGAATGGGATATACGCGTCCCAGTCGCTCTGATTTTCGGCGACGAATTTTGAGAGCCCATTCAATAACGTGCGGTTGAACCGCTCCACCATGCCATCTGATTGAGGGTGTAGCGGGGTGGTCCGGGTCTTCTCAATCCCAAATTTCCGCATTACGGCTTGGAACACCTCCGACTCGAAATTGCGCCCCTGGTCAGAGTGCAGCTGTAGTGGCATACCGAACCGCGAGAAAACGTTGTCGATCAGGGCGTCGGCTACACTCTCGGCTGTGTAGTCCCTAAGTGGCATCGCTTCTGGCCACTTAGAAAAATAGTCGATACACAGCAGCACGTATCGATGGCCGTGTGGGACCGTTGGGGGTAAGGGTCCCAGGATATCGACGGCCACTCGCTCAAATGGTGCCCCCACGTTGTAGAGTTGTAGCGGGGCTCGACTCTTAGGCGTGGCGCCGGACTTCTGTTGGCATCGCAAGCAACAGCGGATAGCTTCTCGCACATCCCGGCTACACCCAACCCAGTAATATCGCTGCCTTATTTTCGCCAGGGTCTTATCGAAGCCCAAGTGTCCTCCTTCGGGTTTGCCGTGACACTGCTCAATTATTTGGCGTTTTGTGGCTTCTGGAACAATCACCTGGGTAATGGAGCCGATACCGCTGGGATAGTTCCGGCAAAGTACGTCGTTCGTGATACGCAGCGTTGAGAAGATGGTCCAGTACGCCTTGACCGTTGGACTCAGGTGGGTGGTCTGCTCCCTTTCCGGTCTCTCCCCTTCTTTAACCCAACTTTTTATTATCGACAGGTGGGCATCTCGGTCCTGGAGGTCAGCCATAGCTTCGGGGACAATAGCCATTCGTACTCGGATAGCGTGTTGCTCTTCTTGTCGCGCACAATAGCCACAACTCGTCTCAGCACACGGGCGGCGGGAGAGTGCATCAGCATTCCTGTGCTGGCGTCCGGGACGATGCTGGACCTCGAAATTGTAGGCCTGGAGCCTTTCCAGCCAACGAGCTATTTGTCCTTCTGGCTCCTTGAAATTCATCAGCCACCTGAGGGACGCGTGGTCGGTGCGCAGCAAGAAGTGCCGGCCCAGGAGATAGGGTTGGAAGTGGTGCATCGCCTTAACTACAGCAAGCAACTCTTTGCGTGTCACGCAATAATTTTTCTCCGGCCTACTGAGTGTCTTGCTGTAGTATTCCACAACCTTCTCCTCTCCGTTTTGGATCTGGGACAGCACGGCCCCCCAAGCTAGGTCGCTGGCGTCCGTGTCGAGGACAAACAGATCCTGGTCGTTCGGCTGGGCCAAGATGGGGGCTGAGGTTAATTTCCTCTTGAGGCATTGGAAAGCCTCCTCGCAGTCGTCGTTCCAGCAGAATGTGCGATTCTTCTCCGTCAGCGCTGTGAGGGGTTTCGCTACCTCGGAGAAATTCATCACGAAGCGCCTGTAGTACGCACAGAGTCCCAAAAACGATTGGACCTCGACTTTGCTGGAGGGCCTGGGCCAGTTTTTCACCGCCTCAACTTTTTCTGGGTCGGTTGCAAGACCGTCTTTTGAGACTACGTGTCCTAGGAATTTGACCGTGTCCTTACACAATTCGCATTTGGCAGGCGACACCTTCAAATTGGCCTGGCGGAGCCGCTGAAGGACGAGTTCCAGGTGCCTCAACATGTCGTCGAATGTCTTGCCGTGTACTATGATGTCGTCGAGGTACACCAGGCAAGTCGTGTAAGGAAGGCCGTCTAGGACACGGTCCATCAGCCTCTGGAAGGTCGCCGGCGCATTGGTAAGTCCAAAGGGCATTACTACGAATTCGTAGAGGCCCGTACCGATGGAGAATGAGGTCTTATCCTTGTCTCTTTCTTCCAGCTCAACCTGCCAGTATCCGGATTGTAAATCGAGGGTGCTGAACCATTTGGATTCCCCCAGAGCGTCCAAGGTAAGATCTATACGCGGCAGAGGGTAAGAATCCTTTCTCGTAACGTCGTTCAACCGCCTATAGTCGACGCAAAAACGAAGTGAACCGTCTTTCTTCCTCACTAGCACAACGGGGCTGCTCCAAGCGCTTTTGGAGGGCTGGACGATTCCCTCAGCCTTCATCTCTTCGAGAAGCTGCTCCGCTTCGGCCCGGCGGCTCCAAGGCATTCTCCGTGGCGGTTGTTTGATAGGCCGTGCGTCGCCGACGTCGATCTTGTGCCTTGTTATCGACGTGCGGCCGATGTCCTTTTTAGAGGAAGCGAAAGCCGATTTAAAGTCCAGGAGAGTCTTCCACAAACGTTCCCTCTGGTTCGCATTTAAGACAGGCGCAGCACGCTGAAACAGCTGTATGAGTTCGGGGGAAGTAGGCGTCGATGGTTCCTCTGCCATCCGGAGAACTTCAGTGCCAACCTCGACATTGGCAAGACTGGTGGTAGGTAACACATTTACGTCCTCATTTGTAATATTGGCGACCAAAATCTTCACCATTCCTCTTTTAGGAATCGAGACTGCAGGGAGGAAGGTTACTTCATTCGGGCACGACAGGCTGGGAGAAATCAGTACGTCTGAGTCGCTCACTAGGCCGCAGTATAAACTAATCATCGTCTCGGACCTAGCAGGTAATTTTAGGGGGCGTAGCACGTTGCCTGTGATGTCCTGTGGTGTCTTTCCCGACAATGGGAACGTTTGATTGTCGACGGTGAAAAGTCGTCGTCGCAGGTCCAAAGTGCACCCGTGCGTATTTAAAAAGTCCATACCGAGAATGCACTCGTCTGAGATCGGTGCCACGAAAACGACGTGTCTGGCGACGAAATCGGAAAACTCGATGGAGACTTCGAGCGTGCCCTTCACTGGAAAAAGCTCGCCAGTGACGCTTTGAATGCGTGAATTCGAGGGCGACAATTTCGTGGGGGTGGACGATCTCTGGAGAACAGACGGGTGTAATATTGTGCGGCTCGCTCCTGTGTCGATTAAGAAAGTGCACTCGGCGCCGTTGACACTACCGACTAACATTAAGGTCGTTTCGAGCTCCATGGACCTAATAGAGATCGTTAAAGGGGCCGGTTTTCCCACTGATGGCTGCCCCAATTGATCAGTGGGACTCAGTTTAACGATCTAGTCGGGGTGTCGGTGGAAGAAGGCGGCCGGGCAACGGTCGAATCCTGTGAACTTTCTCCAGTAAATGGCGCAGACGAAGTGGCGGCTGCAGTACGCGGCTGAGCGTCCGAAGTTGCCTTCTCGGGGGTAAAACGACTGCCTTGAACTGGCTGCCCGTGTGGCCCCGTGACGTTTACTGCCCGAGTTTTCGGCTTTCCTGGCTTCACATCAAAAACGACGAACTCTCCTTGTTCCAGAGAGGGACGAATTTTGGCCGGATTCGACGCGGTAATTTGGGAAGCGTGGATGAAAACTTCCTCTTTCGAATCGTCCCGCTTGATGAAGCCAAACCCCATTCGGTCGTTGAACCACACTACTATGCCGGTTACCTGCCGTTCGACACTCGCAGGCCTTGTTGGAGAACTTCGGGATCCCTGTGAAGGGCAGGCAGGTGAGTTGTCCTTTCGCGTTTCGTTTTTTCCTTCACGATAATTTTTTTTATCCCTAGGTTTTGGTGATCGTCGGGGCGAGGAGTCCGTCGCAGGACCTCGAGATTTCAACGCGGGAGAAACCGGTGAGCCGTTCGTCGTTCGGGCCTTGCTGTCCTGCTCTCGACAGCTTTTCTTCCGACTGCGTTGGATCGCTCGCCGGGACGAGGAGTTCGGAACAGCGTCTCGAGATTTGGGCGTAGAAGGAGCAGGTAAATCACGTTTCGTCTGACTCCTTTTCTCAACTCCGCGGCTGTTTTTAAATTTCCTTTTCGTCGCCGCGGATCGTCGGGGCAGAGCATTTTCGTTAGCAATGCCCGGGCTTCGCTCTGCAAGCCCAGGCTGGCTCAGTTTCCCGACTATTGGGACTCTTTCGGTGGCTGCGCGGTGTTTCTCGACGGCTGCGCACTGTTCGTCGTCGGTTCGCTATTCCTCGCAATTCTAGCCGCTCTTCTGTGAGGAATGGTTTCCGGCGTACGCATACTGCGGCGGCTAATTCGCGTGGCGTGCCTACTGGCCTCAATGCGAATAGCTTGAGCGAGAGCCGCTTCAAGCGTAGCAGGGACGGTGTCCCGCACGCGCCGTTGCGTATCCGAGTCAGCGATGCCGTCGATAAATTGGGCTAGCGCTATTTTGTCCCGCGTGAATTCCTGTGCCTCGCTAAAACTCAAATAAGTAAGCCGTTGTATTTCAGTAGCGTACTCCGACAGGCTTTCGTTTGCACGCTGGGTTCGACCTCGCAGCTGTATGTGTGCCACAGCCTGTTGATACTGGTCGCTAAACCTGCTGTTGAAAGCCAGACTGAGCTTTTCATAGTCGTCTTTTGTCATTTCAGCCAGCGTCTCATAGAAAGCGAGAGCAGTGCCGCGGAGGTAGGGCACCAAGTACATCGCCTTCATCTCAGAGGACCAGTGATTGGCTCGTGCAACGGCTTCGAAGTGTCGCTTATAAGCCGACCAGGGCTCCTTGCCGTCGTAGTCCTTAGGGACTAAGGAAATCCTCTTGGGCGTTATCGGGAGCAGCGGAGGTGGCAAGGGCCCTGCAGCGCCAACGTTGGAAGACGGCGGCACATTCAGCGGATCTCGCTGAATTCGTGACGGCGGTAGTTGCAGCGGATTTTCCAGGTGGGTGGACGAAACTGGCCGCTTTTCAAAGCCACTAACGTCGTCTTTATGGTTGTTTTCAGCGTTCCGCACTGTGACTTCCGGTCCCGGATCGACGAAGGAGATGAGGTCGTCTACCGGAGGAGAAGGGGCTGCCATTCGCCGGGGTGGTGGAGTCGGTTCGGCAGCCAGCTGTTCCATGGTAAGTCGAACAGCGTCTTCGTGGCGCAACTCGAGCCGATTGATTTTTTCGACCATTTTATCCATGGTCGTGGTCAGTCGATTGATCTGCTCGGCCTGTTGCGCAACGATGTTGCAGAGCTTGTCCAAATCCATCCGTGAGGGCTCGTCTGTGCGCGGGGCGGGACGTCCAGAAAACGCGTTCTGGGGGGAGTAACTGCCTCTTCCAGCATCCATCGTCCTAAATTTTCCCTTTATGTTTTTAGCTTCAGGTGGGAAGTGGTCAAGAAATCCTTCGATTTCTGTTCGATAGGACCCCACACCTGGCACCAAATGTTACCGAATCCGTGGTTTCCCGGTAACCTTTGGCGGAGCAAATTCGGTCCGAGAGGGAGACTGTTGTCTTTATTTTATTTTATTTTATTTTTTTTTTGTTTTTTTTTTGTTTTTTAACGTGTCGGCCACAGAAGAAATCCGGAAAGAATTTATTAGCGCGAAATCTGGCAACGATGTTCCAGCGGCGATTAGACAATTCCGCCAAACCCACTTGTTCGCTTCCCCTTCGCCTCAATCTCAGGCGCCTTGGTAAAGCGGCTCACACTGGGACGATGGCGAGCTTTCCCCTCGAAGTGCTTGTGCGACGCGCGTATGCTGGCTGGCAGCACGGTGGCGTAGACGACTCGCCTTTTCGTCGCCGCGGATGTGTGGGTGATGCAGCAAGAAGTTGCAGCAACCGGCGACGTTGCGCAGCGACAAGTTGCTTCGGCCCGACGGGGCCCACCTCAGCGGAGCTCCTGGCACAGCTGATCGCGGGGACAAGGTCAAGGGCACGGAGAAGGCCCGAGCAGCTGATGCTCGCACTTGCCGGGTATTTTAGCAGATTTCTCTTTTTTTTTTCTTTTTTTTTTTTCTTAACCCGGAGTCTACTGAGGCTTGGCCGGTGGAGCAAAAAAAGAAAATTTTCCGGTTATTCCTTAGCAGCCACGAGGGTAAAATTGGGCACGGCACTTACCTTTTTGCCCGCGATATTCGCCACGGCGAAGCCTGTCCGAATTAAAATATCAGCACCTTGCACCACGCTAAGACACTCTTTGGGGACCGAGAGGAGTAACTAAAACGCGGGGCTTCACTAAATTCAACAAATCTTT
This sequence comes from Tolmerus cingulatus, assembly GCA_959613345.1. Lineage (NCBI taxonomy): Eukaryota > Metazoa > Arthropoda > Insecta > Diptera > Asilidae > Tolmerus > Tolmerus cingulatus. The sequence goes on from CAUIJO010000047.1 coordinate 502,946, forward strand.
TATTCGGTCGCCAAGTAGTTCGCGATCACAATTTCGCACCTTGCGTCCGTGCTCAACCAAAAGCCGACAAATCTTTTTTACTCGCCAAATTAAACCGAGTGCTCTAAAATCCGATTAACAAAATCCTTTTCTCATTTTTCTCTAGGGATCGCCAATCAGTCCGCACGCACCGCAGGTTGCACCAAAAAACATGGAGGTCGTCGACCGCGCTGCTCTTCCGGCCCTAACGCGGCCTGATTTTCTCGCTAGGGGGACCAAAGGCGAGTACTAAAAATTTCCTGCAAGAGGTAATTTTAAGAACTTTCAACGACAAAAGAAATGATAAAATTTTCTCTTTGCAGGGACTGCAACAATATGATTATGATGAATGTAATTCTTTATGTTATTATTTTAGCTACTTATTATATGTACTCTGTACATTCTCTCCTGTACATTGATTGTTGGCAGCTCGATGTGAGATCGATGTTCCCTGTTGTGACTTCTCGGTGCGGGAGTAGGTATTGTCGTGGTGCAGAGTTTAACCCTAGATATAAGTTTCTACCAGATATACAGTAGGATTAACAACACAATAGTGGTGTAGACAATGGATTTTTAGACCTTGGAACTCGTCTAGGCGTTGCTCTGGAGGTGTACTGCTGCCTCCATTTCCGCTACATCGTTACTGCTCGCCTTGCTGATCAACTGTGGGATGATGGGCCGTGATTTGTTTGGACTGAATCTTGAAGTTCAGGTGTGTTGGGATGACCTCCTGATCTGATATGAATGATGACTCAATTCTTCCATGCATCTGGTTATCTGCGGGAATGTGGAGAGTTGGATGTTTAAGGATGCAGGTCTCCTTTAGTTGAATGATTCCATTTCCAGTAAGTGACAATGGGCAGTGATTATTGTCGCAGATAATATCATACCGGGCTTCTTCCTTCAGCATATACAACCACGTAATCGATCTCGCAATGACTTTGATTAGATCTTAATGTGAATATTGGTTGGTTCAGATTGCAAATTAACTGATCAACTACCACGTGTTACATTATTACATCATTGCCTGATTGGATTGAACCTATCTCAACGCTTATTTACTGCTAAATATTTGCTGGATGGTTCAATGTAGAAATACTGTTTTGCATAGAGCACTTGAATGGGTATGAGCTCATACAAATAGTAAGACTCTGTGCTTATCAATGGTATATTGAGATGGAAGAGAACGCTGTCAGTTGTAATTCTTGTATTGACAGGAATGGAATTATATTTAGATTGCCATCAATGAGGTGCTACTTCCGTTGCCCGGCAACTTGAGATTGGGCGGTAAATGCTCCCTTATGATTTTAGGTTGTTCCGCAAGCTGTCTAGGAGTTAATAACAGTGTGTTGATCCGTCCGTGTCTTACGTCTGTTACCACAACTAATAAGACCCTTTGTATGTTCTGGAAACTAAGGAGGTTTAACGTCATCAAGATAGCTGTCTAATTGAATGCCTGGGTAATTCTCAAGTCATGATCTGATTGGCTTAAGGTTGCTGTAATTATTTCAAGTTTATTCTCCAGTAACGTTATTTGACGTTGTACTGCATCATAATGCGTCTTAATTACGTTTACGGTGTTTTCCATAATAGATGGCTGATTTCTCAAGAGTTGTTTCATCTTATCTTCATTTCTTCTTGTCTCACGAATTTGTTGTTCATAGCGCGTCGCAAATTCTCTCAAGAATTCCAAAGAGCTTATTTGTAACTGTCCCAATGAACTCGAAAGGCGCTCATTTAATAGAACTGCTGGCGTGACTATTCTGTTAATACAATATCTCATTTATATCCTCAGATTGCTGTAGTTAATGCTTAAGTTGCTGAGTTGTAGCACTGCATAGCTCCTTTGACAATTTAACTTCGTTCTCCCAGAGCATGTTGAGTCTGTGTACAGCCTTTTTTAGTCCAGGATATTCACTCCAGTACGTTGTCAAATCGTAATATACCAGCAAATTCCATTCACTGCGATAGAATTGAACGTCAGAAATATCATCAAAATATATTCCTTCATGATTTGTAAACTGCGTAAGTTTATAAGGCTTGTCGGAGTTAGCCATAATTAACATGTAGCAAAGGGACAGTAATAATAAGTGTCCCTTAACCATAGGAGTTCCGGTTGGCGATCCTATTCTCTTTGAGCCTGAAACTATTCGATGTCGTTTTTGAGACTCATCATTATTCATGTCGCTTGCAGACCGTTTCCGATTGTTTCTTCCCTTCCCATCATGCAGGCTTGATGTTGTGTCCTTGGGTTCTGGCTGATTTTCTGTTGCAGAACGCTCCAGCGCTGATGGTGGTTCTGTTTCATTATTGATTATTAGCAATAATGAAAGTTTCGTGATCGGTCGCTTTAATTTCCCTGCCTTTGTCTGCAGAGTTACGACTCTGGTTAATGCATCTGCTCTTGGTTGTTTCGATAAGGCGGCCAAGAAGCCACTTTCAGCGAGGGGCTTGCTCATCCTTTATTAGTACAAGACTTCCTTTCCTCAAATTTTCTTGTCTTTGAGCTCATTTCGGTATGTGTTGCAAACGTCCAATATATTCAATAGACCATTTTTTCCAGAAATCTTGTTGCATTCGATCAATATGCTGCCACCGAGTGAGTGTTTTGACATTTGTATCCAACAAATCGTGTTGTGGTACTGCTAATAATGGAGAGCCGGTCAGGAAATGTCGTGGCATAAGGACGTCCAAACTGTCTGGATCTTCAGATAAAGGACACAGTGGTCTGAAATTCAAGCATGCTTCGATTTGAATGCATAACGTACACATCTCTTCATAAGTGAGCTTTGTCTCACTAACAACACGTCGGCGATGATATTTTATCGACTTTACACCACCTGCCCCCAGTCCTCCAAAATGAGGAGAAGCGAGCGGAATGGAATGCCACTGTGTACCACCTTCTAATTATGAATTATTGACTGTATATCTAAATAATTGCTGTTTATGGAGGTCACTTAAGATTTTACTGGCACCGACAAAATTAGTTGCGTTGTCAATGTATAGGTGTGCCACTAGACCTTGTCTGCTCACGAACCTTTTGAAAGCAGCAATTAAGGCTGCGGAAGTGAGGTCTGTCACTATTTCTATGTGTATCGCCTTGGTAGTCAAACACACAAATATGACAATGTAGCCTTTGTGAGCACGATTACCTCGTCCCTTAGCTAGCAATAGGTCGAACGGTCCAGCGTAATCCAATGTGCCTGAAAGGGGGGCTTTGGACAACCCATGCTGATCGCAAAGATTTAATCGGTGACATTTTACAGACATATTAATATATGCCTTGACTGCCTTCGCACCATTGACCCAAAATGACTGTCTCACAGCATGTAATGTTAACGTATTTCCTCCGTGCAACTTTGCCCTATGTGCCTTGTCTATTATTAAAGTTGTGAGCTCACTTTTGTAGGGTAATATTATCGGATGTTTGCGGCTGAAGGTTAAAGCTGTACGTTTTAAGCGGTCGCCGACCCTAATGATCTGATCCTTTCCGAATATTGTTGCTAGCGATTATAATCGGCTACCTTTATCGACCGGTTTTCCCGACTTTAACTTCGTGATTTCATCTAAAAAAGTGCAATTGTTGAGTATATCTTGCGATCTATAGTAATGCTTTGTCCATTTCCTTTATTGTGAGTGATGCAATCCTTCGTATATCGGTTTCAAGTTGATTTTCATTTTCGTTATTTTCACGTCTCATGCGCTTACGTAGCATTCTGATATATCGCATGCTGCATGCACTGCTACTGACTTTCTTTCTAAGTTAGTTATGTCCTCTTCCCCTTTGTTGTACGAAATATGCGTTTCCTTCAGCCATGAGGGACCGTCCAACCAAAGATGGTGCGATTTCAAACTGGACGGATACCATCCTCGTGACGCACAGTCCGCAGGATATTCACTACCCTTGATATGGGACCATCGGCTACTGCTAGTATAGACTGAATCTCGGCTTCCCTATTTCCAACGAATGTTTTCCATTTGTGTGGACTCTCTTGTAACCAAGAGAGCACAATTGTGGAGTCTGTCCATGCATAACTATGAATGTTTTCAATTTCTAGCGCATTCTTCGTTTCCTTCATCAGATTTGCTAACAAAACTGCTCCGCATAACTCCAACCTTGGCAACGATAATATCGACCGAAGTGCTACCACCTTTGTCTTTGCGATAAGTAGGCGAGACGATGTCCTCCCATTTTGAATCACTCGCAAGTATATCACAGCACTATGTGCTTTCTCAGAGGCGTCTGAGAATCCGTGTAACTTACAATTACAGGTTGCTCCTGTATATTGTACCCAGCGTGGAATTCGAACATTATTGAGACTCCGTAGCAAAACTGACCTACGGTGCCATTTTTGGCGAATCTCACCTCCTAATTCAGCATCCCAATCAGATCCTTGCAGCCATACCTCTTGGAGTAACAATTTAATTTTGATCACAATAGGTGCTAATAACTCAATGGGATCATATATTTTCGCTGCCTCTGAGAGCAAGCGTCGTTTGCGTCTTACTGCAGAGTCAGGATTTATATTTGTTTGATTTTTAAAATGATGAGTTGATGGGTCCCAATTGACTCCAAGTGCCTTTATTATCCTTTCGCTATCGACACATATCCTTTGCACACTCTCTTAGATTCCACGGAATTGTGTGTAGTAGTTCCTTGCTGTTACTGGAGTATTTCCTCAGGATAAATACTCCGCCTCCCAAGAGTTAGGTTAGTAGCTTGCTTGCCATGCAGATTTCCTGAACGGTTTCCTCAGATACCACATCGTCTACATAAGTATCGTGTAATATTATTTTAGACGCAATTGGATCCTTTTCCTCATCATCCTTTGCTAGCTGTTGAAGCGTACGGATTGCTAAATATGGTGCCGCCTTCGTTCCATACATCGCCGTTGTTAATTGATACTCCATTATAGGTGAATTAGTGTTTTCGCGCCATAAAATGCGTTGATATCGTTGATCACGAACATCCATTCCTATATGGCGGTACATTTTTTCAATGTCAGCCAACAGTGCAAATCGATGTTTTCGCCATCTTAACATTGTGGATACGAGATGCTGCTGCATTTGTGGTCCGGCCATGATGATATCGTTCAAGCTCTTATTTATTTATTTTGCGCTTAATACAAGCTACATACAGGAAAGAATTAAAAACTATAAATTAAACCAAAAACTAAAATAAGAACTAATCGAGAACTAATCAGCTAGGGAAGGTAATGGGGCGGGCAAAGCGTCTAGGTGGGTATGCAAGGCTGTTCCTAAGTGACGCTCTGCATATTATCGTATTTTGCTTTGGCGTCAAAGACCACTCTTAACTTTTTCGTTGAACTGTCCTGCTTGAGAACTGCATGGTGTGGTACATAATAACTTGTCTCTGTTTTATAAGATACTGGAATCATATGTCCAAGGCAGATATATTCGGTCATGAAATCCTTGTACATAACAGCATACATTGTGTCAATTCTAAATTTTCTTTCCATTTGGAACAGTCTTGCCATTGTCAACCTTTTCGATCGATTTAAATCTTCGGTTTCGTCTGGATTTTGTTTAAAAGGAATCCTCACTGTATAGCGTCCATCAGTAGTAGATTTGAAATATGTTTCACATGCCATATCTTCACTGGTTCTGTTTGAACTTCTTCTGTTTCCCAGAATCTCCTTAATTCCTGCTCAATATCAACTTCCGCAACGCAACAAGATAAATTATTGTTCCGTAAAGGCTGGTTTATAGCTCCAAACAGAATCCATCCTAATTCTGTTTCCTGAGCGAGTGGACTCCCTGGGTCACCGCGAATTACATTGCCGAGTAGAATATCTGCATAAGCTTGAGCCCCTAAAATCATGTCAATTTTTCCAGGTGTATCATACGATGGATCAACCAATACCAGACTGCGTGTGTGATTCCACTCCTTTGAAGCAATTTGATGCGATGGTATAATTTTCGTAAGTTTTCTTAATAGTAGTGCTGTGACCGTCAATGAATAAGATGATGAAAAGCTGGGCTTAACTGTGACTTCCACTGTTTTGTTGATAGTTCCGACTTGAGTTTCACCTACTCCACTCACCACGCCATGAATTCGGTTGGTACTAGCTCGTAATTTTTGAACACCTCTCTCAGAAATAAATGTGCCTTGAGACCCTTGGTCCACAAGCGCTCTTAATGTACTCGTCTGTCCTCCCCTTCCAGTTGCAGTTACGAGTGCAGTTGCCAGAAGAACAGTTGATCTGCTTCTTTGCTCTGCTAAGTGGCTGGTGATTGTAGCAGTTTGTGCTGCCACTTGGGGCGTCCTTCCCTCGTTGTCAACACCTACTCTCTGTGATTTAGCTTTAGATTCATTATTGGCCTCCGCGGTAGCTATGATCGCGTATGATCCTTTTTATTGCAGGTCTTACACATTCTCCAGCTTTTGCAGGTAGATACTGAATGTCCCTTCATTAAGCAATTAATACACATGTTAAGTTTTCTTACTAAATCCAGCCGGTTACTCGAGGACAATTTCAGGAACTTCTCACATGCATTTATTTTATGATTGTCCCTGCAGACTGGACACATTTGTTTTCCAACTGTACTATGAAGCATCCTTATTGTTTTGTTGGATCCCTCTGCTCTTTTTTTTTTTGAGGGTTCAACTGCTTCGAGTGCTTTGAAGCGATTTTCCAAGAACTCCAGAAACGAAGGTAAGCTTTGAATCTTCCTTGGCTTGACCAGCGACTGCTTATACAATCTGCGCGACTCCTTGTCTAATTTCTCAGTGAGCAAATAAATTACAAAGGAGACCCAATTGTCTGCCTCGACTCCTAAAGTTTTAATAGCTTGCAGACATTTAGTTGATGTATCATGCAATCCCTTGATTCCGCCTACAGACTCCTTGTTCAACGATGGTTGCTCAATCAATGTTCTAAGTTGTGCTGTGATGAGGGTTCTCTTATTGTCATAGCGTTTCGTCAAAATATCCCAAGCCGTATCGTAGCTCTCACTTGTTATTTGCAAATGTTGAATAAGCTCATGCGGTTCACCAGCGAGGTTAGTCTTCAAATAAAACAACTTTTCAGATTTGCTTATTGTTTCATTTTTGTGAATAAGTTCCGAGAATAGATCCTTAAATCAGTTCCATTTGAGATGATTTCCATTAAATCTTGGAATCTCAATTTTTGGAAGCTTTATTCTGTCGTTCGTTTTAATCGATGTCTTCTCAAAGTCGAGGGTTGCTTTCGTTGCTCGTGTATTATTTAGTTTTGACAAGTGTTCATTAAATTTGATTATCGTATCTCGATACTTGCCTTCTATGCTATCGTAAATTTTCAATTCAAAGTACTCCTCTTTGAAAGTTCCTGCTGCTGCGATGTCGCTACGATTTGGTACGATCAAGTCCCAATACTTGATGAGTGCTTTAATTTTCTCAATGTACACCTCCGAGGAATCTGACTTCAATTCCTTTTCAATCTTCTCAACTGCCCTGCTAAGAGAATCAATCAGCGCCATTTGTTACGTTATATTCCTGAACTGTTCTTGAACGATTTCCGAATTTTTCCTTCGCTCCAGTGCCTCCTTTATTGCTTCTTCTAAAAGGCCTCTAGTTTGCTCATACAGTGCCTCCACCTTGTAGAAGAATTCGTCCCTGAAGTACTCACGATCCGCAGCCGCCTCCTTATATTTTTCGAGATCGACGTTTCTCAATTCGAATGCCTCCCATGTTGTATTTAACTGCTGCAACCACGCTTCACAGTACTCCTTGGTTTTCCGAGATGAGAAGTCTTTCCTGAAATTGCTGTAGATTGCCCTGATCTTCTTCGCGTCAGTGCTAGTAGTAAGGATCCACTCCGCCATATAAAGAAGACTAGGTGCGATAGGGAGAGGTTGCTTAGGGTTCCCACTCGGTGGTATGAGGATGTTGGTGTGAAAGGGAAGGGTGGATTTTCTGTCGAGGTGTGGTTGTGGTTTTGGTGGGGGTGCGGGTAGAGTGGCTGGGGGGAAGGTGAAGAGGTGTCGGGTAGTTTGCCAGCGGTGGTGCGAAAAGGGAGGAGCAGGAATATCGCGAAAGAGGGGTGACTGTGTAGAGAAGGTGGAGTGATAATGGTTGGCTTGTCAGCGGTGGTGTGAAAGAGCGAGTGATGATGACTTTGCGGAGGAGAGGTTGGTTTGTTGTTCGGTTGTTGGTAGGGGAAACAGGCTGAATGTGCAGTGTGCTGAAGAAGAATAAGAGGAGCAGGAATATTGCGAAAGAGGGGTGACTTTGCAGAGAAGGTGAAGTGGTGGCGGCTAGCTTGCTAGCGGCGGTGTGAACAGTACGGGCATTTTGCCGATGTGATCGTACCGCATGACGACGAAGAAGAAGAGGAGGAGGAGCAGGAATATTGCAAAGAAGCGGTGGCCCGCTGCTGCTGCTGCTTTTTCGAAGGGGTAAAACAGGCGATCGATCGATCGACCGATGAAGCAAAGGGCTGGTCGGGACAGCACGCCTGACTTGGGGAAGATCGGAAGAAGCAAATAAGAAGTTAAGAAGATAAAACTTGGATTGCATGTGCATGAAATGACAAACAAGTGTGGGCAGATAAGATTCTGGACATGTGCCTTTCGGGAGCACGTGGGGTGCATAGAGCGGCCGATTGGGTAACAGATGATGTTGAAAATTAAAAGAGTCTCGGTGTTGTTGTTGTTGTGGTTTGATCTCAGGCATACGGAAAAAGTTGGTCAGGGTCGTGTGACATTGTGCAAGAGTGAAGAGCGTGTGCACAAAACAACTGTCATAGAAATAAGTTGAAGGAGCTGGGTTGGGAAAAAATAAAACCAGATTTTTGTCTTTCATAGTAAATTTTATTTTAATGTATTAAATTTCTATCAATTGTATACACACTTTTGAGAATTTAGTGACATCCTTTTAAAAATACATGAGATTTTGGCGCAGAACCGTCAAACAGGTGTATTTTTATATTTTCCTTCTATATTGTTCGTAAAAATAATAAATTTCACAAAATAAGCCAAACAAAATGACCGCTCCAGCTAAAACTTTGAAAGTATTTAAAGTCCACCTCGTGTGCTTTGATGGTGGAGGTGGACTTTTATACGGGCCACACACATCCTTCCCGTTGGCATAGATGCAGTCAGGGGAACGTCGAAGATGTTCGGCCTCTACGTCATCAGGGCAGTTTAAGGCGCTCATTTCCATGCAGCAAAAATAGCATTTTGCTATGTCTTTCAGGTTGGTGTAAAAAAAGCCGCTCCTTGCTAACTTGTATGATTTCCTGTCTTCCAAAGTGAGATTTTTAAATGTCTTTAGCCGATCAGATTCACGCTTTAAGATCAACATTGCGACTGCAATAAAGACTGCTTACAAAACGTCTTTTATACTAATCCATGTGTTGTGCTTTTGTGGAAATCCAAGCCATTTAACATAAACTTTATCCCCTCGTCGTTTTAAAACTTTTTCTACAAGGTAAACGTCGGGATATCTGACAGGGGTTAGTTCAAGCTGGTAAAAAGCACCTTGTATTATATGTCCTTGATAGTCTTCAAGAATGTAAGTTACTGGATAAGTGTTTTTTACCTCTTTTATTTTGAAAATTTCAGTAGACCAGTTTGGGGTGTAGCCTTTTTCAAAAACATGTTTATATCTACTTATTCGAACAAAGTCTCCTACCTTGTACTTTGGGTGTGACTTTGGTTTTGGTGTATTATGCACAGTTAGCAATAAGCGAATCTCATCAGCAGGGCCGACGTCTATGGGCCTCATCTTAATAGTTCGATGTTTTATTCTATTATATTTATCTGTTAACTTGTCCAGCATACTCAGCCAATGGTAATTGCCATTCATACTAAATTCCTTCCACATAATAGTTTTTAATGTCCTATTAAATCTTTCTACAATTGACGCCTTCAAAGAACTATAAGTTGAGTAATGATTAACATCATATTTTTCCATCAAGTGTTTAAACGACTTGTTGTAGAACTCTTTTCCATCATCTGTTTGCAAGTTTCTTGGAATACGGCCCTGACTAAAAATTAGTTGCATTGCTTTAGCGACTTCTATCCCGCTTTTATTTTTAATTGGCAAAGCCCATGCATATTTAGAAAATGTATCAATGACAGTTAGTAAAAAACGAAACCTTTGATTTTCTTTTGCATATGAACTCATATCAACTAAGTCTGCCTGCCAAAGGTCATCTTTACCTTTAATCGTTACACGACGACGCTTAAAGTTTTTGCGAGCAGGCCTATGTAGCTCGTTAATAATCTGTCTTCTGCTCATTCTTGAAAGAGTATATATGTACGTTTTACGGAATGGGGATTTATATACAAAAAAAGTATGTTCTCAAGGGTTTTGTTTTTTTGTTTTCGCTGTAAAAATGATCACGTTTAAACATCCATTTACAATGATCGTGGCAGGACCTTCTGGATTCGGAAAAACTACGTTTATTGAAAATCTTTTGAGTGATGCCTGGTTAATACAGCTGGAAATTACTAGGATTATATGGTGTAATGCGGAGCGTGAGGCTCTGCCAGTAGATATTGTGCCCACAAACATAGAATATATAGACAGTGTACCCGATGAGTTTATAAATTACACAAATGAACCCACGCTAATTGTTATAGATGATATGATGTTAAATGCTTTCAGTAAACAAGTCTGTGAGCTTTTTACAAAAGGATCACATCATCGTAATTTTTCAGTGGTTCTTGTAACGCAGAACGTATTTCATCAGGGAAAGTTGTGTAGGGATATATCGCTAAACTGTAAGTACCTTGTCGTTTTCAAAAATTCCCGAGATAAAAGTTAGTTCGTGCATTTAGCGAGACAAATTTATCCGGAAGATAGTTTGGAACTCCTAAAAATATATAAAGAGGGCACTCAGGAGCCTTACGGATGCTTACTGATAGATCTCACTCAGGAGATTAACGACACGTTAAGATTCCGAACGGACATATTTAATAAAGATTTCGCAACCTGTTTTTGCCCACAATGTTCCTTGAATAGTAAAAATGGTGTCAAGAGTGAAACGGTTAAAGGACAACAAGCATATGCTTTATGTACTTCAAAAATCTAAAACAAATTTGAGAAATGCTATTCTTAAAAATGCAGATCCCGAAGTTATAAAAACACTTTGTGAAATCACACTTAACACACTAAAAGGAAATCATATGCCCCATGGCAAGATATATAATTCGCTGTGCAGGTATAAAAAGGATATGCGAAAATTAGTTGACGCAGAAAGATCTGTGGCAAGGCAACGTAAATTACTAATACAACGAGGAGGTTTTTTACCAGTTTTATTAGGAAGTGTACTATCGGGTGTAATAGGTTCGCTAATTGAAAAATATGCATAAAGCTAATAGCCTTAACAAAATGCTGCTTCTTTCACCGGAAGTGTATAATAATTTAAAGGGTGAAATAGAACAATCTACAAATTTGTCCTTATTTGATAAATCCATGGATAAGATATTAAAAAGTAAAAATCTGTCTGACAAAGAAAAATGGTATAATTATAGGAATGAATTAGTAAAATTTCTAAATGTAAAACGTAAAAAGGCGCAAGTTTTCGAAAAAAGGCAAAATAAAATCCCCGTTCAAGACCATTTGCCAGTTAGGCATAAGGGTTTGAGAGATAGTTCTACTCAAACAAAAATTATTTTTAAAAAGGATGAATCAACGCAAACTTCACCGATAAAAGAGAATATATTTGAAAAGACCCCTTTTGAGATCGAAGAATTTATTTTTGAGGAGCGGCGTGATAAAACGCCGCCAAAAAGGTCTTTATCTCCAGCTGCTAAACGACGTTTATCAGCTAGTGGGATAGCAAAAAGTCTCAAACCCCCTGCAAAAATACCAAAAGTTCACGATAAAGACTATAAAGTAATAACTGGTACTGACGGTATAACTCAGTACACTGTGCCTACGGATATGAGTGCTGACGAAGTTGCTAGCTTTATAGAGGAATTAGAACAAGACACTCCCAAAGATAAAGCCTCGACTAAACAACCTATATTAAGGCAATCGCTACTTGATCCTGGTCAATACGAGCTTGCATTTCCTGCGAAAAAAGGACTGCGGCAAAGTGAACGTATAAAAAGTAAAAAAGAGCGAAGTTCGAGTGTACCAGACGTTGCTTGGGTTAGGCTTTAAAATATAAAAAATGCCTATAGATATAGTGAATAACGACTTTTACGTATGTCTTTTAAGCAACAATTCTTTGCAATTTTATCCTGAAAACACTCTGTCAGCTTTTACAAATGCGCTTGCTAGCTCATGTAAGTTTTCTAATACCTGGTGCGTTGGAGTGACTGAGATTTCATTACCAACCTATGACATAAATGAAAGGCAAAGTGTAAAGCGCGATGTAGCCGACATAATAAATGATAGTGGCTGTAAAAGAACGAAGCGGGAAACAACTGATAACCAGTTAAAAGAAATAAGAGAGCAACAAAAGGCAGAATTGAAATCATTGACAGTAAAAATAAATGACAATGTTAAACTTGAGTGGACAAAAGAAAGTCTTGAACAAGCGAGCTATAGAGCAGAACAGGTAAATTTTTCAGCATTTCTACTAACATTTTACAATGCAGTCAGTCCTTCTTGGTATACTATGTTTTTGGACGACGTTAAAAAGCAATGTGGTATCGGTTGGAAGCTGACTTTTTGGACAATGTGATACCTGAAATAAGCTACACACAAGAGCCGGAAGAGTTTATACTACACATTTATCAAGGGAAAAAAACTTCGGAAAATGTAATTTTAAAGTATAAGGACTATGAGTCAGTTGAAGCATTTGTTGATGACATTATTGGGCAAATTCCTAAAAGAAAAAGAAAGCATATTGTAATACAAAATGCAATCGATAATTACACACATCCTGCCCTTAGCATTAAAAGAGCCCGAGATAAAGCAACAAAAGGTACCGCCAAAAAGGTGCATGACATGTTTGAACTACGGCTAGAAGAGTTGGAAGTAACAATAAGAATAAAAAAACCATTACCGTCACACCTTAATGTTAAAGATCTTGTCACGCTTTTAATATCAAATGTGTATTTCGACGATCAGACAATTAGCGAGCAAGAAAAGCAGAAAAAGATTATTCAGATTAAAGATACAATTTTCGGTATTCTAAACAGGTTAAAAAAAGATTCAGTAAATGCAAAAGCCCCTAATCAGCGAAAAATTACTAAAGATAGTGATGTTTTGGATGTGCCATACGAAAAGCAGAGTTCAGGAGAATACTTGACAACACCGGTACCTATTGATACAAATATAGTCAATTTGTCAGACTTTTTTACGGATATATTTCTTCAAACGCCTGAAGAAAAGCGGAAACCTGATGCAATACTTTCGGAAATAAAAGAATCATTCAACACTGCTGGACTACGTCAAGAGCATATGTCAATTATTGATAAAATTAATGGTCTGGAAAGTACAATCAATGAATTAATACAAAGATTCCCCCGAGAATCTATGGAGATATCAAAAAAATGTTATGATAAAAACTTGATTTTCATTGTCACCGATATTATTAAACCGAGAATTATTGGTAATAAATTAGCTCGATACTTACGAGTGATACCGACACAATCGTGTGAGGGTGTACTAAGATTTGAGCATGTAGAATACTGCCCAATCGAGAAAACATTTATAGAAGGTATTTCTATAAAAATAACTGATAGCCAGGGTGAATTGATTAATTTTAAACCAAGTTATATTCCAACTTATGTGATGCTTCATTTTAAAACACAATAAACTATAAATATATGCGCACCCCCTACCAGTTTTCAATTTGATAGCACATTGCTTGACTTTAGCCCTTAATAAAAATGAATTCATATTATACGCGATACTACTTACTACAAAGTGGCGGTAACTTGTCGGATATAGGGGAATTGTACAGGGCACCGCTTACTGACCAGCAAGGAAGAGGTATTGGCAGTTTCTTCAGTGGGCTATTTCGTTCTTTACAGCCATTAGTTGCTTCAGGAGCCAAAGTTATAAAACAGCAAGCGCTGAAAACTGGAAAAACAATACTGCAAGAAATTGGCAGCAAGCCGGTTAAGGACATTTTAAAAGACCAGGGAAAAGCTGTTGCACAAGACCTAGCGCAAAAGGGTATAAATAAACTCTTCGATAGTATGGGCGGTGCAGGTATAAATAATCGTACGATTATTAAAAGAGCTAATCCGTTTACAACGTTACGCTTAACCAAGTCTCCTAAACGAAAAAGACGTTCAAAACAAACAAAACATGCTACGAAAAAAACAGCAAACAAGAAGAAAAAATCTATAAAAGGCAAACGCGGTTTTCGTAAACGAGGAATGGATATTTTTGATAAATAAGCAAAATGTCCACGTATAGTGAGTGCATGAAATCTGAGCTGGACCTTTTCTCTACACCCGCTGTTCAGAGTAATATTTTAAAAACCGAAGAGGTAGCATACAAGCCTATAGCCTCATTAGATAACTCATCAGTTTTGGAATTTGTCTCGCTGGGACATGGAGATACATATCGAGACTTGTCAAGTATTTACCTACGTTTAAAAGTGCAACTAATTAAATTTAAAAATGGAAAAGAAGAACTTTATACTGGAAGCGATATTATTGTAAAAGCCTCAGATGGTACCGTGAAGACTGTGTCTGATGAAGGTCCTGGTGTTGTCAATAACGTGCTTCACTCGCTCTTTCGTCAATGCACTATTTACCTAAATGGGAGACCGGTTGTTCAAACTGACAATAATTACAATTATAGGGCGTATATTGAGAACTTGTTAAATTATGGAAAAGATGCGGCATCAACACACTTAGAATCTGTTGGCTGGTATATCGATGAAAGCAGTATGGAAATTGCTCAAGATGGCGGCCAAAATTTAGGCTACTCAGCAAGACGAAGACTTTTCGATAAGAGCAACGTTGTCGAGCTAATGGGGAAAATACATGCTGATATGTTTAACCAAGACAAATTATTAATGAATGGTGTAGATCTACGCGTTGTGTTATCACTTGAAAAACCCGAATTTTACCTTTTGTCAAAACATGATGACAATTCCCCACGAGTTAAGATTTTAGAGGCTACTATGTACATGAATCATGTAACTGTTAACCCCAGCATCATGTTGGCTCATGAAACCGTTTTAAAACGATCAAACGCTGTATGCCCATACAAACGAGTCGAAGTTAAAACATATACTATACCTGCAAATACATACACATTATCCTTAGACAATATTGTCATAGGACAATTACCAAATTTATTAGTGTTTGGTATGGTTGATAACGACGCATATACAGGAAATCGAACAAAAAACGCCTATAATTTTAAACATAATAACATCACAAGATTTAATTTATCAGTAAATGGTATCCAGATACCAAACCAGCCTATGGAATTTGATTATTCAAAGGAAAAACCAATTAGTACAAGAGGATGCATCTCCTTGTTTAAAGGAACTGGCATACATTATTTAGATAAAGGACATCAGATTTCAAAGAAATTCTTTGATAACGGCTGTTTTCTACTTGCTTTTGATTTAACTTCTGATCGTTCATATAATTCAACCTGCGGTAATCTATTAAACCAAGGTACGGTTAGAATTGAAGGAAGATTTAAGGAGGCTTTGAAGACAACAGTAACCTGTATCGTATATGCTGAATATGACGGGAGTGTAGAAATCGACAAAGATAGGAACGTATACACCAGCTTCTAAAAAAAGCTATATAAGACAGTAAGATGGTAGAACTAATCACAGTGCATATAGACAGTAAAGCCAGCTATCATGAGTTGTTTAATAAATGCCGAATACTTTTCTGGAGGCTGCTTGACTTTCCTTAAAAAGGTTTCTTTTGCGGGATTCACAGCACAAAATATATTATTTACAAAGGAGATTATCTTCAAATACCCTACGTCAGCTCCAGGATGTATCGAACAATCAAATAAATTGGGTAACATTGAGCTTAGACGTCTAGATGAAGACCTAATAAAAGCCTTAGCAAAATTTACTACAATACTTGTTTGCGATGCAGCAACCAAGGAATTTATAAATAACTATGTTACATCCTATACCAAGGTTATTGTCGTGGAGACAGCAACCTCGGCTTCTGAACAAGAATGAACACGATCGAACTCGCAAAGTCGTTAACAAGTAACCCCACAACAAAAAGATTCTTTAGAGGAGTATTCCCCTGCAATCGCCTGCCAAAAATTATAAAAAAACCAGCATGTGTCATAGCCAATACAGACCCTGCACATAAGGGCGGTACTCATTGGATTGCATTTTACATCCCTAGAAAAGGACCTGCAGAATACTTTGACTCGTATGGTAAATTCCCCAGCAATAAATTTTTTCGCAACTTCTTACATACTAATTCAGATGTGTTTGTAAACAATAAAAAACGATTACAAGGTGCACTTTCATCGACCTGTGGACATTATTGCTGTGTGTATCTGTATTTTCGGTGTAAAGGAAAAAGTTTAAAACAATTCCTGAAGCAATTTTCCTTCAATAATTTTAAATTAAATGATAATAAAGTTTTGAACTTATATCGCAAAATTTACTTGAAAAAATGTTAAAAATCTGGCGGGGGTAAATATAACCAGTTATGTACCCCGGAAGATAAGAGTATAAATACAAGACGCTGGTGATGTACATTTAATGTTGAAATAGAAGCCACCGCTTCAAGATGGAACCCGCACCTAAAGTTAAAAAACCTAAACAGTTAAGTGCAAAAAGAGTGTGTGCAGAAGAATTTAAAGTGAGGGACACAAAATCCAAAAAGCAAAAACTTGGGCCGATGCGGAAAAAAAGCAAAAAGGGATCAGAAGCCCCGAGTGAAAATCTTTTGCTAAACTATACATATCACCTGGATCATCACCATAATCAGAAGGTAGTCCTCGGATTTGAGCCGACCTCGTTTGAAGCAAAGATAGTGTTTCACCGTCATGGCCTTGCACCTGTGTCAACATTTTACCCTGGATGGCTGGAAATTTACAAACATCTCACCAAACTAAAAGACGAGGTTATTCCAGACATGTTCCCGCCAAACCAAGAAGTGCTTCAGACGAAATACACAATCCCCGTTGGTACAGGAAATATTGTGCTGACTCTTAATGAGCTCTATAATTTGATTGACATGCAGGATTTCTTCAAGATTGTAATGTTCCATAATAACAATGCAGCCGAAAGTGTCAAGGAGTACTATAAGAAATACTGTAAGAAGTGTAAAAACAATAATTTAATTTTGCTGTCAGACAAAGACTTTTTTATACCGTCTAGAACCTCTTATGTACATTTAAATTATTCTAGACTTTTCTTTGAAATACCCTTATATTGCAGTACCAATATTCTTTTTGATGTAATTACGATATAATAATAAAGTTTTTAAATAAAAACACATACAGTTGTTTCTCTTCATACCATAATTTTATTAATCAACATATACAGGTATATATTTATACAGTTTTGCAGTGCACAACGAACAAAAGACACATTGTTATGGATTTCACAATTAGATTGAAAATTTACAAGATCGCTTAATCTAGGTATTTGTATAAGTTTAAGTTCTATTATTTCAGAAGTCGGCGAGTATTTTCTAATGAACGATGCCTTTACTTCACCTTTCACGTATATTGTTGCATTTTCGAATTTTGAAAACACTTCAGCCAGATTGTTATAGTTGATCATCCCACCGCTCCAATGTAGACCATTTATATTTTTCACGTCATACTTGTTCTGTCTCTTTGCCTTTGATGACAACTCCTGGTATGGGTAAGGTGACATAAAATGATAAACCTTGGGGGAGATGGTGCCCATACTCGTAGGAAGAACTACCAACTCTTTAATAAAGTACTGACCGTTGTTCCCGCAGACAAACTGCATGTCCAGAATAAATTTAACCATATTATCAGCTGGTGGGAAAATACGGAATGAGCTAATATGCCGTGCGTATATTTATACATGTTTTTTATTTTAATAAGTTGCGGCCGGGGGAGTCAATGTAGTCATGTTCTTTGGAATTTATGAAATGTTCGGCATCTTTGTATAAATGCATGCGATAAGTGTCAAATGCAATTTCTTCAGGGAGAAAATATTTTAAGTCCCAGAGGTAGCTGTTTAATTTAGCGCACAAGAACAGGTCACAGAAAAGTTCAATCTCAATTTTACCAATCAAATATAAATCACATATAGTAAGGCCACGGTGAGATTTTTCTTTTATCTCTTCATATATTTGTTTTAACCAGTCATTTTTTTTTAAGACCTTCTAAAGCCTCACTGTGAATATTGTTTAGGTGACATGCAACACACTTAATTGCACTAAATAAATCATAGGCCTCAGTCGCAATCTCAGCTTCACACGTCCACATTATCGGCTCGGTTGAATTCTCGGCTTCACACGTCCACACCCACTGTAATCCGTTTATGTTCTCCACATCATTCTGATTATCGAAAATAAAATTGTTCATCTTGCTAACGGGAAAGGAAAACACGTACATAATAAAGAATTTCTTTTCAAGACATATTTATATATATATATTATATATTTTTTTTTTCACAAACCGAGACTGAGATTAATGCTATATCAAAAGGTTACAACGGGGTTCTATTATTAATATTTTACAGTATGATACAGTTATGGTAACTTAAAAATTGAGTTTCCCTTCTTACCCAGAAGGCACACTTCTCGACTGGATGTCAAGAACAATCTACCCACTCCAACCCGAAACTTGAGTTGGAAGTTAGGCTCAGAAAAGTCAAGCACCTTAAGACTAGAACATTGACTTTATTTAAACTACAAAACTAATTACAAAGTTTGATTTTCTTAAAACCATATGGATACGAGTGATAATTATCTACAACAACTCTTTTATCAAAAGTAAAAGCTAAATGTTTTTCTTCATTTTCCGAAATTACAATTCCCGGACGTTTTCGTTTGATTTTCTTCTCGTTTTTCACTATAACCGCATCAGCGTCAATTTCTCCAGTAATCATAGATTTTAAGTTTTTGAAATTGACAACGTTAGAGTTCTTGAAATTTATCGCAATACCTTTACACTTGGTTATGTACTCTATTCCTTTATCTGCTTTAATTTCCAAGCTATATGTTTTTGGCCCTATTGTTACAAATTCTGATATAAAGGCATTTGGACCAAAACCTTCTATTTCATCAGTTAAGTCGCCCAAAAAGATGGTACTTTTGAACACAGGGCCGTTATTTTTATCTACCACAAAGATCAAGCTATCTGTATCACAATAAAGTATCTTGTCCCCGACTTTTCCATTGCTTCGTAAAGTTTTAACCTAGCAAACGCTGTTGTGTAAGCCCCAATAGGAATATTTATATGGGGGAGTAAATTAAGGTTTTCTTGTATATACCTCCAATTTATCCACATGGTATCTTCATTTACAGGGTAAAGAGAAGCAATTTCTATCCCCGGTGATTCGATAAAATCAGAAAAGTCTTTAAAATTATTAACAATTTTAGTATACGTTCTGTTCTCCCTTTGTGCAAATTTTCCCCAAAGAGAATTAAGGCAAAGTTTCGCGACATTTCGCTGACCGGGGTTTTTAACAACTTTATCTTTGTCTAAAAGGATGTTTTCTCTTCTTTCAAAAGACTTTAAAAAGTTAAGTTTCTCTTCTTCGGTTTTAAGCTCGCTACCCCAACCACTAGCCTCCTGTTTTATTTTAAAGAAAGTGTTTACGTATTCAGTAAAAAGCCCACCAGTTTTTGTAACAGGATCATATACCGTATAGTCGTATTTCCAAACTTCAAAAATTTTTATTATTCTGTACCCTTTCTTAACAGCTAATCCTACTTCAGGTATAACCCAAGTTCCATAAATTTGTCTTTCTTCTTCTGTATGCAAGCACCCGGAAACCTTTTTCAACTATGCACATTTTCTGCAAAGCGTAAAATATAACTTCTTATTACATCTATAAGGTAGTACAGGTAAAAATAAATCGCTAGGGGGTAAAACCGAACACAAAATAAAACCATGCATATTTAGCACATTTTCTACTAAAGGTACGTTATCATTTCTATAAATCGTTGGATGTCCTATAGGATAGGGGGAATATTTGTTTATATAAGGGTATAAGCTAGTAAAATCAAGATATCTAATTACTTCATTATCTTCAGCTTTTTTGTACACCCTAAAACCCTCAGTCCGACCACCATAAATGGCATCACGTGGATTTAAAGGCAGGACAATTTGGGCAACTTCTTCACATAACTTTTTTTCAGTGTCTGGATTTTCTTTCAAAAATTTCTTAAATTCACAGTCCCATACGTACACTAAATCGTAGCCGTTGTTTTTAATTGTGTCAATTCGCTTCATCGTAGTTTCATACCTTTGGTTTAAAGTGTCAGTATTCCTACTTTCAACGACACTGGTTGATCGAACTTCAAAACATTCCCGGCAACCATGGTAAAAACACCCGAAATACTCATAAACAGTATTTGTTTTAGGGTTAAAACCATCAACTCTCAAAACGCTTTTTTCCAATTTTACTTCCCCTGTATTATTTCCACATTGAATATCACCGTTAACTTTCGAATTTTCGAAAGCCAGCCATTTTAAAGAGCTAAGTGAAAATGTTTTAGAATTAATATAACCATTTTTTGGCATTATTCCTAAAGTATTTTCTTTCAAAAAGTTTTTCCGAAAAGTAAGCATGCATGCTGACGCTATAGTTAACGATTCCGTCAATGGATTTATTCCTGTCATATCAAAAAAGTCGCACATAAAACGAACACAGCCTAACCGTAATATGTTTACATCATTAATGCAATACTTTAACATTTCGTTTTTATTGTCAAATATTTCTTGAGATTTGGACGCGTACCATTTAAGGAACTCTTGTCTTCCTTCTACTTTCATAGAATTATACCCGTACATTTCAGGTGGCGGATATCTGCCAACATAATTTAGATTTTCGGAAGTGTTAAAAAAATAGGGGTAGAAGCCCTTAACGTGATCTTTAAGTTCAAAAACTTTTGGGAATTTTGCAATTGAAAACGGTAAAAAGTTCAAAGAATCAATAAAAGAAATATTCTCGCAGGTCATTTTGATAATCTTTGTCCCGTTCATTATCGGATTTATAATCAGTTTTCTGCTTAGAAGTTCAGAAATCAGAAAATGCCCATCGTATCCTTGCAAATTGTGTGCAATACAATACACATTTGTCATAGAAGGGCGATGAGTAAGACAGTAATCGATAAAGCTTTTCACTGCAGTGCTCTCATTACTATTTTCAAAAATGTGCTGTCGATCACCGCACACATTACATTTATATTCAATCTTTAAATTTCTATGGCATGAGTAGCAAACCTGTTGTGCCACAATTAAATTTACGGCATGCAAGAAAGATGTTCCCTTAGTATCGTATAAAGTGTCTTGAGTTGTTTCACAATCAAAAAATATAATTAAATATTTTTGATTAGTTTTACCTCTGTGTTTTTTAATATAACACCTGTGTTCCTGAGGAACAACTTTAAAACATACTTGACAGAAATATTCGTTACAAATATGTTTTTCTCTTCCTCGATTAGAAAAGTTTAGGAATTTATTACAGATTTTACATATTTTAAATGTGTTGCAAACCGTCTTCTCTTCAATTTTATTAAGAAGGTGTTTGCTAAAACACACATCACGTCTAAAAGCGCGATTGCATTTGTCACACTTTTTTATGGTGTTGGTAAATAAACAAGGTGGTGCTGATTAACAATAAGAACATTTGTGAGCACATCTATGAATTTTAGTATTGTAAACTTTATCACAAAGATTACAAGAGTATTTTTTGTTAAAGAAACCTTTAAGTGATTTTATTACGTAAAAATGTTCCTGAGTTTTGGAATAATACAAGTAAACTTTAGATACTGATCCAGGCTGAAACGGAACTTTAAAAATGATCGATTCCGGATTATTTAAATCGTCAAAAACTACATTTTGATAGTCGTTTAACGCTTTTTGAAACTTGTACAAGTCCTGTAAGACACATCCTTTCACATTATTAACACAAACTTTTGCTAATTTACAAAGTTCTTTTGCGTCCCCACGTAAATTTTTCTTTTGCTGTCCGTTCTTTACGATTTCAATGCCATAACAAATACTGCGTGGAAGACAATAGACGTCATTGTTTTTTCCGAAGTCAATAACACTGGTTTTTCTTAACAAAACCTCCTTTTCTTCTAAGGTCTTTGAGTTTATTTTTGAACCTGCATAAGGAAAATTAACAATGTTTGCAATAACTTCCAAAATATCATCTGAAAGAAATATCGCATTAGATTGGTTAACATTTGAAATTAACCCTAGAATATAATCTCCATTTAGTTGATCTACAGATCTTAAGCTTGACCATATTGGTTTTACATGTGGTGAATTCGGGGGAAAAATCGACATACTTATTTTGCTCCCCGTTCTACAATTTCTTGTTATTTCCCGAATAACATCTTCGAAAGCTTTTCGGAGCCATTCGGTAATATTTTCTTTTTCACAATCAACACCATTAATTTGGAAGACAAATTTAACACCCTCGGCATTAAATTTGTGAAAGAATGTCGTTTTTTTTGATATAATGTTAATTTTTTCTGCATAACCGCTGAACTGTATGGCTCAAATTACTAAGATCTGCTGAAGCAGAAGGCTCATTACGATCATTAGTCACACAGAAACTGTTAAGTTCAGTATTTATGTTTAAAATCTCACGAACACCCTTAAAAGCATCGTCATTAAATTGCACGTTATACAACATCGAACTCTTGATTAAAATATTTGCTAAATTATATTTGTCTTCAAGAGAAAATGACACCTTTTGTTTTACAATTTCATTAAAAGCGGCATTTAGTGTTGCTAGAAACAAATCTTTCCCTAATACTAGAGAACTGTTCAAATAATTTATATACGAACTGGCACTCATATTTACCTTTTAAATTAACCGTGCATCTTGCGGATGGAAATTTTGTTTTTCTACCACCGAGGTTCTCCGAGAAAATCAAAACACAGCGCCAGATTGACGAGTTGAACCATATCCAGCATCATCACCTGGTTTATGAAGGGAAAGATGACACCAAAGGTGGTTTTTTAAAATTAAAATTTGTTCGGCAGAACTAAAAAGAATTCATTTCTGCTATAAGATAAAATATACATATACAATATACAGATACAATTTTGGACGAATAAAATATTAACAGATTTTATAATTTTGTTGTTTTATTTTACAAAACCTAAGAATATTGCCGATTTCCCACACCACAGCTGGAGCTGCATTGTGCAGCTCTTCACTCTTGCACAATGTCACACGACCCTGACCAACTTTTTCCGTATGCCTGAGATCAAACCACAACAACAACAACAACACCGAGACTCTTTTAATTTTCAAGATCATCTGTTAACCAATCGGCCGCTCTATGCACCCCAGGTGCTCCCGAAAGGCACATGTCCAGAATCTTATCTGCCCCCACTTGTTTGTCATTTCATGCACATGCAATCCAAGTTTTATCTTCTTAACTTCTTCTTTGCTTCTTCCGATCTTCCCCAAGTCAGGCGTGCTGTCCCGACCAGCCCTTTGCTTCATCGATCGATCGATCGATCGCCTGTTTTACCCCTTCGAAAAAGCAGCAGCAGCAGCAGGCCACCGCTTCTTTGCAATATTCCTGCTCCTCCTCCTCTTCTTCTTCGTCGTCATGCGGTACGATCACATCGGCAAAATGCCCGTACTGTTCACACCGCCGCTAGCAAGCTAGCCGCCACCACTTCACCTTCTCTGCAAAGTCACCCCTCTTTCGCAATATTCCTGCTCCTCTTATTCTTCTTCAGCACACCGCACATTCAGCCTGTTTCCCCTACCAACAACCGAACAACAAACCAACCTCTCCTCCGCAAAGTCATCATCACTCGCTCTTTCACACCACCGCTGACAAGCCAACCATTATCACTCCACCTTCTCTACACAGTCACCCCTCTGTCGCAATATTCCTGCTCCTCTCTTTTCGCACCACCGCTGGCAAACTACCCGACACCTCTTCACCTTCCCCCCAGCCGCTCTACCCGCACCCCCACCAAAACCACAACCACACCTCGACAGAAAATCCACCCTTCCCTTTCACACCAACATCCTCATACCACCGAGTGGGAACCCCAAGCAACCTCTCCCTATCGCACCTAGTCTTCTTTATATGGCGGAGTGGATCCTTACTACTAGTGTGAAGGTAATTCTTACCTTATCTAGTTTATGCTATTATTTTAGGTACTTATTATATGTACTCTGTACAAGGGGTTTATCGTCTGTGTCGTAATATTCTTTGGATTTTTTCTTACTATATGCGGGTTTTGGTTCCCTTCTTAAATTAGACGGGACGTCTGCCGTAAACCCGAACAAGCAGTCCATATTAGTTAACTTCGTCCTTTCGTGTGTACTATGTATTATTGTACACGAAAGCTGCTGTGCGCAGATATTGATCCCAACTTTGGGGATTTTTATCTACTACTGTGCGCAAGAACTCAGTCAGAGGTCTATGGGCACGTTCTAGCGCTCCATTAGACTGGGGGTGGTATGCTGACGTTTGCAGCTTCTTCACCCTTAGCAGTTTGCATAACTGCTTGAATAGATCGCTCAAGAAATTGGTACCTTGATCGGTAACTATTGTTTTCGAAATGCGTTAGCGCGTGACGATCTCGTCGAAGAAAATTCGCGCTACTGTTATAGCTTGCACATTGGGTATTGCGTACCAGTCCACGAATTTTGTCAGGTTATCCTGGAAGGTTAGGATACATTTATTTCCTGACGTGGACTCTTCCAGTGGTCCGACGATATCGAGGTAAACCTTGTCAAAAGGTTGCTCGGCTATGTCTGTAATGACCATGGGCATTTTATACTGTGCTGAAGATTTTAATCTCTGGCACTTTGAGCACTTTTTGATATAGTTTTTTATATCTCTCAACATGTGCTTCCAGCGAAATTTTCGCTTAATTCTCTTATAGGTCTTAATTACTCCCTGATGGCCTCCGAATGCAGAGTCATGTTAATCATGTAGAATGATTGTAATTTCTTCGGGGCTCGTGATTTATTCAAGGGTATTTCGCGCATCTGCCGATGGAGATTTGTCAACGGCTACTTCTACAGGCTTAGAGGGCTTTGCCTCCGAATCGGGTGCAATTTCTTCAGGCTGTGCTTCCGCCTGTTTCGTTTCTTTGTCATCTGGAATGACCTCGTTATCATTTTCTTGGGCTTTTCTTTTCTGGGCCTTTTTAACTGCGTGTACTCTCGGAGCGGGTTTATTTTCCTCCGCAGCCGAGTTCATAGATCGATGTACTTGGTCCACCACCGTTAAGGTTGGGCTGTTTCGATCTTCAATATTTTCCCGTGGAATGCGGCTTAGAGCATCCGCATTTGTATTATACTTTCCGGGTTTGTATTCGATGGTGTAATCGAATTCGGAAAGCTTATGGTGAAATCTCGCCAAACGTGATGTAGAGTCTTTTACGTTAAAGACTCCTTTTAGAGGCTTGTGGTCGGTGTAGACCGTGAACTTCCTACCTTGAAGGTGGCATCGGAAATTCCTAGTCGCCCAAACAATGGCCAACAACTCCTTCTCTATTGTAGAGTAGTTGCGTTCCGCCTTCTTTAAGGAACGACTGGCATATGCTATGGGCTGATCTTTTCCTACTTCTCCTTGAGAGAGGACAGCCCCTATTGCATCGGTACTTGCGTCTGTCGTCAAGTTAAAAGATTTATTGAAATCAGGATATATTAATAGAGGGGGAGAAATTAGACTTTTTAATGTTTAGAAATTCTTCTTTGCATTTATCAGTCCAATTATATTTGACATCCTTTCGGAGCAAATTTGTAATGGGTCTTACTATTTTTGAGAAGTCTGGAATAAATTTCCTATAGTAATTGGCAAGTCCTAGAAATGATTGGACTTGTCTAACAGTTCGTGGAACTGGAAAATTTTGAACGCAAGCTGTTTTGCTTGGATCGGGCAATGCTCCTTTACTAGAACATTTGGGACACAAATATACTACCTCTTTCCGGAGAAATTGTAATTTCTCCGGTTGCAGTTTTAGGTTGTTTTCTCGCAACCTATTAAAAACTTTACGCGGCTTAAAGTTACGGTCCTCTAAGTTTTTTCCGTATATTACGATATCATCCAGATACACGAAACATTCAAGGCCCTGTAGGCCTGTGAGCACGTAGTTCATGAGGCGCTGAAATGTAGCGGGGGCTCCTTTGAGCCCAAATGGCATTCGTTTAAATTCTTAATGCCCATAACTCGTGCTAAAGGCTGTCTTTGGACAATCTTTGTGATCGACTAGCACTTGATGGTACCCACTGGCCAAGTCGAGGATAGTGAAATACCTCGAATGGCCTAATTGGTCGAGAATGTCCTCGATCCGCGGAAGAGGAAAAGCGTCGCATATAGTTTTTTCGTTTAGCTTACGAAAATCTACGACTGCTGTCCATTTCTTTTCGCCGTTTGTTCCCGGCTTTTTGGGGACTACTAATAGTGGCGAATTCCAAGGGCTTTTGCTTGGCTGCACTATTTCGTTGTCGAGCACGTCTTTTATTTGCTCGTTAACTACGTGACGCTTGTTCTCTGGTAATCTGTACATTTTCTGATTGGTGCTTAATCTTGCACCAACGGAATAGGGTCGGTGATAGCGGTCGTATGCGTCAGATAGTCACCCTTTAGGTGGAATATGTCTTTGTATTCATGACATAGTTTCAAAATTTGTTCCCTTTCTTGACTGCTTAAAATGGGGCTTAGTTTGAGTTCTTGCTCTAGCCTGGCTACACGCTCCTTTACTATGTCAGTTGTATGTCAATCCACCTGTGGGGTTCGTACATAAACTAGATTGGCTGTTTGGTCGCCTGCACCATTTGATTTCGACTTTTGGGATCTTGTTGCAGTTTTTGTGCTATCATTATTATTAATGGACTCTTTGGACCCTTCTTGCGAGCTCTGTGGCTGCTATTGTCTATATTTATTTTATTTAGCTCGAGGTGTCTTGCACTCGGCTCTGTTAATCCTTCTGTGGCGAACTCCTTTTGGTTACCCTCCGTGGGGTATAGCTAGACTGTAATTATTTACTGGTTCCAGCAGCAAAGTTAGGTCTTTTAGGGCTTTCTGGGAATCGTTAGTGTTGAGGAATGCAACAGGAACTTCTTTTTGCTTAGAGGTAACGATACTATTGGCTAAGAAAACGCTGTCGCCTAATTCTTTCGAAAATTCTCCCAAAATATAGCTTAGCGCTAATTATTTTTGTCATTTTTAACAGTTTTAAGCATAATATCATACTCCTACAAAATTGCATTAACGTACGAGTTTAGTCATTATTCTAGGCAAGTTCCATTTCTCTTTTTGCATTTTCTTCTAAGGCTTATTGACATACAACACCAATAGCGTTGCAGTTTTATTGAATGCAATGTTCAACGTGGTAGATAATTTTTTGAGCTAAATGATCGAAGGAGGCGCGGCGTCATTTCTAAAAAGTAATCTAATTAAGTCATGTCATGTAAATACAATATTATTTATTTTTTCGTTTGTTATATTGCTATTTAAAATAAAGTAAAATAATTAAATTTCCGTTCGGAATAAAGCATTGATCAAGTGTAATAATGCGACCGATGTATAGGCACATAAAAACATCAGGAGTGATGAAATTTTCTTTTCAAAATTATGTAATATTCCTGGCACTTCTGCCCTTTTTCAGTATTATTTTCTGTGTAGTTTGGTCGATGCTCTTCTTCTTCGAAGGGACCACATGGACAGATTGCCAATCGGAAAATTTCCTGCCATCCATCTCAGCTGCAGTCGGCCTTTACCAGCCTCAAAAATTTGTTTTTCAAATGGGAGTATGTTTGGCACTTATCCCCCGCTTCATAATGATTGTCATGTACTACCGACTTTACGAAAGAATTATCATAACGAGGAGAAGACATTTGGGGTACTTTGTGTGCTTCTTTTTGGCTTTAGAGAATTGTGCTCTCGTTGGCGTCGCCTTCGTTACATCGGCAGTTAACTATGAATTGCATCGGAATTTCTTAATCACCTTCGTCACGATGAGCGAGTTGTACATGCTATTTACTTATGTTTTGAACAAAAATTGTTGGAAGATGCCAATGTGTTCTATAACCGAGAAGCCCTCCTTAGAATCAAAGAAGCTGCTGTTTTTCGCGAACTTTTCTGCATTTCTTATCGCGGCATATCTCTTCCACAGACACTCAGTCTACTGTGAGCCGGGAGTTTATAGCATGTTTGCACTTTTTGAATATATTATGATGCTGACAAACATGGGCTTCCACATGACTGCCTACTGGGATTTCTATGGCAAAACTTTTATGTTTGATCGGCGCAGAGGAATTTATTTGTCGGGCTTTCTTAATTTGTATAACTTCTATTAAATATTTTGCCTAAAAGAACAATATAGTTTTAAAGAAAAGTTTATTATTTCTTTTTATTCATATACTAGGTGTTACCTATGAATTTGCTGCAACCTCTCAATAATAATACATGAACATGCAACCGTACTACAGATTACGATGCAGAAATCCAAAATTATTCGAGTGTTCTTTTTACATCGGATTTGATTCCAGGTTTTGCAGGAATTTTGCATTGAATTGAAATTTTATAAACCATCAGATGTATAAAGAATTTATATTTCGAGAAAATAAAATCAAGTTCCTTGTAATTATACACACTTTGCTTGAAAACCTTAATTCAAAAACTAATCTGGTTCAAGAATTGAGGTTGGAAAGTTGAGCAAATGTCAAGGTAATTTGATGCACTTTTCACAAATATTGAAATCTTAATATACGTGGGTGCTTTTAAAATGCCATTGAATGCAATATTTGGGACAGGATTCGATGTGATAAGAATACAGCCAAGGGCATTTTAATAACAAGATGAGGTAAGCTGCAAATATAGCACAATATAGCTTTGAGATTTGGTACTCGAATGGGCACAAGCTTTCCAAATTAAGCCCTTTCCGAATTCTTTTCCCCAGCCAATGGAGAGGGTTAAGGGCGTAGTGTTACATCACAGACTCTATATATGTATATTAAGACGACCCAAGCGGTGCAACTCACATTTTCCTGAAGCAAACAACAGGCATCCTAGATCAGCAGACAGAGCTTTCCCCGGAGGCTTGATTTTGTCGTCCCCTTTTTTTAGTCAAAAGCTGTGTCCGTTGTGGAAATGGTCCTCTCGTGCACACAGATGCGTTCGTGGAACTCGGGTCGCAGGCGCCGCCGTTCGCTTCGCTATCGGAAAGAAGCAAACCGCTTGTGTGCATTTTACATATTTATTTTAAAGATTGGGCTGGGTTAATGATAAAAAAAAATTTGGTTAATGAACGGATTTGTAGATGCATTTAAGGGTTTGAACTTCATTGAAGTATAATATTCAACTTTTTACTACTTTTGGTTGAAATTTTAGTTTCCATTTTTATTTTCCAGGAGCAATTTTTCCTTAAGAGAACAAGCAATATAAAATCCAAGACTTTTTTCCTATGTTCCAAGCAAGAATTTGAGTCGCAAAACCAATCAGGAATTTTTTTATTAGTTTCTGCAATACATGCATTAAAACTAGTTTTCCTTATATTTACAATATGAGGTGAGGTTTTGAAATAATGCTCATATACATCGAAATGCAACTGATAGATTTCAAAAAATTCATCAGTTGGTGATTGCAAATAATTTCTGGCTGTTTTGGAATAATCTCTGTTAATAATTAGCCTTTCAGATTGGAGACAAATATCTGAGTTTTCCTGCATTTGAAGTGAATGCGCAATTGTCACAATTTATTTTACCCAATACAACTTTAAAAGCTACATATCCTACAAAATACCTTCTTGAGTTAGTTTCAATACAAAAGTTATCAGGATTAGTTGTAGAACAATTGTCTGATTCAATAACAGTCCAGTCTATTTCATCTACAATACTTTCTTGATTTGTTTCCCCATTAAACGCAGTTGTATTTTCTGTAAAATTATAGCGCAAATCCGGGGAATTTGAATCCAAGTTATTATAATCCCACTCAAGGATATTATCGTCGTCATTCTCACAATTTGTCAAAAACGACGATGTAGTAATTTTCATAGACATAATTCGAGCAATAGAGTAATTGAACTCAAAACCTGAAGGGTTTCTATTGTTTCCTCCTTTTGATCGAATTTGTCCAAATACATTTTCAATTGGATCTTGGTTTAATCGAGCTTTGAGTAAAAATGAAACTAATGGATCTTTCACTAGTAGTTCTGTTAAAAGCACAAGGATTCCAGAAATAGTTTGTAAAAGGGCATCGATGCAATAGTTTTTTTTTCCTTGAGGAAGTTTTAAACCGCGTAGAAAGCATTGAACTTCAACTAAATATTCATGCACAGCATTATTCTGTCTTAATGCACTTTTGTACATGTTTGCTTCGTTTAAAATCGTACTGTTCAAGCAATCAAATAACTTATCAATTTTCAAAATAAATTCTTTGGTTGACTTTGCAGTTTCTAAAAGATTATCTCCAAATTTATTTTTGTCAATGCAAGTTTGGATTGCCGCGGCTACTGTCCGAATAAATATCTGCGTGGCAAACTTAACGCGCATTTTATCAAAGGTATTTGGCTCTATATGTTTTTTTGTGATTTTCGGGCACATCTTTGTTATTTTAGAAGAATCATATATAAAAAGACTTCCCAATATTTCCCAACTAACTATACCATCTGCAGAAACAATATTTGTTTTTAAAACAGTATTTCTTAATGACTTTATTAAGTGTGGGACATCGTAAAGGGGCGAAAATTCTATGTGAATCAAAATCAAAATATGGACTAGAAACTGAAACGCTGAGTAGTCTATAACACTTTCTGTTATTTGGTGCTTGATCAGATGTAATAGCCTTCACATCTAAGCAAGTAAAATTCTCTAATTGTTTTTAAGACGAGGTTCTTCTAGTTTGGGTGAAAAAAATCGATTTTTTTTTTACAGTTTTTGAATCTGTAACATATATTAAACATATTTTTAATGCGGTTTTTGATTTTCTTAATTTTCAAAAAAGTTACAGCGGTTTGAAAAGAAAGGTTGCATCTAAGTGGCACGTTGAACTAGACGGCGCTTCAAAATCGATGTCACGCTCGGCAAGCGTAAAATGTTGTGTACCATTTTGGAATGGTCTAATTTTGTATAGGCCATACCCAATGAGTCATAATGCGGATTATCTATTTTCTTATTGACGAAGAAAAAGAAGGAATCGCATACGGACCTGGCATCGACGAAGAACTGTAAGTCAAGAAATTTGGTGATCGGCGTGTTACGTCGCGTCGACTTTAGTTCCGAATCTTTACGCACGATTATTTCAAATCAACATTTTCAACTGTGCGCAACACGATAACTCCGAAACTACTCAACAGATTTACTTCGTGTTTGAATTTTTATGATCATAATTCCCTCCCCATTTGCCCCGGCCACTGACTAGAATGAATAAAAAATTCGAACAATAAATATTTGTTTTAAGCGATTGAAGTGAAAAAAGAGTAGTGAAAAATCAGCTCCAACTTCAAAGTCACGTAATTCGTTATATACTTGTCCAATTTTATTGATTCTAATCAGTGGCCGGCTTAATATATTACTTTAACTAAATTTATTTAATTTTTTTGTTTTATATAAGTGTACGAGCCAGGGGAGTGTTTCGCCTGAGCGTATGCGTGGCGCGAAGGGCTTAGCGGATGGCTGCGTGAAGCCGCCATTTTGTTTTCTTTTTTTTTATAAAAAATATTTTTTAAAAGTTTATCGATCAATAAATTAAAAACAAAAAACCGCTTTTTGATATTGTTGTCCCTGCAAAAAAATAAAAAAAGATTTAATTAAAGAATTCTTTATTCTTGGCAAATTTCGAGCTTATTTCTTGTGGGAAATTTTTAGTACTTGCCCCGGCCTCCTAGCGCGCGAAGAAAAAACCATGCCGGGCAAAGCGGTCGATGACCGACAGATCGACCTTGGCAGCAGATTAGTACAGTTCGCGGTAATTTTCCTACAAGAAGAAGAAAAAAAGCGTTAAAAAGGACTGAATTTAGCTGAAGTGGTGAAGTTTTAGTAAAGGAGGACTTCGGCGATTAGTTGATGATCGTGCAGTAAATTTCAGTGAGATTGAACTCATCCGCGGGGTAAAAGTGCGACCGAGGACTATTTAGTGGCCAGTCGTATTTTTTTTCCTAACAAAGCCCCTCGTTTGACCGGGCCCTGGAGGGTGGTGCTATTTGTGGCGAAAGGAGCGCGAAATTTTCCCCGAATAAGGGCGGCAAAAGAATCTGACGCAATTCCTCAGCGAGCGCACACATCAGCTGCTCGGGCCAATTTCCCGCGCCCTTGACCTTGTCGTGCGACCAGCTGTGCCAGGAGCTCCGCTGAGTGAGCCCAGTCGGCTGAGGTGACTTGTGTTGAGCAACATCACCGAGTACTGCAACATCGAGCTGAATTGCAACATCCCGCTGAATCACACCCACGCGCTCCTCCCCACGCGAAAAAAGGAACGTGATTACCCGAATTGCACAACACTCTGGGATCACTGAACGGCGAAATTCACGGGTACTGAACCCACAAAAGGGGAAAACTTACCTGTGGGATCGGCGAGCCGTAAGTCCCGCGGGGTTCTCGACTCGCTCCGCTGTCTCTCACGCCGCCTGTTGCGCCCGTTGTCCCGCTTGATAAGGCGCCTACAAGACAAACAAAATCACTTTCGTGACCACCCAATTATTCTTCACTGCACTGTTCCCTACACGCACCTACATTTTCGCGGAACGCGCTACACTCCCGATTTTACCCAGCGCTGGTAATAAACAGGCGCGGATTATTTACGCCGCCACGCCTCCGAGCCAGCACTCGCGCGTCACTCCGACACTGACAGGGAAAGCTCGCCACTGTTCAGCGTGAGGCGCGTTGCGGTGGCGCCTGATCCTATACCGAAGGGGACACGAACGTCGTTGCCAGACGTCGCCGTAGCATGTTCAGAAAAACAGACTCCCTCTCGAGCTGAACTAGCTCGGCCAAAAGTTACCAGCAGCCCGATTTGGTAACAATATCTTATTTCTAAGTACTCAAAAAAAATTGTTCAAATATGTCTACTTTTAAAGTGAAAGCTGAAGAACCTCGCCTTAAGAATTTCAATTAGCTTTTCTGCATATATGCCGGTATCGGAAACAAAATAACTAACCAAGTATTTCCTGTTATCGAATATCCCACGAACCATAAACACGCATATATACTGGCCAGTTTTGGTTTTTCGGTTCCCATTGCCATAATCAACTAATCCTTCAACCTGATCTGTATATTGGCAATATGCAAGATCCTTTCTAATTTTAAAATCATCGAATATACACATTGTTTCGATAACGGATTCATTTCCTTAACCTTTGCTTTCAAATTTTTAATCAAACAATAGTTATATCCAGGATGTAGTCTTTTAATAGGGGCCCATCTTGGAAGTGATGATTCCGACGGTAATGGGAAACCAAAATTTTCACGCATAAAGAAATATGTTGAGTTTGATTTATAATTTAAGTTTTCAGCAATTAATTTCCATTCAGTGGTTTTTGATCTCGAGGACAAAAGCATTTTGCAGAACTCTTTCGTGTTGTCATTAACATGACTTAACTTACTTAAGGTATGAGTGATATTTTTTTCGTTTGATTTCCTTTTATATATTTTAATGAGCTTCCCGAGTTTAGCGTGTTTCAATTTAAGCAACTCATTCGCGGTTTTTAATTTTTTATTTTCTTTCCTGTAATAATTAGCCGCTTTTATTTTTTTCGCAGTTTGAACAATTACCTTCAAGCTATCTTAGCCAGGTGGAGTTTTTCACTGGAGGAAGTTCTAACATGTTTAAATCTTCTATTGTTAAATCGTTGTCATTCTACATATAAGAATTCAATTTTGTTGACTCTTGAAGCTGTACATCCTGCCTTAAGTAAGAAAATTCCCCGTCGGCGTTAGGTTTTAGAACATTGCTTTCTTCTAATGTGATGATATCAAAGTATTTTAGAGAAGGCACAGCGCCAGCACGGTGTCTCAGTTTTCCCAAGTCATCTTGTTTGAAATGAGATGCACAGAGAAATTTATTTGAATAATTAATAGAGGCGTCTAAGCCACAAGCCTTAATCCAAGAATTACATAAACCAATATTTTTGCTGGGAAACCTAAATAAACGTGTGTTAGTGCTATTGCTATTGCAACTTTCCAAAACACATTTTTGTACGCTAACTTTCTGTATGTGACTACCAGAAAAAGGAGAATCATTGTTCAATGAAATAGTAGGCGCAGAACCAGATTTCAGCTTTTTAACACCGAAACATTCTCTTTCAAAATGATTTTCACAAATAAATTTGCCTTTTGTAGCTTCTTCAGAGATGTTGCAATTTTTTGCCCATATTTCATTCAGCTTTTTATTATTTACATGAAAGTTCTGATTTCAGCTTTAGTAAAATTCGTACTGCAATTGGCAACGCAACAGTACGAATACCTCTCTCTCTCAATGTTAGTTTTAGCATTGAAAAAGGCTGATTTTATAAAATTGTCTGCCATAGCAACAAAAACCAAATTACTATGTACTTAATATTGAAAAAAAATCAATTGTTAAGTACACTTCAAATTAAATCCCAAGCGTCTTGTGATCGCAGTAGACAAACCCAGAATAACGCAAATAGGCAGAAGAGTCCGCACACAAGCGGTTTGCATCTGTGTGCACGAGAGGAGCATTTGTTCAACGGACACAGCTTTTGACTCAGAAAAGTGGACGACAAAATCAAGCCTCCTCGGAAAGCTCTGTCTGCTGATCTAGGAAGCATGTTGTTTGCTTCAAGAAAATGTGAGTTGCACCGCTTGGGTCATCTTAATAAATATAATATAGAGTCTTTGGTTACATACTTCACAATCTTCCGATTTTGATGAAATTTGACACAAGCCTTCCGTTTGGTCTGCAACCGAAGGATTTCAAGGAATTTTGCGGGGGTCGACCTTACTGTCGAAAATATTTATTTTTAAAATTTTGACAACCTCTAATGAATATACATACATATACATATGTATGTACAATTAAAAGTATGGGAACTGGCTTAGAATAATGTCTAAACTCGTACGTTAATGTAATTTTGTGGGGACATGCTAAAACTGTTAAATATGCCAAAAATAATTAATGCTAAGCTATATTTTGAGAGAATTTTAACAAAAAAATATTTTTGTTTTTTTCAAATTTGTGTGCTATTTTTCACTCCTCCCCACAAAATTGCACACCCACAACTTGTTATTAAATTACACACCCACGCACTTCATTAGTTTCCATTTCCGAGTTAATTTATTTGCCTACCGGATGACTCAATTGTGGTGGTCGAAACGGGACATTTCTGAAACAATATCTGCAATTTGGGTTAATTTCATTACCTTTGGTACTTCAAAACCTTTTTAAAACTACTTACCTTGGGACCCAATTTCATATTCGATCGAAAAATAGAAATTAATTGATGATTCTTATTTTGTAATTTATTCTTTTTTTATCACAATCATCACAGTCCCTTAACACGCAACAATCGGACGACACATTGCCGCACAGTTTAGTAGCTAGATAATTATTGGATAAAAATACCGCAAGGGAAAAAAATGGACATTCAAAATACAGAAGGGAAGAAAGAGAAAGGTAATAACACGAATAAAAATTATGTTGGAATTACATCAATAGGGAAATTTTTATAAGATATGTTTTAACAGAAAAATGACTGGTTGTAGTACTACTGAGTAATTCACTGGTTAAGTAATCTAGTACAGATTTACAACGTATTCGTATATGTTTTTATGCTTTATTAATATAAATCACACATCATCTATTACATTTTAACTCGATTTATCTTTTCAGTTAAAAATAAATAAATAGTAGTTCGATTTTATGCGTGTAATATTGCTTTCACTTTATTTCTTTTGCTCTTTTTTTCTTCAGAACGATATACATCTGAAAGCCACGCACAGTTATTTCTAACTAAATCCAAAATCATGAAATCTAAGATCTGTATGCGATGATTATAGAACTCATCTCCGATATCAAACCAATCTGGGAATTTTTCTTGAGTTTCTTCAACGCATTTGTTAAAAATAAAACATTTTATATTTTTCTTGTGAGAAAACTGGTCAAAATTGTTTTCAAATATTCTGTTGAGGTGTTTCGATATTTCATAAAATTTATGTGACGGTGCTATTAAACCTTTTTTACAATTATCAAATTGTTTTGCCGTTATCAATATATTTGAAATATCGCAATTTTCTGTGTTAACCTCTGTCATTTCTTCTGTACATTTAATCTAAGGTGTATTCAATTTTTTCATTGTTTTGGAAAAGCAATATCCGGCAAAGTATTTTAGTGCAATATCTGTGGTTTCAACATGAGTTTGAGGTTGTTGCTCTTCTGATAATTCGAATCATCTTTCTATACTTTCATCTTCCACGTCTTGTGATATGTCTTTTAAATGATCTTCCGAATTGACCAAAACCCATTCGTCCTCTGAATTTTGGAATACTGCATCCCAATCAAGGCTAAAATACTCATCACTAGCTGTTTCGCAATTTGAAAATGGTGACTTAAATAACAACTTCATAGTTATAATTTTTGCTAATATACGATTGAATTCAAATAGGCTGGGATTACTTTTATTAAAATTTCTAGCTCTTACATGGGCAAACAAATTTTCCAAAGTATCTTAGTTAAATTTAGTAGCATATAACGTATGCAACTCAAAAATTGACATAGTGATCTTTATTATGGACTCAATGGAAATTAATAAGCCCTTAAAGCAAAATACAGTTCCTTTAATTGTAAGCGGTTTCATATTCATTATATACTTTTTCATTTCTACAAGAAATGCAAAATTTTGTGAATCTCGCATCAGCGGTGGATTTCCGTTCAAAATGTCAAATAAGCGATTCATTTTGTCGAAACAATTTGCTGTGGCTTCAGCTTTTTTTTCTAAATCTATAGAGAATTTCTTCAGACCTAAAAAACTCTGAATACCTGATGAAATACTATGGCTTATCGCTTGAACAGCAAGCTTTACATTCATTTTCTGAAAATCAGATGGATAAATATGGGAATAAGTAAACCTTGGGCATATTTGTGTTTTATTATATTTTTCTTAATTATAAATGAATGCTAGTTATAACATCCCATGATATAACACCATCAGAGGTAGTAATGTCAATTGCTAGCAATCTATTTCTGAATGTCTTAAATAAATGTGGAACGTAATAAATAGCATATATGGTTTCACTTTTATATTCAAAAAAACATTTATCTGGAGAAATTTGTAACGTACTGTGGCGATGTATATCACCTTGGCAACCAGGTTGTTTATCGATTCTCGCAATCGACCCTGCGATCTATATCACCTTGGCAACCAGGTTGTTATTTTACTACATTATATAAGTCACACTTGAAATTTGAAAACCATAAATAAGAACCAAAATAAAATCTATGAAAGTAAGCTCTTACGCAAGTAGAACTTAGTTGTTTTACTTAAAGCGCGGGCCTAAGTGGTGACCCCGACGGTTAAAGAGGTATCCCCCCACCAGTGGTAAGGTGCCCTTTAGCCGAGCAGCAACCGCCCATCCAAAGTAGGGGTCCTATCTACCCTATCACGCAGTGATGAGCAACCCACCCACAGAGGAAGCCAGGGGCGTCCCGCTGCCCGAAGGAGTGGCAAGGGTAAGCGTACGAGTTCCACCTTTCTGGAAGCAGAACCCGGACCTGTGGTTTCTGCAACTGGAAGCCCAATTCCACTTGTTTTATTGAGTTTGCGAACATCAGTGCATGAGGACATCGGAGCATCACCCGCTGAATTGGTTTTTGGAACAACTCTAAAGATTCCTGGCGAAT
This sequence comes from Tolmerus cingulatus, assembly GCA_959613345.1. NCBI lineage: Eukaryota > Metazoa > Arthropoda > Insecta > Diptera > Asilidae > Tolmerus > Tolmerus cingulatus. The sequence goes on from CAUIJO010000047.1 coordinate 540,830, forward strand.
TCTTTTCTGCAGAGGAATTAGAGCTTGACTCCGAAGTCCTGCAACGATTCCAGGAGTACATGAGGGAGCTGCAGCCACAACAGCCACGAAGACACGGTACACACAGGGTTTTTACTCATAAAAATCTGGCAACGTGTACCAATGTGTTTATACGGAATGATGCTGTTAAGCGATCTTTACAGCAACCATTCGGTTCTATCAAGAACCCAAAAACACCTGGACGTTAACGTGAAAGGACAGCGCCGAACGATTTCATTAGATAGACTGAAACCCGCCCACGTTTTGGGCAAGCAATTAGAAGAAGAAACATCTCCAACAAAAGCAGAAAAATCCCCAGCAACATCACCAAATGCAACAGCACTTCCAACACCACTACAAACAACTAGAAGTGGACGACGGGTAAAGATTCCAGAATTGTATCGTTGACACTGGGAGGGGAGTATTGTGGCGATGTATATCACCTTGGCAACCAGGTTGTTTATCGATTCTCGCAATCGACCCTGCGATCTATATCACCTTGGCAACCAGGTTGTTATTTTACTACATTATATAAGTCACACTTGAAATTTGAAAACCATAAATAAGAACCAAAATAAAATCTATGAAAGTAAGCTCTTACGCAAGTAGAACTTAGTTGTTTTACTTAAAGTAAGGGCCTAAGTACGAAATAGTTTTCTATTTATTGGCCCATGATTGCAAGTAACTCTCTGGACATTCACCCCAATATTTTTACGCATTTCAAGGCATATACATAAGTAGTATATGTTGACTGGGGGACCAAAATGGATGAGGTGCGATAGTGACGGGAATTGGTTGACTGGAGGATCATGACGGGTTTGCACTGTGGGTTATGGTGCTAAGGTTGGAAAAGGATGGGGTGTTCCTTTTCGTGTAGAGCTTTTGCGGAGATCTGGAAAATTGCAGCAGGTTTGCACCGTGCGTTTGATTTGTTGCTAGGTGCGTGCGGGAGGTGAGTGTTTCTTTCTGGCTGGAAGGTGGTTGTGGTGTGCTTTCGGTGTGCAGAGAGCAGAGATAGTTGCGTGCGGTGGGTGAAAAGCGTTCGCAAGATGATAATGTGCGATCAGAACGTGTTTGGAAATGGAGAAAATGTTCACTAGCGTGAAGTTGTATGGGCGGAACAAGTGCAGAGAACTTTGCAGAGCACGTGGTGCGGTGCGCCCGCCCGGACAAAGAGCTTTGCTTGCACGATGGCAATGCGCGATCAAAACATGTTTTCGTAAAAGATGACGACGACCACAATAGCAAAGAACTGAAAAGAAATGAATAAAGCCGCTTGAATTTTTGTTCGTGTGTCCCTCAATGCGTGTTGGGTATAATCAGGGCCGGATTAACAGTCTGTGAGGCTCTAAGCAGTGAATGATATGGGGCCCCATATTTTTTTTTGTTACTTAATTTTTTTGTTAATAATTTTTTTTGTTTATAAATGTATAAGTGAGACAGAAATTCTTCTTTTATGATGCATATTTATTAAAAAAGCAATAATTAACCTAATTTTATGTGAAGGGTTGAAAAAATGACGTTAATTTCGGCAACTTCTTGAGGACTTCCTCATCTTTTTGTTTTTTTTTCTTCGGCTAGTTTCCGTTTTCGCGATCCACTCAGATAAATTCTCTTCATTTTTATTATTATTCTTTTGTATTTAACAATTTTAAATTTCAACTTTTAAAAATGTTAAGGCAACTCCGGAGATGTAACGTCTTCGCTTCTCAATTAGAACTAACTTACAATCAACAAGGTACAAACATTTATATTTCATTTTTCTATTGTTTAATAAGAACCATTTGTCCACACATTTTCGGTTTCTAGTTCTTAACTTTAAGCCAATTATTCGGTGATAAAAATTTTCAAATCTTAATTTTGACATTTTGTGATTCTAGTATATTCTACCTATAAATAGAAACAGATAAGGAAAAATACAGAATTAGGAAAAAGTACGATTAAACAATAGAAAGTAAAGGCCTACGACAAAAAGGTGTCGGTGAACAATGTAGGTAAAACATTTCAGGTAGTAAAAAGTCATTAGCCCAACTTCTTTCAACTGGCAAACAAAGACTCATTTCATGGAAATTAAGATTTTGTTTTTTTTTTTCTTTTCAAAACTTAGAAAAAATCATACGCCTGACCTTCGGGGCCCCAATTTTTCGGGGGCCCTAAGCAGCTGCTTAGTTTGCTTATGGGTTAATCCGGCCCTGGGTATAATGAAGAGTTGCAAAAAGATTAAGCGAAGATGACCGGTAGCAGTCAGTGAACCTGGTGTTGTAAATGCCATGAAATGTGGGTGAAGGTAAGGGACTTGAAATGGGTTGCATGAATAAAAAACGAATTTGGCTGAATTAAAATAGTTTTATTGCGGGTAAAATCTTTTAGCAGAGATATTATGTCTGTGCGACGGGTGTAAAATGGGTGCTAAAACTACGCTGCATTGAGAAATACTCATCCAGCATGCATGCATACGGCGGGTGCAATTCCCTTTGCTGAAAAAAATAACCCAGAACACTAAGAAAAATTTAAAAAAAAAGTTGATGTGGTAAAAGTGGGATGTAAAGGTAAATGATAGACTTATGGAACTGTTAACATCTTTTTATTTTTACCCCAAAAAGGATTAACAAAAAGCAGAATGAAGGCACTGCAGTAAGTGTGATGAATTTAATTTGCAAAGAGGAAAGTTGATCTATTAAAATTGAGGTGTACGGGTAAATGTTGAGTAAAACAAAATTGTTAATAACTTTTTATATTTGTGTATAAATGTCAAGTACAAAAAATTTGTTAGCCACTTTTTAATTTTCTGCTTTATTTAGAAATTTTAATTTTAAAAACCCTCCTTTTGAATCATCCTTGCCGTTGAAAACCAGGAAGTGATTAGGCGTGTTGTTCAGCTCATCAATGTGGCGTTGTGTTTTGATTTTCTCTGAAAAACGTGGCGGCAGGAATACATACGTTCCATCGGTGAGATGGACAGTAAGGCGTTGTCCAAATTTGGTGTTTACTAGTTTGAAAAACCGAATCTCATACTCCTTCCCTAACTGCATATCAATTACGCGGAGAAGTTTTCCATATTCCCGGTCCGCAGGACTACTTAGCAAATCTAAAGCGCTCTGTAAGGTAAAAAAAGTATTTATTATTTTAAGTTTTTAAAATTTTTGCCATATATTAGTATTATTTTATTATACATACCATTTTTATTTTGGGTGGATGTAGATTTCGGTTTCTGCAGGCCGGCGTAATTACTTTATGTTGGTTATAGCTCAAGAGAAAATCACTTTGTAAACTGTAAGTTGTTAAGGAGCCCTTTGGGCTTATATACAAATTCTGACAAATCATAGATTCCCACACTCTGGCTTTATCCTGGTTGTGATAAATTAACCCTCGCCAGATTTATGGTTACTTTAAATAACTTGTAAAGACATTCTATTTGTCATGTTGTTCTGCTGTGCGAAATGTGATGTAATGATGGCTAATCAAGTTGCATTACGGCTGGTGTGTTGTCTATGCACTTCGTATTCTAAAAATAATCATCCATCACCGTGGCGCGTAGGTAGGTACTGTTTATTTTACTGCAAGAGGCGTAAATAAATTTTGCAGTAACCTGCGGAAGATTTAAATCTACGAGTAGCAGCGATAAATCTGGGTTCATGAAAATTTTGATTATTCCTCTACCTAACTCGTAGAAGAGAATGTAAGTTATTTTGAATTAAATAGTATAAAAACCTCGCAATTTGTGATAGAACCTTTAGTTGAAGTCTTAACAAGGGTCCAAACTCTAGCTCTAGCTCACACTTCAAAAGTTGAATTTAATAAAACGGCCCGGGTAAATATCATAAAACCAATGTGCAATAAAGTTAGTTTTGCTACAGTCGGGAGTTTATTAGTGTATATGTGAAAGGTAATTAATAAGTGAACTGCAGGTAGGAATGTTAATTCAAAATATTTTAAGTTATATGAAGTTTGCTTTCCCATAAAAAATTTATTGTGCTCTCTACGGACCAACACCCGCTTACCGCAGAAGGGATTCAAAAAGACGACGTACCAGTACTGGAACCAGCCAGACTAATAAGGTATATTGAGGAAGATTATTCATCCAATGGTTTGAAAGATGGAGACAATTAATTGCAGCTCGACATCGTAGGAATTGAAGGCCGAATAATAGCGTAAGGGACTTTAAGCTTTTAGTTCGATATAAGTAGATTTTATTAATAAAAATGTATGCCGCACAAATTATAATACTTTTAAAAAACGCGTTAAATTTTAGTAATGCTTTGTTTCTCATAACTTTACAGAACATTATTGAGGAATTGTCTAAGAGACCAACTCCCTTTAATGTTTGTGAAAAGTTTGAGGTATTAAATTTGATTGTAAATTTTTCTATTACGAATAGTGTACCTTTACATGAAGGGGTTTTAAAAGATGGGGTCGAGTTTCTAAATCGTTGTAGGAAGAGTGATGTATCATCACAAACAGTTTGTGACGTTTTGAATGCGATCTCTACCACAACTTTAACAAATAACGTAAATGACAAAGTAACCCTGACTGAACGTCAAAATGTGGGGGGTATACCTCAATGTGATCACGGGTCCGGTGCTAAAATAAATTTAATTTCAAAACAAAAGACGTACTTTAAAAAGTTTAATTTGGATGGCGTAAAAATGTCTATCCAATTGAAAGATTTTGGTGATAGCCATCAAAGCCCTATTGAGTTTTTGGAGAGTGCTTTCAAAGATGTTATTAAACATCTTATTTGTGATGCTGCAAAAGGTAGCAAGATAAGTTTTTCTATCTTTCCGCCAAATTCACCCCAAGTGAAACCAATCTGGGGGGTTTACAACCGGTCAGTGATTTAAATCCAGAGTATATTTTCGGCTTAATTTCTAACATAAGCCAATTAAACTTTGTGTTTCTCTCGGATGAAGTTTTGCAAATAGACGCAAATATCATTAATTTCCCATCTGGGGCGGGTAAAATAAACACCCACATCTTAAGCGAGCATGAAGTTTTAATGAAGAAAAGTAGTATTATAGATGTGTACTGTCTTCCACGAAGTATTTGTTACGCTATTGAATTAATAGAAAAGAAATTAAGTCGAACTAAAAAAAAGAAGATTTTAAAAAATCTAGACGTGCTACCAACACAACATGTGTAAAAACGCAAAAGTTGTTGTTGATCAGAGTGATGGGTGTCTTTTAAGAGATCTTTATAAATTCCAAGCGTTGCTAATAGATTATCAAATTACAGTTTACGATAACCTTCAAGATCCTAACTCAATAATGTTTAAAATACCTTTTGAAAATTACACATTGAAAAAACTTCATATATATTATTCAAAGGTGCTAAAGCATTTTTACGTGATAAAATCTTTGAAGGGATTTTGTAATAAAAATTACCTTTGCGAGTTTTGTGATAGGGTGTCAAATACTAAATACCACAAATGTGAACTAAAATGTCCATATTGTCTTTCTTTCCCGCCATGTATATTTGTTGATAAAGTTGAAGGTTGTACCGGTTGCAATCGCACCTTCAGAGGAATTAATTGTCTTAATAACCATCTTTTGAATAAAATCGATGGGGAGAACATTTGCCAATCACTTCAAATATGTAAAATGTGTGGTAAATTTTTAGATTTCAATAGGAGAAAAAATAAGAACCACATTTGTGATGAATATTTTTGCCAAAATTGCTATAAGATAGTCCCGCAAGAACATATGTGCTTTGTCAAACCATATAAAAGAAAAGTAAGTCAAAAATTCCTCCTTATATTTTTTGATTGTGAAACTACACAAGACACATTGTACAAAAACAGCGCCTCTACCTACCTTCATATTGTTAATTTAATTGTCGCTCAGCAAGTGTGTTTCTTGTGCAATAATGACTTAAATATTCATAACGAATGTGTATCTTGTGGTGAAAGGGAACACATTTTTGAATACAAAGAAAATGGGAATGTTGTAAAAGAATTTATAGATTATTGTTTTATTCACCGACCTGATATATCTAATGTGTTTTGCATTGCACATAATTTACAAGGCTATGATGGACATTTCTTTATTTCTGAGCTTTCAGAAAGAAATTTAAACATACACCCAATAATGAATGGGACTAAAATAATGAAGCTAACTTGTGAAAATGTATCATTTATTGACTCATTAAATTATTTACCATTTGCACTTTCTAAATTTCCAAGCGTGTTTGACACCCCGGAAAATGTGAAAGGCTACTATCCACATTATTTTAATACGAAAGACAATATAAATTATGTTGGTAAATATCTGCCATCAGAATTATACGGTTATGATACAATGAGAGAAAAAGAAAGAAATGAGTTTTTAAAGTGGTATAGCAATAAATCGGAAGAAATTTTTGATAATAAAAAAGAGCTACTAAAATATTGTATAAACGATGTAAATATTTTACGTACTGGGTGCATTCGTTTCATGTGTGATTTTCTTGATGTAACTCATGTAAACCCTTTTGTAGAATCGTTAACTATAGCATCAGCTTGTATGCTTGTTTTCAGGAAAAATTTTCTTAAAGACGGCACTTTAGCTATAGCACCAAAAAATGGTTATTTTAAATCACAAAATTACTCCTTTAATTCTTTAAAATGGTTAAAATTAAAAATGAAGGCGGATAATGACATTGTTTGTGCAAATAATATTGGAGAAATAAAATTGGAAAGAAGTGGACTGCGAGTAGATGGATTCAGTCGGGAAAAAAACAAGGTTTTCGAATTTTTTGGGTGCTTTTATCATGGGTGTAAGACGTGTTATAGAGTTGAAGACTTAAATCTTAAAAATAATTTATTAGAAACAATTAAACAGAGATACGAAGGCACAATGAAAAGGATAGAGATAATAAAGAACAACGGGTATAAATTAGAATTTATATGGGAATGCGAATTTAAAAAAATTTTAAAATAAAATCCTTCTATTAAACAAGAACTAAGCGAATATATGGCTGATGTTGTCTTACCTCTTAACCCTTGCAATGCCATATTTGGTGGCAGAACAGAGGTTTTTAGATTACACCATAAAACTGATGGCGATCACATTATTAGATATTTAGATTTTACTAGTTTATATCCGTTTGTTAATAAATATTCACCCTACCCGATAGGTCATCCAAGAATTTTCAGAAATAATAATATACCTTCAACTTCTGAGGTTTTGGAGATGCATGGGTTTATTCTGTGCTCGATTCTTCCACCAACTAGTTTATTTTTGCCGGTGTTACCATTTAAATGTAACAAAAAGTTATATTTCCCGCTGTGCAGAAAATGTGTTGAATCAAATAATGTATCCGGTTGTAACCATAATGAAACTGAACGACAGTTTACTGGTACTTGGGTAATACCTGAAGTTTCTTTAGCGGTAAAGAAGGGTTATCAAATTTTAAAAATATTTGAGGTACACAAATATGATTATACAGTTTATGACCCTAAAACAAAAAGTGGTGGTTTATTCACAGAATATGTAAATACCTTTTTAAAAATAAAACAAGAAGCTAGTGGTTGGGGCTCTAATTATAAAAGTGATAAAGAAAAGGAAAATTTTTTACAGTTATATGAAGTAAAAGAAAATATTACTTTAGACAAAAATCAAATTAAGAAAAATTCAGGTAAACGTAATCTTACAAAGCTTTGTTTAAACTCGCTTTGGGGGAAATTTGCTCAAAGAGAAGATAGGACGCACACAAAGGTTGTTAATAATTGGAAAGATTTTTGTGATTTTATAGAATCACCCGGGATAGAAATATTATCTTTATTCCCCATAAATGAAAATACTATGTGGATTAATTGGAAGTATATAGAGGAAAATTTAAATACCTTACCACATGCAAACATACCTGTTGGCGCTTACACTACAGCATTTGCTAGACTCAAACTCTATGAAGCTTTAGAAAAAGTTGGAGATTCAATTCTCTACTGTGACACGGATAGTTTAATATTTGTGGAAAATAAAAATAATCCACCTTTATTTCAAAAGTCAGATTTCTTAGGTGACTTAACAGATGAAGTGGAAAGTTTTGGATGTGGGACTTTTATTTCTGAATTTATAAGCACTGGACCTAAAACTTATAGTCTTAAAGTTAAAATTGGTGAAAAAGATGATTATATTACTAAATGCGAAAACATGACAATGAATTTTGAAAATTCGAAAATTGTTAATTTTGATTGTTTAAAGATGATGGTAGAAGGTAATGCTGAAAACGATACAGTTTGCATTAAAAAACTGTCGAAAAATTAAACGAAAACGTCCAGGAGTTGTCGTATCTTCAGAGGAGAAAAAACACTTGGCATTCACGTTTGATAGACGAGTTGTTACAGCCGATTATTTTTCTTACCCTTATGGTTTCAAAAAAAACGACATTAGACAATGTAAGTTTTAATGTTAATGTACTGGTTATAAGTTATTCTAAAATTTGTTATATTTGTAGTTAAGAATTTAAGATTTCAAAACATTATTAAATGTATCGATGAATAGAATATAAAAATGTATAACTTTCAAATAAGACTATATATCCTTAAAGTTATGATTGTGCTTTAGACACATGTAGAAGTAAAGATATACTGTATATCGATCAAAGAAGCAATAATTATTACCAAAATCATCACTTCCTCTTCGGGGAAGCATTCCAAGAATTTACCCAGCCAGACTGTGTCGAGAAAACCCACACTTAAATAATGTGGACGTGTGAAATCGAGATTTTAGTTAAGGCCTATAATCTACATAGCGCAATTGAGTGTATTTTACAACAACTCAACGAAATTCAAACTTAGGCGGTTATCAAATACCGTTTATATAAGGATTTCGAGGATTTTGAAAATTCTAATAAACATGACTACATTGACTGTACCGGTTGCGACTGCAGCGACGAAATTCGTAATCTACTGAAGTGAAAAAACATATATAATCATACGCGCATGGTTCTAGTTCATTCAGAATTTTTGCTCCAGCCGGTAATATGGATAAATTTGTTTTGGATATCCAGTTTGTGTGCGGGAACAATGGTCAATACATTATTAAAGAACTGGCAGTTCTTACTTTTGGAACCATCTGTCCGGAGATTTACCATTTTATGCCACCTTACCCATACCAGGAGTTATCATCAAAAGCAAGGAGACAAAACAAGTATGATGTGGAAAATATTAACGGTCTACAATGGAGTGGCGGAACCATTAACTATAACAACCTGGCTGAAATTTTTTCAAAATTTGAGAATGCAACAATATACGTGAAAGGTGAGGTAAAGGCATCCTTCATTAGAAAATACTGCCCGACTTCTAAAATAAAAGAACTTTTGGAAATACCTAGATTAAGCGAGCTTGTTAATTTTCAATCTAATTGTGAAATCCACAACAATGTACCTTTTGTCCGTTGTGCTTTGCAAAATTGTATAAATATATACCTATATATGTTGATTAATAAAATTATAGAATAAAGACAAACAACTTGGTGTGTTTTTAATTAAAAAAGCATTTTATTATATGGTTATTACATCAAAAAGAATATTGGTACTGCAATACAAGGGTATTTCAAAGAAAAGTCTAGAATAATTTAAGTGCACATACGAGGTTCTAGACGGTATAAAAAAGTCTTCGTGTGACAACAAAACTAAATTTTTGTTTTTACACTTCTTACAATATAGTTTATAGTACTCCTTCACACTTTCGGCTGCATTGTTATTATGGAACATTACAATCTTGAAGAAATCCTGCATATCAATCAAGTTATAGAGCTCATTAAGAGTAAGCTGAATATTTCCTGTACGGACGGGGATTGTGTATTTCGTCTGGAGCTCTTCTTGGTTTGGCGGGAACATATCTGGGATAACTTCGGCTTTTAATTTGGTTAGATGTTTGTAAACTTCCAACCATCCAGGGTAAAATGTTGACACAGGTGCAAAGCCGTGACGATGAAAGACTATTTTTGCCTCAAACGAGGTCGGATCAAATCCAAGGACAACTTTCTGATGATGGTAATGGTCCAGATAATATGTGTAGTTTAGCAAAAGATTTTCGCCCACGTTCTCTGGTCCTTTTTTGGCCTTTTTTCGTATCGGTGTAAGTTTTTCATTTTTGGGTTTTTTGTCCATCACTTCAAACTTTTCGGCACAAACTCTTTTCACACTCAACTGTTTAGACTTTTTAGCTTTAGGCGCAGGTTCCATCTTCAAGCGGAGGCTTATACTTCAACATTAAGTGTACATCACCATTTTCTCGTATTTATACTCTTATTTTGTGGTGTACATAACTGGTTATATTTACCCCTACCAGATTTTGAATATTTTCTCAAGTATACTTTGCGATAGAAATTTACAACTTTATTATCATTGAATCTAAAATTATTGAAGGAAAATTGTTTTAGAAATTGTTTTAAACTTTTCCCTTTACTTCGAAAATACAAATACACACAGCAATAATAGCCACAGGTAGATAAAAGTGCTCCTTGTAATCGTTTTTTATTGCTTACAAACATATCTGAATTGGTATGTAAGAAATTGCGAAAAAACCTGTTGCTAGGGAATTTACCATACGAGTCAAAGTATTCTGCAGGACCTTTTTTTGGGATGTAAAATGCAACCCAGTGGGTGCCGCTCTTTCGTGCAGGATCCGTATTAGCTATGACGCATGCAGGATTTTTTATTTTTCCTGGCAGACGGTCACAAGCAAATACCCTTCTAAAAAACTTTTTTGTAGTGGGGTTATTTGCTAATGATTTTGTAAGATCGATCGTGTTCATTCTTGTTCAGAATGTAGGGCTGCTGTTCCTACGTCAATAACGTCGGTATAGGATGTAACATAGTTATTTATAAATTCCTTGGTTGGTGCATCGGAAACAAGAATTGTGGTAAATCTTGCTAAAGTTTTTATTAGGTCTTCATCTAAGCGTCTAAGTTCAATGTTCCCAAATTTATTTGATTGGTCAATGCACCCCGGAGCTGACGTGGGGTATTTGAAGATAATTTCTTTTGTAAATAATTTACCTTGTGCTGTGAATCCCGCAAAAGAAACCTTTTTCAAAAAGGTCACGCAACCTCCAGAAAATTATTCAACATTTATCAGGCAACTCATGATAGCTGGCTTCACTGTCTATCCACTGCGATTAATTTTGAATTGTACTATCTTATATAACTTTTTAGAAGCTGGTGTATACGTTCCTATCTTTATCGATTTCGACACTACCGTCATATTCAGCATACACGACACAGGTCACTGTTGTCTTCAAAGCCTCTTTAAATCTTCCTTCAATTCTAACCGTACATTGGTTTAATAGATTTCCGCAGGTTGAATTATATGAACGGTCTGAAGTTAAATCAAAAGCAAGAAGAAAACAGCCGTTGTCAAAGAATTTTTTTGAAATCTGATGTCCTTTATCGAAATAATGTATTCCAGTTCCTTTGAACAAGGAGATGTATCCTCTTGTACTAATAGGATTCTCCTGTGAATAATCAAATTCTATAGGCTGATTCGGTATTTGGACGCCATTTACTGATAAATTAAATCTTGTGATGTTATTATGTTTAAAATTATAGGCATTTTTTGTCCGATTTCCTGTATACGCATCGTTATCAACCATACCAACCACTAATAAATTTGGTAATTGTCCTATGACAACATTGTCTAAAGATAATGTGTATGTGTTTGCAGGTATAGTACATGTTTTAACTTCGACTCGTTTGTATGGGTATACTGCATTTGAGCGTTGTAAAACGGTTTCATGAGCCAGCATAATGCTGGGGTTAATAGTTGCGTGATTCATGTACATAGTGGCCTCTACAATCTTAATTCGTGGAGAATTATCATCATTTTTTGACAAAAGATAAAATTCGGGTTTTTCAAGTGATAACACAATGCGCAGATCTACAACATTCATTAGTAATTTGTCTTGGTTAAACATATCAGCATGTATTTTTCCCATGAACTCGACACTGTTACTCTTATTGAAAAGTCTTCTTCTTGCCGAGCAGCCTGTATTTTGACCACCATCTTGACCAATTTCCATACTGCCTTCATCGATATACCAGCCAACAGATTCTGAATGTGTTAATGCCGCATCTTTCCCATAATTTAACAGGTTTTCAATATATGCCCTATAATTGTAATTATTGTCAGTTTGGACAACTGGTTTCCCATTGAGGTACATAGTGCATTGGCGAAAGAGCGAGTGAAGTACGTTATTGGCAACACCAGGACCTTCATCAGTCACAGTCTTTAGGGTACCATCTGGGGCAGTTACGGTTATATCTTTTCCGGTATAAAGTTCCTCTTTCCCATCCTTAATTTTAATCAGTTGGACTTTTAAACGTAGGTACATATATACTTGATAAGTCACGATATATATCTCCATGCCCCAGCGAGACAAATTCCAAAACTGATGAGTTATCTAATGAGGCTATAGGCTTGTATGCTACCTCTTCGGTTTTTAAAATATTACTTTGAATAACCGGTGTAGAGAAAAGATCCAGCTCAGATTTCATGCACTCGCTATACGTGGACATTTTGTTTATTTATCAAAAATATCCAATACTCGTTTACGGAAACTGCGTTTGCCTTTTATAGATTTTTTCTTCCTACTTACTGTTTTTTTCGTAGACCGTTTTATTTGCTTTGAAGGTCTTTTCCGTTTAGGCGCCTTGGTTAAGCGGAACGCCGTAAATGGATTAGCTCTTTTAATAAGCGTGCGATTATTTATACCTGCACCACCCATAGTATCGAAGAGTTTATTTATACCTTTTTGCGCTAGGTCTTGTACAGCAGCTTTGCCCAGGTCTTTTAAAATGTCCTTAACCCGCTTGCTGCCAATTTCTTGCAGTATTGTTTTTCCACTTTTCAGCGCTTGCTGTTTTATAACTTTGGCTCCTGAAGCAACTAATGGCTGTAAATAACGAAATAGTCTGCTGAAAAAACTGCCAATACCTCTTCCCTGCTGGTAAGTAAGCGGCGCCCGGTACAATTCCCTTATATCCGACAAGTTACCGCCACTTTGTAGTAAGTAGTATCATGTATAATACGAAATCATTTTTATTAAGGGCTAAAGTCAAGCAAAGTGCTATCAAATTGGAAACTAGCTGGGGGGTGCACATATATTTATAGTTTATTTTGTTTTAAAATGAAGCATCATATAAGTCGGGGTATAACTTGGTTTAAAATTAATCAATTCACCCTGGCTATCAGTTATTTTTATGGAAATTCCTTCTATAAATGTTTTCTCGATAGGACAATATTCTACATGTTCAAATCTTAATACATCCTCGCAGGACTGTGTCGGTATCACTCGTAAGTATCGAGCTAATTTATTACCAATAATTCTCGGTTTAATAATATCGGTGTAAATGAAGATCAAGTTGTTATCATAATAACATTTGTTTGACATTTCCACAGATTCTCAGGGGAATCTTTGTATTAATTCGTTGACTGTACTTTCCAGACCTTAAATTTTGTCAATGATTGTCATATGCTCTTGACGTAGTCCAGCAGTGTTGAATGATTCTTTTATTTCCGAAAGTATTGCATCAGGTTTCCGCTTTTCTTCAGGCGTTTGAAGAAATATATCCGTAAGAAAGTCCGACAAATTGACTATATTTGTATCAATAGGTACCGGTGTTGTCAAGTATTCTCCTGAACTCTGCTTTTCGTATGGCACATCCAAAACTTCACTATCTTTAGTAATTTTTCGCTGATTAGGGGCTTTTGCACTTACTGAATCTTTTTTTAACCTGTTTAGAACACCGAGGATTGTATCTTTAATCTGAATAATCTTTTTCTGCTTTTCTTGCTCGCTAATTGTCTGGTCGTCAAAATGCACATTTGATATTAAAAGCGTGACAAGATCTTTGATATTAAGGTGTGATGGTAATGGCTTCTTTATCTTTATTGTTACTTCCAAGTCTTCTAGCCGTAGTTCAAACATATCATGCACCTTTTTGGCCGTACCTGTTAATGCTTTATCTCGGGCTCTTTTATTGCTTAGGGCTGGATGTGTGTAATTATCGATTGAATTTTGTTTGACAATATGCTTTCTTTTTCTTCTGGGTATTTGCCCAATAATGTCATCAACAAATGCTTCAACTGACTCATGGTTCTTATACTTTAAAACGACATTTTCTGAAGTTTTTCTCCCCTGATAGATATGTAGCATAAACTCGTCCGGTTCCTGTGTGTAGCTTATGTCAGGTATCACATTATCCAAAAAGTCGGCCTCTAGCCGATCCCACATTGCCTTTTTGACGTCGTCTAAAAACATAGTATACCAAGAAGGACTGACTGCATTGTAAAATGTTAGCAGAAATGCAGCAAAATTTACTTGTTCTGCTCTATAGCTCGCTTGTTCAAGACTTTCTTTTGTCCATTCAAGTTTAACATTGTCATTTATTTTTACTGTCAATGATTTCAATTCTGCCTTTTGTTGCTCTCTTATTTCTTTTAACTGGTTATCAGGTGTTTCCCGCTTCGTTCTTTTAAAGCCACTATCATTTATTATGTCGGCTACATCGCGCTTTACACTTTGCCTTTCATTTATGTCATAGTTTGGTAATGAAATCTCAGTCACTCCAACGCACCAGGTATTAGAAAACTTACATGAGCTAGCAAGCGCATTTGTAAAAGCTGACAGAGTGTTTTCAGGATAAAATTGCAAAGAATTGTTGCTTAAAAGACATACGTAAAAGTCGTTATTTATTATATCTACAGGCATTTTTTATATTTTAAAGCCTAACACAAGCAACGTCTGGTACACTCGAACTTCGCTCTTTTTTACTTTTTATACGTTCACTTTGCCGCAGTCCTTTTTTCGCAGGAAATGCAAGCTCGTATTGACCAGGATCAAGTAGCGATTGCCTTAATATAGGTTGTTTAGTCGAGGCCTTATCTTTGGGAGTGTCTTGTTCTAATTCCTCTATAAAGCTAGCAACTTCGTCAGCACTCATATCCGTAGGCACAGTGTACTGAGTTATACCGTCAGTACCAGTTATTACTTTATAGTCTTTATCGTGAATTTTTGGTATTTTTGCAGGGGGTTTGAGACTTTTTGCTATCCCACTAGCTGATAAACGTCGTTTAGCAGCTGGAGATAAAGACCTTTTTGGCGGTGTTTTTTCACGCGGCTCCTCAAAAATAAATTCTTCGATCTCAAAAGGAGTCTTTTCAAATATATTCTCTTTTATCGGTGAAGTTTGCGTTGATTCACCCTTTTTAAAAATAATTTTTGTTTGAGTAGAACTATCTCTCAAACCCTTATGCTTAACTGGAAAATGCTCTTGAAAGGGAATTTTATTTTGTCTTTTGTCGAAAACTTGCGCCTTTTTACGTTTTACATTTAGATATTTTACTAATTCATTCCTATAATTATACCATTTTTCTTTGTCAGACAGATTTTTACTTTTTAATATCTTATCCATTGATTTATCAAATAAGGACAAATTTGTAGATTGTTCTATTTCACCCTTTAAATTATTATACACTTCCGGTGAAAGAAGCAGCATTTTGTTAAGGCTATTAGCTTTTTGCATATTTTTCAATTAGCGAACCTATTACACCCGATAGTACACTTCCTAATAAAACTGGTAAAAAACCTCCTCGTTGTATTAGTAATTTACGTTGCCTTGCCACAGATCTTTTTGCGTCAACTAATTTTCGCATATCCTTTTTATACTTGCACAGCGAATTATATATCTTGCCATGGGGCATATGATTCCCTTTTAGTGTGTTAAGTGTGATTTCATAAAGTGTTTTTATAACTTCGCGATCAGCATTTTTAATAATAGCATTTCTCAAGTTCGTTTTAGATTTTTGAAGTACATAAAGCATATGCTTGTTGTCCTTTAATCGTTTCACTCTTGACACCATTTTTACTATTCAAGGAACTTTGCGGACAAAACCAGGTCGCGAAATCTTTATTAAATATACCCGTTCGGAATCTTAACGTGTCGTTAATCTCCTGAGTGAGATCTATCAGTAAGTACCCGTAAGGCTCCTGAGTGGTCTGTTTATATATTTTTAGAAGTTCTAAACTATCTTCCGGATAAATTTGTCTCGCTAAATGAACAAATTGACTTTTATTTCGGGAATTTTTAAAAACGACAAGGTACTTACAGTTTAGCGATATATCTCTGCAGAACTTTCCCTGATGGAAAACGTTCTGCGTTACAAGAATCACTGAAAAATTACGATGATGCGATCCTTTAGTGAAAAGCTCACAGACTTGTTTACTGAAAGCATTTAACATCATATCATCTATAACAATAAGCGTGGGTTTTTTTGTGTGATTTATAAATTCGTCGGGCACACTGTCTATATATTCTATATTTGTGGGTGCAATATCTTGCGGTAGCGCTTCCTGTTCAGTATTACACCATATAATCCGGGTAATTTCCGGTTGTATTAAGAAAATATCATTCAAAAGGTTTTTAATAAACGTGGTCTTTCCACAACCGGAAGGTCCTGCCACGATCATTGTAAATGGGTGTTTAAACGCGATCATTTTTTCCGCAAAACTAAAACTCTTGACAATAAGCTTTTTTTTGTGTATATATATAAACCCAATATTTTGAGAAAAGTATTTATATAGTCTTTCGAAAAAAAAAAGACAAATTATTAACGAACTACATAGACCAGCCCGCAAAAACTTTACGCGTCGTCGTGTAATAATTGAAGGCAAAGATGACCTGTGACAGGCAGACTTAGTTGATATGAGTTCATATACGGCAGAAAATCAAGGCTTTCGTTTTTTGTTAACTGTGATTGATACATTTTCTAAATATGCATGGGCTTTACCAATTAAAGATAAAAGCGGTATAGAAGTCACTAAAGCAATGCAACTTATTTTCAATCAAGGTCGTATTCCCAGAAACTTGCAGACAGATGATGGGAAAGAGTTCTATAACAAATCGTTTAACTGCTTGATGGATAAATATGATGTTAATCATTACTCAACTTGTAGTTCATTAAAGGCGTCAATTGTAGAAAGATTTAATAGAACGTTGAAAAATATTATGTGGAAAGAATTTAGTATGAATGGTAACTATCATTGGCTGAGTATGCTTGACAAGTTAACAGACAAATATAATAGAACAAAACATCGAACTATTAAGATGAGGCCCATAGAAGTAGGGCCTGCTAATGAGGTTCGTTTATTGCTATCGGTGTATAAAAGGCCAAAACCAAAACCGAGTCCGAAGTACAAAGTAGGAGACTTTGTTCGTATAAGTTTTTGAAAAAGGATACACCCCAAACTGGTCTACTGAAATTTTCAAAATAAAACAAGTAAAAAACACGTACCCAGTAACTTACATTCTTGAGGACTATCAAGGAAATGTAATACAAGGTGCTTTTTACCAGCTTGGACTATCCCCTGTTAGATACCCCGACGTTTATCTTTAGAAAAAGTATTGAAACGACGAGGGGATAAGGTTTCTGTTAAATGGCTTGGATTTCCGCCACAGCACAACACATGGATTAATATAAAAGACGTTTTATAAGTAGCTGTTATTGCAGTCACAATGCTGATCTTAAAGCGCGAATCTGACAGACTTATAACTTTTAAGAATTTAACGTTGGATGACAGGAAATCATACAAGTTAGCAAGAAGTGGGTTCTTTTACACCAACGTGAAAGATATAGTAAAGTGTTACTTTTGCTGTATGGAAATAGCCACTTTAAGCTCACCTGACGATGTTGAGGCAGAACATCTTCTACGTTCGCCTAACTGTATCTATACAAACGGTAAGGATGTGTGTGGACCGTACAAAAATCGATCGACACCGCCAACATTCGCAAGCTGGGCCCCAAACTCCTTTAAAATTCTAGGAGGATTGTTCATTTTGTTCGGTCTTGGTTGTGAGATGTTTTATTTTTACGAACATTTTACGCGAAAATGAAAAAGCAAGTGCGTTTCCAAAAACAGCCAGAAATTAAATATCTATATGTCTGTAGTTATGCCTACCGAAGTGCCCGGAAAGGGTCATGGGAAAGTGATGTGCTGGACCAATACCGATTTAAGATGCGTATTTCTCAATGCAGCGTAGTTTTAACACCCATTTTATACCCGCCGCACAGACATAATATCTCTGCTAAAAGATTTTACCCGCAATACAACTATTTTAACTCAGCCAAATTCGTTTTTTATTCATGCAACCCATTTCAAGTCCCTTACCTTCACCCACATTTCATGGCATTTACAACACCAGGTGCACTGACTGCTACCGGTCATCTTCGCTTAATCTTTTTGCAACTCTTCATTATACCCAACACGCATTGAGGGACACACGAACAAAAATTCAAGCGGCTTTATCCATTTCTCTTCAGTTCTTTGCTATTGTGGTCGTCGTCATCTTTTACGAAAACATGTTTTGATCGCGCATTGCCATCGTGCAAGCAAAGCTCTTTGTCCGGGCGGGCGCACCGCACCACGTGCTCTGCAAAGTTCTCTGCACTTGTTCCGCCCATACAACTTCACGCTAGTGAACATTTTCTCCATTTCCAAACACGTTCTGATCGCACATTATCATCTTGCGAACACTTCTCACCCACCGCACGCAAGTATCTCTGCTCTCTGCACACCGGAAGCACACCATAACCACCTTCCAGCCAGAAAGAAACACTCACCTCCCGCACGCACCTAGTAACAAATCAAAAGCACGGTGCAAACCTGCTGCAATTTTCCAGATCTCCGCAAAAGCTCTACACGAAAAGGAACACCCCATCCTTTTCCAACCTTAACACCATCACCCACAGTGCAAACCCGTCATGATCCTCCAGTCAACCAATTCCCCGTCACTATCGCACCTCATCCATTTTGGTCCCCCAGTCAACATATACTACTCATATATATAATTCATCTTTTAAAATATCTCCAGTTACAGAGGAAGATCAGGCTATATAATAAAAGACATGTTTAAAGTTTCCGCAAATACTTCTTATCATAAATATGTTATGTATTAACAACAAAATACGTATATATATATATTCTATATACGCAAAAATAAAAACAAACACTCCGCTTAGGTTTACTTTCGGGGCACTCCCGAATTTATTTTAAACAACCTTTAACAATTTAGTATAACGCGGAAGGACGGGCGACAGTTCGAGGGACTTCCTCGCTTCACGATCTTTCTTCAACTCTCCTTTTCTTCGCCGCCGAGAACTTAAAATTCCCGATCGGGACTTTTTGGCAGACGCGCTGAGTGCGAGTTTTCCGCCTTGCGCCCACACGCGCAACCATCGGCTCAGCGGGTGATCCCAGTGGCATTG
This sequence comes from Tolmerus cingulatus, assembly GCA_959613345.1. Lineage (NCBI taxonomy): Eukaryota > Metazoa > Arthropoda > Insecta > Diptera > Asilidae > Tolmerus > Tolmerus cingulatus. Next base: position 560,091 of record CAUIJO010000047.1, read on the forward strand.
CACATTCTTGCACGGGTCAGCCGAAACCGGAGCGGCCGCCCGTGTTGTATTTCCGGCCACCTAACTGCCGGCTAAGGGGTTTTGGTTGCCCAGGGGTATCGATTTTACAATTATCGATTCTAATCGATACCGTTACGTAACATTCCTTCCCCCCGCAAAAAAGAAAGTCATTCTTGGAAGGGGAGTGGCTTTCGATACATCAATCGGCATATCGCCCGCCCCTTCGCAATCAACTTTTTCGAAAACAAAAATTTGCTTACACAACTGGTGCATTGTTATATGGATCATATGGATCATTTCTTTGTACAACTTTTTCTTCTTACTTTAAACTATTCCAATTAGTGCGCCTATTTTATTTAATTTTTCCTAATTCAAAATATTCCAATTAGTGCGCTTTTTACAATAATACGCTTATTTTATCTAACTTTTCCCAATTCAAAACATTCCAATTAGTGCGCTTGGTTTATACTATTTTTTCTTAATTTAAACTATTTAAGTCCTTACTACATTGTATTTATTTACGCTAACAATTCTGCGCATCTATTGCAAGTATTTTCACAACCTAACAAATTTGGTTAGTGAATGAAATTCTGTAATCCGTTCTGGCCAAGTCCCAGGAGCCGGTATCAACATTCGCATTCCTACCGCTAACAACTTGTCCGGTCAGTTTAGAAAAGTCTCAAGTGCATTTCCTAAAATGTCGATTTTGAGCCTTAATACATATCATCCAAAATAAGGTTAATGAAAAAAAAATCGAGGTATTCACGAATGACGGGGTAGCGATTACCAGGTAAGGACCTACCCAGATATCTGCAAGTTTATGTTTTCTGTTCTCGCTTTTAAGGAGGACCTTATCCCCTACATGGAAAGATAGGGGTCTAGCGTCTTTGTCGTAATATTCTTTAGACCTTTTCTTACTGCCCAAAATACTCTTTCTGGCGATGGCGTAAGATTTCTGCAGCTTATAATGGCGCATATGGTAATAGCTCTCGTGATTGTATACGGGTACGGGTTCCCTTTTTAAATTAGATGGGACGTCTGCCGTAAACCCGAACAAGCAGTCCATAGGAGTTAACTTCGTCCTTTCGTGTGTACTATGCATTATTGTACACGAAAGCTGCTGTGCGCAGATATTGATCCCAACTTTGGGGATTTTTATCTACTTCTGTGCGGAAGTACTCAGTCAGAGGTCAATGGGCACGTTCTAGCGCTCCATTAGATTGGGGGTGGTATGCTGACGTTTGCAGCTTCTTCACAATTAGCAGTTTGCAAAACTGCTTGAATAGATCGCTTAAGAAATTGGTACCTTGATCAGTAACAGTAGTAAGGATCCACTCCGCCATATAAAGAAGACTAGGTGCGATAGGGAGAGGTTGCTTAGGGTTCCCACTCGGTGGTATGAGGATGTTGGTGTGAAAGGGAAGGGTGGATTTTCTGTCGAGGTGTGATTGTGGTTTTGGTGGGGGTGCGGGTAGAGCGGCTGGGGGGAAGGTGAAGAGGTGTCGGGGGTAGTTTGCCAGCGGTGGTGCGAAAAGAGAGGAGCAGGAATATCGCGAAAGAGGGGTGACTGTGTAGAGAAGGTGGAGTGATGATGGTTGGCTTGTCAGCGGTGGTGTTAAAGAGCGAGTGATGATGACTTTGCGGAGGAGAGGTTGGTTTGTTGTTCGGTTGTTGGTAGGGGAAAGATGCTGAATGTGCGGTGTGCTGAAGAAGAATAAGAGGAGCAGGAATATTGCGAAAGAGGTGTGACTTTGCAGAGAAGGTGAAGTGGTGGCGGCTAGCTTGCTAGCGGCGGTGTGAACAGTACGGGCATTTTGCCGATGTGATCGTACCGCATGACGACGAAGAAGAAGAGGAGGAGGAGCAGGAATATTGCAAAGAAGCGGTGGCCTGCTGCTGCTGCTGCTTTTTCGAAGGGGTTAAAATAGGCGATCGATCGATCGATCGATGAAGCAAAGGGCTGGTCGGGACAGCACGCCTGACTTGGGGAAGATCGGAAGAAGCAAAGAAGAAGTTAAGAAGATAAAACTTGGATTGCATGTGCATGAAATGACAAACAAGTGTGAGCAGATAAGATTCTGGACATGTGCCTTTCGGGAGCACGTGGGGTGCATAGAGCGGCCGATTGAGTAACAGATGATCTTGAAAATTAAAAGAGTCTCGGTGTTGTTGTTGTTGTGGTTTGATCTCAGGCATACGGAAAAAGTTGGTCAGGGTCGTGTGACATTGTGCAAGAGTGAAGAGCTGCACAATGCCGCGCCAGCTGTGGTGTGGGAAACCGGCAATATTCTTTAGGTTTTATAAAATAAAACAACAAAATTATAAAATCTGTTAATATTTTATTCGTCCAAAATTGTATCTGTATATTGTATATGTATATTTTATCTTATAGCAGAAATGAATTCTTTTTAGTTCTGCCGAACAAATTTTAATTTTAAAAAACCACCTTTGGTGTCATCTTTCCCTTCATAAACCAGGTGATGATGCTGGATATGGTTCAACTCGTCAATCTGGCGCTGTGTTTTGACCTTCTCGGAGAACCTCGGTGGTAGAAAAACAAAATTTCCATCCGCAAGATGCACGGTTAATTTAAAAGGTAAATATGAGTGCCAGTTCGTATATAAATTATTTGAACAGTTCTCTAGTATTAGGGAAAGATTTGTTTCTAGCAACACTAAATGCCGCTTTTAGTGAAATTGTAAAACAAAAGGTGTCATTTTCTCTTGAAGACAAATATAATTTAGCAAATATTTTAATCAAGAGTTCGATGTTGTATAACGTGCAATTTAATGACGATGCTTTTAAGGGTGTTCGTGAGATTTTAAACATAAATACTGAAAATAATAGTTTGCGTGTGACTAATGATCGTAATGAGCCTCCTACTTCAGCAGATATTAATAATTTGAGCCATACAGTTCAGTCGGGTAGTGGTTATACAGAAAAAATTAACATTATATAAAAAAACACGACATTTTTTCACAAATTTAATGTCGAGAGTGTTAAATTTGTCTTCCAAATTAATGGTGTTGATTGTGAAAAAGAAAATATTACCGAATGGCTCCGAAAAGCTTTCGAAGATGTTATTCGGGAAATAACAAAAAATTGTAGAACAGGGAGCAAAATAAGTATGTCGATTTTTCCCCCGAATTCACCACATGTAAAACCAATATGGTCAAGCTTAAGATCTGTAGATCAACTAAATGGAGATTATATTCTAGGGTTAATTTCAAATGTTAACCAATCTAATGCGATATTTGTTTCAGATGATATTTTGGAAGTTATTGCAAACATTGTTAATTTTCCTTATGCAGGTTCAAAAATAAACTCAAAGATCTTAGAAGAAAAGGAGGTTTTGTTAAGAAAAACCAGTGTTATTGACGTCGGAAAAAACAATGACGTCTATTGTCTTCCACTCAGTATTTGTTATGGCATTGAAATCGTAAAGAACGGACAGCAAAAGAAAAATTTACGTGGGGACGCAAAAGAACTTTGTAAATTAGCAAAAGTTCGTGTTAATAATGTGAAAGGATGTGTCTTACAGGAATTGTAAAAGTTTCAAAAAGCGTTAAACGACCATCAAATTGTAGTTTTTGATGATTTAAATAATCCGGAATCGATCATTTTTAAAGTTCCGTTTGAGCCTGGATCAGTATCTAAAGTTTACTTGTATTATTCCAAAACTCAGGAACATTTTTACGTAATAAAATCACTTAAAGGTTTGTTTAACAAAAAATACTCTTGTAATCTTTGTGATAAAGTTTACAATACTAAAATTCATAGATGTGCTTACAAATGTTCTTATTGTCAATCAGCACCACCTTGTTTATTCACCAACACCATAAAAAAGTGTGACAAATGCAATCGCGCTTTTAGAGGTGATGTGTGTTTTAGCATACACCTTCTTAATAAAATTGAAGAGAAGACGGTTTGCAACACATTTAAAATATGTAAAATCTGTAATAAATTCCTAAACTTTTCTAATCGAGGAAGAGAAAAACATATTTGTAACGAATATTTCTGTCAAGTATGTTTTAAAGTTGTTCCTCAGGAACACAGGTGTTATATTAAAAAACACAGAGGTAAAACTAATCCAAAATATTTAATTATATTTTTTGATTGTGAGACAACTCAAGACACTTTATACGATACCAAGGGAACATCTTTCTTGCATGCCGTAAATTTAATTGTGGCACAACAGGTTTGCTACTCATACCATAGAAATTTAAAGATTGAACATAAATGTAATGTGTGCGGTGATCGACAGCACATTTTTGAAAATAGTAATGAGAGCACTGCAGTGAAAAGCTTTATCGATTACTGTCTTACTCATCGCCCTTCTATGACAAATGTGTATTGTATTGCACACAATTTGCAAGGATACCATGGGCATTTTCTGATTTCTGAACTTCTAAGCAGAAAACTGATTATAAATCCGATAATGAACGGAACAAAGATTATCAAAATGACCTGCGAGAATATTTCTTTTATTGATTCTTTGAACTTTTTACCGTTTTCAATTGCAAAATTCCCAGAAGTTTTTGAACTTAAAGATCACGTTAAGGGCTTCTACCCCTATTTTTTTAACACTTCCGAAAATCTAAATTATGTTGGCAGATATCCGCCACCTGAAATGTACGGGTATAATTCTATGAAAGTAGAAGGAAGACAAGAGTTCCTTAAATGGTACGCGTCCAAATCTCAAGAAATATTTGACAATAAAAACGAAATGTTAAAGTATTGCATTAATGATGTAAACATATTACGGTTAGGCTGTGTTCGTTTTATGTGCGACTTTTTTGATATGACAGGAATAAATCCATTGACGGAATCGTTAACTATAGCGTCAGCATGCATGCTTACTTTTCGGAAAAACTTTTTGAAAGAAAATACTTTAGGAATAATGCCAAAAAATGGTTATATTAATTCTAAAACATTTTCACTTAGCTCTTTAAAATGGCTGGCTTTCGAAAATTCGAAAGTTAACGGTGATATTCAATGTGGAAATAATACAGGGGAAGTAAAATTGGAAAAAAGCGATTTGAGAGTTGATGGTTTTAACCCTAAAACAAATACTGTTTATGAGTATTTCGGGTGTTTTTACCATGGTTGCCGGGAATGTTTTAAAGTTCGATCAACCAGTGTCGTTGAAAGTAGGAATACTGACACTTTAAACCAAAGGTATGAAACTACGATGAAGCGAATTGACACAATTAAAAACAACGGCTACGATTTAGTGTACGTATGGGAATGTGAATTTAAGAAATTTTTGAAAGAAAATCCAGACACTGAAAAAAAGTTATGTGAAGAAGTTGCCCAAATTGTCTTGCCTTTAAATCCACGTGATGCCATTTATGGTGGTCGGACTGAGGGTTTTAGGGTGTACAAAAAAGCTGAAGATAATGAAGTAATTAGATATCTTGATTTTACTAGCTTATACCCTTATATAAACAAGTATTCCCCCTATCCTATAGGACATCCAACGATTTATAGAAATGATAACGTACCTTTAGTAGAAAATGTGCTAAATATGCATGGTTTTATTTTGTGTTCGGTTTTACCCCCTAGCGATTTATTTTTACCTGTACTACCTTATAGATGTAATAAGAAGTTATATTTTACACTTTGCAGAAAATGTGCAGAGTTGAAAAAGGTTTCCGGGTGCTTGCATACAGAAGAAGAAAGACAAATTTATGGAACTCGGGTTATACCTGAAGTAGGATTAGCTGTTAAGAAAGGGTACAGAATAATAAAAATTTTTGAAGTTTGGAAATACGACTATACGGTATATGATCCTGTTACAAAAACTGGTGGGCTTTTTACTGAATACGTAAACACTTTCTTTAAAATAAAACAGGAGGCTAGTGGTTGGGGTAGCGAGCTTAAAACCGAAGAAGAGAAACTTAACTTTTTAAAGTCTTTTGAAAGAAGAGAAAACATCCTTTTAGACAAAGATAAAGTTGTTAAAAACCCCGGTCAGCGAAATGTCGCGAAACTTTGCCTTAATTCTCTTTGGGGAAAATTTGCACAAAGGGAGAACAGAACGTATACTAAAATTGTTAATAATTTTAAAGACTTTTCTGATTTTATCGAATCACCGTGGATAGAAATTGCTTCTCTTTACCCTGTAAATGAAGATACCATGTGGATAAATTGGAGGTATATACAAGAAAACCTTAATTTACTCCCCCATATAAATATTCCTATTGGGGCTTACACAACAGCGTTTGCTAGGTTAAAACTTTACGAAGCAATAGAAAAAGTCGGGGACAAGATACTTTATTGTGATACAGATAGCTTGATCTTTGTGGTAGATAAAAATAACGGCCCTGTGTTCAAAAGTACCATCTTTTTGGGCGACTTAACTGATGAAATAGAAGGTTTTGGTCCAAATGCCTTTATATCAGAATTTGTAACAATAGGGCCAAAAACATATAGCTTGGAAATTAAAGCAGATAAAGGAATAGAGTACATAACCAAGTGTAAAGGTATTGCGATAAATTTCAAGAACTCTAACGTTGTCAATTTCAAAAACTTAAAATCTATGATTACTGGAGAAATTGACGCTGATGCGGTTATAGTGAAAAACGAGAAGAAAATCAAACGAAAACGTCCGGGAATTGTAATTTCGGAAAATGAAGAAAAACATTTAGCTTTTACTTTTGATAAAAGAGTTGTTGTAGATAATTATCACTCGTATCCATATGGTTTTAAGAAAATCAAACTTTGTAATTAGTTTTGTAGTTTAAATAAAGTCAATGTTCTAGTCTTAAGGTGCTTGACTTTTCTGAGCCTAACTTCCAACTCAAGTTTCGGGTTGGAGTGGGTAAATTGTTCTTGACATCCAGTCGAGAAGTGTGCCTTCTGGGTAAGAAGGGAAACTCAAGTTTTAAGTTACCATAACTGTATCATACTGTAAAATAATAATAATAGAACCCCGTTGTAACCTTTTGATATAGCGTTAATCACAGTCTCGGTTTGTGAAAAAAAAAAAATATATATATATATAAATATGTCTTGAAAACAAATTCTTTATTATGTACGTGTTTTCCTTTCCCGTTAGCAAGATGAACAATTTTATTTTCGATAATCAGAATGATGTGGAGAACATAAACGGATTACAGTGGGTGTGGACGTGTGAAGCCGAGAATTCGACCGAGCCGATAATGTGGACGTGTGAAGCTGAGATTTCGACTGAGGCCTATGATTTATTTAGTGCAATTAAGTGTGTTGCATGTCACCTAAACAATATTCACAGTGAGGCTTTAGAAGGTCTTAAAAAAATGACTGGTTAAAACAAATATATGAAGAGATAAAAGAAAAATCTCACCGTGGCCTTACTATATGTGATTTATATTTGATTGGTAAAATTGAGATTGAACTTTTCTGTGACCTGTTCTTGTGCGCTAAATTAAACAGCTGCCTCTGGGACTTAAAATATTTTCTCCCTGAAGAAATTGCATTTGACACTTATCGCATGCATTTATACAAAGATGCCGAACATTTCATAAATTCCAAAGTACATGACTACATTGACTCCCCCGGTCGCAACTTATTAAAATAAAAAACATATATAAATATACGCACGGCATATTAGCTCATTCCGTATTTTCCCACCAGCTGATAATATGGTTAAATTTATTCTGGACATGCTGTTTGTCTGCGGGAACAACGGTCAGTACTTTATTAAAGAGTTGGTAGTTCTTCCTACGAGTATGGGCACCATCTCCCCCAAGGTTTATCATTTTATGTCACCTTACCCATACCAGGAGTTGTCATCAAAGGCAAAGAGACAGAACAAGTATGACGTGAAAAAATATATGGTCTACATTGGAGCGGTGGGATCATCAACTATAACAATCTGGCTCAAGTGTTTTCAAAATTCGAAAATGCAACAATATACGTGAAAGGTGAAGTAAAGGCATCGTTCATTAGAAAATACTTGCCGACTTCTGAAATAATAGAACTTATACAAATACCTAGATTAAGCGATATTGTAAATTTTCAATCTAATTGTGAAATCCATAACAATGTGTCTTTTGTTCGTTGTGCACTGCATAACTGTATAAATATATACCTGTATATGTTGATTAATAAAATTATGGTATGAAGACAAACAACTGGATGTGTTTTTATTTAAAAACTTTATTATTATATCGTAATTACATCAAAAAGAATATTGGTACTGCAATATAAGGGTATTTCAAAGAAAAGGCTAGAATAATTTAAATGTACATAAGGGGTTCTAGACGGTATAAAAGTCTTTGTCTGACAGCAAAATTAAATTGTTGTTTTTACACTTCTCACAGTATTTCTTATAGTACTCCTTGACACTTTCGGCTGCATTGTTATTATGGAACATTACAATCTTGAAGAAATCCTGCATGCCAGTCAATTTATAGAGCTCATTAAGAGTCAGCACAATATTTCCTGTACCAACGGGGATTGTGTATTTCGTCTGAAGCACTTCTTGGTTTGGCGGGAACATGTCTGGAATAACCTCGTCTTTTAGTTTGGTGAGATGTTTGTAAATTTCCAGCCATCCAGGGTAAAATGTTGACACAGGTGCAAGGCCATGACGGTGAAACACTATCTTTGCTTCAAACGAGGTCGGATCAAATCCGAGGACTACCTTCTGATTATGGTGATGATCCAGATGATATGTATAGTTTAGCAAAAGATTTTCACTCGGGGCTTCTGATCCCTTTTTGCTTTTTTTCCGCATCGGCCCAAGTTTTTGCTTTTTGGATTTTGTGTCCCTCACTTTAAAATTTTCTGCACACACTCTTTAGGTGCGATTTCCATCTTGAAGCGGTGGCTTCTATTTCAACATTAAATGTACATCACCAGCGTCTTGTATTTATACTCTTATCTTCCGGGGTACATAACTGGTTATATTTACCCCCGCCAGATTTTAAACATTTTTTCAAGTATATTTTGCGATATAAGTTCACAACTTTATTATCATTTAATTTAAAATTATTCTAGGAAAATTGCTTCAGGAATTGTTTTAAACTTTTTCCTTTACACCGAAAATACAGATACACACAGCAATATTGTCCACAGGTCGATGAAAGTGCACCTTGTAATCGTTTTTTATTGTTTACAAACACATCTGAATTAGTATGTAAGAAGTTGCGAAAAAATTTATTGCTAGGGAATTTACCATACGAGTCAAAGTATTCTGCAGGTCCTTTTCTAGGGATGTAAAATGCAATCCAATGAGTACCGCCCTTATGTGCAGGGTCTGTATTGGCTATGACACATGCTGGTTTTTTTATAATTTTTGGCAGGCGGTTGCAGGGGAATACTCCTCTAAAGAATCTTTTTTTTGTGGGGTTACTTATTAACGACTTTGCGAGTTCGATCGTGTTCATTCTTGTTCAGAAGCCGAGGTTGCTCTCTCCACGACAATAACCTTGGTATAGGATGTAACATAGTTATTTATAAATTCCTTGGTTGCTGCATCGCAAACAAGTATTGTAGTAAATTTTGCTAAGGCTTTTATTAGGTCTTCATCTAGACGTCTAAGCTCAATGTTACCCAATTTATTTGATTGTTCGATACATCCTGGAGCTGACGTAGGGTATTTGAAGATAATCTTTGTAAATAATATATTTTGTGCTGTGAATCCCGCAAAAGAAACCTTTTTAAGGAAAGTCAAGCAGCCTCCAGAAAAGTATTCGGCATTTATTAAACAACTCATGATAGCTGGCTTTACTGTCTATATGCACTGTGATTAGTTCTACCATCTTACTGTCTTATATAGCTTTTTTTAGAAGCTGGTGTATACGTTCCTATCTTTGTCGATTTCTACACTCCCGTCATATTCAGCATATACGATACAGGTTACTGTTGTCTTCAAAGCCTCCTTAAATCTTCCTTCAATTCTAACCGTACCTTGGTTTAATAGATTACCGCAGGTTGAATTATATGAACGATCAGAAGTTAAATCAAAAGCAAGTAGAAAACAGCCGTTATCAAAGAATTTCTTTGAAATCTGATGTCTTTCATCGAAATAATGTATGCCAGTTCCTTCAAATAAGGAGATGTATCCTCTTGTACTAATTGGTTTTTCCTTTGAATAATCAAATTCCATAGGCTGGTTTGGTATCTGGACACCATTTACTGATAAATTAAATCTTGTGATGTTATTATGTTTAAAATTATAGGCGTTTTTTGTTCGATTTCCTGTATATGCGTCGTTATCAACCATACCAAACACTAATAAATTTGGTAATTGTCCTATGACAATATTGTCTAAGGATAATGTGTATGTGTTTGCAGGTATAGTATATGTTTTAACTTCGACTCGTTTGTATGGGTATACAGCGTTTGATCGTTTTAAAACGGTTTCATGAGCCAACATGATGCTGGGGTTAACAGTTACATGATTCATGTACATAGTAGCCTCTAAAATCTTAACTCGTGGGGAATTGTCATCATGTTTTGACAAAAGGTAAAATTCGGGTTTTTCAAGTGATAACACAACGCGCAGATCTACACCATTCATTAATAATTTGTCTTGGTTAAACATATCAGCATGTATTTTCCCCATTAGCTCGACAACGTTGCTCTTATCGAAAAGTCTTCGTCTTGCTGAGTAGCCTAAATTTTGGCCGCCATCTTGAGCAATTTCCATATTGCTTTCATCGATATACCAGCCAACAGATTCTAAGTGTGTTGATGCCGCATCTTTTCCATAATTTAACAAGTTCTCAATATACGCCCTATAATTGTAATTATTGTCAGTTTGAACAACCGGTCTCCCATTTAGGTAAATAGTGCATTGACGAAAGAGCGAGTGAAGCACGTTATTGACAACACCAGGACCTTCATCAGACACAGTCTTCACGGTACCATCTGAGGCTTTTACAATAATATCGTTTCCTGTATAAAGTTCTTCTTTTCCATTTTTAAATTTAATTAGTTGCACTTTTAAACGTAGGTAAATACTTGACAAGTCTCGATATGTATCTCTATGTCCCAGCGAAACAAATTCCAAAACTGATGAGTTATCTAATGAGGCTATAGGCTCGTATGCTACCTCTTCGGTTTTTAAAATATTACTTTGAACAGCCGGTGTAGAGAAAAGGTCCAGCTCAGATTTCATGAACTCACTATACGTGGACATTTTGCTTATTTATCAAAAATATCCAATGGTCGTTTACGAAAACCGCGTTTGCCTTTTATAGATTTTTTCTTCTTGTTTGCTGTTTTTTTCGTAGCACGTTTTGTTTGTTTTGAACGTCTTTTTCGTTTAGGAGACTTGGTTAAGCGTAACGTTGTAAACGGATTAGCTCTTTTAATAATCGTACGATTATTTATACCTGCACCGCCCATACTATCGAAGAGTTTATTTATACCCTTTTGCGCTAGGTCTTGTGCAACAGCTTTTTCCTGGTCTTTTAAAATGTCCTTAACCGGCTTGCTGCCAATTTCTTGCAGTATTGTTTTTCCAGTTTTCAGCGCTTGCTGTTTTATAACTTTGGCTCCTGAAGCAACTAATGGCTGGAAATAACGAAATAGGCCACTGAAGAAACTGCCAATACCTCTTCCTTGCTGGTAAGTAAGCGGTGCCCTGTACAATTCCCCTATATCCGACAAGTTACCGCCACTTTGTAGTAAGTAGTATCGCGTATAATATGAATTCATTTTTATGAAGGGCTAAAGTCAAGCAATGTGCTATCAAATTGAAAACTGGTAGGGGGTGCACATATATTTATAGTTTATTGTGTTTTAAAATGAAGCATCACATAAGTTGGAATATAACTTGGTTTAAAATTAATCAATTCACCCTGGCTATCAGTTATTTTTATAGAAATACCTTCTATAAATGTTTTCTCGATAGGGCAGTATTCTACATGCTCAAATCTTAGTACACCCTCACACGATTGTGTCGGTATCACTCGTAAGTATCGAGCTAATTTATTACCAATAATTCTCGGTTTAATAATATCGGTGACAATGAAAATCAATTTTTTATCATAACATTTTTTTGATATCTCCATAGATTCTCGGGGGAATCTTTGTATTAATTCATTGATTGTACTTTCCAGACCATTAATTTTATCAATAATTGACATATGCTCTTGACGTAGTCCAGCAGTGTTGAATGATTCTTTTATTTCCGAAAGTATTGCATCAGGTTTCCGCTTTTCTTCAGGCGTTTGAAGAAATATATCCGTAAAAAAGTCCGACAAATTGACTATATTTGTATCAATAGGTACCGGTGTTGTCAAGTATTCTCCTGAACTCTGCTTTTCGTATGGCACATCCAAAACATCACTATCTTTAGTAATTTTTCGCTGATTAGGGGCTTTTGCATTTACTGAATCTTTTTTTAACCTGTTTAGAATACCGAAAATTGTATCTTTAATCTGAATAATCTTTTTCTGCTTTTCTTGCTCGCTAATTGTCTGATCGTCGAAATACACATTTGATATTAAAAGCGTGACAAGATCTTTAACATTAAGGTGTGACGGTAATGGTTTTTTTATTCTTATTGTTACTTCCAACTCTTCTAGCCGTAGTTCAAACATGTCATGCACCTTTTTGCCGGTACCTTTTGTTGCTTTATCTCGGGCTCTTTTAATGCTAAGGGCAGGATGTGTGTAATTATCGATTGCATTTTGTATTACAATATGCTTTCTTTTTCTTTTAGGAATTTGCTCAATAATGTCATCAACAAATGCTTCAACTGACTCATAGTCCTTATACTTTAAAATTACATTTTCCGGAGTTTTTTTCCCTTGATAAATGTGTAGCATAAACTCGTCCGGTTCCTGTGTGTAGCTTATCTCAGGTATCACATTATCCAAAAAGTCGGCCCATAGCCGATCCCACATTGCCTTTTTAACGTCGTCTAAAAACATAGTATACCAAAAAGGACTGACTGACTGCATTGTAAAATGTTAGCAGAAATGCAGAAAAATTTACTTGTTCTGCTCTATAGCTCGCTTGTTCAAGACTTTCTTTTGTCCATTCAAGTTTAACATTGTCATTTATTTTTACTGTCAATGATTTCAATTCTGCCTTTTGTTTCTCTCTTATTTCTTTTAACTGGTTATCAGTTGTTTCCCGCTTCGTTCTTTTAAAGCCACTATCATTTATTATGTCAGCTACATTGCGCTTTACACTTTGCATTTCATTTATGTCATAGTTTTATAATGAAATTTCAGTCACTCCAACGCACCAGGTATTAGAAAACTTGCATGAGCTAGCAAGCGCATTTGTAAAAGCTGACAGAGTGTTTTCAGGATAAAATTGCAAAGAATTGTTGCTTAAAAGACATCCGTAAAAGTCGTTATTCACTATATCTATAGACATTTTTTATATTTTAAAGCCTAACCCAAGCAACGTCTGGTACACTCGAACTTCGCTCTTTTTTACTTTTTATACGTTCACTTTGCCGCAGTCCTTTTTTCGCAGAAAATGCAAGCTCGTATTGACCAGGATCAAGTAGCGATGGCCTTAATATAGGTTGTTTAGTCGAGGCCTTATCTTTGGGAGTGTCTTGTTCTAATTCCTCTATAAAGCTAGCAACTTCGTCAGCACTCATATCCGTAGGCACAGTGTACTGAGTTATACCGTCAGTACCAGTTATTACTTTATAGTCTTTATCGTGAACTTTTGGTATTTTTGCAGGGGGTTTGAGACTTTTTGCTATCCCACTAGCTGATAAACGTCGTTTAGCAGCTGGAGATAAAGACCTTTTTGGCGGTGTTTTTTCACGCGGCTCCTCAAAAATAAATTCTTCGATCTCAAAAGGGATCTTTTCAAATATATTCTCTTTTGTCGGTGAAGTTTGCGTTGATTCACCCTTTTTAAAAATAATTTTTGTTTGAATAGAACTATCTCTCAAACCCTTATGCCTAACTGGCAAATGCTCTTGAACGGGGATTTTATTTTGTCTTTTTTCGAAAACTTGCGCCTTTTTACGTTTTACATTTAGAAATTTTACTAATTCATTCCTATAATTATACCATTTTTCTTTGTCAGACAGATTTTTAATTTTTAATATCTTATCCATGGATTTATCAAATAAGGACAAATTTGTAGATTGTTCTATTTCACCCTTTAAATTATTATACACTTCCGGTGAAAGAAGCAGCATTTTGTTAAGGCTATTAGCTTTATGCATATTTTTCAATTAGCGAACCTATTACACCCGATAGTACACTTCCTAATAAAACTGGTAAAAAACCTCCTCGTTGTATTAGTAATTTACGTTGTCTTGCCACAGATCTTTTTGCGTCAACTAATTTTCGCATATCCTTTTTATACTTGCACAGCGAATTATATATCTTGCCATGGGGCATATGATTTCCTTTTAGTGTGTTAAGTGTGATTTCACAAAGTGTTTTTATAACTTCGGGATCTGCATTTTTAAGAATAGCATTTCTCAAATTTGTTGTAGATTTTTGAAGTACATAAAGCATATGCTTGTTGTCCTTTAACCGTTTCACTCTTGACACCATTTTTACTATTCAGGGAACTTTGCGGGCAAAAACAGGTTGCGAAATCTTTATTAAATATGTCCGTTCGGAATCTTAACTTGTCGTTAATCTCCTGAGTGAGATCTATCAGTAAGCATCCGTAAGGCTCCTGAGTGCCCTCTTTATATATTTTTAGGAGTTCCAAACTATCTTCCGGATAAATTTGTCTCGCTAAATGCACGAACTGACTTTTATCTCGAGGATTTTTAAAAACGACAAGGTACTTACAGTTTAGCGATATATCCCTACAGAACTTTCCCTGATGAAATACGTTCTGTGTTACAAGAACCACTGAAAAATTACGATGATGTGATCCTTTTGTAAAAAGCTCACAGTCTTGTTTACTGAAAGCGTTTAACATCATATCATCTATAACAATTAGCGTGGGTTCATTTGTGTAATTTATAAACTCATCGGGTACACTGTCTATATATTCTATGTTTGTGGGCACAATATCTACTGGCAGAGCCTCACGCTCCGCATTACACCATATAATCCTAGTAATTTCCAGCTGTATTAACCAGGCATCACTCAGAAGATTTTCAATAAACGTAGTCTTTCCGAATCCAGAAGGTCCTGCCACGATCATTGTAAATGGATGTTTAAACGTGATCATTTTTACAGCGAAAACAAAAAAACAAAACCCTTGAGAACAAACTTTTTTTGTATATAAATCCCCATCCCGTAAAACGTACATATATACTCTTTCAAGAATGAGCAGAATACAGATTATTAACGAGCTACATAGGCCTGCTCGCAAAAACTTTAAGCGTCGTCGTGTAACGATTAAAGGTAAAGATGACCTTTGGCAGGCAGACTTAGTTGATATGAGTTCATATGCAAAAGAAAATCAAAGGTTTCGTTTTTTACTAACTGTTATTGATACATTTTCTAAATATGCATGGGCTTTACCAATTAAAAATAAAAGCGGGATAGAAGTCGCTAAAGCAATGCAACTAATTTTTAGTCAGGGCCGTATTCCAAGAAACTTGCAAACAGATGATGGAAAAGAGTTCTACAACAAGTCGTTTAAACACTTGATGGAAAAATATGATGTTAATCATTACTCAACTTATAGTTCTTTGAAGGCGTCAATTGTAGAAAGATTTAATAGGACATTAAAAACTATTATGTGGAAGGAATTTAGTATGAATGGCTATTACCATTGGCTGAGTATGCTGGACAAGTTAACAGATAAATATAATAGAAGAAAACATCGAACTATTAAGATGAGGCCCATAGACGTCGGCCCTGCTGGTGAGATTCGCTTATTGCTAACTGTGTATAAAACACCAAAACCAAAGTCACACCCAAAGTACAAGGTAGGAGACTTTGTTCGGATAAGTAGATATAAACATGTTTTTGAAAAAAGCTACACCCCAAACTGGTCTACTGAAATTTTCAAAATAAAAGAGGTAAAAAACACTTATCCAGTAACTTACATTCTTGAAGACTATCAAGGACATATAATACAAGGTGCTTTTTACCAGCTTGAACTAACCCCTGTCAGATATCCCGACGTTTACCTTGTAGAAAAAGTTTTAAAACGACGAGGGGATAAAGTTTATGTTAAATGGCTTGGATTTCCACAAAAGCACAACACATGGATTAGTATAAAAGACGTTTTGTAAGCAGTCTTTATTGCAGTCGCAATGTTGATCTTACAGCGTGAATCTGATCGGCTAAAGACATTTAAAAATCTCACTTTGGAAGACAGGAAATCATACAAGTTAGCAAGGAGCGGCTTTTTTTACACCAACCTGAAAGACATAGCAAAATGCTATTTTTGCTGCATGGAAATGAGCGCCTTAAACTGCCCTGATGACGTAGAGGCCGAACATCTTCGACGTTCCCCTGACTGCATCTATGCCAACGGGAAGGATGTGTGTGGCCCGTATAAAAGTCCACCTCCACCATCAAAGCACACGAGGTGGACTTTAAATACTTTCAAAGTTTTAGCTGGAGCGGTCATTTTGTGTGGCTTATTTTGTGAAATTTATTATTTTTACGAACAATATAGAAGGAAAATATAAAAATACACCTGTTTGCCGGTTCTGCGCCAAAATCTCATGTATTTTTAAAAGGATGTCACTAAATTCTCAAAAGTGTGTATACAATTGATAGAAATTTAATACATTAAAATAAAATTTACTATGAAAGACAAAAATCTGGTTTTATTTTTTCCCAACCCAGCTCCTTCAACTTATTTCTATGACAGTTGTTTTGTGCACACGCTCTTCACTCTTGCACAATGTCACACGACCCTGACCAACTTTTTCCGTATGTCTGAGATCAAACCACAACAACAACAACACCGAGACTCTTTTAATTTTCAAGATCATCTGTTACCCAATCGGCCGCTCTATGCACCCTACGTGCTCCCGAAAGGCACATGTCCAGAATCTTATCTGCCCACACTTGTTTGTCATTTCATGCACATGCAATCCAAGTTTTATCTTCTTAACTTCTTCTTTGCTTCTTCCGATCTTCCCCAAGTCAGGCGTGCTGTCCCGACCAGCCCTTTGCTTCATCGGTCGATCGATCGATCGCCTGTTTTACCCCTTCGAAAAAGCAGCAGCAGCAGCAAGCCACCGCTTCTTTGCAATATTCCTGCTCCTCCTCCTCTTCTTCTTCGTCGTCATGCGGTACGATCACATCGGCAAAATGCCCGTACTGTTCACACCGCCGCTAGCAAGCTAGCCGCTACTACTTCACCTTCTCTGCAAAGTCACCCCTCTTCCGCAATATTCCTGCTCATCTTATTCTTCTTCAGCACACCGCACATTCAGCATGTTTCCCCTACCAACAACCGAACAACAAACCAACCTCTCCTCCGCAAAGTCATCATCACTCGCTCTTTCACACCACCGCTGACAAGCCAACCATTATCACTCCACCTTCCCTACACAGTCACCCCTCTTTCGCGATATTCCTGCTCCTCTCTTTTCGCACCACCGCTGGCAAACTACCCCCGACACCTCTTCACCTTCCCCCCAGCCGCTCTACCCGCACCCCCACCAAAACCACAATCACACCTCGACAGAAAATCCACCCTTCCCTTTCACACCAACATCCTCATACCACCGAGTGGGAACCCTAAGCAACCTCTCCCTATCGCACCTAGTCTTCTTTATATAGCGGAGTGGATCCTTACTACTGGTAACTATTCTTTTGGGAATGCGGTAGCGCGTGCCGATCTCGTCAAAGAAAACTCGCGCTACTGTTATAGTAGATAACCTATGCCGGTTCGAGCACAAAAACCCATAAGGTTTATACAGGGGGTCTAAATTCACATAAAACGGTCCCAAAAGCTCATCCTCCACGTCTAGGAGCAGTTTTGAGGTGTGACGTCATGAAAGCTCTCAGGTGTGTGTGTGTGCGTGTGTGTGTGTGTTGTTCTTGGGTGTGTATGGGGTATTACCATATAGAAATAAAACATAAAGAGGCGACAAGTAGAACATTGGACCAGGAACCACTTTTTGAAAGCTCTGTGTGAAAGCTAGGATGCGATCTGAAAGCTCTTCGCTCGCGGCTTGCTGGCGATGCGATACTGTGGGTAAGCCACCGTCCGAATGCACTAATACACTCTACCAGCCATGACCGCGGAGCGCAGTGCGTAAACGTATTTGCCTTTGCGCTTACAGGCGTTCGTCTTTCCTCGGAATCGGAATCCCTAGCCGCTTATTTGCTGCCTGCACGTATTTTTCGTCTTTACACTGCAGGTTTATTTTGACTTCTTATAATGACGTAGGGGGGGGGGAATCTCCTTTAAGATTACTGATGGGATTAGGTTTTAATTGGCCTTTAACTTTAAATGCCTACAGAACTAAATTTAACAATAATTTTAACAAAATTAAACGTTCTAGATAAAGTTAATTCCAACAAAATTATAATTAAATTATTGTGGTATTGTAGAACTTTATGTGTTAATAATGTTCAGTTTTCTATTTGCCTGCTTTTTTTGTAGTATAATTTTTTCGGTTTCCCACTGACAATGTTTTTTTAATAATATTTCTATGAAATAATCAAGTGCATTTATTCTATGTTGAAAACAAATATTATTTTCTTCAAACCATTCTCTAAATTCAAGACTTTCTTTCGTAAGTGCAATATCTTTATTTTTTATTGTTTCTTTTAAACATTTAATATTAGGGCTAGTTGTTATAATTTTGACAAAAATATTGTAATTAAATTTCATTACTTGAAAAAAATATTCAGTCGGCGCTGTTAATTTACCAAAATCAGAATTGGTAGAGAAGTTTTTATGAAATAAAAATAGCTCAGATTTATCCTCGAGTGATATTGTCTCACCAACTCGTTTCATGCAATTTTCACACAATTCACATTTATATTTAAGATCGAGCTTAACAAGAATAAATCCAACAAAATATCTCAATGAATTATCCTCAACTGGTCTATCGTTATGATTAATTATATCAAAGTTATAGTTTTCTAGACTATCAGTTTCGACTTCAATTCTCTCATCAATACATGTGCTTGTAAAATTCATCGACCCAGTGTTTGCATCATTTTGGGCAACGGAAAGGAGACAATTTCGTAATTCACCATTTTCAAATATAAATTCTTCTTCGTCATCTACACAGTTACTTTTTTTAGATTTTAGCGACAAGAATTTAATCTTTTTATTGCGCTCTTGTAGATATTGCGATTAAATGGCGATTTACTATTGAGGCAATCAAAAGCATGGTTCAGTTTTTCAAAGAAAGTAGCGGTTGATATTGCTTTTGAACTGACGCTAGTACTAAACTTTTCCAAGCTATGAACTGTTCGAATAGCTGAACTACACGTGTGACTCATAACTTGTACGGCATAAGAAACTTTCATTTTTTGCCAAGTGTTAAGATATATATGTTTTGTAGTTAGTTTGGGGCACATTTTGACAGATTGATGTTTTTCTATATTATAGATTTCTTCCGGGACTTTCCAACTTGCAATACCACTCTCAAAGGATATATCAGATTTAATTAGAGTATTTCGTATTGACTTAAAGAGATGGGGAACGTCATAAATAACAAAAATTTTTTTTTGAATTAAAATAAAAATATGGTTGTGCGGAATTGGTTTCAAGGAGCTTTAGAGCACTCCTGTTATTGGAACCTTGGTCACAAATTATAGCTCTAATGTGGATACCAATTTCATTGCAATAACTTATATTGTCTTTTATTTTATTTTTAAGGTGCTCACTATTCATTACATTACTTGTTGCGAAATAACTAATTACTATTTTCTAATTTGAAAATATACCACGAATCATAAACAAACAAACATGTTTTGCTAATTCAATGGTCTTTTCATTTCCCATGTCGACGTATCCAATAATTTCGTCTTTAGTTGTATCAAAAGTTAAATTACGACGGATATCTACCTCATCAAATACTAAGACTGCTTGACGTACTTCCAATTTCCAGGTTGATATTAACTCCTTTAAATTATGGGTTAGTATTGGATTAAAACCAGGCTGCATACACTTTATAGGCAACCAACGATTTATTGATCGGATGGAAGGTAGACCAATTCTTAAACATTCCTGCATATATCTATAGCAAGCTGGGGACTTGTAATGAAGATTTTGGGCTAATAGTTTAGCATCTTCGGGCCACATTTGGCATTTTGATCTTGAAGATGTCACCATTTTGGCTAGTGTTTTAGCTTCTTTATTAATATTAACCAATGAATCAATTACATTTTTTAAAGGAATCTTAGCTTCCTTTTTCAAATGTTTTGATTCTTCAAATTTATTTTTAACGGAAAACCTAATTTTTTTTACTGCTGCCGACTTTTTTGGAACTTGCTTTTTAATTTTTTATATTTTTTTAATAAATTCATATACCTCAGCCTATAAAATTGCAAATTTTTTTGTGATTGCAAACTTTGCTCACATGTCGAAACATAATCGTCTCCATTGTCTTCATTATCCTTAACAACACATGATTTTTCAAGTTCAATGAGATCCTCAAAACTTAAATCATTTCGTTGAGAAACTTCATAGGTTTTCCCAGAAAATAAAACTGGTATAGTGTCTTTATTTTGAGGCGTACTAATTTCCATTTCAGTAGTTTTTGTTATGTTATCGTTTTGGTCTAATTGTAAAGAAGGTACACAATTCATTTTCAATTTTTTCTTTCCAAAGCAATCAGCAGTAAAATGCTTGGAACACACATATGCATTTTTGGTAAGTGGGGGAATATTTAAATTGCAAGCGTTCATCCATTTAGCAAACAAATCTGTGTCTTGTGCCGGAAATTTAAAAAATCGCAAATAAGGTGAAGCTCTTTTAGTTGCACTGCAACTAGGTACCGTACACTTGACACCCCAAATCTTATATTTTTCCATTTTAGGATAAAAAATCAAAGAAGGGTAAAAATTCAAGCCAGCCGTCAACAAAAAATCCAACTGATGTATATTTTGACTACAAAGTCAATATACAAAATGTCAAATCGTAAACCAAATTCAAAAGCCAAGTCGTTTTTCAAAAAGCAATCACCTATGTATTTATTATCAAAATCAAAAATCTTATACAAGTTTTAAATAATCTAAATCGATGTCCTAGTTCGTAGCCAAATCAGTCCAATATTACTTCTATAATTTCGTTCGAGCACTCAAAAACAATCCAATCGCCTAGCAAGTCTATCTGCTAATGAAATGAAAAACAGCCAGATAATTCGCAGAACCACCAAATAAACCTGCAGTGTAAAGACGAAAAATACGTGAAGGCAGCAAATAAGTGGCTAGGGATTCCGATTCCGAGGAAAGACGAACGTCTGTAAGCGCAAAGGCAAATACGTTTACGCACTGCGCTCCGCGGTCATGGCTGGTAGAGTGTATTAGTGCATTCGGACGGTGGCTTACCCACAGTATCGCATCGCCAGCAAGCCGCGAGCGAAGAGCTTTCAGATCGCATCCTAGCTTTCACACAGAGCTTTCAAAAAGTGGTTCCTGGTCCAATGTTCTACTTGTCGCCTCTTTATGTTTTATTTCTCTATGGTATTACCTAGTGTTGGAGGTAAAGGTCAAGGTCACGATGCAGATCAACCCCTCACTACCCCGATGAAAGCTTTACTCCTCCTCATGCTATTAGGAAGCGATTTTTTCCGAATGCGCAGGTGTCATTGTTTATGTTATGTGGAGGCTTATCACTAGTTTATGCTGACAAGGCTCTTATCTCTAGATTTGGACGGCTCGATCGCTGAATTGCAATATTTTTGGGTTGCAGGTGGTATTTGTTTATGTTATGTGGAATCTTATCAGCAGTTTATGGTGACTTGGTTCTTATCTCTAGAGATGATTCGCTCTCTGCAGTAAGATGAATTTTAAATATTAGAAGTTTAATTAACGTTAATAATATTATATATTTTTTGGGTTCTATGGATTCTAGATGATATTTCCACTTAGGCTATTGGTACTGTTGGGGGAAAGGGTTTTAATCAAAAATCTTTTACGAGCAACGGTTTCCGAAATATTAGCGTATTATTATTATATTTTGTAAGAAAAAATTTTTCTTCAATATACTTCACACTTAGCCTTGTAAATAAGCCTATACATATATGGTGAATACACACGGCGAATTTGTTGCTCTAGTATTCTGTAGTTCCATGAGTTAAAACGCTGTTGATACGCAATATTTTCACTCACACAATTTTTATTTTAGTATTAACTTGTAATGGAATTGTTGTTGTTGTATAAGGTCTTATAGAGATTTCAGATACTCGTAGTTTATACTTTTCCTTCTTACTCTTTAGGAGGACTTTATCTCCTACGTGGAATGATATTAGCTTGGCACTTTTGTAATAGCGTTCTTTAGATTCTTGTGATATTGCGAAATAATAGAAGAAATGAGCAGAGCGCGAGGCATTTGGTTTTGTTTCTTATCACTGGCTTTGGACGATGGGATCGCTGAATTGCAATATTTTTGAGCTGCAGGTGGCTTTGTTTACATTAGATTAGAATGGAATGAATTATTTTATTAATAATAATATTGCATAATGTAGATATTGTCTGAGTATATTTAAGCCTATGAGGATGCTTGATGCAGATTTTCTCCGGAGGCAATTATCATTCACACGATCATATTTTCTTAACAAATTGGATTTAATTTTGTCTAATTAAGGATATTCATAAAACTCTACATACAATTTTCCTTCGATATACTTCACACTTAGCCTTGTAAATGAGACTATACATACATATATGGTGAATACACACGGCGAATTTGTTGCTCTAGATTCTGTAGTTCCATGAGTTAAAACGCTATTAATACGCAATATTTTCGCTCGTTTGACAATTTTTATTTTAATATTTACTTGTAATGGAATTGCGGTTATTGTATAAGGTCTTATAGAGATTTGGGATGGTTTATAATTTTCCTTCTTATCTTTTAATGGGACTTTATCTCCTATGTGGAATGATACTAGCTTGGCACTTTTGTAATATATTAGCTTTCTATAGATTTTTGTTTTTACTGGTTACGATATTTGTTCATGACAGCTTGCCGTTTACAATTTTTCTTATTAATAGCGAGGTGAGAGAAACATTTGTTGTGGGAAACAGGATTTTCGGTCAAAAACAACACGAGAGTTTGAGAAATTAATTGATTTATTTTTAGCCGATGTTTTACAGCGTGGTCGTGTAGAAAATAAAAACTGAAAACTGCATAGAGTACCAACATACAAAAGGAAAAAAACAAATCAATACCAGAGTGACATCTATCGGAGCAGTTTAAACCTAAACACTTCCCCATAAACTGATCTGATACAAAAAATTATGAAATTCGAAAAATTTTAAAAATGAGAACAAATTGACTCTAATGCACCAAACTAAACAAAAAAAAAAAATGATTAATATGTATGTAAGCCCAATTTTGGAGCACATGAATTTAAACTTGTTAGAATTTAAAGGTTTTGTAAACAT
Organism: Tolmerus cingulatus; assembly: GCA_959613345.1. Lineage (NCBI taxonomy): Eukaryota > Metazoa > Arthropoda > Insecta > Diptera > Asilidae > Tolmerus > Tolmerus cingulatus. The sequence continues at coordinate 583,514 of CAUIJO010000047.1, forward strand.
GTCTCCCAGTTGATTCTCCGAAGCCACAAATTCCACGTCAATGTCACCCCTCTGATAAAGTTTTCGCACAAAGTAGTATAGCACTGCAATGTGCTTGGACCTTTTGTGAAACTCCGGATTCTTCACCAACTTGATTGCACTGGCGTTGTCGACGAGCAAAATTGGTGTCTCTCCAGCGGTACCAATTTCTGACAGCAGCTGGTTGAGCCACACCAGTTCCTTAGCGCCTTCGCTCGCAGCAACGAATTCCGCCTCGCTTGTCGATAGAGCGACTGATTTCTGCAATTGTGAGGTCCACGAAACCGCTGTGCCGTCGATCAAAGACACGAAACCGTTGGTTGATCGACGAGTCTTGACGTCTCCCGCAAAATCAGCATCAGAATAGGAACACAGAATCGAATCGTTGCAGAATTTTCTCAACGTAGATGCGCTGCGACAGAAAGAAGCCATACTCTCGTTGCTCGATCTGCATCCCCAAAAATGAGTCGAGAGATCCAATTGTGATCTTGAATTTCGAAGTTAGCAATTCCAGGAACGAGTTGACCACGGCTTGCGATGATCCAGCCATAAGACCGTCATAGACGTAAATTGCGACGAGTAACTTCTCTCCTTCTTTAGTCCTAGCGTAGACGCATGGATCAGCGGTTGAACGTATGAAACCGTTCCCTTCCATGAACGAATTAAGCTCGTTGTTCCAGCAACGGGGAGATTGCTTGAGGCCGTATGCAGCTTTCTTCAGACGACAAACGAATCCAGAACCACATCGAAGCCCTGTGGTTGTCTCATATAGATGACAGCGTCAATTTTGCCATATAAAAAGGCAGTTCGAGCATCGAATTGACCAAGCACAGGATTTTCTTTAGTTGCAGTTGCGATGAAGGCTCGGATGGAGTCATAACGGGCCACCGGGCTAAATGTTTCATCGTAATCGAGTCCAGGACGTTGAAACATTCCACGAACAACTAAACAGGCGCGATACCGATCAACCGAACCATCGGGCTTGTATTTCACTCGAAGAACCCAACGATTATCGATAGCGCGCTCACCCGGTGGCAACGGTACCAAGTCCCACGTTTCATTCTCTCGAAAAGCGTCCAGTTCATCTTTCATAGCGCACAACCACTTCTCTGAGTCACGACTCTTCATTGCATCAGCGAAGTTAGTCGGCTCCAGATCTTCCTGGACAGCTTGAGTTAAACAAGCCAAAGCGATGTTTGCCTCTGTGCGACGAGTTTTATGTCCCACTTCGTAGTCATCATATCTCGGTGGCAAACGAATCGAACGTGCTGGACGCAGCACTCGTCCTTGAACAACTTCTTCGGGTACAGGTTGAGCAGCATTCTCAGGAGGTTCACATCCAGTATCGACAGCTTCCTCAGGAAGATCATCAAAACTTTCATAGTCAGATTCAGCGCCTCCCCGGTCGTCGATCTTAACTTCCCCGTTTCGGTCATCCTGGTCATCACAGCGAGTTCCAAATTCAAGGTCGATTGTATTCTGTGTAGTACAACGTTTTTCCGGACGAAAATCGACGTCTCGTGACTTCATCAGGCGATGTTTTGATGGTATCCACACTTTGTATCCATCCTCGTCGTTGACGTAACCAACGAAACGACCAAGAACTGCTTTGGCGTCAAATTTTGTCCGGAACTGTTTTGGCACATTCACATAACACTCTGTACCGAAGATTCTCAGGTGATCGAAACTTTCAAAAACCCTGCCGGTCCACGTCTCAAACGGTGTCTTGCCAGGAACGCGCGACACATTCCGGTGCGGTTGATCACGTATACAGCGGTATCACAAGCATGCGCCCAAAAATATGACGATAAACCGCTGACTGTCAGCATCGAGCGGGCTAACTCGACGACGTGACGGTTTGACTGTTCTGCGACTCTGTTCTGCTGCTGCGTATACGGACACGACGGCCGAAACTCGATACCTCGTTCACGCAACAACTTCATCACAGTATCAGACTCAAATTCAGCCCCACAGTCAGAACGAAAAATTTTCACTTTGTGTCCTGCAGTATCACACTCTCTCAAAAATGAGTCCAAATGTCCAGCCACTTCCGATTTGCGCTTCATAAAAAATATGCGAACAAACTGAGAAAAATCATCCTTAAACACCACGTAGTAACGGAAACCGCTAATCGAATCAACAGACATCGGACCACTCACATCAGCGTGGATCAGCTCACCAACTGCAGTTGGGCGATCAACACGCGAATGAAAAGGTTTGCGATGCGATTTCCCGAGCACACAACCGTCACAAAACTCCGATGTATCTGACGACTTGCACGAAATGCCAAAACGAGACAAAACGTCAAGCACGTGTCGTTTGTCTTCGTGTCCGAATCTTTCGTGCCATCCCTGAAGTATGTCAGCTAATGTGGCTAGATTAGTTCTTGCGATGGACACCTCTGGGATGCGAAAATGCATGTCTGTGACGTACACAGATCTCACAAGTTGACCGGTCGCGACAAGTTCACCGTCACACAAAACTTTCACTCCATCAGAATCGAATAAAATGTCATTTCCACGCTCAGCTGCTTGACGAATGGAGAAAAGTTGATGACGTGCCTCGGGGACATACCAGACATCATTTAGGGTTGCAGACGATAACCTGTCACCGATGCGAACATCAACTTCGATCCTGCCAGATCCGTACGCCAAAATGAAATGTTTGCCGGCCGTTTGAACGCGCTGCGGAATCGGGAACTTCTCGAAAGTAGCAAAATGCTGCTTGTTCGCCGATATGTGGTGCGTTGTGCCGGAATCCGAGATCCATTTGTCAACCAAAGCGACATCAGTGTTGACAGCCAATCCCGCAGCGAGAAATGAGCCTATTTTAGAGTTTTGTTTAAATTCCACCTTGTTACCGTCGGTTTGCCTATTTCGTTCTACAGCCTCACGCTTCCGACATTCACTGACGACATGACCAAATTTCTTGCAGTACAAACATGCGCGCTTCTCCTTCTTGCCTGTTGCAAATGAACCTTGAGAATTTTTGTTTTGTTTCTTCTGGGTTTGTTTTTGAACTTTTGGTTTAGTGAAGAAAGCACCTGACGAATGCGACGCGCCCTGTAACGAAACTGAATTTTCAATTGATCGAAGATTCTCGATCAGAAGTTTTGTCGTCTTTTTAACTTCAGGAACGCGATACCAAGTCGAACGATAGTATTGGTATTCAGGACCGAGCGTTTTGAAAATTCTGTGGTGCAGCAAAGATACTGGGAGCGTTGCATGAGGATTGCCTTTCTGAAGTTCCACGAGAATGTCATCAAACAGATTTGGCAATTGCGATGCGTGTTTGGTGATAGAAGTAGCGTCATCTTTCGTTATTTCGAAAAAGCTGTCAAATAGCGTGTACAGGCGCTGCAAAGAGGATTGTTCGAACACTGATAAAAGTGTATCCCATATTCCTTTGACGTCAGTCTTTTTGCGAACGTAGACTGCAGCTTCCTCGTTCAGTGCCGTTCCCAGAATACGAGCCGCGCGCGCGTTGTCTCGTTGCCATCGTCTGTAATCATCGGACGGCTCTGCGCTAGCTGCAGGTGCGGCAGGGCACAAACGTGTACCGTCAACAATTGTGAAAAGACACTGTTCTTTCAAACAAAGTTCGATTTGCCACTTCCACGTTTCCCATTGAGCTTCATTTGCTAGCTTGCGAATGCTCGCCAGAACACGACCACTCTCATCCAGTTGCTGTGCGGGTACAACCATAATTTCTTTTTTTTTTTTAGCTTGACAAAAGGTCTAGTCTAGAACACCGAATTGCACACAAAATTACCGAAAATCGCCACTAAGTTTGATTTCAGAGCGCACCTGGGCCCTTAACTTGTTGTGGGAAACAGGATTTTCAGTAAAAACAACACGAGAGTTTGAGAAATTAATTGATTTATTTTTAGCCGATGTTTTACAGCGTGATCGTATAGAAAATAAAAACTGAAAACTGCATAGAGTACCAACATACAAAAGGAAAAAAACAAATCAATACCAGAGTGACAAGTATCGGAGCAGTTTAAACCTTAACAACATTTTGCACAGGAATTTAGGCCCCAATCTTCATTACAAATCATATTCGTAGTTCGATTTCAAATTAAGTACATGATTGAATCAAGGTTAAACTTAAGATTCATCCCCTATTAACAAATACTTTTGAGAACAGCAATTTGACGTTTAAAGTTTTTCTTATTAATAGTGAGCTGAGGGAAACATTTTTCACTGGAATTTAGACAATTTTAAAAATCTAGATTGAGAAATAAAACGCTGAATTAAACTTTTCCGCAAAAATTATTTTTATTTTAAATTATAATACTACATCTTTAGCATTTAACCAAGAGCTTTGCTTTGAAGAGAGTCCAAGCCATTTCACGTAAACTTTATCGCCATTCGTTTTTTAGAATTTTTTCAACAAGGTAGAGGTGAGGATGTTTCACTTTCAGCAAATCCATTTCTTAAAATCCTCCTTTTATAGGGTTACCCTCATAGTCCTCTAGCAGATATGTTACAGGATTAGTCACTTGAAAATTTCCGATGTCCAGTTTGGTGTATAGCCTTTCTAAAATACATTCTTATATTTGCTTGTACGGGCATAGTCTCCTTCTTTATATTTAGCTGAATCAGCAATCTTTATGTGATTATACACTGTACCGAGAAGGTACTTTTCATTGTATGCATTTACATCACAAGGGCGCATCCTAACTGTTTCATGTGTTTTTATGTTTTATTGAAATAGTAATACTTTAAGCAATTTAAAGCATTTGTAAGAACTTTCTATATCATGCTCTTTAAAGGTCTTTTGAATTGTCCCACTATCGATGCTTTGAGCGTATTAAACCTCAAGTAGTGATTAATTTTGTGGTTGTTTTTCAACCTTTTAAAGTGATCGAACTTGCCGTCATCCAACGTTTTATCAGTAGATAGGCTATGAGAGTTGGGGGCCACTTTTCCCATAAGAAATGTACAGGGGCTCAGAAAACTACAAAACGGTATCAAAAGCTCTTGGTCTGGACGTGGAGGAGCGTTGGAAAGCGTCTTCTGGTCTTGGACGAGCAGGTTTGAGGTGTATTTCGTCATGAAAGCTTCTTCTGTTCTTGGGCGATCAGCTGGAAGCTCTTTTGTGCGTGTTTGGGGTTGCATCAGGTGGTAGGGGTGGCATCAGGCGCAAGGGGTTGTGTTTGGGGTGGCATTTTTACCCCTCCCCCTCCCCCGCTGAGATATAAGCCTCTCCCCTATGAGATCTGTTCCCCTCCCCCTCTCCCGTTGAGATCGGTCACCGCCCTGCTCTTACTTCCCCGTGATACGTCTTGTGATATTGCGAAATAATCAGGAGAAATGAGCAGAGTGCGAGGCATTTGGTTTTGTTTCTTATCTCTAGCTTTGGACGATGCGATCGCTGAATTGCAATATTTTTGGGTTGCAGGTGGCTTTGTTTACATTAGATTAGAATGGAATGAATTATTCAAAACAAAGAGTTCTTTGTTTAGGGATGCTGCAGCATTTGCTGATAGGGATTGATTGATTGATTGATTAATATATTAAATGCAATGACGGATTTGGATCAGTTCTTGTTCGGCCCTTGAAGAATTAGTGTCTCCAGTTAAGTTTCATTTTGAAAATTAGAAAAGTTAAAAAAATATTTTATGTGAAAAGAACAGTTGTTTGAGTGTTAAAGTTAATTAAAAATGGTGCAAATAAATGTTTGTGTGCAAAGGGCTAAGTCAGCCTTTGATGATGCTAAAGCTAATCACGGACTAGTGGATCAAAGTGCGAAAGTGTGTTCCAGGGAGTTGAGAGCTCTTCGGCAAGCTCTAAAAAGAGCAAAGACTGTGGGTGAAAAGCAATGTTGTATAAATGGTATTAGTCACGTGCAGGGATATCGCGCACATATAAAAAAATTAAAAATAACTGGTGCTGGTTATATGAACCCACACCCTAATTGAGTCAATTACGTTAGCACCAGAGTAAAGTGGGAGGACGTGCAGTCAGCCTTTAATAATCGGTATGTTAATTTTTTTTTTTAATACAAATTTTAATAATTATTATTCGGCGGTACTATATACTTTTAATTTGTTGTAGCATTCGAACAGGGGTAATTATTAATCTTGCCAACAAAGACCCTCTTGAATTCTTGGAGGATTGTGGAAAATTATTTGTTCGAAGGATCATAAATGCTTTGAAGAAAGAAGCGTTTTTAAAGGTTAATAGTGTATTCTGCGGTCAATTTGTTAAGGCTTCAAGTGGTGAAGAATTGGAAGAGATAAAATATATAAGCACAAAAAATGTGGTTATATCGGGAGAAAGCAATATAGCAGAATGGTTCGCGGAAAACGTAATGAATAAAATTACGTCAGAATTAGAAGAATTCCAAGAAAGAGACTCAGGCTGGGCGCTCAAACAAGTAATTAATTTGATGATTAACATCAATAAGTATACACCACAGCTCGGATCGTCCTATATTGAGCTACCTCTTGAAATCAAACGTCGTGAGGCATGTGTTAATGTAAAGAATAATGACAATGCTTGTTTTGCCTGGGCGATAATATCTGCCTTACATCCTCCAGAGGGGAATCCACATCGCGTAACAAAATACCCCCACTACTCCACAGTCCTGAAACTAGACGGAATAACATTCCCAATTACCAGACCACATATTGCAAAATTTGAGAAAATGAATGACGTCAGCATAAATGTATATATTTTGGAAAAGAATAAGCAAAAGTACAAGGTAAACCCATCACGTCTAACGAAAAATCGTCAAGAACAACATGTGAATCTGTTGTTAATACAGGACCGATATGAAGAGAAGGAGGAAAAAGATTCTAGTACAAACAATGAAACCATTCGCTATCACTACGTATGGATAAAGCACTTATCTCGGCTCCTTTCATCACAACTTTCCCAGCACAATGGTGAAAAATATTTTTGCGACCGGTGCCTTCACTACTTTTACACGGAAGAAAAGCCCAGGCAACACTTGGAAGATTGTGAAAAACTCAACGAGTACAGAGTTACTTTCCCACCTGAGAAAAGTGTTAAATTTAAGAACTTCAAAAATAAAGAACGGGTTCCATTCATTATCTATGCTGATTTTGAATGCATATTGAAAGCCATTTTTAAAAAAATCGGAAAGACAGAACAATATCAACAGCATGAGCCGCATAGTGTGGGGTACTACTTTAAATGCTCATATGATGAACAACTTTCATACTACTACAGCTATAGAGGTTTAAACTGCGCAGAGTGGTTCGCAAAAGAACTAGAGAATATAGCGGGTCGAGCTCAAGATATTATTCAAAACCCTCAAACAATGCCCCCTCTTACACCCCAGCAAATTAAGGATTTTGTGGTTGCACAAACATGTCATATATGCGGAAAAGGATTCACTCCCACAGACATTAAGGTGAGAGACCACTGCCACCTCACAGGAAAATACAGAGGCGCTGCACATCAAGATTGCAACATTAATTACAAGGACACCAGAACGATACCAATAGTATTCCACAATCTTAGCAAGTACGATGCTCATCTCCTCATTAGAGATGTTGCAAACAGCATCCAGGGACATCTAAAAATAATACCTAATAATACGGAAAATTATATTGCATTCATAAAGTATATCGAAGGCGGCGAAATCAGATATAAATTTATCGACTCTTTTCGCTTCATGCCATCATCGCTGGATAAACTCTCATCTTATCTAGCTGAAAAGAAAATTGTACGCTCTGAACTTCCAAACATAAGCGATGATAAGTTCCAGCTACTGACAAGAAAAGGTGTCTTTCCATACGAGCATATCAAGGACTGGGAAAATCTTGAGGAGACCCAATTACCGGATCGTAAATCTTTTTACAACTCTCTGGGAAAATGCGAAATTAGCAGTGAAGATTATGAGCACGCAAAGAAGGTGTGGGTAGAGTTTGAGGTGCAAAATCTTGGTGAATATAGCGATCTCTACTTGAAAACTGATGTACTGCTTCTCGCTGACGTCTTTGAGAACTTCAGGGATGGATGCATCAACAACTATGGATTAGATGCAGCGCATTATTATACCGCACCCGGGCTTGCATGGGATGCGATGCTAAAATAAACAGACGCAGAGATCGAACTTTTGCACGACGTTAATATTCTTCACTTTATGGAAAAGGGAATTCGCGGTGGTATGACCCAGTGCTCAAAAAGGTATGCACGAGCTAATAATAAGTACATGACGGACTACGATAACAGTAAGCCATCGTCATACCTCATGTACTATGACATAAACGCAATGTACTCTTGGGCTATGACCCAATATTTACCATACAAGGATATTCAATGGGTGGATGATGTTAGCACATTAAACTTTAATATTCCTGATGACTCACCAACTGGCTACATATTAGAAGTTGATTTAGAATATCCAGTGGATATTCACGAAAGACAAAAAGATCTACCCATGGCTCCAGAAAAGTGTGCTCCACCAAGTTTCAAGGAGGAAAAAATGCTGACCACATTATGCAGTAAGACAAATTATGTGATACACTACAGAAATTAGAAGCAGTACTTGGCTGAAGGCCTCAAGGTTACAAAAATTCATCGTTCCTTGCAATTCTCTCAGGCTGCGTGGATGAAGCCTTACATAGATCTAAACGCCAACTTGAGAAAGAATGCCAAGAACGATTTCGAGAAGAATCTCTTCAAGTTATTGTGCAATGCAGTATTTGGTAAAACGATGGAGAATGTTCGCCTTCGCCGAGATATTAAGCTTGTAACAGCGTAGGAAGGTCGGTATGGCGCCGAAGCACTGATATCAAAGCCCAATTTCCACTCCCGCTCGATTTTTGACGATCACTTGGTAGCCGTAGAATTACTTAAAACAGAAGTAATTTTCAATATTCCCATCTACGTAGGAATGGCAATATTGGACACATCAAAAACTTTGTTGTACGAGTTCCACTACAACTACATGGAAAACCGATATGATACCAATTGTCAGCAGTGCTACACCGACCCAGATTCTCTTATATATGAAGTACAGACTGATGACATTTATGAGGATATGAAGCAACATCTTCATCGTTTTGACACATCCGACTACCCTCAAAATAATAAATACAACATATGCCAAGTCAATAAGAAGGTAGTATAGACAATTACAAATTATTATTTTTTAAAGAAATATAAATACTTATGTAATTTTTTCTATTTAGGTACCAGGCCTTATGAAGGATGAAAACAGCGGTGATATAATGCTGGAGTTTGTTGGTCTACGCGCTAAAATGTATGCATTGAGAGTGCAAAAAGAAGCCGGACGACATCAAACAACAAAGAAGGCAAAGGGCGTAAATACAGCTGTGGTGAAGACGGAGATAACATTTGAAGACTATGTGAGATGCTTAAACGAACACCTGGAGAGCACGCATACACAAAATAGCATAGTTTCACATAATCATATATTGTATAGCACTAAACTATCTAAAACAACCTTAAGCCCTTTCGATAATAAGCTTTGTTTAGTTGATAATAATAGTCATGACACTCTACCATGGTGTCATTATAGTATAAGGAATGTAAATTAATCTAATTAGTATGTATTATTATAATTAAGACATAATATAAAATAAAAAGAGTATTTATAACGTTTTAATAAACTGTTTTATTCAAAAAATTCCTTAATATAAACACATTTTTCAGAGCACATTGTCCTTGGTGTAGAATGCAAGATGGTTCACTTGTTTCCAGAGTCGTTAGCTTGGGACATCCTTCTTCCTCTGCATCATAAAGCGTTAGTTTATTTCCAAAAATCTGTTTCAACCATCTCATCTTTTCGCTTCCTTTCACATAAATGTTTTTATCCCGCAATAATGGTACTACTACGTCATAAATTCTGTGGTAAGGGATATATCCGTCAACCCATCTAAATCCATGAAGGTTGTGTCGGACCCATTCAATTTGTTTCTTTTCTGCTCGAGTTAAATTCTTATAGGGAAATGGAGGTTGGAATACGTAGTGTTGTACTTGATTTTCACTCGTTAAAATTGCCAGCTCTTTCAATATAAATTTATTGTGGTTGTCTTTAAATCCTTGCAAATCAATGGTGATGATAGGCATTCTATACAAGTTTCCTGACTTCGGTGGTTAAAGGTGTATATCCCACAATACGATCGTGCAGCAGCAGACAGTATGCTGTTGTATCGGCTGGGACATTTTCAGATGTCTTGAATTCCAGCCTAATATCCACCGGTCCAATTTTAATGCTCTCGTTTTGACGCGAACAATCAATTACAGCAATCGCTGCGTCATTCGAAAACTTCTCTCTTGAAAGAAGTGGCTGGAACTGACGACCATAGTACGATTGCTGGAATTTTATATACATATCATATAAGAGGGCGTAACTACCCTTATCAAATTTCAGGTTCAAATCATCGTAAGGGTATGATTCAGAATTTAGGTAAACTTTGACATCTGTCAGTTTACAGTGATCGTATTTGCTGGCATCCATTGTTTTATCATTTCTTCGATTAGTTTGTAGAGCTAGGATGACATATCTTGGCTTTTCCAATCGTGATGTTGTTTTTACCGTCCATGAATGATGCGTTGATAATGGGAGTGCTGAGTACTCGTATATATCCCAGCTCCTGAATGGTATTTGTATCTCACTGACACTTTCAATAGTTTTTAGCAGGATCAACTTGTGATCATCAGCAACGTTTACATGAGGAACACGCCATTGAAGTTTGAAAAGGTTTACGCTCATTGCATCAGTAGGTGATACAACTGCATTGTCATCTGCACGGCTTCGTATTAATATCAGCTCATGCTTAGCATTTGCAATGATTTTCTTCTAGTCTTCAGCAAAGCCAAGCAATAATTTCAATGGTACACAAAAATTGAAAAATCCTTTGGGTGTTGTAATCAACTTTTCGGGAGACCACCATGCGTTGAATAGTATTTCACTCTCATTTTGATTTAGCGATATATAACTTTTTAAGGTTGTAGCAATTCCAAGGTTTCGTGTTCTGTCAATTTCTACACCGTTGATCTCATAGCGAATTTCATCAAAGAGAAAGGCTACAGCATTATTGACCAGCTTTGCGGTATCTGTTACTGTTCCCTCAACTTTGGTTAGTACTCCTTCAATATAAATAAAACTCTCTGCTGGTAGGATATACAAATCTTGATGCTGTACTGAAATGCGAATCTCATCGCTGTTTTTGAATGATGCGAGGAATGGTGAGTACGTGTGGTAATCGATCTTTGTTATGCTATTGTCATATCCAACGTTTCGGCTAATATCCAAGATTTCACTCATTTTTCAAAATAAATCCCAATGTCTTTAGAAGCTTTTTATTAACAGCAGTCAGCGCACGTCTTGTACGTTTCAAGGTTGTTGGTCGAATAATGACTTGCTCTCTATTACTGTTGTTTTTATTCATATTATTATTATTAATATTACTATTAGAGATAAGCATTCTGAGGCTTTAAGTGGAGTCTAGCGGTTATTGTTTCTCCTCTAAAATTTATCAAGTCGCCGTCCTTATCTACAAGCTTTAATGTGAGAGAAGTTATACGTTTCGCGTTCACAGGTAAATAAATGACGTTCTTGGGCACCTCCACTATTTTATAGCTCGGGCCTACACTCGGAGAAAACTCATGGAGCGTATGTACATGATTATTGTTTATAAACGAGCCTGATATAATGTTGCATTCAACTCTTATGGCGTTTATCTTGATGATATTGACAGGTAAATCGGATGTATGCAATATATTAGGCGGAAGGACTTGTTTGCCGAATCCTAATAATGGAGCGATTTTTTTTTTTTTTTCGTCGGGGAGTGGGGAAATGCAGTTACGCACGCTGTGCCGGACTCCCTGGCCCGAAGGCCAGGCCTACCGGCTAAAACCCCACTCCCCCCTCCAGGAACCCCACCCCGGAACCGTCTTATTAGACATTACTTCGGGGTGGGGACCTTGACTCAGGCGAAACCCGGCCCCAACGATCCAACAGGGGCTCCCTTAAGGACCCCTGTTGTTATCTCTCTCTTTCTGGCGGAGGATACCCCTCACAAATGAGGTAACCCTCCGCCAGAAATCATCCCTCTGCAGCATAACCCCGACTATGTAGTCCGGGGTTATGCTGCCTGTCGCGCGCTCCAACTCGGCCCGCTCCGCCCTCCAGCGATAACATTCAAAGAATGTGTGGAGAGCGGAATCCGATGGGGAATCGCAGTATATGCAGCACGGGCCCGGGACCTTCCCCATTTGGTAGAGGAAGGCCCGGAAGTGCCCGTGCCCCGTCAGCATTTGGGTGAGGTAGTAATCCACCTCCCCGTGCCGACGGTTCAGCCAGGTGTCCAGCTGGGGAATCAAACGAGCTGTCCACCGGCCCCGCGACTCCCCATCCCACCGTTCTTGCCAGGACGCCATGGTCCTGGCCCGGGCCACTCTCGCGGCCTCACCTTTGCCCAGCACAGCTTTCTCCCTGTGGACGGACTGTCGTTCGGTCAATTGGTATGACCCCCGCGACCACCAACACCGCCGGTTCCGAGACCGTGCGGTAGGAGCACGCGATGCGGAGCGCAGCACGGCGTTGTACTGCAAGCATCGGTTTGCGGTACTTTTCCCACCGCATCGAGTCTGCCCAGACTTCCGCTCCGTAGAGCATGATGGCCTCGGCGGTGCGGAGCAGCAGACGCCTTTTGCAGGGCCTTGGTCTAGACGTATTGGCCATGACCCTGCTCAACGCCGCCGTCACCGCAGCCGCCTTATCGGCCCGGCCCTTGATCTCTTCCCAGAAGGTGAGCCTACAATCGAGACTCACCCCCAGGTATTTGATCGCAGGCCGCGTCTGAACCGACATGTCTCCTACCCGCATCTCCAACAACATGGGGATGCGCTTCTTCGTCAGAAGGACGATCTCGGTTTTGGCCAGGGCTAACTCCAGCCCGTGGTCGCGTAGCCAGCGACCGACCCGACGCATCACCTGGTTGAGTTTCATCTGAGCCTTCTCGACATCCCTAGCGGTGATAACCGCAGCGATGTCGTCGGCATACCCAACCAGGAAAGACCCTTCGGGCATCTCCATACGAAGGATCCCGTCATATGTGTAATTCCATATGTCGGGACCCAGTATGGAGCCCTGGGCCGCCCCTGCCGAGAGAATCCTCGTCTCCGGGCCATCCTCCGTGTCAAAGGTGAGGGTGCGGTGCTTCAGGTAATCCCTCATCATCTGTAAAAGATATTGAGGGACCCTGAAGTCCCGCTCCAACGCATTAAGCGCGTCCCTCCACCGCACCGGGTTAAAGGCGTTACGCACATCGAAAGTAACAAGCAGGCACACCGGGCGAGAATAATGATTCCCGCATTCGGTGGCCCGAGCCGCGTCAACAACCTCCTGGATAGCAAGCACCGTCGACCTCCCTTTCCGAAGTCCGTATTGCCTTTCGGAAAGGTCTCCAGCAGCTTCGACAGCTGCTTGGAGTCGAGGCTTCAGGAGCTTCTCCAGGAGTTTGCCGGCTGTGTCGAGCATACACAGCGGCCTGTACGACCCGGGGGACCCCGCTGGTCCCTTGCCCTTGCTGATGAGTACTAGCCTTGCTGCCTTCCAGCGGGAGGGAAACACTCCCGCCTTCAGGCAGGCGTTGTACATGCCCAGCAAGAGCCCTGGATGGCTCGCCGTCAACGCCTTCAGCACCTCTGCTGGTAGTCCGTCGGGCCCTGGTGCCTTCTTATTTTGAAGGCTTTGCGAGGCGCTCATGAGTTCCTCCATTGAGAACGGAGGAGGGTCGAGCGCCTCGCGGGCCGCGTAATTTGGCACCAGCGGATGGGTGGGGAAAAGGGCATCAACGATGGAACGGACCGTCCCCGCATCAAGGGGAGCACTCGGTGAGAATGCTCCCAACTTGCGGAGGACGATCCGATACCCCAAACCCCAGGGATCTTCATTAAGATCCTCGCCCAGTCGCTGCCAGCAACGGCGCTTACTCCTTTGGATGGCCCTACGAAGACTCTTCTTCGCCTCCTTATGATCGGCAGATCTGCGGGCTGCGTCGGAATCGCGTCGGTCGGCTCGTTGGGCCAACCGCCTGAGACGAAGACATATCCGCATCAGTTCCGCGATTTGGTCCGTCCACCAATACACAGGACGGCGCTCTCCTTTATAGCCTTTCCTCCTTGGCACGGCCTCTCGGCAGGCCCGGTGGATGAGACTCATAGTAGAATCCACCACTTGCGCGGCCCGCTCGAGAGGTGGCAAAGCCTCCGGTATCCCATCAACGGTTTGCCGGCCGCGTTCGATGGCTAGAGACAGCCTCTCGGCGTCCATCCTGGCGACATCCCATCTGGGCGGGCCCTGCGGGCGCCGGACCCGCACTGGCACTACATCACGAACGCGGAACGTGATGTATTGGTGATCGCTGGCTGTATAGTCCTCGATCACCCGCCAGTCCTGCACACGTGCAGCCAGATTTTCCGTCGCTAGGGAAACATCAATGATTGTTTCCCTATAGCCAGGACGCCGGAAGGTGGACGTCGAGCCTGTATTCAGGACGACTAAACCGGCCCTGGACGCCAAGTCCAGGAACCGTCCACCGCGGGAGTCGGTTGCAGACTCCCCCCACTCTAAGGCTTTCGCGTTAAAGTCTCCAGCCACCACCAGTTCCCCATCCATGTCGCGGATCGCGTCCTCCAGGCCATCTAATTTGGCCTGGAAGTCCGCGATAGCCTCGTTTGGGGTGAAATAGCAGCTGACATATGTAGCGTCATTGCTCCTCACCCAAACGAAGCCAGCGCCCGCGCCATGGTCCACGACGTGAAAACGTCGCAGATCCGGGACCCAGATTGCCGCCGTGCCAAGGGTATCACGATACCAAGCCGGCTCAGACCCGTCTCGATACTGCTCGCTGGCTAGCACCAGGTCAGCTTTGTTCTCGAGACAGATCTGAGCCAGCATATCGTGGGCCGTCCTACTCCTGTGCAGGTTGGCTTGGAGGACAACAGGCATTATGCTTTCTTGACCTTCTCCAGGGCCTTACGAAATGCCCTGCAGTCCCCCGAGCCCGCCATGTGTCGCCGCGAGTCGCACCTCCCTTCCTCTTCACGGCAGAGGAAACACCGCGGACTAGCGGTGCACCCTTTGGCGTTGTGGCCGCCTTCGCCGCATCGGAAACAGAGCTTGCTCCGGTCCGGTCCCTTGCAGGTCCCGCTCTGGTGTCCGTACCCAAGACACCTAAAGCACTTGGGCACCATTACACGCCTGCGGATTTTGCCCTCCACCCAGCCGACCTTGACTCGGGCAGTTCGTAGCAACCGTGCGGCGGCCGGCTCCTCCAGCTCGGCTATAGCCAGGCATTGTCCACGGCCGTTCGGGCGGGTCAGTCCAACGTGGAGGTGGCCATTGTAATCCCCCAGGGCTTTCCTGAGGGCTTCCGTGACCTCCTCCTTCGTCGTGCAGGCGTCCAGTTCCCGGATCTCCAGTGTATCCTTGGGAACCAGTTGCCTGACGCTGCTGGCTGCCCCGACCGCGCCTTTTAAGGCTTCAGAAAAGGCCGCGCGGCTCTCCTTAGAGGACTGCCCGAGTTCGAGAAGCACATCCCCGGTCTTCGTTTGCCGCACTGACTTGATCCTGACCCCGCAGCTTTCGGGGTTGACCGCCTTGCGGACCGTGCCGAGTACTTCCGCAAAGGTCTTTCCCGCCGCGGGTCTAAGGACAACGGCTTCCGGCCTTGTCTTCCTGGCCGGAGCCGCTGGTCGGGCGGAGACCGGAGTAGGGACCGGAGACCGGAGTAGGGACCGGAGACAAAGCATCCTTGGGCTTTTCCGCTGCGACGGCCCTAGACTTCCTCTTCTTCTTCCTCTTCCTCGTCGTTTTGTTTCCCCCATCCGGGGTCCTACCTTCCAGAGTGGTTTTGGCCTCCTTACCCTTCCTGACCACCAGGGTCCAGGCATGCGCCGGCTCTTCCTTCCTTTTTTTCCTAATCTCGCCCTCCGCTTGGAGCGGCGGACTGGAGGCCCCTCTCTTCCCGGTCGTCGGCGGATCCTCGGCACACACTGGCCCAACTGGGACAGTTTGTGTGCCCAGGGACCTCAATAATGGCTTATAGCTGTCCATCAGTATAGCTGTAACTGCCATCACGTCAACAACATGGATGAAAAGCTCACGAGGGATATTATAAAGACGAGCGATGCTATACGAAAAAAGTACAAAGCTTTCAAGATTGGTAAATTGGACACAGAAGCTCAATAGGAGGAAACCTTTAAGCCAATTACCAGCACGCTAAAAGAGCTATCGACAACGGTAAAGCTTGAGCCTAAAGAACAAATTAAGACAGAGCCCGAGCAAGAGAAGAGTCAAAGCTATGATGATGTATACACACCACCTGCCCGTAAATACTTAAAGATGGAATCAACCAGCACACCTTTATACTTTGAAGATTATTCATTGGATGAAAGAGGTGGTAGTGGTAGTGGTGACGATGTTGATGATCTTCAGGATGACGATGATGATGATGAGTTTGCTACACCAATACAATTAACAACATTAAAAGAACATAGTTCACGGATATTAGAATCACCAGGCCAAATATTAAAAAAATATAAGCAGCTGGTTAGTCAGAACAGTACAAACATTGATAAAACCTATGGAGTGTACTACAGCGATGGGTGGAGGATTGGCAATTCATCGCTAAAAGTTGAAGATGATAATGTTGATATATGAGGCAGGCCATATAAGATAACCAAAGGTTTATTTGATCTGATTTTTATGAAACATCCTACCGGTTACAATAGGGAAGACTTGTACAATTATCGATCAATTCTAAACGACTCAAGCGCGCACAGGCGTGATTTTAATGAAAATAAACAAATAAAAGGAACAAATACCTATAAATATAAAAAAATTATAAAAAAGTTAGTGAACACTCCTACATTGCGTACTGGAACAGGAGTCATGAGAATTCCTAAAAAAACATGACGAAGTAAGAGCGGGGCGGGGGACCGATCTCAGCGGGTGGGTGGGGTGGGGCGGGGGACCGATCTCAGCTCGGGTGGGGAGGGGAACAGATCCCCACCGGGGGAGGGGAGGGACAAATACCTCAGCGGGGTGGAGAGGGGAACAGATCTCAGCGGGGGAGGGGGAGGGGTAAAAATGCCACCCCAAACACAACCCCTACCGCCTGATGCCAATCCAAACACACACAAAAGAGCTTTCAGCTGATCGTCCAAGACCAGAAGAAGCTTTCATGACGTCACACTTCTCAAAACTGCTCGTCCAAGACCAGAAGAAGCCAACCTCAAACGCTCCTCCACGTCCAGACCGAGAGCTTTTGGGACCGTTTTGTAGTTTTTTGAGCCCCTGTACATTTCTTATGGGAAAAGTGTGCTAGAACCGGCATAGCCTATCTACTTTCGTCAACACTCATATCCACAGGCACAGTATACTGAGTTATACCGTCTGAGCAGGTTATTATTTTATAGTCTTTATCTTGAAATTTCGGTATTTTTGCAGGGGGTTTAAGACTTTTTGCTATCCCACTAGCTGATAAACGTCGTTTAGCAGCTAGAGACAAAGACCTCCTTGGCGGTGTTTTTTCTGGTGGCTCCTCAAAAATAAATTCTTCTATTTCTAGAGGCGTCTTTTCAAATATATTCTCTTTTATCGGTGAGCCTTGTGACAATTGATCCTTTTTAAAAATAATTTTTGTTTGTGTAGAATTATCTCTCAAGCTCTTATGTTTAACTGGTAAATGTTATTCAACGGGGGATTTAATTTGCCTTTTTTCGAAATTTCCGCCTTTTTACGTTTCACATTCAGAAACTTTATTAACTCATTCCTATAATTATACCATTTTTCTTTGTCAGACATATTTTTACTTTTTAATAGCTTATCCATTGATTTATCAAATAATGACAAATTTGTAGACTGCTCAATTTCACCCTTTAAATTATTATTCACTTCCGGCGATAGAAGTAGCATTTTGCTAAGGGTAGCTTTATGCATATTTCTCAATTAGCGAACCTATTACCCCTGATAGCACACTTCCTAATAAAACTGGCAAAAATCCTCCTCGTTGTATTAGTAATTTACGTTGTCTTGCTACAGATCTTTTTGCGTCAACTAATTTTCGCATATCCTTTTTATACTTGCACAGCGAATTATATATTTTACCATGAGGCATATGATTTCCTTTTAATGTGTTGAGTGTGATTTCACAAAGAGTTTTTATAACCTCGGGATCGGCATGTTTAATGATAGCGTTCCTTAAGTCTGATTTAGCATTTTTAAGTACATAAAGTATATGCTTGTTGTCCTTTAATCGTTTCACTCTTGATACCATTTTTACTATTCAAGGAATTTTGTGGACAAAAACAGGTTGCGAAATCTTTGTTAAATATGTCCGCCCGGAATCTTAGCGTGTCGTTAATCTCCTGAGTAAGATCTATCAGTAAACAGCCGTAAGGTTTCTGGGTAATCTCCTTATATATTTTCAGAAGTTCTAAACTATCTTCCGGGTAAATTTGTTTGGCTAAATGCACAAACTGACTTTTATCTCGGGGGTTTTTAAAAACAACAAGATACTTACAATTTAGCGATATATCTCTACAGAATTTTCCCTGATGAAATACGTTTTATGTTACAAGTATTACTGATAAATTTCGGTGATGAGACCCTTTAGTAAAAAGCTCACAGACTTGTTTGCTAAACGCATTCAGCATCATATCATCTATCACAATTAACGTGGGCTCATTTCTATAATTTTCAAACTCGTCGGAAAGCGTATCTATTTATTCAACATTTCTGAAAGCAATATCTGATGGTAGCGCATCGCGTTCTGCGTTACACCATATAATCTTTTCAATTTTCGGTTGTATTAATGACGTATCATTTAAAAGATTTTTAATAAACGTTGTCTTCCCACATCCGGAAGGTCCTGCAACGATCATTGTGAATGGATGCCTGAATGCAATCATCTTTGTTGTAAAGACAAGAGTTTATTATATAAAGCATTTTTAAAAGAACGTATATATATATATTCTTTCAAGAATGATCAGAAGACAAATTATTAATGAGCTTCATAGGCCAGCGCGAAAGAGCTTTAAACGTCGTCGTGTAACGATTAAAGGTAAAGATGATTTGTGGCAGG
The DNA here is from genome assembly GCA_959613345.1 of Tolmerus cingulatus. Classification (NCBI taxonomy): domain Eukaryota; kingdom Metazoa; phylum Arthropoda; class Insecta; order Diptera; family Asilidae; genus Tolmerus; species Tolmerus cingulatus. The sequence continues at coordinate 602,634 of CAUIJO010000047.1, forward strand.
CAGATTGTTATGTACCACAATCTCATCCAGATTTTGGACATGATGCAATACAGAAATTATCAGGGTGAAGTACCCTTCAAATTCCAAGACCAAAATCTCATCTAGATTTTGGACATATTCTAAGAATTGCATCACATAAATTGTCGGGTGAAGTGCCTTTCAAATTTCAAGACACAATAAGTCTGAAATTTGAGGCATTTCACAATAATCGAAAGTCGCAGAACCAATAATGCGACCCCTCGATTTATGCTGCTTCGACCACCCGCGAGCGCATCGACCCAAGCGCATGCAGGGGCGACCGTCCGCGCGTGCGTCGACCCTAGACACTTGACCGGCAATTTATGAGGAAATGCAACACGCGCGCCACAAAAAAGTGGCGACGCGCACATTCGGGATCCTGGAACATTGGAAAGTTCCAATAACTGATCGACGCAATATAAATGCCCGATCAGTCCGAGTCCAGTCAGTGATTGAGTAATATTTTAGTCGAGGAGTTCTGAAATAATCCAGAAACAGTCAGTCTCCCAATAATAAGTAGTACGAGCTAACGTCGACGCAACGCGAAAAGTACTTAAGTCCTAAGCAAGTACTCAATTCGATAAGCGAGTCGCGAATCCGGCGCAATATACAATTATAAGTGAAAATAAATGAATAAATAAATAGATAAAGAACGATAACAGTGACAGTGCTTTCTTATTTATCTCATCTGTGGACCCGGGAGCATCATAAAAAGAGAATTAGTCCCCATCCTTAAAGGGATAATTCTCAATTGGTATATATTCCTACCCAGAATATATAACAATTTGGCGCAGCCGGTGGGATTAAGGAAGCCAGGTTTTTAACAGTTACTAAAAACCCGTAAGAGCTTGAAAAGCCTTAATCCACGAACAAGGTTTCAAAAGTTGCTTAAGTGCAGCGTAAAAAGTTCTTACGCTTAACCTGAAGCAGCAGCTAGCTTCAGGAGCACACCTTACAACGAGCAACGAGCCCCAACGCTCCCGGGTAAACATCTATAGTTGCCTCTGCTCCAGGCGAGCAAGCAATTACCCGGAATCAAAGGTACTCAACTTCAATTGCCTCTGCTCCAGGCGAGCACGCAAGTACCTAACTTCTTGTGAAAAGGGGACATCAAGCGAGCGCTACAGTTCCTCGCACCAGACAACGAGTGGATGCCAGATCAGGAGCCCACCAATAATTCGAAGGAAGACGAGTCAAGCGGACTAAGGACACCCACCGGACCAAATTCGGCAGACGACTCTCCAACATCAGAGCCGCCGAGGGAGCAACTCAACGCCCCAGGACAGCGAGCTTCAGCACAGACATCGAGGGACCCATCAACGCCTAGACCGAAATCTAGGACATCGAGGGACACCCCCAGCACCTCAACTCCTCACCCACAACAGGGAATCAAACTAAGAAGCGGGACAATCATCCCCCGCGGAGCAGCGATATCAGGAAAAGTAGCCGTAAGTCTTAAAAAACACTTAAGTAGTTCACTAGAAAAAGCACGAAATTCCGGTGAACTCTCGATCTTCCAAATTGAAGAGCTGAGCAAGCAAATTCATCTCACAGGTGAATTAAGACAAGCCCAGATTGAACAATTTAAAGAAGATACAGAGAGATTCCAAGCATCCTTAAGGGATTTCAAAGGATTTTCGTGCTCTCTATTAGATAAAGGGCAAAGTAAGTCCGAGCCCGAATTAAGACGCGAATTAGAATTAAACAGTGAAAGTGCAAGTGAATCTTCGGCTACCGCGACGTTATTGAATTGGTTGAGCGCGTCTTTCTCCAGCTCGGACCAATCAGGCGAATTAGAAAATTCACAAGTTTCAAGTAAACCCAAGTTCCCGGAAAATATAGTGAATATGGCTAACTACACTGAAGTCACACGGAATTTGACTCAGATAGTGCCAAGTTTCTCTGGAGAGCCAGGGCCTACCCTGGGCAACGAACTCCAGACCTTTTTGGGCTGCTGCAGACGATGCCTAGAATGTCTGTCAGACAGCGACAAGCCCATTTTCTTAAAAATGATTCCCACTAGGCTCCGAGGAGAAGCATATCAGCTTCTCTCCACAGAGGAGCCCACGATCTTCAAAGAAATAGAGGACAAGCTAAACGCTACCTTTTTACCCCGCGAGACTCATCAAGAGCTCGTAAATAGATTAATTTCAATGAAGCAATTCCCCATGGAAGATCTACCCCGATTTATATCACGTATCCGTAAAGCACTAGCACTCTGCAAAGAAACAGCAGAAACGAAATACGGTGCTGAAGCGGCGGCAATAGTAAATTGCCAATTAGAAGATTTTGCGCAAAACGCCTTGCGAACAGGTACTATGAGCCCCTATCTTCGCCAGTACTTACTAACACTGGGCGAGCCTGATTTTGAACAGTTAGTAAAAAAGGCGCTGGACATGGAGAAACTCCAACAAGGAACCTTCCATTAGTAGTAAGGATCCACTCCGCCATATAAAGAAGACTAGGTGCGATAGGGAGAGGTTGCTTAGGGTTCCCACTCGGCGGTATGAGGATGTTGGTGTGAAAGGGAAGGGTGGATTTTCTGTCGAGGTGTGGTTGTGGTTTTGGTGAGGGTGCGGGTAGAGTGGCTGGGGGGAAGGTGAAGAGGTGTCGGGTAGTTTGCCAGCGGTGGTGCGAAAAGAGAGGAGCAGGAATATTGCGAAAGAGGGGTGACTGTGTAGAGAAGGTGGAGTGATAATGGTTGGCTTGTCAGCGGTGGTGTGAAAGAGCGAGTGATGATGACTTTGCGGAGGAGAGGTTGGTTTGTTGTTCGGTTGTTGGTAGGGGAAACATGCGGAATGTGCGGTGTGCTGAAGAAGAATAAGAGGAGCAGGAATATTGCGAAAGAGGGGTGACTTTGCAGAGAAGGTGAAGTGGTAGCGGCTAGCTTGCTAGCGGCGGTGTGAACAGTACGGGCATTTTGCCGATGTGATCGTACCGCATGACGACGAAGAAGAAGAGGAGGAGGAGCAGGAATATTGCAAAGAAGCGGTGGCCTGCTGCTGCTGCTGCTTTTTCGAAGGGGTAAAACAGGCGATCGATCGATCGATCGATGAATTAAAGGGCTGGTCGGGACAGCACGCCTGACTTGGGGAAGATCGGAAGAAGCAAAGAAGAAGTTAAGAAGATAAAACTTGGATTGCATGTGCATGAAATGACAAACAAGTGTGGGCAGATAAGATTCTGGACATGTGCCTTTCGGGAGCATGTGGGGTGCATAGAGCGGCCGATTGGGTAACAGATGATCTTGAAAATTAAAAGAGTCTCGGTGTTGTTGTTGTTGTGGTTTGATCTCAGGCATACGGAAAAAGTTGGTCAGGGTCGTGTGACATTGTGCAAGAGTGAAGAGCGTGTGCACAAAACAACTGTCATAAAAATAAGTTGAAGGAGCTGGGTTGGGAAAAATAAAACCAGATTTTTGTCTTTCATAGTAAATTTTATTTTAATGTATTAAATTTCTATCAATTGTATACACACTTTTGAGAATTTAGTGACATCCTTTTAAAAATACATGAGATTTTGGCGCAGAACCGTCAAACAGGTGTATTTTTATATTTTCCTTCTATATTGTTCGTAAAAATAATAAATTTCACAAAATAAGCCAAACAAAATGACCACTCCAGCTAAAACTTTGAAAGTATTTAAAGTCCACCTCGTGTGATTTGATGGTGGAGGTGGACTATTATACGGACCACACACATCCTTACCGTTGGCATAGATGCAGTCAGGGGAACGTCGAAGATGTTCGGCCTCTACGTCTTCAGGGCAGTTTAAGGCGCTCATTTCCATGCAGCAAAAATAGCATTTTGCTATGTCTTTCAGGTTGGTGTAAAAAAAGCCGCTCCTTGCTAACTTGTATGATTTCCTGTCTTCCAAAGTTAGATTTTTAAATGTCTTTAGACGATCAGATTCACGCTTTAAGATCAACATTGCGACTGCAATAAAGACTGTTTACAAAACGTCTTTTATACTAATCCATGTGTTGTGCTTTTGTGGAAATCCAAGCCATTTAACATAAACTTTATCCCCTCGTCGTTTTAAAACTTTTTCTACAAGGTAAACGTCGGGATATCTGACAGGGGTTAGTTCAAGCTGGTAAAAAGCACCTTGTATTATATGTCCTTGATAGTCTTCAAGAATGTAAGTTACTGGATAAGTGTTTTTAACCTCTTTTATTTTGAAAATTTCAGTAGACCAGTTTGGGGTGTAGCCTTTTTCAAAAACATGTTTATATCTACTTATCCGAACAAAGTCTCCTACCTTGTACTTTGGGTGTGACTTTGGTTTTGGTGTTTTATACACAGTTAGCAATAAGCGAATCTCACCAGCAGGGCCGACGTCTATGGGCCTCATCTTAATAGTTCGATGTTTTCTTCTATTATATTTATCTGTTAACTTGTCCAGCATACTCAGCCAATGGTAATTGCCATTCATACTAAATTCCTTCCACATAATAGTTTTTAATGTCCTATTAAATCTTTCTACAATTGACGCCTTCAAAGAACTATAAGTTGAGTAATGATTAACATCATATTTTTCCATCAAGTGTTTAAACGACTTGTTGTAGAACTCTTTTCCATCATCTGTTTGCAAGTATCTTGGAATACGTCCCTGACTAAAAATTAGTTGCATTGCTTTAGCGACTTCTATCCCGCTTTTATTTTTAATTGGTAAAGCCCATGCATATTTAGAAAATGTATCAATGACAGTTAGTAAAAAACGAAACCTTTGATTTTCTTTTGCATATGAACTCATATCCACTAAGTCTGCCTGCCAAAGTTCATCTTTACCTTTAATCGTTACACGACGACGCTTAAAGTTTTTGCGAGCAGGCCTATGTAGCTCGTTAATAATCTGTCTTCTGCTCATTCTTGAAAGAGTATATAAGCACTTTTTACGGGATGGGGATTTATATACAAAAAAGTTTGTTCTCAAGGGTTTTGTTCTTTGTTTTCGCTGTAAAAATGATCACGTTTAAACACCCATTTACAATGATCGTGGCAGGACCTTCTGGATGTGGAAAGACTACGTTTATTAAAAATCTTCTGAGTGATGCCTGGTTAATACAGCCGGAAATTACTAGGATTATATGGTGTAATGCGGAGCGTGAGGCTCTGCCAGTAGATATTGTGTCCACAAACATAGAATATATAGACAGTGTACCCGATGAGTTTATAAATTACACAAATCAACCCACGCTAATTGTTATAGATGATATGATGTTAAATGCTTTCAGTAAACAAGTCTGTGAGCTTTTTACAAAAGGATCACATCATCGTAATTTTTCAGTGGTTCTTGTAACACAGAACGTATTTCATCAGGGAAAGTTCTGTAGGGATATATCGCTAAACTGTAAGTACCTTGTCGTTTTTAAAAATCCTCGAGATAAAAGTCAGTTCGTGCATTTAGCGAGACAAATTTATCCGGAAGATAGTTTGGAACTCCTAAAAATATATAAAGAGGCCACTCAGGAGCCTTACGGATGCTTACTGATAGATCTCACTCAGGAGATTAACGACACGTTAAGATTCTGAACGGACATATTTAATAAAGATTTCGCAACCTGTTTTTGCCCGCAAAGTTCCTTGAATAGTAAAAATGGTGTCAAGAGTGAAACGGTTAAAGGACAACAAGCATATGCTTTATGTACTTCAAAAATCTAAAACAAATTTGAGAAATGCTATTCTTAAAAATGCAGATCCCGAAGTTATAAAAACACTTTGTGAAATCACACTTAACACACTAAAAGGAAATCATATGCCCCATGGCAAGATATATAATTCGCTGTGCAAGTATAAAAAGGATATGCGAAAATTAGTTGACGCAAAAAGATCTGTGGCAAGGCAACGTAAATTACTAATACAACGAGGAGGTTTTGTACCAGTTTTATTAGGAAGTGTACTATCGGGTGTAATAGATTCGCTAATTGAAAAATATGCATAAAGCTAATAGCCTTAACAAAATGCTGCTTCTTTCACCGGAAGTGTATAATAATTTAAAGGGTGAAATAGAACAATCTACAAATTTGTCCTTATTTGATAAATCAATGGATAAGATATTAAAAAGTAAAAATCTGTCTGACAAAGTAAAATGGTATAATTATAGGAATGAATTAGTAAAATATCTAAATGTAAAACGTAAAAAGGCGCAAGTTTTCGACAAAAGACAAAATAAAATTCCCTTTCAAGAGCATTTTCCAGTTAAGCATAAGGGTTTGAGAGAAAGTTCTACTCAAACAAAAATTATTTTTAAAAAGGGTGAATCAACGCAAACTTCACCGATAAAAGAGAATATATTTGAAAAGACTCCTTTTGAGATCGAAGAATTTATTTTTGAGGAGCCGCGTGAAAAAACACCGCCAAAAAGGTCTTTATCTCCAGCTGCTAAACGACGTTTATCAGCTAGTGGGATAGCAAAAAGTCTCAAACCCCCTGCAAAAATACCAAAAGTTCACGATAAAGACTATAAAGTAATAACTGGTACTGACGGTATAACTCAGTACACTGTGCCTACGGATATGAGTGCTGACGAACTTGCTAGCTTTATAGAGGAATTAGAACAAGACACTCCCAAAGATAAGGCCTCGACTAAACAACCTATATTAAGGCCATCACTACTTGACCCTGGTCAATACGAGCTTGCATTTCCTGCGAAAAAAGGACTGCGGCAAAGTGAACGTATAAAAAGTAAAAAAGAGCGAAGTTCGAGTGTACCAGACGTTGCTTGGGTTAGGCTTTAAAATATAAAAAATGCCTATAGATATAGTGAATAACGACTTTTACGTATGTCTTTTAAGCAACAATTCTTTGCAATTTTATCCTGAAAACACTCTGTCAGCTTTTACAAATGCGCTTGCTAGCTCATGCAAGTTTTCTAATAGCTGGTGCGTTGGAGTGACTGAAATTTCATTACCAAACTATGACATAAATGAAAGGCAAAGTGTAAAGCGCAATGTAGCCGACATAATAAATGATAGTGGCTTTAAAAGAACGAAGCGGGAAACGCCTAATAATAATAAGAGATAAGAGAGCAAGAAAAAGCAGAATTGAAATCATTGACAGTAAAAATAAATGACAATGTTAAACTTGAGTGGACAAAAGAAAGTCTTGAACAAGCGAGCTATAGAGCAGAACAGGTAAATTTTTCAGCATTTCTACTAACATTTTACAATGCAGTCAGTCCTTCTTGGTATACTATGTTTTTGGACGACGTTAAAAAAGCAATGTGGGATCGGTTGGAAGCTGACTTTTTGGACAATGTGATACCTGAAATAAGCTACACACAAGAGCCGGAAGAGTTTATACTACACATTTATCAAGGGAAAAAAACTTCGGAAAATGTAATTTTAAAGTCTAAGGACTATGAGTCAGTTGAAGCATTTGTTGATGACATTATTGGGCAAATTCCTAAAAGAAAAAGAAAGCATATTGTAATACAAAATGCAATCGATAATTACACACATCCTGCCCTTAGCATTAAAAGGGCCCGAGATAAAGCAACAAAAGGTACCGCCAAAAAGGTGCATGACATGTTTGAACTCCGGCTAGAAGAGTTGGAAGTAACAATAAGAATAAAAAAACCATTACCGTCACACCTTAATGTTAAAGATCTTGTCACGCTTTTAATATCAAATGTGTATTTCGACGATCAGACAATTAGCGAGCAAGAAAAGCAGAAAAATATTATTCAGATTAAAGATACAATTTTCGGTATTCTAAACAGGTTAAAAAAAGATTCAGTAAATGCAAAAGCCCCTAATCAGCGAAAAATTACTAAAGATAGTGATGTTTTGGATGTGCCATACGAAAAGCAGAGTTCAGGAGAATACTTGACAACACCGGTACCTATTGATACAAATATAGTCAATTTGTCGGACTTTCTTACGGATATATTTCTTCAAACGCCTGAAGAAAAGCGGAAACCTGATGCAATACTTTCGGAAATAAAAGAATCATTCAACACTGCTGGACTACGTCAAGAGCATATGTCAATTATTGATAAAATTAATGGTCTGGAAAGTACAATCAATGAATTAATACAAAGATTCCCCCGAGAATCTATGGAGATATCAAAAAAATGTTATGATAAAAACTTGATTTTCATTTACACCGATATTATTAAACCGAGAATTATTGGTAATAAATTAGCTCGATACTTACGAGTGATACCGACACAATCGTGTGAGGGTGTACTAAGATTTGAGCATGTAGAATACTGCCCTATCGAGAAAACATTTATAGAAGGTATTTCTATAAAAATAACTGATAGCCAGGGTGAATTGATTAATTTTAAACCAAGTTATATTCCAACTTATGTGATGCTTCATTTTAAAACACAATAAACTATAAATATATGTGCACTCCCTACCAGTTTTCAATTGGATAGCACATTGCTTGACTTTAGCCCTTAACAAAAATGAATTCATATTATACGCGATACTACTTACTACAAAGTGGCGGTAACTTGTCGGATATAGGGGAATTGTACAGGGCACCGCTTACTTACCAGCAAGGAAGAGGTATTGGCAGTTTCTTCAGTGGCCTATTTCGTTATTTACAGCCATTAGTTGCTTCAGGAGCCAAAGTTATAAAACAGCAAGCGCTGAAAACTGGAAAAACAATACTGCAAGAAATTGGCAGCAAGCCGGTTAAGGACATTTTAAAAGACCAGGGAAAAGCTGTTGCACAAGACGTAGCGCAAAAGGGTATAAATAAACTCTTCGATAGTATGGGCGGTGCAGGTATAAATAATCGTACGATTATTAAAAGAGCTAATCCGTTTACAACGTTACGCTTAACCAAGTCTCCTAAACGAAAAAGACGTTCAAAACAAACAAAACGTGCTATGAAAAAAACAGTAAACAAGAAGAAAAAATCTATAAAAGGCAAACGCGGTTTTCGTAAACGACCATTGGATATTTTTGATAAATAAGCAAAATGTCCACGTATAGTGAGTGCATGAAATCTGAGCTGGACCTTTTCTCTACACCCGCTGTTCAAAGTAATATTTTAAAAACCGAAGTGGTAGCATACAAGCCTATAGCCTCATTAGATAACTCATCAGTTTTGGAATTTGTTTCGCTGGGACATGGAGATACATATCGAGACTTGTCAAGTATTTACCTACGTTTAAAAGTGCAACTAATTAAATTTAAAAATGGAAAAGAAGAACTTTATACTGGAAGCGATATTATTGTAAAAGCCTCAGATGGTACCGTGAAGACTGTGTCTGATGAAGGTCCTGGTGTTGTCAATAACGTGCTTCACTCGCTCTTTCGTCAATGCACTATTTACCTAAATGGGAGACCGGTTGTTCAAACTGACAATAATTACAATTATAGGGCGTATATTGAGAACTTGTTAAATTATGGAAAAGATGCGGCATCAACACACTTAGAATCTGTTGGCTGGTATATCGATGAAAGCAGTATGGAAATTGCTCAAGATGGCGGCCAAAATTTAGACTACTCAGCAAGACGAAGACTTTTCGATAAGAGCAACGTTGTCGAGCTAATGGGGAAAATACATGCTGATATGTTTAACCAAGACAAATTATTAATGAATCGTGTAGATCTGCGCGTTGTGTTATCACTTGAAAAACCCGAATTTTACCTTTTGTCAAAAGATGATGACAATTCCCCACGAGTTAAGATTTTAGAGGCTACTATGTACATGAATCATGTAACTGTTAACCCCAGCATCATGTTGGCTCATGAAACCGTTTTAAAACGATCAAACGCTGTATACCCATACAAACGAGTCGAAGTTAAAACATATACATACTGTACCTGCAAACACATACACATTATCCTTAGACAATATTGTCATAGGACAATTACCAAATTTATTAGTGTTTGGTATGGTTGATAACGACGCATATACAGGGAATCGAACAAAAAACGCCTATAATTTTAAACATAATAACATCACAAGATTTAATTTATCAGTAAATGGTATCCAGATACCAAACCAGCCTATGGAATTTGATTATTCAAAGGAAAAACCAATTAGTACAAGAGGATGCATCTCCTTGTTTAAAGGAACTGGCATACATTATTTAGATAAAGGACATCAGATTTCAAAGAAATTCTTTGATAACGGCTGTTTTCTACTTGCTTTTGATTTAACTTCTGATCGTTCATATAATTCAACCTGCGGTAATCTATTAAACCAAGGTACGGTTAGAATTGAAGGAAGATTTAAGGAGGCTTTAAAGACAACAGTAACCTGTATCGTATATGCTGAATATGACGGGAGTGTAGAAATCGACAAAGATAGGAACGTATACACCAGCTTCTAAAAAAAGCTATATAAGACAGTAAGATGGTAGAACTAATCACAGTGCATATAGACAGTAAAGCCAGCTATCATGAGTTGTTTAATAAATGTCGAATACTGTTCTGGAGGCTGCTTGACTTTCCTGAAAAAGGTTTCTTTTGCGGGATTCACAGCACAAAATAAATTATTTACAAAGGAGATTATCTTCAAATACCCTACCTCAGCTCCAGGATGTATCGAACAATCAAATAAATTGGGTAACATTGAGCTTAGACGTCTAGATGAAGACCTAATAAAAGCCTTAGCAAAATTTACTACAATACTTGTTTGCGATGCAGCAACCAAGGAATTTATAAATAACTATGTTACATCCTATACCAAGGTTATTGTCGTGGAGACAGCAACCTCGGCTTCTGAACAAGAATGAACACGATCGAACTCGCAAAGTCGTTAACAAGTAACCCCACAAAAAAAAGATTCTTTAGAGGAGTATTCCCCTGCAACCGCCTGCCAAAAATTATAAAAAAACCAGCATGTGTCATAGCCAATACAGACCCTGCACATAAGGGCGGTACTCATTGGATTGCATTTTACATCCCTAGAAAAGGACCTGCAGAATACTTTGACTCGTATGGCAAATTCCCCAGCAATAAATTTTTTCGCAACTTCTTACATACTAATTCAGATGTGTTTGTAAACAATAAAAAACGATTACAAGGTGCACTTTCATCGACCTGTGGACATTATTGCTGTGTGTATCTGTATTTTCGGTGTAAAGGAAAAAGTTTAAAACAATTCCTGAAGCAATTTTCCTTCAATAATTTTAAATTAAATGATAATAAAGTTGTGAACTTATATCGCAAAATATACTTGAAAAAATGTTTAAAATCTGGCGGGGGTAAATATAACCAGTTATGTACCCCGGAAGATAAGAGTATAAATACAAGACGCTGGTGATGTACATTTAATGTTGAAATAGAAGCCACCGCTTCAAGATGGAACCCGCACCTAAAGTTAAAAAACCTAAACAGCTAAGTGCAAAAAGCAAAAACTTGGGCCGATGCGGAAAAAAAGCAAAAAGGGATCAGAAGCCCCGGGTGAAAATCTTTTGCTAAACTATACATATCATCTGGATCATCACCATAATCAGAAGGTAGTCCTCGGATTTGAGCCGACCTCGTTTGAAGTAAAGATAGTGTTTCACCGTCATGGCCTTGCACCTGTGTCAACATTTTACCCTGGATGGCTGGACATTTACAAACATCTCACCAAACTAAAAGACGAGGTTATTCCAGACATGTTCCCGCCAAACCAAGAAGTGCTTCAGACGAAATACACAATCCCCGTTGGTACAGGAAATATTGTGCTGACTCTTAATGAGCTCTATAATTTGATTGACATGCAGGATTTCTTCAAGATTGTAATGTTCCATAATAACAATGCAGCCGAAAGTGTCAAGGAATACTATAAGAAATACTGTGAGAAGTGTAAAAACAATAATTTAATTTTGCTGTCAGACAAAGACTGTTAAAAATATTTAGACTTAAGTTTCATTCTAAATTTGAATTTGAATTTTCCCGCCAATCACTAGAGCGCATTGAACTTTGCTTGTAATTGTCCGATCCTGGCCCGTCGACCGCAGTTGGCTGTGGAACCAGAAACAAACGAATGATTAATAAAAGTTGGTTCGAGTGAAGTTCAAGTCTCTTATTTTTCTTCCCATTTTTTATTCTCTGCACGCATTCCCATCGCTTTCCCCGAGCAATTTTCGACATTGGTGCCGAAACCCGGGAACTTTAAGGAATTGCAGAGAATACGGATCGATTGGAGGAAAACGGGCGCCTGTGCGAATTGTTTGAATAAGTATGGAGGCTTCCAGTCGTGGAGTGTATCGTGGCCAGATTACCAAGCTGACAAAAGGTGCTTTAGAATATTTAGCCACTCCGGAGGCGCAGGCGAAGAAAGAAAATCAGGAAAATTTGGAAATTGCCATAGAGGATTTGGCAGCTATGTTATCGCGCCTGACGGCGGCCAACGAAAATTTGCAAAAGGCCAATCAGAGTGTTCTTTCCGCTGCTAAAGGGGACGAAAGGGAAAGGGAGTATGAGGCAATCGCAGAGTACGACGACAAATTTGTAAATTGTGTATCGCGCATCAACAGCAGATTGGAATGTCTCAAAAGACTGAGAAGTCAGCAATTCGAATCGCCGGATGTTCGAGCGGTGAGTAGAGAGGAATCAAAGTCTGCGGTTAAATTACCAAAAATAGAGCTGAGAACATTTTCGGGCGATTACAAGGATTGGTTGCCCTTCTGGGACCAATTTAAGTCGCTCATACACGAAAACGCGAAGCTAAGCTCAAGTGATAAGTTCAGCTATTTGAAAAATGTTCAATGTATCAGGATTTCCCTCAACCGGAGCCTGCTATGATGCTGCAATAGGACTATTGCAAGAAGAATTTGGGGATACCGAGCGCTTGGTAGACAAACACATGCAGCAGCTAATGTGTTTGACTTCCGTTACTTCTCGTCATGATTCGGTCGGGTTGCGGAAAGTGTACAATACCGTTGTAACAAACTCAAGAGCGCTAACTACTCTCGGTGTGTCTTCTAGTAGCTATTACGTGATGCTAAAAACTTTGCTGCTCCAGTGTTTGCCCTTGGACCTACGTACTGAGTACCATAAAATGTGCAGCCTAAATATCAAAATAGCTGGTGGCAATGAAAGCGACCGCGATGACTCAAACGAATCTGTTGTTTCTTCTTCCAGTTTTTCTCTAGACATTGACAGCGGTGTAAAGGGCTTGCTGAAATTTATCAAACGGGAAGTTGAATCTCTAGAAAGAGCCGCAGTGAGTATTACGAATTCGGGAAAATCGACGGTTCCGAACGCGAAATTGGTGAAAACCGCGGCCGGGCTTGTGGTACCCACAGAAAGCAAGAGATTTTGTGTGTTTTGTAAATCCTTCAGCCATTATTCGGATCGGTGCGACACTAATCAAACTTTAGCTGAGCGCAAAGAAATATTAAAAGGGGATAGGCGGTGTTACAAATGCACTAGGAAGGGACACACATCGAAGAGTTGTTCAATGAAGTTTTTACGGTGCGGCAAATGTAACGGTCGACACGCGACGCCTATGTGTGACCCAAATTTTTCAAGGAAAGTAGTTCAAAGAAAGGACTCGAGTGCAATACCGGCTACTAATCTTTGCTCGTCCAGCTTTCACTTTTCAAATGTATTTCTACCGACCGCCTGTGTTTTCGCTTCGCCATCGTCAAATGAAATAGAGCCTTCGCTTTTATTGAGAGTGGTCATCGATAGCGGCAGTCAGCGGTCCTACATAAGAGAGAGTGTAGTCCAAAAATTGCAGTTGCCAATTCTTGATCGGGTGCGGATTAGAATTCTGCCCTTTGGAGCTTCTGGTCGGGTTCCTGCTCAGGCCTGTAATCGTGAGAAGGTATATTTACGTAACATACGTGACAATTTTCAAATGGTAGGCATAACAGCTGTCGTTGTTCCCGAGATTTGTTTAGATACGCTACCTATACCTGACCTAAATATTACAGAGATTTCTAATTTACCGTTAGCGGATTCTCGAGAACGAGGGCAGCCCGAAGGTGGTATTTCTATCCTGATAGGATCTGACTGGTACTGGAAGGTAGTTTCTGGAGACATCCAACGATTGACGCCGGGGCTGACAGCAGTGCACACTAAATTTGGATGGGCTATACAGGGCCCAGAATGCAGTGAAAGTTCCAGTGCGTGCCTAGATGCAGCATCCATGTGCCTCTCGTCTCCTCGAGAAGACAGCTTTGTTCCAGACATTGAGAAGATGTGGGACCTAGAAACAATAGGTATTGCAACCTCCTTTCCTAAAATGACTAGCGTAGATATTGATCGATATGTAAGAATATTGGAAGAGCGATATGAGGTATCCCTCCTATGGCATAAAACTGATGCGCCTCTAGATAGCTACGGTGGCGGAGCTCTTCAGCGGTTACGCAATTTAATTAAAAGGTTGTCTCGACAGCCTCAAGAGCTCATAGATTATTGACAGGGTCATGCAGGAGTTACTTTCGTCAAATGTAGCAGAAAGCGTGGAAAATATAGCTGCACCTGCAAATCGAGTCTACTACATGCCTCATAGGCCTGTGTACAGAGAGGATAAAGAGACCACTAAATTGCGAATTGTTTTTGATGCATCGGCTAGGGCGACTGGATGCGCTTCCCTTAACGATAATTTGGATGCCGGTCCAAACTTGCTACCGAATATCTTGACTATTCTACTAAAGTTTAGGATTGCTAGGTTTGCCCTGACCGCAGATGTGGAAAAGGCCTTTCTACAAATTTCGCTGTCTCGCGAGGATCGAGATGTTCACCGATTTTTTTGGTTTTCTAAACCGTTGCAGTCCATTGAGTCCATCGAAAATCTATTATGAAGGGAGCTTCGATGAATCTCAGAAAGTGGAATTCGAATGATGCGAGTCTAAGGGCGAAAATAGCAAGGAATGGTCATCCCCCTCCTACTAAGCAAAAGGTTCTCGGTGTTGTATGGTATTGCCTCCCTGATGATCTCGCCGTAAATCTGAAGCCAGCAGAAGAATTTATTTCCAAGATAGGAGCCGGCGTCACCAAAAGAAGTATCTTGCAGTTAATGGCTCGTATATATGACCCATTAGGTATGTTGGGACCCTTCGTTGTCAAACTTAAAATATTATTTCAGGAAATTTGGCGATTAAAGTTACCCTGGGATACAGTACTACCGGCTGAATATGGCAGAGTTTGGCAAAAATGCGGTGAAGAGTTTGAACTGCTAAAGGACATAGTGCTTCCACGATGCATAACGAGCGAAACTGAGATTTGCTCTTATCAGCTTCATTTATTTGCAGATGCCAGCCCATCTGCCTACGGTGTAGTGGCATACCTAAGAATACAGATTGATGACTCCGTATCGCTAAAATTTATGTGTGCTAAGAATCGTGTAGCGCCTTTGAAAGAAAAAGCGGATAGGCAATCGACCCTTCCCAAGTTGGAGCTTACGGTGGCGCTAATAGCAGCTCGCTTACGTAATTACCTCACTGCTACCTTAGACCTAAACTTTGAAGGAATCTTCTTGTGGACCGACTCCAAAATCACGCTCCATTGGATATGTGGAGACGTGAGACGCTGGGACGCTTATGTATCGAGAAGGGTCAACGAAATTAGAAATTATGGACCAGTTAGCGACTGGAATCACTGCCCCGGCGAACTGAACCCGGCAGATTTTCTCACCAAAGGTACCTTTGGAAAGCGGCTTGCTTGCTCCGAATTTTGGCTTGACGGACCCAACTGGCTTTCAAAGGGTATGAAGGATTGGCCTAGGGAGAGGATCGAAAGTTGCACATTTGAAAGTTCATCCCTTACTGCCGCCCAGCTATCCATGTCGGAGGAACCTCCTAGTTTTAATAATGTAGCAGTAATGGATTTGACCAAATTTAGTTCGTATACTCGTCTCTTGCGGATTACAGCCTACGTCCAACGATTTGCGAGAAACATGCGCAAAGCACCTGTAAGTACTAACGAATTTCTCGTCGGTGCCGAATTGCTCATTGCTGAAAGATACTGGATAAAACTTATTCAGCAAGAATATTACGGACCAGAACTGAAGGCACTCCAAAGAGGAAAACCGATACCAGCGAGCTCAAAGATTTTGACCCTTAATCCCCGATTAGATCCCGATAGCATAATACGACTTGGAAGTCGTCTACGTTTGATGGACATTAGTTACGAGTCTGTCTTTCCAATTATTATACCGAAATCTACTCTTTTGACAAAGCTGATAGTCGTCGACATTCATCAGAGAACTCTACATGGAGGCGTCAATACCATTTTATGCCGACTACGAGAAAAATTCTGGGTACCATGCGCTCGCCAGCTGATTAAAAATATAGTCCGAGGATGTAAGGTATGTCGAAGATTATTTGGAAAGCCCGCCGAGCAACCCTTTGCACCCTTGCCAAGAAGCAGATTGGTTTCTTCGAGGCCATTCCAGACTACTGGGATTGATTTCGCTGGCCCCCTTTATGTAAAAACGCCAGTCGAAAATTGCGGTACGGAAAAGGTTTACGTTATGCTCCTAACATGTTCGGCTATACGAGCGGTACACTTGGAACTTGTGCCAAGTTTAACTGTACAAAGCTGTATTTTAGCTTTGAGGCGTTTTTTCGCCAGAAGAGGATTACCGAAGAAGATTATTTCAGATAATGCCCGCACCTTCCAACGTTCGTCGAAGGAGTTACGAGAGCTTGCTAACGTTATCTATGCCGAGGAAATTCAGGGGTATACCACTAACCAAGGCGTGTCTTGGGAGTTCATTGTGGAAAGAGCTCCATGGTGGGGCGGTTTTTGGGAGCGTCTAGTCCGCAGTATCAAGAATGTACTGAAGGTAACCATACAACGAACAACTCTCACGTCAGAGGAGCTCCGAACCTTATTAACTGAAGTGGAAGCGGTAATAAATAATCGCCCGTTGACCTATATAGCTGATGACCCCTTAGATCTGACGCCTTTAACGCCATCGCACTTTCTACAGACGACTATTCCTGATGTTCCGTTCAACGTTTTTGGTGGACCCGAATCTTTAAGTGGTGAAGTTTTTAGAAACCTTTGGAAATCCCGTTTGAAACTGATAAGCTTTTTTTGGAAACGCTGGCGGCTGGAATACGTGCACTTATTGCGATCCTTGCACCATCGTAAAGGAAAATCGGCAGAATCTACTCTACAGGACGGTGAAGTCGTGCTGGTGTATGACCAACGAGTACCCAGGGTTTTCTGGAAATTAGCTGTCATCGAACGAGTTTACCCTGGACGGGATGGCAAAATTAGGTCTTGCGAGGTGCGTTTCCACGACGGCTCTAGGATGAGAAGACCTATCCAGTTACTTTACCCTTTGGAGCTGACATCAAGTGCAGCTGGCGGCCCGGAGGATGTTAAAAATATTTAGACTTAAGTTTCATTCTAAATTTGAATTTGAATTTTCCCGCCAATCACTAGAGCGCATTGAACTTTGCTTGTAATTGTCCGATCCTGGCCCGTCGACCGCAGTTGGCTGTGGAACCAGAAACAAACGAATGATTAATAAAAGTTGGTTCCAGTGAAGTTCAAGTCTCTTATTTTTCTTCCCATTTTTTATTCTCTGCACGCATTCCCATCGCTTTCCCCGAGCAATTTTCGACAAAGACTTTTTTATACCGTCTAGAACCTCTTATGTACATTTAAATTATTCTAGACTCTTCTTTGAAATACCCTTATATTGCAGTACCAATATTCTTTTTGATGTAATTACGATATAATAATAAATTTTTTAAATAAAAACACATACAGTTGTTTGCCTTCATACCATAATTTTATTAATCAACATATACAGGTATATATTTACACAGTTTTGCAGTGCACAACGAACAAAAGACACATTGTTATGGATTTCACAATTAGATTGAAAATTTACAAGATCGCTTAATCTAGGTATTTGTATAAGTTCTATTATTTCAGAAGTCGGCGAGTATTTTCTAATGAACGATGCCTTTACTTCACCTTTCACGTATATTGTTGCATTTTCGAATTTTGAAAACACTTCAGCCAGATTGTTATAGTTGATGATCCCACCGCTCCAATGTAGACCATTTATATTTTTCACGTCATACTTGTTCTGTCTCTTTGCCTTTGATGACAACTCCTGGTATGGGTAAGGTGACATAAAATGATAAACCTTGGGGGAGATGGTGCCCATAGGAAGAACTGCCAACTCTTTAATAAAGTACTGACCGTTGTTCCCGCAGACAAACTGCATGTCCAGAATAAATTTAACCATATTATCAGCTGGTGGGAAAATACGGAATGAGCTAATATGCCGTGCGTATATTTATATATGTTTTTTATTTTAATAAGTTGCGACCGGGGGAGTAAATGTAGTCATGTACTTTGGAATTTATGAAATGTTCGGCATCTTTGTATAAATGCATGCGATAAGTGTCAAATGCAATTTCTTCAGGGAGAAAATATTTTAAGTCCCAGAGGTAGCTGTTTAATTTAGCGCACAAGAACAGGTCACAGAAAAGTTCAATCTCAATTTTACCAATCAAATATAAATCACATATAGTAAGGCCACGGTGAGATTTTTCTTTTATCTCTTCATATATTTGTTTTAACCAGTCATTTTTGTTAAGACCTTCTAAAGCCTCACTGTGAATATTGTTTAGGTGACATGCAACACACTTAATTGCACTAAATAAATCATAGGCCTCAGTCGAAATCTCAGCTTCACACGTCCACATTATCGGCTCGGTCGAATTCTCGGCTTCACAAGTCCACACCCACTGTAATCCGTTTATGTTCTCCACATCATACTGATTATCGAAAATAAAATTGTTCATCTTGCTAACGGGAAAGGAAAACACGTACATAATAAAGAATTTGTTTTCAAGACATATTTATATATATATATTATATATTTTTTTTCACAAACCGAGACTGTGATTAACGCTATATCAAAAGGTTACAACGGGGTTCTATTATTATTATTTTACAGTATGATACAGTTATGGTAACTTAAAAATTGAGTTTCCCTTCTTACCCAGAAGGCACACTTCTCGACTGGATGTCAAGAACAATTTACCCACTCCAACCCGAAACTTGAGTTGGAAGTTAGGCTCAGAAAAGTCATGCACCTTAAGACTAGAACATTGACTTTATTTAAACTACAAAACTAATTACAAAGTTTGATTTTCTTAAAACCATATGGATACGAGTGATAATTATCTACAACAACTCTTTTATCAAAAGTAAAAGCTAAATGTTTTTCTTCATTTTCCGAAATTACAATTCCCGGACGTTTTCGTTTGATTTTCTTCTCGTTTTTCACTATAACCGCATCAGCGTCAATTTCTCCAGTAATCATAGATTTTAAGTTTTTGAAATTGACAACGTTAGAGTTCTTGAAATTTATCGCAATACCTTTACACTTGGTTATGTACTCTATTCCTTTATCTGTTTTAATTTCCAAGCTATATGTTTTTGGCCCTATTGTTACAAATTCTGATATAAAGGCATTTGGACCAAAACCTTCTATTTCATCAGTTAAGTCGCCCAAAAAGATGGTACTTTTGAACACAGGGGCGTTATTTTTATCTTCCACAAAGATCAAGCTATCTGTATCACAATAAAGTATCTTGTCCCCGACTTTTTCCATTGCTTCGTAAAGTTTTAACCTAGCAAACGCTGTTGTGTAAGCCCCAATAGGAATATTTATATGGGGGAGTAAATTAAGGTTTTCTTGTATATACCTCCAATTTATCCACATGGTATCTTCATTTACAGGGTAAAGAGAAGCAATTTCTATCCCCGGTGATTCGATAAAATCAGAAAAGTCTTTAAAATTATTAACAATTTTAGTATACGTTCTGTTCTCCCTTTGTGCAAATTTTCCCCAAAGAGAATTAAGGCAAAGTTTCGCGACATTTCGCTGACCGGGGTTTTTAACAACTTTATCTTTGTCTAAAAGGATGTTTTCTCTTCTTTCAAAAGACTTTAAAAAGTTAAGTTTCTCTTCTTCGGTTTTAAGCTCGCTACCCCAACCACTAGCCTCCTGTTTTATTTTAAAGAAAGTGTTTACGTATTCAGTAAAAAGCCCACCAGTTTTTGTAACAGGATCACATACCGTATAGTCGTATTTCCAAACTTCAAAAATTTTTATTATTCTGTACCCTTTCTTAACAGCTAATCCTACTTCAGGTATAACCCAAGTTCCATAAATTTGTCTTTCTTCTTCTGTATGCAAGCACCCGGAAACCTTTTTCAACTCTGCACATTTTCTGCAAAGCGTAAAATATAACTTCTTATTACATCTATAAGGTAGTACAGGTAAAAATAAATCGCTAGGGGGTAAAACCGAACACAAAATAAAACCATGCATATTTAACACATTTTCTACTAAAGGTACGTTATCATTTCTAAAAATCGTTGGATGTCCTATAGGATAGGGGGAATACTTGTTTATATAAGGGTATAAGCTAGTAAAATCAAGATATCTAATTACTTCATTATCTTCAGCTTTTTTGTACACCCTAAAACCCTCAGTCCGACCACCATAAATGGCATCACGTGGATTTAAAGGCAAGACAATTTGGGCAACTTCTTCACATAACTTTTTTTCAGTGTCTGGATTTTCTTTCAAAAATTTCTTAAATTCACATTCCCATACGTACACTAAATCGTAGCCGTTGTTTTTAATTGTGTCAATTCGCTTCATCGTAGTTTCATACCTTTGGTTTAAAGTGTCAGTATTCCTACTTTCAACGACACTGGTTGATCGAACTTTAAAACATTCCCGGCAACCATGGTAAAAACACCCGAAATACTCATAAACAGTATTTGTTTTAGGGTTAAAACCATCAACTCTCAAACCGCTTTTTTCCAATTTTACTGCCCCTGTATTATTTCCACATTGAATATCACCGTTAACTTTCGAATTTTCGAAAGCCAGCCATTTTAAAGAGCTAAGTGAAAATGTTTTAGAATTTTTGGCATTATTCCTAAAGTATTTTCTTTCAAAAAGTTTTTCCGAAAAGTAAGCATGCATGCTGACGCTATAGTTAACGATTCCGTCAATGGATTTATTCCTGTCATATCAAAAAAGTCGCACATAAAACGAACACAGCCTAACCGTAATATGTTTACATCATTAATGCAATACTTTAACATTTCGTTTTTATTGTCAAATATTTCTTGAGATTTGGACGCGTACCATTTAAGGAACTCTTGTCTTCCTTCTACTTTCATAGAATTATACCCGTACATTTCAGGTGGCGGATATCTGCCAACATAATTTAGATTTTCGGAAGTGTTAAAAAAATAGGGGTAGAAGCCCTTAACGTGATCTTTAAGTTCAAAAACTTCTGGGAATTTTGCAATTGAAAACGGTAAAAAGTTCAAAGAGTCAATAAAAGAAATATTCTCACAGGTCATTTTGATAATCTTTGTCCCGTTCATTATCGGATTTATAATCAGTTTTCTGCTTAGAAGTTCAGAAATCAGAAAATGCCCATCGTATCCTTGCAAATTGTGTGCAATACAATACACATTTGTCATAGAAGGGCGATGAGTAAGACAGTAATCGATAAAGCTTTTCACTGCAGTGCTCTCATTACTATTTTCAAAAATGTGCTGTCGATCACCGCACACATTACATTTATGTTCAATCTTTAAATTTCTATGGCATGAGTAGCAAAGCTGTTGTGCCACAATTAAATTTACAGCATGCAAGAAAGATGTTCCCTTAGTATCGTATAAAGTGTCTTGAGTTGTCTCACAATCAAAAAATATAATTAAATATTTTTGATTAGTTTTACCTCTGTGTTTTTTAATATAACACCTGTGTTCCTGAGGAACAACTTTAAAACATACTTGACAGAAATATTCGTTACAAATATGTTTTTCTCTTCCTCGATTAGAAAAGTTTAGGAATTTATTACAGATTTTACATATTTTAAATGTGTTGCAAACCGTCTTCTCTTCAATTTTATTAAGAAGGTGTTTGCTAAAACACACATCACGTCTAAAAGCGCGATTGCATTTGTCACACTTTTTTATGGTGTTGGTAAATAAACAAGGTGGTGCTGATTGACAATAAGAACATTTGTGAGCACATCTATGAATTTTAGTATTGTAAACTTTATCACAAAGATTACAAGAGTATTTTTTGTTAAAGAAACCTTTAAGTGATTTTATTACGTAAAAATGTTCCTGAGTTTTTGAATAATACAAGTAAACTTTAGATACTGATCCAGGCTCAAACGGAACTTTAAAAATGATCGATTCCGGATTATTTAAATCATCAAAAACTACATTTTGATAGTCGTTTAACGCTTTTTGAAACTTGTACAAGTCCTGTAAGACACATCCTTTCACATTATTAACACGAACTTTTGCTAATTTACAAAGTTCTTTTGCGTCCCCACGTAAATTTTTCTTTTGCTGTCCGTTCTTTACGATTTCAATGCCGTAACAAATACTGCGTGGAAGACAATAGACGTCATTGTTTTTTCCGACGTCAATAACACTGGTTTTTCTTAACAAAACCTCCTTTTCTTCTAAGGTCTTTGAGTTTATTTTTGAACCTGCATAAGGAAAATTAACAATGTTTGCAATAACTTCCAAAATATCATCTGAAAGAAATATCGCATTAGATTGGTTAACATTTGAAATTAACCCTAGAATATAATCTCCATTTAGTTGATCTACAGATCTTAAGCTTGACCATATTGGTTTTATATGTGGTGAATTCGGGGGAAAAATCGACATACTTATTTTGCTCCCTGTTCTACAATCTTTTGTTATTTCCCGAATAACATCTTCGAAAGCTTTTCGGAGCCATTCGGTAATATTTTCTTTTTCACAATCAACACTATTAATTTGGAAGACAAATTTAACACCCTCGACATTAAATTTGTGAAAAAATGTCGTGTTTTTTGATATAATGTTAATTTTTTCTGCATAACCGCTACCCGACTGAACTGTATGGCTCAAATTATTAAGATCTGCTGAAGTAGAAGGCTCATTACGATCATTAGGCACACACAAACTGTTATTTTCAGTATTTATGTTTAAAATCTCACGAACACCCTTAAAAGCATCGTCATTAAATTGCACGTTATACAACATCGAACTCTTGATTAAAATATTTGCTAAATTATATTTGTCTTCAAGAGAAAATGACACCTTTTGTTTTACAATTTCACTAAAAGCGGCATTTAGTGTTGCTAGAAACAAATCTTTCCCTAATACTAGAGAACTGTTCAAATAATTTATATACGAACTGGCACTCATATTTACCTTTTATTTAAAATTACAATAATAAAATGTCTCTTATTTTTATCATATATATTAATATAATACAATTTATATATACACAATCAGTAAGTCACCGTGCTATCTCGATTAACTATTGTTTTTTTTTGGTTTTCAATGTACTCTAAAAAGTCGACAGTCTCTATATCTGATTCATCAATTTGGCCAAAACCAGATTCTGGCTCGCTGTCCGATACTGGCCCGCTGTCCGATTCCGTTTCTAATATATCTTCCTCTTCAGAATCTACTTCAAAAACAAATTCCTCAACTTTCGAGTCCTCCTTAGATATTTCTTTAAACAAAACTTTTTCTTTTGGTACTTGCTTAAACACCATCTCCACTAACAGTTTTACTGGTTTTTGTGAGCTCTTTAATCATTAATTGTCGCGAGCTCCTTAATCTTACACTTTGTGTTAAAAATAACTATTCAATAGCGTTATTAAATGCTACGCTATTTCAAAAATTATTTGCAATACTAACGTTTATTTTTTATACTACCTTATACTTCTCTACAAACACTGCGCACTAAAAACCACGATCAAAACACCGGTTCCAAGCACCTTGATCAAAACACCATGTACACAAAAATTGCTTTGATTTCTTCAAGTTTTACAATTTTTATTTTTATTTGGCGTCGCTTTAGTGTTACAAAACACTAAAAACCACGATCAAAACACAACGTTCCAAACACTTTGATCTAAATACCACGTTCACAAAACTATTTGCTTCAATCCAAAAACTCACTCTGCGATTTTCTATTCCTGCACGCCGGGTTTATATATGTACAATCTTGCAAGTTATTCTGAGGCGGGTGAGTCTATAAAAAATCATTAATAACTCGATTAATATTTTACAAGCGTGCGTTCCTCATTTTAATAGACCTAGACAATTTCAATTGCATCCAAATAATCATCCCGCAACGTCTCGAAGATTTGATTGAAAAATAGAAAACCAGAAAGTAAACAAAGGACTTTATTCTTTGTATCGGTTATTCATTTGTTTCTCAAGACGGCTAGACGTCCAACAAAAATACTTTTTAGAAGAATTGCTTTAAATTATCTGATGTTTGAAATCAGAATATTGTGCACTGATGATCAATAACCTAAAGCAATGTCTCGTAGCAAGTGCATTTAATGACATTTAATTGTTTTGAACCCTTTGAGAAATAGCTTCAAATTTTAATTAAAAAACAGAAAACTAAAAGCACACGACGACTATTGTGTATAAATACGCAATATTTGTCCTAAGAAGTCACAGTCTCACAGGACAACCAAAACCGTTACAGAAAAATGGAAGGAAAAATGGTAAGTTTTTTCAAAGTAAAGGTAGAGAAATAAATATTTTTATAAATTTTAACTTCTCTTAGAGTACATCAGAACTGCTGAACACCATTGCTGAAGGTGATTCCCCTTCATTTATCCCTATAACATCGCTGGAGGAAAAGACGATGTACTTGATAAAGTACTTTAAATTAATGAAGACAAAGTACGGGCAGAAATTAACCGTGCATCTTGCGGACGGAAATTTTGTTTTTCTACCACCGAGGTTCTCCGAGAAGATCAAAACACAGCGCCAGATTGACGAGTTAAACCATATCCAGCATCATCACCTGGTTTATGAAGGGAAAGATGACACCAAAGGTGGTTTTTTAAAATTAAAATTTGTTCGACAGAACTAAAAAGAATTCATTTCTGCTATAAGATAAAATATACATATACAATATACAGATACAATTTTGGACGAATAAAATATTAACAGATTTTATAATTTTGTTGTTTTATTTTACAAAACCTAAGAATATTGCCGGTTTCCCACACCACAGCTGGCGCTGCATTGTGCAGCTCTTCACTCTTGCACAATGTCACACGACCCTGACCAACTTTTTCCGTATGCCTGAGATCAAACCACAACAACAACAACACCGAGACTCTTTTAATTTTCAACATCATCTGTTACCCAATCGGGCGCTCTATGCAACCCACGTGCTCCCGAAAGGCACATGTCCAGAATCTTATCTGCCCACACTTGTTTGTCATTTCATGCACATGCAATCCAAGTTTTATCTTCTTAACTTCTTCTTTGCTTCTTCCGATCTTCCCCAAGTCAGGCGTGCTGTCCCGACCAGCCCTTTGCTTCATCGATCGATCGATCGATCGCCTGTTTTACCCCTTCGAAAAAGCAGCAGCAGCAGCAGGCCACCGCTTCTTTGCAATATTCCTGCTCCTCCTCCTCTTCTTCTTCGTCGTCATGCGGTACGATCACATCGGCAAAATGCCCGTACTGTTCACACCGCCGCTAGCAAGCTAGCCGCTACCACTTTACCTTCTCTGCAAAGTCACCCCTCTTTCGCAATATTCCTGCTCCTCTTATTCTTCTTCAGCACACCGCACATTCAGCATGTTTCCCCTACCAACAACCGAACAACAAACCAACCTCTCCTCCGCAAAGTCATCATCACTCGCTCTTTCACACCACCGCTGACAAGCCAACCATTATCACTCCACCTTCTCTACACAGTCACCCCTCTTTCGCGATATTCCTGCTCCTCTCTTTTCGCACCACCGCTGGCAAACTACCCGACACCTCTTCACCTTCCCCCCAGCCACTCTACCCGCACCCCCACCAAAACTACAACCACACCTCGACAGAAAATCCACCCTTCCCTTTCACACCAACATCCTCATACCACCGAGTGGGAACCCTAAGCAACCTCTCCCTATCGCACCTAATCTTCTTTATATGGCGGAGTGGATCCTTACTACTTCCATTTACCCAGCAATACCTTCGCGGGCCCACAGGAAAATATTTAGTGTACCTCACACCTACCGGTACTCCCAGCTTACGGCGATCCGTGGGGATACCCAGTTAGCACTAATACGACCGCAGCGTACTCAAATGCGGTATTTGGGTACCCACACGTAGCCGCCGGTCAGGTGCAAATGTACGCGCAGCCTCTAATAGGCAACTCCGCGAACAAATCGGTACCAAAAGTAAGTAAGTTAGGCGCCGGTAGAGCATCGAAGCTCTCCGCCAACATCACGTGTAATTTTTGCTCCAGACGCGGTCATACGTATGACGAGTGTTACAAGCGAAAAAATACTCCAGTTTGCGCAAAATGCAACAAACTGGGGCACGACATTAAAACATGTCGTAGCGGCAATAACCCACCACGCAGTTACGCACAACCGGCTACTTCCGAAAATAATGACAGGAATCGCCGCGTTTATAATGTGCAAGTAAATTGCGAGTGGTGTGGCCGACGCGGGCATGAAGAAAAAGTGTGCCAGCAAAAACAAAAATATCAAAGCCGGAAATCGGAAAACGACAGCGAGTCGGGCCCGAAATCCCCGGCTCGACAGTAAATACAAATATTAAAAAATCAGGGTACTCTCAGCCGCCCAAACCAAGTACTCCTGTAGTACACCTCCCCCTAGACTTTGGTCTTAAAGAAAAGACTCAACTAGCGGTGGACACGGGCGCTGAGATAAGCTTAATTAAAAAACAAGCTTTGAAATCTTCCGAGCTAATAAACGCCGAGAAGATTCTTACCCTGCAAACTCCTTTTGGCACGGGATACACTCTGGGAAGCTGTCAGGGAAACCTTGTTACAAAATTAAATGAACACAAGGTAGTTAAAACACCCTGCACTTTCCAGGTAATAGAAAATACTTCAGGCCTCTCTCACGACGGCCTATTAGGCAACGACTTTCTTGCCCAAAACTGTAATGTTGAGGGTCCAAATCAAGAACTTCGGTTTCCTCGCACGGAAACTAATTCAGAGGAATTCTCGTACCCTATTTTTCCCGAGACTGAGAAAAATAGCTCCCAAAAAACATCTGAATCCGAGAATCAGGCAAAAGAGATGGAACCCGAACGGGTTAAGCTGTCCACTTGCCATGTTCTCGAACCATCATATGATGGGGGATGTTTGGCTAAAGATAAGCCAAAGGGGGACGAGAAGGAAAATCTAGCCAAAGCATCCGCGATCTTACAAATCAGGCGGCATAGCGTGGCCCTGATCAAGCCCATATGCGTACCTGCGAGATCACAGATGGTGGCTAGAGTGCCACTCAAACTGCCAGAAGAAATGCTCTGTCTATCTCAAGAGATAGGCGATGGAGTCTTCTTGGCAAACGGTATAATTTCCTCTAATAAAAAAGAAGAAGTTCTGGTTGGAATTCTCAACACAAAGGACTCGAAAGTAGCGCTCACCGCCCTTGATTTACAATTGGCCCCGGTGAATGACTACACATTAGTCCCATTGTATCCCAAAGAAAATACCCAAAAGCCAAAAGATACTGCATGGGAAACACCCCGGGACCCAAGAGGCACAGCGAATTCAGCCCTGGCCCAGGAAGAAATAATTGCAGATAATAAAATAATAAATAAAACTAGTGTTACACGGTCCGAGAGCGCATATAATAATTACAAATCGGCCGGAAACACCGTACACACTAATCTAGCCGCCAAAGAGCGCATAGCCAGGTTAGAGGAAGAACTCAACCTGAGCCCAATTCTAAACAAAATGGAAAAGAATGAAATTCTGGAACTACGCCGAGAATATAACGTCATATTCCGCTTAAAAGGTGACTACATCACGCATACAGATGCTATTACGCACCTAATCCCAATAGTGCAGGATCAAGCACCTATAAATCAAAAGATGTACAGGTTACCTGAAACACAGCGTAACATAATAAACGAGCAGCTACAAGAAATGCTCGAGAGCGATATAGTACAACCTAGTAAGAGTCCATGGAACTCACCTCTTCTCGTAGTCCCCAAAAAGCCGGGACCTAACGGTGAGAAAAAGTGGAGAGTAGTCATCGATTTTCGTAAATTAAACGAAAAGACTATCGGCGATGCTTTTCCTCCACCTCGCATTGAAGACATTCTGGACCAATTAGGCCACTCGAGGTATTTTTCTACCCTCGATCTCGCTAGCGGTTATCACCAAGTACTGGTTGAGCCACAAGATCGCCCAAAAACGGGGTTCAGCACTAATTACGGGCACTACGAATTCAAACGTATGCCCTTGGGATTAAAAGGAGCCCCTGCCACTTTTCAGCGCCTAATGAATTACGTTCTAACAGGCTTGCAGGGACTTGAATGTTTTGTTTACCTAGATGATATCGTCATCTACGGTAAGAATCTAAAAGACCACAACAGCAAATTACGCAAAGTTTTCACCAGGTTACGCGAAAACAACCTGAAATTGCAGCCGGAGAAATGCCAATTTCTCCGCAAAGAGGTAATCTACCTGGGACATAAATGTTCCAGCGAAGGAGCACTGCCCGACCCCACTAAAACGGCTTGCGTACAAAATTTTTCCGTTCCCCGAACGGTAAGACAAGTCCAATCATTTTTAGGACTTGCAAATTACTATAGAAAATGTATACCAAACTTTTCTAAAATTGTACGCCCAATAACAAACTTGCTCCGCAAGGACGTAAAGTTTACTTGGACGGAAAAATGCCAAGAAGCATTTTTGAGTATCAAAAACTCTTTAATTTCCCCTCCACTTCTTATTTATCCGGATTTCAATAAACCATTTAATCTAACAACAGATGCGAGCAATGAAGCTATAGGCGCTGTCCTCTCCCAAGGAGAAGTAGGAAAAGATCAGCCCATAGCTTATGCCAGCCGCAGTCTGAATAAAGCCGAACGCAATTACTTCACAATCGAGAAGGAGTTACTTGCTATTGTCTGGGCGACACGAAATTTCAGGTGCTACCTTCAGGGTAGAAAATTTACGGTCTATACAGATCATAAACCCCTGAAAGGAACATTCAATGTAAAAGACCCCACTTCCCGTTTAGTGAGATTTCATCACAAACTTTCGGAATTCGATTACACAATCGAATACAAACCCGGAAAATATAATACGAATGCAGACGCACTCAGTCGCATTCCACAGGAAGAAAACTGCGACAAAAATAGCCAAACCTTCACGGAAACGGCTCAAATCCATAATTCAATGAACCCAAACACGGAGAAAGACACCTCCGTCAAAAAAATAAGCGTATTAACTCGGGCGCAAAAACGAAACGCCCAGAGTAATAAACAAGAAGTCGCACAAAAGCCGCAAGAGGTAAAACCCAGGCAGGACTCAAAGCCAGGAGCCATAAAAGATAATGAGGAGATAATTCCAGCAGAATTCTTCTCCCAAGAATCAATTCCAAACGAACACAAAGGCCCTCACGAGCCCTCAAAAATTGGGAAAAATGAAAATTCCCCAATCTCGGAGACACGGCCAGGCAGTGGCGGCTCGTGGTATTCTAAACAGAGGAGGCAGAAAATTCCATAATCTAATTTGTGGCCCCACGCTAGCCACAAATAGTGACAATCACCTTTGTTACCATTATCGCCTCTACATTACATTATATAAATATATATATTTAAAAACAAAAGCAAAAGCTAATAAGAATTCAAATTTTATGCCGTATTGCATATATTCTATACATACATAGATATATTTATAGCTATTTATAAATAAAATCTACTCTACATTCCTTAATGGTCGCAAAATTATTTATAATATTGTAATACCAAAGCGGGTCTTTTTCCAGTTCCTTTACCAACGTTTTTTCTATGCTCAAAAAGCCAAATCCGATAACCGATTTTGATCCATTGTATTTGTACTATAATCTTTAATTCTTTCCAAAGCTGGAAATCTCCTTTCTGTACTAACTGATGTAGTAGGGGTTGTTCATATAAGTTCAAATAAGTTTGTTAACTCCGGCATAACGTCAGTAATATTATTTTCGATTAAATTTTTTAACAAAGATGACACTGTATCCCTATCATTCTACAAAGTTTCTTTACTATAAAACACAATTGATTCACTTTTAAGTTTAACAGAGTCGTAATTCGTTATTTTTTCATCTAATGTCTTTATAACGATACTACTAAAAATTCTGAAACAGAAAAGTGAGAACTTTCCGTAAGTGGCAAAAATGAATTTCATACTCATCAAGCTTAACGCGTAAGTTTATGCAGATTCGCTTTTAAACGACCAAAGCTCAATCTCAAAACTTTTGCTCAGATGAGGCTAGCCTCCGGGCACTCACACGCAGAAGTCTCAGGCCCTGTAGTTTTCTGCTCAGATAGACACACACAACCACAACTTATTGCATCTCCATGACTTGTGCTTAAAACCTCCTTGAGGCAATCGGCGCACTGCCTCCTCTGGCACGCACACACAGAAAGCAAAGCTGACTTGTTGCGGAGAAAAGAGCTTGCGCAAAGGAAACTTTCTGTTGGATTTGACTTAGAAGTTCCGACTGCACAGCTCAAGCTCTTTTTTTCCCATGGAGTGGGTTCTAGAGGCTAGCCTCACCTTGATTTCATGCGAAACTTTCATGGCACAGGGCAAGGCGAAAATTACAAATATTGCCACAGGATACAAGGAATTTCTTTGATATTTCAACAACTTTACTTACAACAATAGTTCTTTAAAAAATTGTGTTAACGTTTTTTCTTTAATTTACAATTTAAGTACTTAAGAACATTTAAGAATTGATAGAGGAGGCACTGCCTCCCCTGCCTCCTCTGACGAGCCGCCACTGCGGCCAGGAACCCCTGAATTAATTTCGAACCCCGAAGAAATTAAAATCATTTTAAAAGATTATCATGATTCACGCTTCGGAGGTCACCAGGGAGTAATTAAAACTTACAAAAGAATTAAACGTAAGTATCAATGGAAACACATGCTACAAGATATCAAACAGTATGTGACAAAATGCCCGAAATGCCAGAAATTAAAGGCATCTCCCCAATATAAAATGCCCATGGTTATCACAGATATAGCCGAACAACCTTTTGACAAGGTTTACCTAGATATTGTAGGGCCACTAGAAGAGTCCACGTCAGGAAATAAATACGTCCTAACGTTTCACGATAACCTGACAAAATTCGTGGTCTGGTACGCGATACCTAACGCGGAAGCGGAAACAATAGCGCAGATTTTCAGACTCTATGGGCCTAATTCAAGCCCTAAACAACCCCATCCCAGAGGAAAACCTGCTAGCGGAGATCAGGGCCACCCCTAGCAGGCTACATCCTCCGATGCAGTCTACCCATCATCAGGGGAGTCTTTGAGGAGGCGTGGCAAAACTCTCAAACCTTTTTAGCCGAACACTGGCCGTCCGCTACACCACCAATCTATCACAGAGACCTCACCAGAAGGGAGGGCACAATAATCTTCCGCGTCAGGACGGGTCACACACTATATACCAAAGGGCATATATATATGAGAGTACCTCAACGAGGATGTGTCTCCTGCCAGCTCCCCCTCACCATCAAACACCTCCTCACATGCACCGAGGCTGGATCCCCCTTCGGCCCTGATCTGCCACACCTGCCAACCTTTTTAGATCCCTCAAACCCAGCGGCCCTCCTTAGTTTTCTCAATAGCATAGGTATCTTTTCAATTATTTAATTCTCCTAGGTCTAGTTTTAATGATATTATTAATGTAGCCTTGTTTGCGTCTTTTAAACTCACGTGATTGTACATAATATTAGATTTCAGTATAGATAGAATAGACAAATAAGGACTAAAATAGACATATAAGTAGATTTAAGACAAGACACACAAGTAGATATAGAAATACCCATAGAAAGTAAGTTATCTATAATTTTAAGCGCCATATGGCCTATGCAGCCGAGTGCGCTACCAAATTATACACTTAGGTTAAGCCCTAAATGTATAATAGTTTAAATAAATAAATAAAAAAATAGATTTTCTTCGACGAAATCGTCACGCGCTACCGCATTCCAAAGAAAATTGTCACAGATCAAGGAACAAATTTCTTAAGCGATCTGTTCAAACAGGTCTGTAAATTATTGAAAGTGAAAAAATTACAGACTTCAGCCTATCACCCACAATCAAACGGGGCACTAGAAAGAGCACATAGGCCCCTGATTGAATATTTACGCACCTTCGTAGACGAAAATTCCCAAAGCTGGGATCAATTCCTACGCACAGCGGCGTTCGTGTACAACAATAGTGTGCACGAAGGGACAAAACTCACGCACATGGACTGTTTATACGGTTTCACGGCGGATGTCCCATCAAATTTAAAAAGGGAACCAGAACCCCTTTATAATAATGAGAGCTATTATCACATGCTCAGATATAAGCTTCAAAAGGCATACGCTACCGCAAGAAAAAATATCTTAGCCGGTAAGCAGAAATCGAAACAATACTATGACAAAAATATAAGGCCAGTAGCATTCCACGTAGGCGAAAAAGTCCTCCTAAAGAGCGAAATTAAAAAACATAAGCTCTCCAAAATCTGGATAGGACCCTACATAGTAACTGGAATCCCCTCATCAGTGAACACAGAGTTAAAAATTGGCAAGCGAACGAAGATTGTACATAATAATCGCTTAAAGCCATACTTCGATTAATTCTGCCTCAATCAGTGAAAAATTTTTTTTTTTTTTACCCCTCGATTCTCTTTTCTTCTTTTAATATAAGAAAAGAAACAAAAGAGAACGCTAAAGTTTTAGCAAATTCATTGTGTTACACGTGGAGGTAAGATGTTTAAGAAATTAAAATATTTGAGAGGGTAGCCGGACAGTTGCGGCCTAATGACTAAAAATAGACGCATGGGTTTGTTTAGGGTGTTGCGCTGTTGTTTCTGGTGTCGCCGGATCGGATCCCTCTGGGATGAGACAAAGGGTAATAAAGCTCGTCTGAGCGTGTGCGCCAGAGTCTTATCTTGTTGGGTTCCTTCGGGACGCGAAGGAGTTGCACCGCAATAAAAGGAGGTAAGCGCCTGAGCAAAACGGCCAGGGTGCAAGGTAGCGAGGCACTTCATTCCCGGAAGAAGTTGCAAAGTGAAAAGTAGTGCGCAGAGGAAGTTTGTTAAAAAAGAAATAAAGTGGAAAAGTTGTGTTGAGCCTTATTTTGTGAGTAGAAGTAGTTTTGTTATATTTTGCATGTAGTTATAGTAGATTGGTAAATAGTAGAAGTAGGTGAACGAGTGATCCATTATGTTTGATTGTGATTCACCATGAGGCATGTGTTGCCTATAGGGAATGGTGAAGGGTGCCCGGCCGGAGTATGTCTCCGAGGAAGTGCCAGGACCCGTCATATATGGGATGTGTTCCCATGGTGTGTGTGTGGGGCGTATATCGCCCACTGGACGTAGGTCGCGCTGCGCAGTCCGGGGTTGGGGACTGTGTGACCCCTTTATGTGGGAGGTTTGGATCACCTCCGTAAAAATGGAACGTGTGTGTGTTAGCTGCTTTGCTCACTGAGTTTTGTACTCAAGATGTGTTTTTGTTTATTTGCAGGGCAGGCGGTAGTAACAGCTTCGACGTCCTCAAAATGAGTTAAGAATAAGTAAAACAAATGTAAATGGTTAAAAATTAAAATCCTTATGTGAAACAAAAGACTTGGAGTAGCTTTTCTCTCCTTCTTTAAGTTGGGGTTTTAATAATTGATAATTCTACATCTCGTCTCCAGATAATGTGGACGTTAATTTTCGCATACCTAGTACTGGGAGTAACAAGGGGGGAGCAAACTACAGAATATTCTAATATCGCCACACATGTAATACACGCGAAATTATTGCAAACCGACCTGCAATAAACAAGTAAAAAACGAAAACGAAGATTCACTCGCCCGCAAATGTT
Organism: Tolmerus cingulatus; assembly: GCA_959613345.1. Classification (NCBI taxonomy): domain Eukaryota; kingdom Metazoa; phylum Arthropoda; class Insecta; order Diptera; family Asilidae; genus Tolmerus; species Tolmerus cingulatus. Next base: position 636,454 of record CAUIJO010000047.1, read on the forward strand.
TTCCGAACCATAGACACCCTCTTAGGAAATAAGACACCAAAATAAGTCTAGGTAGATAACCTTGAACATTATGAATGAATAGCGTACTTAAGATAGGTCAGGGAACCGTAGAAATTAGAATAAGTAAAATAGTAAATAAACATTCGACATTTAAGTATCTTAATTTTTAAGTCTTTTTAGGTAATAGCCCGCACAAATGACGCAGATAAATAGATAGCATCATATGTTTACGCATATATGAAATAGAAAAGAGAAATAATTATGAATAGGAAATAACACAAAAAAAATTAGATCAATAAAAGCATATGTAAAAACAGCATGTAAAAAAAAAACAAACATATACTGTACACATATAAAAATATAACGAGGGTACGGAAAACATAGACCTGTAAAAATTATTAAATAAGAATACTTAATATTAAGCAACTATGTAAACGGACTCGTGCACTCCCGCTACAAATCGCGATTACGCGACCATCGCCGCGGTAATTAGAAAAACGCGATCATTTTCAGACACTAGGAAAAATTTCCAATAATTTTTTTTCCCCTCTACCCCAAGAATTATTCCTCTTCAAAGAATAATTCTCCTTTTCAAAAGGGGGGAAGGAAACGCGATCATTTTGAGACACTAGAAAAAATTTCCAATAATTTTTTTTTCCTCTCTCCCTCACATACTACACCCCGAGAATTATTCCTCTTCAAAGAATAATTCTCTTTTTCCAAGGGGGAAGGAATGTTATGTACCAACATCTCATCCAGATTTTGGACATGATGCAATACATAAATTATCAGGGTGAAGTACCCTTCAAATTCCAAGACCAAAATCTCATCTAGATTTTGGACATATTTACGAATTGCATCACATAAATTGTCGGGTGAAGAGCCTTTCAAATTTCAAGACACATGTCTGAAATTTGAGGCATTTCACAATAATCGAAAGTCGCAGAACCAATAATGCGACCCCTCGATTTATGCTGCCTCGACCACCCGCGAGCGCATCGACCCAAGCGCATGCTGGGGCGACCGCCCGCGCGTGCGTCGACCCCAGACACTTGACCGGCAATTTATGAGGAAATGCAACACGCGCGCCACAAAAAAGTGGCGACGCGCACATTCGGGATCCTGGAACATTGGAAAGTTCCAATAACTGATCGAGGCAATATAAATGCCCGATCAGTCCGAGTCCAGTCAGTGATTGAGTAATATTTTAGTCGAGGAGTTTTGAAATAATCCAGAAACAGTCAGTCTCCGAATAATAAGTAGTTCGAGCTAACGTCGACGCAACGCGAAAAGTGCTTAAGTCCTAAGCAAGTACTCCAGTCGATAAGCGAGTCGCGAGTCCGGCGCAATATACAATTATAAGTGTAAATAAATGAATAAATAAATAGATAAAGAACGATAACAGTGACAGTGCTTTCTTATTTATCTCATCTGTGGACCCAGGAGCATCATAAAAAGAGAATTAGTCCCCATCATTAAAGGGATAATTCTCAATTGGTATATATTCCTGCCCAGAATATATAACAAGATTTAGTTGATATGAGCTCATATGCGTCAGAAAATCAAGACTTTCGGTTTTTGCTTACTGTTATTGACACTTTTTCTAAATATGCTTGGGCTGTACCAATTAAAAATAAAAGCGGGATAGAGGTCGCGAAAGCAATGCAGCTAATTTTTAGTCAGGGCCGTATTCCAAGAAACTTGCAAACAGATAACGGAAAAGAGTTTTTTTATAAGTCTTTCCCACATTTGATGGAAGAGTATGATATTAACCATTATTCAACTTATAGCGTATTAAAAGCATCAATTGTAGAAAGATTCAATAGAACATTAAAAAATATTATATGGCGAGAATTCAGCATGAATGGTAATTATCTCTGGGTCAGTATACTGGAAAAGTTAACAGACAAATATAATAGGACAAAATATCGAACTATTAAAATGCGCCCTATGGATGTTGGGCCATACGACGAGATTCGTTTACTACAAACTGCATATAAAAAGCCAACATTAAAATCGGCTTCAAAGTACAAAGTAGGAGACTTTGTTCGAATAAGCAAGCATAAACACGTTTTCGAAAAGGGTTACACTCCAAACTGGTCTACTAAGATCTTTAAAATAAATGAAGTCAAAAATACTTATCCAGTAACTTACATTCTAGAAGATTATCAAGGAAATATATTACAAGGCGGTTTTATCAACTTGAACTATCCCCAGTCAAATATCCTGACCTTTACCTTGCAGAAAAAGTCGTAAAAAGACGAGGGGATAAAGTTTTTGTGAAATGGCTCGGATTTCCACAAAAGCACAACACATGGATTAATATAAAAGACGTTCTATAAACAACCTTTATTGCAGTCACCATGCTGATCTTAAAGCGTGAATCTGACTGACTAAAGTCATTTAAGAATTGAACTCTGGATGAAAAAAAATCATACAAGCTAGCAAGAAGCGGTTTCTTTTACACCAACCTGAAAGACATAGCGAAATGCTATTTTTGTTGTACGGAAATGAGCGCACTAACTTGTCCTGAAGACGTTGAGGCAGAACATCTCCGACGTTCACCTAACTGCATCTATGCCAACGGTATGGATGTATGTGGGCCATACAACACCCCACCCCCACCGCCAAAATACACGAATTGGATTTTAAATACTTTCAAAGTTTTAGCAGGATCGTTTATTTTATTCGGGCTATGTTGTGAAATTTATTATTTTTACGAACAGTTTACACGAAAATGAAAAAAAAGCAAGTGAGTTTTCAAAAACTACCAGAAATTAAATATCTATATGTCTGGAATTAAGCCTACCGAAATGCCCGAAGGGCGTGGAAAATTGATGCGCTGGACCGGTACAGATTTAAGGCACATATTGCTCAATGTAGCGTAGTTTTGACCCCCATTCTACACCCGTCGCACAGACATACCATCTTTGCTGAACGATTTTACGTACAATAAAAGTATTTTATTTTAACCAAATTCGCTTTTTTATTCATGCAACCCATTTCCATCACCTTCAATTTTTCAAACCCTAAGAATATTGCCGGTTTCCCACACCACAGCTGACGACGCATTTTGTAGCTCTTCACTTTTGCGCAACGTCACACGACCCTGACCAACTTTTCCTCATTCCGACCCTTTTTTAATTTTCAAGATCAGTCCTCTGTTAGCCAATCAGTCGCCCTATGCACCCGAAAGGCACATTATATGCCCGCACTTATCATTTCCAGCATGCTCCCCATGCACATGCAGTCCAAGTTTTGTCTTCATAACTTCTTCTTCGCTTTGCTTTCTTCCAATCTTCCCCAAGTCAACCGTGCTGCCCCCCGACCAGCCCTTTGCTTTATATCGATCGATCGCCTCTTTTACCCCTTCGAGAAAAAAAAAAGCAGCAGAATCATCTACAGAGCCGTTGCAATATTCCTGCTTCCCCTCCTCTTCTTCTTCTTCGGCATGCGGTGCGATCAGATCGACAAAATGATCGCACTGTTCACACCGCTGCTAGCAAGCTATCCGCTATCACTTCACCTTCTCTGCAGATTCAACCCTCTTCCGCGATATTTCTGTTCCTCTTATTCTTCTTCGGCATTCAGCCAGTTTTCCCCTACCAGCAACTGAACAACAAACCAACTTGACCTCCGCAAATTCACCATCACACACCCTTTTCACACCACCGCTGACAAGCTAACCACTATCACTTCACCTTCTCTTCACTGTCACCCCTCTTTCGCGATACTCCTGCTCCACTCTTTTCATACCACCCGCCGCCAAACTAGCCCATACCTCTTCACCTTTTCCCCAGCCACTCTAACCATACCCCCACCAAAACCAACAACCACACCTCGACAGAAAGCCTACCCTTCCTTTTCACACCAACACCCTCATACCACCGAGTGGGAACCCAAGCATCCTCTCCCTATCGCACCTAAACAACTTTATATGGGGGAGTGGATCCTTACTACTGAATATTGTAACTTAGACATACTAATACTTTGGAAAAGAAACATAGCATTACTCGTTTTACTCGCTCTTTCCTCTCACCGGTCCGTGCCCCCTTCTCTCGTTCTTTTTGGTTGATAGTAAGGTTTTCGCAGTTTTGGCCGAAGAGGAAATAGAAAAACTGCGTGGCGCCCAGGTAAATTATTTTCAGAGGAAACCTTGAACCCCTCCCACACCGGCCGAGTTGCCGGCACCTTTTGTTGCGATCGAGGGGGACGTAACACTACACACCATATTGGGTTCACAAGTTAAGCCTTCAGGTGGTTTCATAAATATTTCTTCTTCTATTTAACCATATAAAAATGTTGTTTTTACATCAAGTTGAAGAACTTGATAATTGTTTTTGGCAGTTAAAGACAGTAACAAACGTATTGAATCATACCTAACAGTTGGTGAGAAAGTGTCTTTGTAGTCTATACCTTTTGTTTGTGCGAACCCTTTTGCACACAGTCTGGACTTGAAGCGTGTATATGTTGGCTCATCCTTAATTCGGAACATCCACTTACAGCCGATGACTTTGGCATTTGGTGGCTTGTTTACTAGTGTCCATGTTCCATTCTTTTCATGAGCATCAAGTTCTTCTTTAATAGACTTCTTCCATTTTTCAGCATCTGCTGAATTTATTTTTTCCTCATAGGTAACATGTATCTGATCAGGTAGGAGGTTTTCATCACAGCAGAGGTGAGCTTGTTCATATGTCTTTGTTTTATTTCTAGGTCTCAAGCATATGTTTCTCTGAGGAGGAGTTTCAACTATATCTTCAGGTATGTAATCACTGTCAGAATCTGACTTATTTTTCACTGTACTACATGAGTTATCTGAATTACCACGTTCTTCTTTTTCTGTTTCAGATAACTCCAATGCAGCATAATCTCTCTTTACTGAGGATTCAAGAAAAATAGCATCACGACTTTTTATAACTGTCCTCCCATTTATGTTTATAAACCTGTATCCTTTTGTGTTTTCACAATATCCTATGAATATCATTTTTTGTGCTTTAGGATCACATTTTGTTCGTTGTTCCTTTGGTAGATGGACCAAAGCTTCACATCCAAATACTTTTAAACGACTTACTTTTGGTCTTCGACAACACCATACCTCTTCATGTGTTCGGAATGCTAATAATTTAATTGGAGACCAATTTGATAAGTAAGCAGCTGTTTTTATGGCTTCAGCCCAGTAATACTTTGGTAAGTTAGCATTGAGGAGCATACAGCTTTCAGCTTTCTCAATGAGTGTCCTGTTCAGCCTTTGCGCAGCACCATTCTGTTCAGGTGTGTAAGGGGTAGTCGTCTGATGTATGATTCCGTTATCTTTTAGATAATTAGAAAGTGGTTTATTATTATATTCCAGTTCGTTTTCGGAAAGGAGAATTTTTATTTTACAGTCAGATTGTTTTTCCGCTTCTGATTTAAATTCTTTGAATTTTTCATATACTTCACTGCGAAAGTTTACATTATCCCGGCAGGAATATACGAGTACGCTTAACACTTAACCGTCGAGAACAATGGCGGTTTGAAATGGAGAGGAATGTAAGCGTATCAAATCACTAAATTGCCTATGCAGGGTCAGAGTGCTCATCGAATAATTAATTACATCCGAGGTGAGAATTGATTCCGTTTACCTTTTAATTGCCACTGTGTGCCTAAGAAATTGAATTTAATCAATGAGGGCAAGCAGAATGACCTCTCGTTTTCATTTGACCCTAAGAATGTAAACAAAAAAGCGCATAAGTTCCGAAATTTACCTGATTTTACGCTTGTTTTACCCCTTTGGGGTAGTAAGAGTAGTAAGAGTAGTATCGGTTAAAACCGCGAAGTCGAGTTACACTCGAGCGATTAACGACTGAAGAGGAGGCTGATGATTGAGACGTGAATTGATATCATACTAACTGGTTATTACAGTTTATTGTTCATAATCAATATATATTAATTGATCCTTTAGTTTTTATCGATAAAAGTTCCTTAATGTTTAAGAAACAATACATTGATTAGTTGTTTCACTTTTAAATGTACAATTTTTATACTATTTTTGAATTTTTTCTGTTATAAAAATTATTGATAAGCGATTAAATTAATTAATTAATTCATGGGTTAAAGTGTATGGGTTATGAGATCAAGATTTTACCGTGATTTTGCAACAAATATAGTAAGGTGTGCGGCATGTTTCGGCACGAAACAAATCATCGATTAATTTTACGTGATAATTTAGTTTTAATATCAATTTACATTTTTTCATCAATTTTATAAGTTTGATACCAATGTCGAACAAATGTTTTTCTCATGTTTCAACTTTGATAGCATTCTAGAGACTCGACTCAAATTGTTACACGCATTTTATTGTTTCTTTGTTAGTTTGTTTTTACGGTAGGATTTAGGATAATATTTCTTCGGGCCGTCATAAACTTAAGTGTGGGTCTCGGTAAAGGCGGGTTTCGGATGTCGGGTATGCAGCGCATGAGGACAACAGATGTTGGGTCTGGAGCGCCTAAACAAACAACCAAGAGGAGAAAAGAATCGGCCTGGCACCGTCAACCTCCGTTGCGCAACACTTTTTCCGCCGTCGAGCCGTCGATGCAGCTTTGATCATGCTGAAAAGGGGACGTATTTTCATCTAGTTGTCCATTGGCGGATTTTCCAGATTTTCATCCCCGCTTCGCGTTCCAAAAACAAGGCCCTCACTTTTTGGGACTGAGGACGAATCGAATCTTGCGTGCACTCGGGTTGTGCTCGCCAGTCTTGGTCTAAGCGATCTCCGAAACTGTTGTCAAGTGTATTTTTCACGTTGTAGAAAACCAATCTTGTGATTTTAACAAACTCGACGGAAGGTTTGTCGCCCTCGAGGTTTTCCTCCCGGGCTTTTTCCCAAATCAATATTTTTTATTTTCACACCTTTGAGGGATATTTAATGCCCACGGCAGAAAAGGGGAACAACAAGCTCATGTTGTAACAGCATGCACAATCGGGATCCTCTAAATAAAACGCAGGACGCTCAAAAAATCTTCTCAGCGCACAAAAGGTTACGCACCCACATCGGACTATAGTAGCCCATTCTGGCAAAGGCCACAAACAAAAACAAAAATGTCTGGTCAAAAGTTTCAACCCATATATGTTTGTACGAATATTTATTTTAAATTCATATTTACACCTTGGATATACATTTCTTTTCCCTTGCATTATAGTAGAGGAGCTATGTATTTCCTGGGACCCAAAAATGCGCTTTGGCAATCATTTTATGTTTTTAAAATGCGCTCTGGCAGCACGTTCCCGTATTTGCGGAATTGGTTTGTGTCTTGGGTGTATCGGAGCTTTCGGTTGGTGATCTTTCAACAATTTTGGTTTATGTCTTGGGCTGGCCGGATGTGGTATTGCAAGAATTTTGGTTTGTGTCTTGTGGGTCGGAGGTGATCTTGCTACAATTTTGGTTCGTGCCTTGAACATGACGTAGCTTTATGTTGGTGATATTACAAGAATTTCGGTTTGTGGCTAGGGTATGCCGGAGCTTTATGTTAATGATCTGGAAAGAATTTTAAATGAATAGGTTTGTGTGGTGGGCGTGTCGCAGCTCTATATTGATGATCTTGCAAGAATGTTTGTGTCGTTACTGTGTCGGAGCTTTGTGTTGATGATCTTGCAAGAATTTTAAAGTCATTAGTTTGTGCCCTGAATGAGTCACAATTTGGTGCTATCATTTAGAACTTCAGGAGTTTTGCAACAGATGGTGTTATAAATATTAAACAATTTTCAAAGCAATTATATTTATGTAGTTAGTGCATATTCAGAGACAAGAAAAAAAAATATAATTTCGATTTTATTCCCTTTTATAAGTTCGATGGTGCTTAATTAACATCCCCACTGCTTTCCTCTCGGTACTATAAAACCCGCCATTCAATCATTTTTATTCATTCATTTTCAAATAGATCTTCCCCGAGTGTTTGCAAATTAAATTATTACAAAAACAGGAATATTATTCAAACAATAAAAGAAGTGACCCCTTTAGTGAGAAAATGCGGTGAACAAGCAGAAGTAATAACTTGGATAAATAATTGTGAAAAAAGTGTAGGTTTGATGAATGAACTATTGCAAGGTGCTAATTCTTGTGGTGAAAAAAGAAATATCGAAACAAGTATCGGAGTTTTGTATTATTATTATGAAGCTCTGAAATAATGTAATCATGTTGTAGGTGGTGTTCATTTAAAATATAATGCATCCAATTTAATAATTTGGAAGGATATTCAGTCAGCGTTGAAAGGTCGTATACGTACATCAGTGTTGGAAAATCGCGGTTACAAGGACATTAAAATGTTTTGACGAGATGGCGGACTTTTGATAATATTCAAATTAAAAGAGGTTTTAAAAGAGTTTAATACAATAAAAATTGGTGTAATTTTATGCTGTGAATTCTTCAAGAAATCAGCTATCAGTGAGATTTGTGAATTCAAATACTTAACAACACCTAATAAAAGTATAGACCACGGTACGGACTTAAATATTGTGATATCCGCAATTAATGAAAAACTTTCAACTGAACTGGATGAGTTTCAGGAGCGTGATAGTGGATGGTCTCTTAAAGAAATTATTAATATCATATATAGATCTGCCAAATTCAATAAAAAGTAAAAAGGCGTGTATAAATGTTAAAAACTCTGATAACGCATGCTTTGCATGGAGTGTTGTGAGTGCATTATTTCCGACGAATGGTTCCGCTAATTCATCGAGAACATCCTCTTATCCACATTATTCGGAAGTATTAAACTTAGATAATATTAAATTTCCAATAAATATTAAAGATATACCAACTTTTGAGAAGAATAATAACTTAAGAATAAATGTATATATTATTGCTGAAAAAAACCAACATGTGATTGTTCCAATATATTTAAGTGGCAGTGAGTACAATCATTCACCTTTTAATGTTTAATGACATCAATGAAAGAATTGAAGTTAATGGTGTTGACGGTAATAATTTGTATAGAAATTATCACTTCTGTTGGATAAAAAATGTATCTATGTTGGTTAGCTCTCAGCTATTCCGAAATACATCAAAAAAGTGGATATGCGACAGATGTCTACACTATTTTTACACAAAAGAAAAATTAGAAAGTCATAAAACAGATTGCATAAAAATGAATGATTACAAAGTGGTAGTACCATCACAACCAGAATTCATACAATTTCGAAACTTTAATTATCTTAACAGGTGTCCCTTTGTGATTTATGCGGATACTGAATGTATACTACGTAATATTAGCGACGATAATCAATCTTCCACAAGAAACACTACCCGCTATCAACATCATGAGGTTTATTGTATCGGGTATTACTTAACATGTTCATTTAATCCCTCTTTGAATTATTATCGTGGCCACCGTGGAAAAAACTGTCAAAAGTGGTTTGCTACAGAGCTCAACAATATTGCGAGAGTTTGTAATAACATTTTTACAACTGAAGTACCAATGGAAATTATTTCCGACAACATGAAGATTCAATTAAATTCCCAGAGTATATGTAATATATCTGAAGAAAAATTTGGAATAAATAGTAGGAATATATAGTAGTGGATCACTGTCACCTAACAGGAAAGATTCGAGGTATGGTTCATCAAAATTGCAACCTTAACTTTCAGGACAGTCATGTAGTACCTGTTGTATTTCATAATTTAACTGGATATGATGCAAATTTTATAATCAAAGATATTGCAACAAGGATTGATAGAAAAATTGATTTATTGCGCATAACTAAGGAGAAGTATATTTCTTTCACCAAATATGTTAATGGAACGGATATAAAGCTCCGATTTATTGACTCTTTTCGTTTTCTGCCATAATCCCTCGAAACATTGGTATCATACTGCACCAACTTCGAAAATCTCCACAAGGTATTTCCAACAAACTACCAACTATTATGTAGAAAGGGTGTCTTCCCTTCCGATTATATGGATGAGTGGAAAAAGCTGGATGAAACACAATTACCCACACAAGAAAAGTTTTATAATCAATTAAATGATATAGAAATTGGAGATGATGATTATCAACATGCTCAAAATGTATGGACATCATTTAATATACAGACACTAGGTGATTATTCTGATTTATATTTAAAATCTGATGTATTACTGCTAGCTGATATATTCGAGAACTTTCGGAATAGTTGTATTCATAGTTATAAACCGGACCCGGCACACTATTTTACTACACCAGGATTAACTTGGGATGCAATGCTGCTTCATACAAAAATTAAATTAGAGCTAATATCTGACATCGATATTGTACTATTTGTAGAACGTGGAATAAGAGGTGGTGTAGTTCAATGTAGCGGGCGATATAGTAAAGCTAATAATAAATACATGACTGATTATAATGCAAAAGTTGATGAAAAATATATAATGTATTATGATGCCAATAATTTATATGGATGGGCTATGTCATAGTTCCTACCAACAGGAAATTTTAAATGGGTAGAGAATATTGACGTTACAAATATTCCAGATGATTCACCAGTTGGTTACTTATTTGAGGTGGATTTGGAGTATCCAATATACATGATATACATAAAGATCTTCCAATGGCACCAATTAGTTCAAAATGCCCGACTACAAAACAACTAAAACTTTTGCTTACCCAATACACCAAGAGAAAATATGTTATTCATTATAGGAATTTGAAACAATGTTTGCAATATGGCTTGATATTGACAAAAGTATACAGAATACTCAGTTTTGCACAGGGGCCATGGTTGAAAAAATATATTGATCATAATACTGCATTAAGGACTCAAGCATGTAATGAATTTATAAAAATTTTTTTAAAACTAATGAATAACGTATTATTCGGTAAACCCATGGAGAATGTACGGAAAAGGGTGGATGTAAAACTTCTTACAAGCTGGAGAGGTCGAGGAGTGCAGAGGCTTTAGTGTCTAGACCTAATTTTCAGAGCCTATCAATTTTTTATGAGAACCTTATTGCTGTAGAGCTTCGTAAATTAATTGTGAAAATCAATAAGCCCATTTATATAGGACAGGCGATTTTATGTAGACATTTCAAAAACTTGTATTTATGACTTCCATCTAGGATTTATGCAGAAAAATTATCCTAATAATGGTAAATGTCCTTACACAGACACTGACTCTCTCATCTAAGTAGATAACCTATGCCGGTTCGGGCGCAAAATCCCATAAGGTTTATACAGGGGGTCTAAATTCACATAAAACGGTCCCAAAAGCTCATCGTCCACGTCTAGGAGCAGTTTTGAGGTGTGACGTCATGAAAGCTCTCACGTGTGTGTGTGTGTGTGTGTGTGTCGTGCTTGGGGGTGTATGGGGTATCACCTAGTGTTGGAGGTAAAGGTCAAGGTCACGATGCAGATCAACCCCTCACCACCCCGATGAAAGCTTGACCCCTCCTCATGCTATTAGGAAGCGATTTTTTCCTAATGCGAAGCTGGCATTGTTTATGTTATGTGGAGGCTTATCAGTAGTTTATGCTGGCGAGGCTCTTATCTCTAGCTTTGGACGGCTCGATCGCTAAATTATATATATTTTTGGGTTGCAGGTGGCATTGTTTATGTTATGTGGAATCTTATCAGCAGTTTATGGTGACGTGTTTCTTATCTCTAGAGACGACTCGCCCTCTGTTTTTGCTAAGAAAAAATTTTTCTTCAATATACTTCAAACTTAGCCTTGTAAATGAGCCTGTACATATATGGTGAATACACACGCAATATTTTCACTCGTTTGACAATTTTTATTTTAATATTTACTTGTAATGGAATTGTTGTTATTGTATAACGTCTTATAGAGATTTCGGAAAGTTTATACTTTTCCTTCTCACTCTTTATGAGGACTTTATCTCCTATGTGGAATGATATTAGCTTGGCACTTTTGTAATAGCGTTCTATAGATTCTTGTGATATTGCGAAACAATCAGAAGAAATGAGCAGAGCGCGAGGCATTTGGTTTTGTTTCTTATTTCTAGCTTTGGACGATGCGATCGCTGAATTGCAATATTTTTGAGTTGCAGGTGGCTTTGTTTACACTAGATTAGAATGGATTGAATTATTTTATTAATAATAATATTGCATAATGTAGATCTTGTCTGAGTATATTTAAATCTATGAGGATGCTTGATGCAGATTTTCTCCGGAGGCAATTATCAATCGCACGATCATATTGTCTTAACAAATTGGATTTAATTTTGTCTAATTAAGGATATTCATAAAACCCTACATACAATTTTCTTTTGATATACTTCACACTTAGCCTTGTAAATGAGACTATACATATATGGTGAATACACACGGCGAATTTATTGCTCTAGTATTCTGTAGTTCCATGAGTTAAAACGCTATTAATACGCAATATTTTCGCTCGTTTGACAATTTTTATTTTAGTATTTATTTGTAATGGAATTGATGTTATTGTATAAGGAGATTTGGGATGGTTTATACTTTCCTGCTTACTCTTTAATGGGACTTTATTTCCTATGTGGAATGAAATTAGCTTGGCACTTTTGTAATAGCGTTCTTTAGATTTTTGTTCTTACTTGTTACGTTATTTATTCATGACAGCTTGCCGTTTACAATTTTTCTTATTAAAAGCAAGGCGAGGGAAACATTTTTCACTGGAATTTAGACCTTAATGTTCATTACATTTCGCTCGATATAGAATTAAGCTTATGGTTGAATCAATTTTAAAAATCTAGATTGAGAAATAAAACGCTGAATTAAACTTTTTCGCAAAAATTATTTTTATTTTAAATTATAATACATCTTTAGCATTTAACCAAGAGCTTTGCTTTGAAGAGAGTCCCAGCCATTTCACGTAAACTTTATCGCCATTCGTTTTTTAGAATTTTTTCAACAAGCTAGAGCTGGGGATGTTTCACTTTCAGTAACTCCATTTCGTAAAATCCTCCTTTTATAGGGTTACCCTCGTAGTGCTCTAGCAGATATGTTATAGGATTTGTCACTTGAAAATTTCCGATGTCCAGTTTGGTGTATAGCCTTTCTCAAATACTACATGCTTATATTGGCTTATACGGGCATAGTCTCCTTCTTTATATTTAGCTGAATCAGCAATCTTTATGTGATTATACACTGTACAAAAAAGGTGCTTTTCATTGTAAGTATTTACATTACAAGGGCGCATCCTAATTGTTTCATGTGTTTTTATGTTTTATTGAGATAGCAATACTTTTAGCAATTCAAACCATTTGTAAGAACCATTCATGTTGAACTCCTTCTACATCATGCTCTTTAAAGCTCTTTTGAATTGTCCCACTATCGATGCTTTGGGCGTATTAAACGTCAAGTAGTGATTAATTTTGTGCTGGTTCTTCAACCTTTTAAAGTGATCGAACTTGCCGTCATCCAACGTTTTATCATTTCTCTGATTAGTTTGTAGAGATAGGATATGACAAAATGAATGTATTCATCGTATATGCCAATATTTATGTAATTATTTCAGCCTCCCGTAGCTCCGCAACGATTGATATAATTGCATTAGTATGACTATTATTTCCAGTTTGTTGGGATGCTATTAATATACGAAGTCTATCAACAAGTTCATTAGGATCATTCCAATAGAGGTAATCAAGGTTTTTTTGAGGAATTCTCATGACTCCTGTTCCAGTACGCAGTGTAGGAGTGTTCACTAACTTTTTTATAATTTTTTTATATTTCTAGGTATTTGTTCCTTTTAAATGTTTATTTTCATTAGAATCACGCCTGTGCGCGCTTGAATTGTTTAAAATTGATTGATAATTGTACAAGTCTTCCCTATTGTAACCGGTAGGATGTTTCTTAAGAATCAGATCAAATAAACCTTTGGTTATCTTATATGGCCTGCCTCCAATATCAACATTATCATCTTCAACTTTTAGCGATGAATTGCCAATCCTCCACCCATCGCTGTAGTACACTCCATAGGTTTTATCAATTTTTGTACTGTTCTGACTAACCAGCTGCTTATATTTTTTTAATATTTGGCCTGGTGATTCTAATATCCGTGAACTATGTTCTTTTAATGTTGTTGATTGTATTGGTGTAGCAAACTCATCTTCATCATCGTCGTCCTGAAGATCATCAACATCGTCACCACTACCACTACCACCTCTTTCATCCAATGAATAATCTTCAAAGTGGAAAGGTGTGCTGGTTGATTCCATCTTTAAGTGTTTACGGGCAGGTGGTGTGTATACATCATCATAGCTTTGCCTCTCCTCTTGCTCGGGCTCTGTTTTAATTTGTTCTTTAGGCTCAAGCTTTACCGATGTCGATAGCTCTTTTAGCGTGCTGGTAATTGGCTTAAAGGTTTCCTAAAATTGAGTTTCTGTGTCCATTTTACCAATCTTGAAAGCTTTGTACTTTTTTCGTATAGCATCGCTCGTCCTTATAATATCCCTCGTGAGCTTTTCATCCATGTTGTTGACGTGATGGCAGTTACAGCTATACTGATGGACAGCTATACAGACCTGGACTTTGCCGCGACGAACCGTTTACTTCCGCGGATTGGTCCGAGCTTGCTATTGACGCGCTCAGCCAATCAATAACTATTTCGGCTGCCGAAACTTCCTTATCACTAACACTTTGTCACTTATATTTAAATCACTCTTATTTAATGCTGTTAACTCGGGTTCTTCCTCGAGTTTGTTGAAAGAACGTGAGTATCCGTCAAAATTGATTAGGATTTCGCGGAATCTTTCTGTGACTTCTTTTAATTTTTTAATGCGTGCTTCCCGTTCTGCACGAGCTCGATTAAGTTGTTTATCAAGTTCGTCGTACTGCCTCATAGAGATTCCTCCAGATACTCGCGTTTTTTCTTCTAAATTACTTAAATATTGAGCTAGACTTACAGTTAATTCTTCTGCGGGCCTTAGCAGGATCTTTCAGCTGCGCAGGAGAATTTCTTCCGGTGGATGCGGGGATCCCTCGCTGTGTTGTGGGGCTCTCCCTCGCTTGCTGCTGTGGAGTCGATGAGGTGATGCTATCCCTCGATGTTCCTGGCTGTGGTGATGTGGTGTCTTCCCCGATGCCTGCTGTACGTCTGTTGGGATGTGTTCCCTCGGCGACTGCGATGTCTTCTCCTCCTCTTGGGGGCATTCAGGTTGTTCCTCGTCGGGCAAACACTTGTTCGATCGCGTTCCTGGTTTAATCGGTGGTGCTATTTTGCACTGCTGAATTAAGGCGGGAGATCGCTTGTTCACCAGGAACAGCGGCGTCTACAGTTGTTCTCCCTGTAGTGGGGTAATTGCTTGCGCACCTGCAGCAGAGGCAACTAAAGTTGATTACCCATGAGCGTTGGGGCTTCGCAAATCCCTTGGTTGGCAGAATCAAGGCTTTTCAAGCTCTTATGATTTTTACAACTATGAAAATCAAGCTTTCCTGATCCTACCGGAAGCGCCAATTGTTGTTTCATGCTGGATATACTTATTTATCCTGCGTGATGCAACAATAGATTTGTGCAACACCCGGCGGTACTCAACTTCGTTGGCCTTCTTGTACGGGAAATGGTTTGGCCTGGAATCACTAACAAACACAGTGTCCTTTTCAATTGTACTTTATTTTATGTAAGATAGACACTTAGTTATTTTCCGAACTTAATCACTAGTAAGCTTATAAACTTATTACTTACTCCCGATACCGAATCCTCGTATTGACTCTTTACTTTTCACTTATCCGGCTCGCGACCTCAATCGGACTACCCAATCAGACTGTTTAAGCTCTCGATTTTCCGATCGCATGAAACCTCTGGTTTCCTGCGTTCGGTTATTGGAAATAAAGCGATCAAGCATTATGTATGTCGCGACGCTAGTTTTCCGATGCGCATGCGGTGCAATTGAATTTTCTTTTTTCAATCGAGCGCTTGTATTCGATTTAAGTCATTGTCCTAGGATAATTTACGCAAGTCGTAAATTATGAAAAAGTGTACTGTTACCTTCCGGCATAGCAATTGAAAAATTCACAAGGGTGCATCTTTTTCCGGGATGAGATCTCTAGTGAGTTCTCGCCCGAGTTAATTTATTATTTTTCAAATATTTCTTTATTTAAAGTGTGAAACACTTCAAACTCCTAACTCCTGATATTATTAATTTTTATTGTTCGATATGCATTTCTTATTATTCTTATTATTTCATATACAACAACAGTATTCTAGAGTAGGTAGGAATAAAACATACATCGATGATATCAATAATAAAGAGCAATGGTCAAAGATGACTACGCTGTAGTACGCCGAAAGTAACATGTATAGGACTAGAAAGAACTCCACGGAAACTCACACACTGTGTACATTCAGAAAGATAAGATGTGATCCATTTGATAAAAGAGGGAGGGAAACCAATGACAGACATTTTGCAAACAAGGATTTTGTGATGTATTCTATATACCTTACAAAAGTCAACGAAGATACAATCAATCTGCTTGCCTGATTCGATAGGCGCTATACAAAAGTTAGAAAAGTCTGAGAGATTGGATGTGGTGAATTTTCCTTTCATAAACCAATGTTGAAAAGATAGTAAAAACAGTTTACAGTGGAAGTATGGATTAGATTAGACAGATTAAAGCTTCAAATAACTTATATGAAGCTATTTGCCGATGCCAAGAAAACTTCAGACTACAATTCCCAAAGAAATCTCGCTTTTCCGAAGATTTTGGACAGTCGTAAAGCCGACCAAAGGAAACGAATGAATTGGGCTGTTTCAGGTTTAATCACAGAGATAATAAAATATATAAGGGAAATAATAGAGCTGGAGTCGCACTACAACGGGTACCTCTCGTATGTTTAAATGTGGAAAACCAGGTCACAAGGCCAATCAGTGTTTCACTACTTGAAAAGGGCAAATGCGTACAGGCTCAGCCCCTGTTAAGATTGTCCAAGAAAGAAAAAGCGTGGGACGAATAAACATAATAAACGGAGGCGACGAATACTGCCGGAAATAAAATCAATACAAGGAGGGAGACCTAGTGCTCCTATTGGCCGAGAATCTAGCAACAGGACATTTGAGGAAACTTCTTCCGCGCTTCAAAAAACTATGCCAAGTTTTAGAGGTGTACCCCAACGATCGTAAAAAAATTGCGGATACGGATACCATAAAAATAACGCAGAAACCGTTCCAGTCTGCTTACGCGGCGGAAAAACTCAAATCTTGAGGCCCCATTAACGACATCGCTATTCACGAAATAACAATAGATGATGAGGAAGAAAATGAATGAACTACAAATTACTGATTTGCCACTACTTAATTTTTGTTAATTAAAAACAAATGAAGAACAATCGTTTTGCTTTTACATTTTGCAGAAGATTCGAAGTATATTCAATGTTCGAGTTCATAGGAGCTTTAGCTCGCATCTATTAAGCTCCAGCATCACTTACTACTCTTGCAAAGAGTGTAACGAGCCTTGCCATCGTCCATCTACACAGCATCACATTATCCTCTTCGCGGAATAGAAAATGGAGCCGGACCAGACCAGCCGGATCATCGCTAGTGGCGATCGCAACGTAATTTCTTCATTCGAAGAGATTAAGGACGCCTTATCGCTGCACAGCCACCACCCACGATCGCTGATAAAAGCGCAGAGCGCACTTTCCCATCATCAGCCGCCGGAAATTTAATCCGCTTCAATAAAGTAGTGTTTTAGTGAATCAACGAATTTCCCTCAAACTCACCTTGCCAGCCATCCGAACATTCAATGATTCAATATTCAACTCTCATGGAATATTATCGATGTAAAGCCCGCAATTAATTGATTGAGATCCATTTTAATTTCGTTGGTTGTTGATCATGAAAGAATTTGGAAGATAGATGTTATCATGGAATGTTTTCTGTTAAGATCCATTTCCAGACCGCTAGGGCAACGAGGAATTATGTAATGTTCTAATTGAGGTCAAATTAGAATAGGTCGAGAGATGACAGTAGGGCGACTGAATTTCAGGAGCCAATATGTGAGGTAATGCAGGCAAAAGGCCTGAATCTGATGGAATTTGTTACCCATTCTGGGAGCATCGTGGTGACGTTTTTAGTGAGGGTCAACTACTGTCCATAGATGCTCACCTGTCTAAGGGCAAGCTGAGAACGATATACAGCCCTGGCCAAATGTATTGGGCACCCCCTGAAAATTGTACTGGACAGTTTATTTGCGTAAATTAGGGGGAAATAAAACTGTAGTTTGGTTTAAGTTATTGACCTTTATTTGTACTATTAATATTTTGTCGGTCCGCCCTTAGCTATTATTACTGCAGCTATTCTGTTAGGAATGGTGCGTATGAGCTTCAGGCGCTCTTATGGAGAAATTTCGTTCCACTCTTGCTGGATGACTTGTTTTAGTTCTGTTTTTGATGTGATGTTGTGTTCCCTCACCTTCCGCTTTAGTATGCACCAAAGATGCGCAATTGGATTGAGATCTGGCGACTGTGCAGGCCATTCTAAAAGGTCAACAATGTTTTTTTCCAAATATCGCCTACTGGTTAAGGATGTGTAACATGGCGCGTTGTCTTGTTGTAATTTTATATTGTCCGCATTAGTGTCACTGTAAATCTTCGTTATAGATGGGTGTAGAGTCAGTAGATAGGCTATGAGAGTTCGGGAACACTTTTCCCATAAGAAATGTACAGGGGCTCAAAAAACTACAAAACGGTCCCAAAAGCTCTCATGTGTGTGTGTGTGTGTGTCGTGCTTGGGTGTGTATGGGGTATCACCTAGTGTTGGAGGTCAAGGTCACGATGCAGATCAACCCCTCACCACCCCTATGAAAGCTTTACCCCTCCTCCTGCTATTAGGAAGCGATTTTTTCCTAATGCGCAGGTGGCATTGTTTATGTTATGTGGAGGCTTATCAGTAGTTTATGCTGACGAGGCTCTTATCTCTAGCTTTGGACGATGCGATCGCTGAATTGCAATATTTTTGGGCTGCAGGGGCATTGTTTATGTTATGTGGAATCTTATCAGCAGTTTATGGTGACGTGGTTCTTATCTCTAGAGATGATTCGCACTCTGCAGTAGGATGAATTTTAAATATTAGAAGTATAATTAATGTTAATAATAGTATATATTTTTTGGGTTCTATGGATTCGTGATGATGTTTCCAGTTAGGGTATTGGTACTGTTGGGGGAACAAATTTTAATCAAAAATCGTCTACGAGCAACGGTTTCCGAGATATTAGCATATTATTTTTTGCTAAGAAAAAATTTTTCTTCAATATACTTCACACTTGATTTTTGCAAGGTCTATATAAATAGATGATATTATGTAATTATATCATTCGGTAGTTATCAAGCGACTGGTATATATCGAATTCAGTTCACCATAATTGTTAACCTTGGTGTTTTGAGGGGCTATTTTATTAATGTAAAGAATTACATGTGAAGTTAGGTCAAAGGTCAAAGCATAAAAAGGATTAAAAGGAGAAAAAGGATATTGTTAAAAAATTATCAGTTTGTAAAGGACTAAAAGGATATTACGAACATGGTGCAAGTTAATCATTTAGTAGAAAGCGCTAAATTAGCATTTGAGGATGCTAAAGCTAATCATGGAATAGTGGATCAAAGTGCGAAAGTGTGCTCCAGCCATTTAAGAGCTCTTCGGAAAGCTCTAAAAAGGGCAAAGACTGCGGGTGAAAAGCAATGCTGTATAAATGGTATTAGCCACGTGCAGGGATATCGCGCACATATAAAAAAATTAAAAATAACTGGTGCTGGTTATATGAACCCACACCCTAATAGAGTCAATTACTTTAGCACCAGAGTAAAGTGGGAGGACGTGCAGTCAGCCTTTAATAATCGGTATGTTAATTTTTTTTAATACAAATTTTAATAATTATTATTCGGCGGTACTATATACTTTTAATTTGTTGTAGCATTCGAACAGGGGTAATTATTAATCTTGCCCACAAAGACCCTCTCGAATTCTTGGAGGATTGTGGAAAATTATTTGTTCAAAGGATCATAAATGCTTTGAAGAAAGAAGCATTTTTAAAGGTTAATAGTGTATTCTGCGGTCAATTTGTTAAGGCTTCAAGTGGTGAAGAATTGGAAGAGATAAAATATATAAGCACAAAAAATGTGGTTATATCGGGAGAAAGCAATATAGCAGAATGGTTCGCGGAAAACGTAATGAATAAAATTACGTCAGAATTAGAAGAATTCCAAGAAAGAGACTCAGGCTGGGCGCTCAAACAAGTAATTAATTTGATGATTAACATCAATAAGTATACACCACAGCTCGGATCGTCCTATATTGAGCTACCTCTTGAAATCAAACGTCGTGAGGCATGTGTTAATGTAAAGAATAATGACAATGCTTGTTTTGCCTGGGCGATAATATCTGCCTTACATCCTCCAGAGGGGAATCCACATCGCGTAACAAAATACCCCCACTACTCCACAGTCCTGAAACTAGACGGAATAACATTCCCAATTACAGACCACATATTGCAAAATTTGAGAAAATGAATGACGTCAGCATAAATGTATATATTTTGGAAAAGAATAAGCAAAAGTACAAGGTAAACCCATCACGTCTAACGAAAAATCGTCAAGAACAACATGTGAATCTGTTGTTAATACAGGACCGATATGAAGAGAAGGAGGAGGAAGATTCTAGTACAAACAATGAGCCCATTCGCTATCACTACGTATGGATAAAGCACTTATCGCGGCTCCTTTCATCACAACTTTCCCAGCACAATGGTCAAAAATATTTTTGCGAACGGTGCCTTCACTACTTTTACACGCAAGAAAAGCTCTTGGAAGATTGTGAAAAACTCAACGAGTACAGAGTTACTTTCCCACCTGAGAAAAGTGTTAAATTTAAGAACTTCAAAAATAAAGAACGAGTTCCATTCATTATCTATGCTGATTTTGAATGCATATTGAAACCCATTTATAAAAAAATCGGAAAGACAGAACAATATCAACAGCATGAGCCGCACAGTGTGGGGTACTACTTCAAATGCTCATATGATGAACAACTTTCATACTACAACAGCTATAGAGGCTTAAACTGCGCAGAGTGGTTCGCAAAAGAACTAGAGAATATAGCGGCTCGAGCTCAAGATATTATTCAAAACCCTCAAACAATGCCCCCTCTTACACCCCAGCAAATTCAAGATTTTGTGGTTGCACAAACATGTCATATATGCGGAAAAGGATTCACTCCCACAGACATTAAGGCGAGAGACCACTGCCACCTCACAGGAAAATACAGAGGCGCTGCACATCAAGATTGCAACATTAATTACAAGGGCACTAGAACCATACCAATAGTATTCCACAATCTTAGCAAGTACGATGCTCATCTCCTTATTAGAGATGTGGCAAACAGCATCCAGGGACATCTAAAAATAATACCCAATAATACGGAAAATTATATTTCAATCATAAAGTATATCGAAGGCGGCGAAATCAGATATAAATTTATCGACTCATTTCGCTTCATGCCATCATCACTGGATAAACTCTCATCTTATCTAGCTGAAAAGAAAATTGTACGCTCTGAACTTCCAAACATAAGCGATGATAAGTTTCAGCTACTCACAAGAAAAGGTGTCTTTCCATACGAGCATATCAAGGACTGGGAAAATCTTGAAGAGACCCAATTACCAGATCGTAAATCTTTTTACAACTCTCTAGGAAAATGCGAAATTAGCAGTGAAGATTATGAGCACGCAAAGAAGGTGTGGGTAGAGTTTGAGGTGCAAAATCTTGGTGAATATAGCGATCTCTACTTGAAAACTGATGTACTGCTCCTCGCCGACGTCTTTGAGAACTTCAGGGATGGATGCATCAACAACTATGGATTAGATGCAGCGCATTATTATACCGCACCCGGACTTGCATGGGATGCGATGCTAAAATATACAGACGCAGAGATCGAACTTTTGCACGACGTTAATATTCTTCACTTTATGGAAAAGGGAATTCGCGGTGGTATGACCCAGTGCTCAAAAAGGTATGCACGAGCTAATAATAAGTACATGACGGACTACGATAACAGTAAGCCATCGTCATACCTCATGTACTATGACATAAACGCAATGTACTCTTGGGCTATGACCCAATATTTACCATACAAGGATATTCAATGGGTGGATGATGTTTGCACATTAAACTTTAATATTCCTGATGAGTCACCAACTGGCTACATATTAGAAGTTGATTTAGAATATCCAGTGGATATTCACGAGAGACAAAAAGATCTACCCATGGCTCCAGAAAAGTGTGCTCCACCAGGTTTCAAGGAGGAAAAAATGCTGGCCACATTATGCAGTAAGACAAATTATGTGATACACTACAGAAATTTGCAGCAGTACTTGGCTGAAGGCCTCAAGGTTACAAAAATTCATCGCGCCTTGCAATTCTCTCAGGCTGCGTGGATGAAGCCTTACATAGATCTAAACGCCAACTTGAGAAAAAATGCCAAGAACGATTTCGAGAAGAATCTCTTCAAGTTATTGTGCAATGCAGTATTTGGTAAAACGATGGAGAATGTTCGCCTTCGCCGAGATATTAAGCTTGTAACAGCGTGGGAGGGTCGGTATGGAGCCGAAGCACTGATATCAAAGCCCAATTTCCACTCCCGCTCGATTTTTGACGATCACTTGGTAGCTGTGGAATTACTTAAAACAGAAGTAATTTTCAATAAGCCCATCTACGTAGGAATGGCAATATTGGACATATCAAAAACTTTGTTGTACGAGTTCCACTACAACTATATGAAAAACCGATATGATACCAATTGTCAGCTGTGCTACACCGACACAGATTCTCTTATATATGAAGTACAGACTGATGACATTTATGAGGATATGAAGCAACATCTTCATCGTTTTGATACATCCGACTACCCTCAAAATAATCCATACAACATATGTCAAGTCAATAAGAAGGTAGTATAGACAATTACAAATTATTATTTTTTAAAGAAACATAAATACTTATGTAATTTTTCTATTTAGGTACCAGGCCTTATGAAGGATGAAAACAGCGGCGATATAATGCTGGAGTTTGTTGGTCTACGCGCTAAAATGTATGCATTGAGAGTGCAAAAAGAAGCCGGACGACGGAGATAACCTTTGAAGACTATGTGAGATGCTTAAACGAACACCTGGAGAGCACGCATACACAAAATAGCATAGTTTCACATAATCATATATTGTATAGCACTAAGCAATCTAAAATAACCTTAAGCCCTTTCGATAATAAGCGTTATTTAGTTGATAATACTAATAATAGTCATGACACTCTACCATGGGGTCATTATAGTATTATATAAGGAATGTAGATTAATCTAATTAGTATCTATTATTATAATTTAGATATAATGTAAAATAAAAAGAGTATTTATAACGTTTTAATAAACTGTTTTATTCAAAAAATTCCTTAATATAAACACATTTTTCAGAGCGCATTGTCCTTGGTGTAGAATGCAAGATGGTTCATTTGTTTCCAGAGTCGTTAGCTTGGGACATCCCTCTTCCTCTGCATCATAAAGTGTTAGTTTATTTCCAAAAATCTGTTTCAACCATCTCATCTTTTCGCTTCCTTTCACATAAATGTTTTTATCCCGCAATAATGGTGCTATTACGTCATAAATTCTGTGGTAAGGGATATATCCATCAGCCCATTTAAATCCATGAAGGTTGTGTCGGACCCATTCAATTTGTTTCTTTTCTGCTCGAGTTAAATCCTTATAGGGAAATGGAGGTTGGAATACGTAGTGTTGTACTTGATTTTCACTCGTTAAAATTGCCAGCTCTTTCAATATAAATTTATTGTGGTTATCTTTAAATCCTTGCAAATCAATGATGATGATAGGCATTCTATACAAGTTTCCTGACTTCGTTGGTTAAAGGTGTATATCCCACAATACGATCGTGCAGCAGCAGACAGTATGCTGTTGTATCGGCTGGGACGTTTTCAGATGTCTTGAATTCCAGCCTAATATCCACCGGTCCAATTTTAATGCTCTCGTTTTGACGCGAACAATCAATTACTGCAATCGCTGCGTCATTCGCAAACTTCTCTCTTGAAAGAAGTGGCTGGAACTGACGACCATAGTACGATTGCTGGAATTTTATATACATATCATATAAGAGGGCGTAATTACCCTTATCAAATTTCAGGTTCAAATCATCGTAAGGGTATGATTCAGAATTTAGGTAAACTTTGACATCTGTCAGTTTACAGTGATCGAATTTGCTGGCATCCATTGATTTATCATTTCTCCGATTAGTTTGTAGAGCTAGGATGACATATCTTGGCTTTTCCAATTGTGATGTTGTTTTTACCGTCCATGAATGATGCGTTGATAATGGGAGTGCTGGGTACTCGTATATATCCCAGCTCCTGAATGGTATTTGTATCTCTCTGCCACTTTCAATAGTTTTTAGCAGGATCAACTTGTGGTCATCAGCAACGTTTACATGAGGAACACGCCATTGAAGTTTGAAAAGGTTTACGCTTATTGCATCAGTAGGTGATACAACTGCATTGTCATCTGTACGGCTTCGTATTAATATCAGCTCATGCTTAGCATTTGCAATGATTTTCTTGTAGTCTTCAGCAAAGCCAAGCAATAATTTCAATGGTACACAAAAATTGAAAAATCCTTTGGGTGGTGTAATCAACTTTTCGGGAGACCACCCTGCGTTGAGTAGTATTTCACTCTCATTTTGATTTAGCGATATATAATTTTTTAAGGTTGTAGCAATTCCAAGGTTTCGTGTTCTGTCAATTTCTACACCGTTGATCTCATAGCGAATTTCATCAAAGAGAAAGGCTACAGCATTATTGACCAGCTTTGCGGTGTCTATTACTGTTCCCTCAACTTTGGTTAGTACTCCTTCAATATAAATAAAACTCTCTGCTGGCAGGATATACAAATCTTGATGCTGTACTGAAATGCGAATCTCATCGCTGTTTTTGAATGATGCGAGGAATGGTGAGTACGTGTGGTAATCGATCTTTGTTATGCTATTGTCATATCCAACGTTTCGGGTAATATCCAAGATTTCACTCATTTTTCAAAATAAATCCCAATGTCTTTAGAAGCTCTCTATTAACAGCAGTCAGCGCACGTCTTGTACGTTTCAAGGTTGTTGGGCGAATAATGACTTGCTCTTTATTACTGTTGTTTTTATTCATATTGTTATTATTAATATTACTATTATAGATAAGCATTCTGAGGCTTTAAGTGCAGTCTAGCGGTTATTGTTTCTCCTCTAAAATTTATCAAGTCACCGTCCTGATCTACAAGCTTTAATGTGAGAGAAGTTATACGTTTCGCGTTCACAGGCAAATAAATGACGTTCTTGGGCACCTCCACTATTTTATAGCCCGGGCCTACACTTGGAGAAAACCCATGGAGCGTATGTACATGATTATTGTTTATAAACGAGCCTGATATAATGTTGCATTCAACTCTTATGGCGTTTACTTTGATGATATTAACAGGTAAATCGGATGTATGCAATTTATTAGGCGGAAGGACTTGTTTGCCGAATCCTAATAATGGAGCGATAGATTTTTCCTTATCAAAATAAATGACTTCCGAAGATTTCACTTCACTTTTCAAAGTATTATTATTTGCTTTGATTGAGATTGTTGTCTTGTTGTTACTCTTATTTAAACTTTGTTGCACAAAGTTCGCTATATCATCAATCTCATATGATCCGACTGGTATTTCAATAACTGTCTTCCCCACATGCATCAAGTTGTTTCCCTCATCAATATTGGGAATAGAATTGTATGTTTGGAAATCAATCAGTCCACAGACGTACTCACCCTCCAGTTCTAATGGTGGAAAATACTCGGCAGTGAGCACCGATGAATTACCACTAAGGGAGAGTGTTATCGACATGATGGTTTGGAATAAAATAACCTCATTTCAATATAAAACCTTTATTTATATACATACAATTCTTATAATTATATAGAAACTCTAAACACAAGTGTCCACATATAACTGAATCATAACTTTGATGTGTTGTGTAATTGAATGTGGTATTTTCGCCTAAATATCCCGCAACTTCTTGCGGAGGTTGTAGGTTTCCAAAGCTGTCAAAGTAATCAATGAGGCTTCCTTTCTTTTTGTATGCTACCCAATGTGTTCCAGGTCCTGATGAAACATCTAGATTTATAATTCCACTCTCATTTTTCCACGGTCTCCTCGGTAATTGATCGCGCATAAAGACTCCTCTAAAATGTGGTACATCCTGCGCATATTTACGCATCTCGAGCTCATTAAGAGCTCTTTTGGGTAGCGAGCTTATTAGTTTTTTGACTGGGTTTTAAGAAAAAGGCCCAAGCCTTTTCTATAGGGCTTTAGGAACAATCCCTGACCAGGTTTTCCCATCGCTATGGCCTCAATAGTTTCGTTATGACGCTTTGCTTCTGCAAGCTCCTGACGTGCGCTGTTTGCTGCGTTTACCGCCTTAGCTATACCAGCTGCACCTCCTGATAATGCTCCAAGGGCTGAAAGTCCGGCAAATAGTGGGATGAGGAATGGTAGAACACCTCCAGTTTTCGGGATAGGTATCACACGTGGTGTCGTAATCATCTTCTTTTTTCCCTTGATGGCATCTCTCGCAGCACTTGTAGCAATTTTTATTGCTTCCAGCAAATCTTTGGGTTTCCTCAGCTTTAGAACTTTCCGCGCATTACGTACAGCGTCACGAAAAGACGGGCGTAACTTATTCTTCTCTTTAGCGCTGTTTATTTGAAATTTTGCCTTTACCCCCATTCCAAGCTTAAGTTTAGCTTTCATAGCGTTTGTTATCAGCAAAGCGTTGGCGCGTTCTCCTAGAGAAGCTTCTTTGGATTTCATGCGCTGCCAAGCTTTTTCTGCTAGTATACGATCGGCAATATGACGATCACTTGTGTCACGGTACTTCGAGTAAGCGATATCGTGCTCTTTGCAAGCAGCGTCCAAGGGATTTATACCGGGATCACCTCGGGCTAATCGTTTAGCTAATTTTGTACCTGACCCGCAGTATTGATAGCCTGGTAAATGCAATTCTACCGGTAACTTGTTGATTAGAGAGTTAAATATTCCTTTCCCTCTCATGACCTTTCGCCGACTGAGATGATTATCAGTATGATCATTCATTTTATACGTTTGTGACAAGACTAATGGGTACCCAATAAAAGCAGCTGTTTTTATATGAATTTGGTTAGTACTCATCATGAAGTTTATAAAGCAACAAGAAAGCTTGCCTGTTAGAAATGTTGAAGCATCAAATACAAGTGCAGAAAGGAAGAAACATGGAGGGCTGTTACCAAACAGCATAAGGGGAATTATTGTTGGCCCATCCAATTGCGGCAAGACAAATGTTATGATGAGTTTACTGGAACATCCTAATGGACTACGATTTGAAAATATTTACGTTTACTCAAAATCGTTAAATCAGACAAAATACGAGTATCTGAGAAAAGTTGTGGGACGTATATCTGGATTAGGCTATTATACATTTTCCAACAACTGTGACGTCATACTGCCTGAAGAAGCAAAGCGAAACTCTATTTTCATTTTTGATGATGTGGCTTGCGATAAACAGAATAATATTAGAGCATACTTTTGCATGGGTCGACATAATGATGTAGACAGCTTTTACCTCTGTCAGACGTACACACATATTCCAAAGCATCTGATTCGGGATAATGCAAATTTGTTCATAATATTCAAGCAAGACGACCTGAACCTGAAACATATTTACAACGACCACGTGAATACTGATATGAGATTTGAAAAGTTTCGGAAAGCATGTGCCGAGTGCTGGAAAGACAAGTATGGATTCTTGGTAATTGATAAGGATAGTCCTATGGATAGAGGGCGATATCGGAAAGGCTTTGACGCCTTCATGAGACTATGAAAAAGGAGCAACAATACAGATTACCCTCAATAGTTGTGCAGACCTGTACCGCTACCAGTACAGCTACCTGTACAGCTACCTGTACAGCTACCTGTACAGACCAGTACAGCTACCTGTACAGCTACCTGTACAGACCAGTACAGCTACCTGTACAGCTACCTGTACAGACCTGTCCAGCTACCTGTACAGCTACCTGTATGTATGGATGTACAGACCTGCTGTTTATCAGTATAGCTGTGGCTGCCGTCACGACAACATCAACATGGATGAAAAGCTTACGAGGGATATTATAAAGACGAGCGATGCTATACGTAAAAAGTATAAAGCTCTCAAGACTGGTAAAATAGAAACGGAAGCTCAATTGAAGGAAACCTTTAAGCCAATTACCAGCACACTAAAAGAGCTAACGACATTGGTAAAACTTGAGCCTAAAGAACAAATTAAGAGAGAGACCGAACAAGAGAAGAGGCAAAGCTATGATGATATATACACCCCACCAGCCCGTAAACACTTAAAGATGGAATCAACTAGCACACCTCTCCACTTTGAAGATTATTCATTGGATGATCTTCAGGATGACGATGATGATGATGATGAGTTTGCTACACCAATACAATCAACAACATTAAAAGAACAAAGTTCACGGATATTAGAATCGCCTAGCCAAATAATAAAAAAATATAAGCAGCTGGTTAGTCAGAACAGTACAAAAATTGATAAAACCTATGGAGTGTATTACAGCGATGGCTGGAAGATTGGCAATTCATCGCTAAAAGTTGAAGATGAAAATTTTGATATTGGAGGCAGGCCATATAAGATAACCAAAGGTTTATTTGATTTGATTTTTATGAAACATCCTACCGGTTACAATAGAGAAGACTTGTACAATTATCGGGCAATTTTAAACGATACAAGCGCGCACAGACGTGATTTTAATGAAAATAAACAAATAAAAGGAACAAATACCTAGAAATATAAAAAAATTATAAAAAAGTTAGTGAATACTCCTACACTGCGTACTGGAACAGGAATCATGAGGATTCCTAAAGAAAACATTGATTACCTCTATTGGGATGATCCTAATGAACTTGTTGATAGACTTCGTATACTAATAGCATCCCAACAAGCTGGAAATAATAGTCATAATAATGAAATTATATCAATCATTGAGGAGCTGCGGGAGGCTGAAATAATTGTATAAATATCCATGCATAAAAATTACATCTCATTTTGAAAATGAGCGTTGACAAGTTTGGTCGATCAATAAGGAGTACTAAGTTTCAACAGGGCCCTCGCGGCCCTCCTGGTCCTCCAGGTCTTTCAGGAGCAGCTGGGGTTCCCGGACCTAAAGGAACCCCAGGACCGAAAGGAACCCCAGGACCGAAAGGAACCCCAGGACCGAAAGGAGATGGTTTCAATTTAACTCCTAAAGGCGACTACGATTTGAAATTCAAACATATTACTCATCTAGGAGAACCGCTAGAAAATACTGATGCTACAACTAAAAACTATATCGATGTAAAAATGTTGTCATATGATGACGAAATACGCAAACATATTAATTTGAGTGTGAAAAACCTTACACTATATATTAATGATGAAATTGCAAAGATTGAAAATTATTTGTTCTCCAACATAGTTAATAAAAACCAAAAGAAAGAAGATGGAGTGTATTCTTAAACCTTCATAAAATTTAATGTTAAAAACAAACTCCTTCACTTGTCTGCAGTATGAGTAAGAGACGAGTTGTCGATGAGCTTCACAAACCTGCTCGTCGAAATTTTAAAAGGCGTCGAGTCATTATTAAAGGGCTGGATGATCTATGGCAAGCGGATTTAGTGGAAATGGATACTTATAAGCATGCGAATAAAGGTTACCGCTTCCTGCTTACTGTTTTAGATACTTTCTCCAAATATGCATGGGCTATGCCAATTAAAACAAAAACTGGTACAGAGGTGACTGAAGCCATGCAAACTATATTCCAAGAGGGCCGAAGACCTAAAAACTTACAAACAGACGATGGAAAGGAGTTTTACAACACACACTTTCAACGATTGATGAGTAAGCACAAAATTAATCATTACTCCACCTTTTCTACACTCAAAGCGTCGATAGTGGAACGATTCAACAGAACTTTAAAGAGCATGATGTGGAAGGAGTTTAGCATGAATGGTTCTTACAAATGGCTTGATATGATAAAAATATTGCTATCTCAATATAATATGAAAAAACATCAAACAATTAGGATGCGTCCTTGCGATGTAAATGCAAAAAATGAAAAGCATCTTCTCGGTACAGTGTATAATCACATAAAGATTGCTGATTCACCTAAATATAAAGAAGGAGACCATGTCCGTATAAGCAAATATAAGCATGTATTTGAGAAAGGTTATACACCAAACTGGACATCGGAAATTTTCAAGGTTAGAAAAATTCAAGTGACTGATCCTGTAACATATCTGCTAGAGGACTACGACGGTAACCCTATAAAAGGAGGATTTTACGAAATGGAGTTGCTGAAAGTGAAACATCCCCACCTCTACCTTGTTGAGAAAATTCTAAAGACGAAAGACGATAAAGTTTACGTGAAATGGTTGGGATTCTCATCAAAACACAACTCTTGGATAAGTGCTAAGGATGTATTATTATAATTTAAAAATAAAAAATCATTGTTTCTGAAAAAGTTTAAATCAGCGTTTTATTTCTCAATCTCCTTATTATAAAATCTTGTATTGTATATTGTATCCCGATGGGGTTGGTTTAATATTGTCTCCAGAACTTTACTAGTATTGTAGATTCTTTGTTGAAACCTCATCCTATCGACGGCACATATATGCCACGTTCCCTTACGGCTGGCTCTGTATGCAAACTCCCACACATATGCAATGTGCACTTGCGGTATTAGAACAAATCGAACCCTTTTCGGCATTCCTTACAGCTGTTTCTCGTCAACCTTATATAAAATTTCATGAGGTGTTGAATTTCCCGGTTACATCGTTGTGCATCATGACAACCGCAGGTATCTGGTCCCTCAGTTGCATCATCATACGCCCATGGACAGTTGGTATAATGTTCACCATATATTGATTTTATTTTACCTATATTCTCATATTGTTTGAGAAATTGATAGCTTGCTTCAATTCGATTCTTATGCTCATCTAGCAATATTTCGGAAAACTCCTCAAGAAATACCGAGATATTCATCTGTTATTTACAATTGAATTTCAATATTATATTGGTATCAAGTTTATTTGCAATACATACTTACATTTTATTTATCTTTCAATTGTTTGTAGCGTATATCTGAAGTATTCTTACTTTGAGATATAGTCTTTGATTTTGCAGCTGGTTTAAGTGAAACAGAATTAAGCTTATACTTCAATTCTTTTACTTTACTTCCCTTATCAGCCTCTTCCTTCAACAATTTCGTTGTATCTTTAAAACTGCTCATTACCACTCCTTGAAGCAGATTAATTGAAAAATTGGGGAGTCAATCTATTTATAGAATTTGGGGGGCCAGGGATGTTATTGTAAAATATGAAAGATGCATTTTGGTTTTATTTTTAGCATATTTTATTTTTTTTATTTTTTTTTTAATAATTATAATATTCATTTGGATTGAAGTATGTTAAATTGACATTGAGGTTGTCCTCGTTATTATGCTGAGTAAAGATAAGCTCCGATGTATCACCAAGAGGTTTCAAGTTCATGATGTAAACATTGTCCAGTTGATTAATTTCCTCCAAAACGCTATCAGGCAAGCTTCCATATCTGGCAGGCAGGAACATTTGCTTATCTTGTAGCTCCACTAGGACTCGCTCTCCGTATTTTGTAGTTATTTTCCTTATTTTATATATTTTATAAGTTGCATTCTGCTCCATGTCGCATACTTTAAAGTATTGTTTAAAGCTATACGAATTGATGATGTCCAGGGCTCCAGAACTACTTTTGCGAGCGGGCATCTCCTCAGCACGTGGTTGTTGTTTATGTTGTTGTTGAGACATTTTTCACTTTAACTGTTCACTTTCAGAGCACACACACGAAACTGAATTATAGTCTGAAATTCGCTCTGTATTTATAGTAATTTTTTCATCTTGCGTCTCTGTCCTTTTATTCTCACCATTTCATTCCCTCGGCGATTATTCAGAAAAAATCTAATGTAAACAAAGCCACCTGCAGCCCAAAAATATTGCAATTCAGCGATCGCATCGTCCAAAGCTAGAGATAAGAGCCTCGTCAGCATAAACTACTGATAAGCCTCCACATAACATAAACAATGCCACTTGCGCATTAGGAAAAAATCGCTTCCTAATAGCAGGAGGAGGGGTAAAGCTTTCATAGGGGTGGTGAGGGGTTGATCTGCATCGTGACCTTGACCTCCAACACTAGGTGATACCCCATACACACCCAAGCACGACACACACACACACACACACACACATGAGAGCTTTTGGGACCGTTTTGTAGTTTTTTGAGCCCCTGTACATTTCTTATGGGAAAAGTGTTCCCGAACTCTCATAGCCTATCTACTAGAGTCTCTTCCAACACGGCAATATATTTTATAGATAAGAATCACCTATCCTTCTCCTCACAAACGTGGAACCAGCGGTACCGAAAACCTGAACAATTAAAAAAAATTAACATAATTTTCAATATTCATGAAATGTTTTCACAAACACACCACCACCATTATAAATAATTGAAATTATACAAAATAAAGCTTACCTCAAAGTTTGTTTCGTCGGACCATATCACGTTATCCCAATCGGCCTCCGTCCAAGATTGATGTTTTAAGGCCAATTGAAGACGATTTTTTTAATTTTTTCTGAGAGCGAGGGCTTCTTCCTAGCCTTGCAACCTTTCAGCCCTGCCTCTACAAATCTTCTTCTTGTGGTTCGAGCACTAATTGTTCTGCCAATCTGATGAGATAGACCATGTAGCGACCTCTGAAGACATTTTTTTTTCGATTTTTGAGGGACTCTCGAATCAAATTTCGGTCATCACGTTTCGAACTGACTCTTTTTCGAACAGTTTTTTGCCTATTACCGTGTGATCCAGTGTCCAGAAATCGTTTAATGGTACTTTGCACCGCACAACGAGAACATTTCACAGTTTTTGCAATTTCTACATGAGATTTGCCTTGTTCATACAAAACCGAATTCGCGACCGTTCTTGTTCACTAAGCTCCCTTGTTTTAGGCATTTTCTCACTATTCGTAACCAACATTTCAAACTCCGTTAAAAAACCAACAATATTTAGACACTTGTTTGCACTACGAGACACTCGTTTGCACTACAAACTGAATTTTTTTTACAAAATTCTCAAAATAATAAACTTTCCCAACCAGACGTTTTATGGTCCTTCTGGGAAAGGGTTTATTACATTAATTACCATTTATGATAGTTGGGAACATATTGACCAACAAGATAATTCGTTTTAGGAGTTATTCCGTACAATACCTCCAAAAAACTAGGGTGCCTAATACTTTTGGCCAAGGCTGTATGCATATAATATATGTTGACATGATAACCCATTCCGGGGGTATGTTTGATCAAACTTGGAGTAGCGACAGTCAACTTATATTTGTAAACGCAGTTTCATTAAAAGTTCACTGCATGCATTTCATTTATTGTTCGCTCCAGCAAAAAGTTCAGTTCTGGTGTAGCTTGCGTAGAGTAAAGAACTACCTATTTAAATAATAAATAGTTTTGATATTAAAAATAGACACTGCTCAATTATCCCAGTGCCCACAAAATTGGTGAACCCGAGTGCAAAATTTTTATTGAACACTAAGTTTGGTTTAAGTTATTAGTGCGATCCAGTAAGCGCACCAGCAAACACCAAAATCGCATCGAGCCTACAAAGCTATAATCGCAGCCAGCTAAACATTTCATTACCTACATACATAGAATCTAATAAACTTCGTAAATTTCATTGCAGTTATACAAGAAAGTAAAACACTCCGTTTTATAAAAAAAAAAAAAAAAAAATTGCAATTGTTGTGAGACATACATAGTACAACATAAAATAGTAAGAGGCGTATATAATTTTTGAGCATTCAACCGTAAGTAAATAGCCCTAATAAAAAACGATTACAATTTAATATATATAAACCTTGTCTTGTAAATAATATCTTTCAATTTTAAAGTGGCTACAAATGAAAGTGCTGCAAAAGAAGGTATTCCGGCTTCCCTTTGGGAAACATCAAACACTAACAACCCTGTTTCTACTAATACTGATAGCAGCGCTCTCTATGGGTCTAGTTTCATCTCAATGGCTTCTTTAAAAATACCTCTTTTCTGGCAAAATCGACCAGATCTTTGGTTCTTGCAAGTAGAAACACAGTTTCGGGTTAAAGGTATAATTGCATCCAATACGAAGAACGATTATCTCGTAGCTTCATTATCACCAGAATCTATGGAGATTGTGGCTGATATTTTGCTCAGTCCTCCAGTTCATAATAAGTATTATGATCTCAAGTCAGCACTGCTTTTAAGAACCAAAGCTTTCGAAGAACGCATGATCGACGTTTTATTACATCGGGCTGAGCTGGGTGATTCTAAGCCTTCGAAGTTTTTTCGGAGGATGGAATCCTTTTCAGGAGGAAACAGCCTTGTAAATGTCTTAATCTTAAGAAAATTGTGGTTAAATAAATTGCCTGCTATAGGACAGCATTATTGCCGTGGAGGATTCTCCGACCCAGGAAACTACATATATTTGTCATTGCAGACAAAATTTATAACACTACTAACACTTTAAAAATTTAAGCAGTTAATCGAAAGTATTCCGATAAAAAGGACGGACACATCTAACGACAATAAAGAGTTCATAAGCAGTCTATCATATAGACTTAAGCGTTTAGAAACGAGGCATTCAAGACCTCCAAACAAATGCTGTTCCTCATCCCGACGCAGATCCACCTCCAAACCCGTTCTGTCTAATTCAAAAAGCGCTGGTACCATAATAAATTTGGTAAACAAGCCAAAAAGTGTTTTAAACCTTGTTATTTTAGCAACATAAATGAAACAAAAAACGAGAATAAGCTGCTTGGGTCGCGGAACGCAAACAGCTAACACATCTTGTCGCCTTTTCATCTACGACAAAAGCACTAAAAACAAAACAATTCAATTCTACCAAAAAGAAAATTCAACAATTTGGGTATGAAGGAAGAATATAATTTAATATCTGCACACGGTTCTCCAAATGAAAGTTGTGGTTTCAGGCATTTATCTCTCACTCTAAATTTAAAACATTTTTCAGTCACATTTTTGTGATTGCCGCAGTAGATACCGCAATTATCGGATCATGGTATTTTATGTAGATTTAAATTAATGGTTAACCTTCGAGATAGAAAACTCTTAGTACCACCTCCCTTTCGGTAAGCTGCATATCACGTAAAGTCAAGTTTTGTTCTTCAAGACTTTGTTTTCTCGAAAACGAATTCAATTCAATTTTAAATAGCGTCCCCGCATTAAAAGCACCACCTGATTTTACTCTTAACCCATCGCACAACGTAGTACATTATATACACATTGAAGGCTCGCTACCATCTTTTCGTGCTCGTAGACTGAACCACGAAAAATTTCAAATCTCAAAAAGGGAATTTCAAGAAATGATTGGACTCGGTATTTGCCGACCATCCTCATCTTCAATAGCATCCCCATTGCACATGGCCCCAAGAAAGACTGTATTAACTGGCGACCTTGCGACGACTATCGTCATTTAAATGCCGTTACAACTTTCGGTAGGTATCCAGTACCAAATATACATGATTGTATCATCAATCTCCACAGATGCAATTTTTTTTTTACAAAAATTGACCTGTGCAGGGCGTACCACCAGATACCCGTTGCCCCTGAGCATGTGTACAAAGCCGCAGTTATTATTTTTGAGTTAATATGAACAAAGATATAAACTTATGGGCTAAAACTTGCATCCCTTGCCAAAAGGCAAAAGTCTCACGACATACGATTTCCCCCCTTTGCAAATATAGCGTTCCTTCGGGTAGGTTTCAGCACGTTCACATGGGTATCGTTGGCCCTCTTCCACTATCCAATGGTTATACATATCTCCTTACGGTCAAAGACCTATTTTTACATTGGTCAAAAGCTTTTCCTATAAGACACATTTGGGCAAAAAATATTATTAGCACAATTGTACAACAATGTGTAGCGCATTCCCACAACTACTTACCATCAACAATCAAATGGAGCAGTCGAACGATTTCACCATCAGTTAAAAGTTGCAAATCGAGCTATCAATGATCCAAAACTTTGGTTCAAGTTCTTACCATGGATCGTCCTGGGCATTCGATCTGCAATCATGACTGATTTAGACGTAACCCCAGCTGAGCTCTTATATGGCCAGATATTACGCCTACCGGGAGAGCTAGTGGCCACAAATACTTAAATTGAAACTACAGTTACCACACAATTGGCCAAATATATTAAAGAGTCAGTAACTAAAATTAGACCAACATATCTACGAAGCCGACAACAAAATAAAATATTTATTCCACAAGAACTCAAAACCGCTACGCATGTTTTTATAACAGAGGGTATATATAAATGAAGCCTTAATGGTCCATACACTGGACCACATAAAGTTTTATCCAGTAAAGAGGAACTTGTTAAAGTCTCTTAGAATGGAAAAGAGAACATATCCATTGATCGTTTAAAACCTTCATTCATTTTGAGTCTCAAAACACAACCCTGCGAAATCACAACAAGATCTATCAGAAAGTTTAAAGATTCGTTTACAATTTAAGAAAAAGGTTGTAGAATAACGAATTATGTGCTGTGAGAATAAAAGTCTTTAAGAAAATAATAAACTAATTCCAGTGACAATATTTATTCCTTTTTAAAATTTAATTAGGTACTAAGACACCTAAATTAGAGACCTCGACGTGATGTTTCTTAGAAAGGGTTTTCCAATAAGGACTTGACAACTTTTTTTCATTTGAGGTATTTCAAAAACTTTATTATCGGGTTGAAGTACAATCAAAGCATTTATGAATGGACCTCGACTTCGTTCAAGTGGCCACCGCGGGTACGTTTGCAGCGGTCGATTCGTTGGACCCAATTTTCGATGACTCGGCCACACATTTCGGCCTACAACAGATTCGGACAACAACTCATCAGTTTTTAGGTCATGTGCAACATG
The DNA here is from genome assembly GCA_959613345.1 of Tolmerus cingulatus. NCBI lineage: Eukaryota > Metazoa > Arthropoda > Insecta > Diptera > Asilidae > Tolmerus > Tolmerus cingulatus. The sequence goes on from CAUIJO010000047.1 coordinate 673,476, forward strand.
AGCTACCACAATAGCGACGCCGGCAAAAATTTCGGAAAACAACACCTCAGTTTCCAGTTCAAGTGCAACAGATAGCAGAGCCTTGCCGAAACTTTGGAGCATCTGCAACAAATAAAATGAATCTAAATCAGGACATTACAATGCTCGACAGTTGCAACGCCATAGGAGACTCATCATTTTTGACGCCTCCAGAGGTCGGGGTCGAAGGAGTCTCGTCTTCGGCGAGATTTAAGTTGCCGAAATTTTCGACGACTTACCTGGCTAGTTGGTTTGAGCATACGGAACTGGACTTCATGCTCAACCGTATTAAGAAGGAAGAGGACAAGATCCTCCATATCTTGGTGGCACTGCCTACCGAAATTATGGCAGTTCTTCCGGGAGGGTTTAAAAACTCCGCGAGTTTGAGTTCGTAAGAGGATTTAAAGAATACTATTCTTGCCAAGTACGGACTCTCACCCCAGCAACGGTAAAAAGCAACTCTTATCCAAACAGGATATGGGAGATCAATCTGAATAGACTCGCTGAGACGGCATGACATTAGTTATGCTAAAGGACTTGTGGAAAAGGCGACTTCCGCAGGAAATTGCCCTGGCAATAACACCCATAGAGGCGCAATGCACCCTCGACAATGTTTTGTTAACTGCGGACAAAATATGGGAGTTATTGCCCAAGTCGAGGATTCGGACTACCGCTATCAGCTCTGTATCCAGACTTGAGGGAGCCCGAAACGGACCACAGGAGCGTATATCCCGACTTGAAAATCAAGTCCTATATCTAACTCGGCAAATTAATAAATTAATCCACAGCCGGAGCCAAACACCGAGTAACCGAGCAAGGTCGCACTCGCGACCAAAAAGCCAGGCGCATGCAGAGGCACTCTGCTACTATCACCGAAAATTCGGTGATAAGGCCAAAGCCTGTGTCAATAACTGCCCGCGATTCAAAAAGACCGCGGACAACCGACCCCGTCCACCTCCAAAAAACGTCAAAAAACTAAAGGTAAGTCCCGAGTCGATACAGTCTAACGTAGTCTACAAAACCGCGGATAAAATACCGTACGTAAAAAATGACAGAAATAAACTTTGTTTCCTCATCGATTCGGGCACGAACGTCTCGTTACTACCCCCCACCTATACACACACTCGCACTACATCACCGAATCTACTGCTGCGAGTACCTAACGGTACGACGGTTCGCACTTTCGGTACCAAATTCTCGAGCTTGGTCTTGGTCTAAGACGGAGATTCGTGAACTGTTTTGTAGCAGCGCTGCTGCTTTAGCATCACAATAGACACTGTCTATTATCTTAGACTACTTGGTCATTTAAAATAAATTTAAATTTTGGCAACTTACATAGCAAGCCAAAATTAAATTTGCTAGATGGTTCCAAACTTGCCGGACCTGCAGTCGTGTCGAAAAAGTAAGTGTAATTAATAAAATAATAAAATAGGTAAAAATATACCTAAATTGGTGACCCCGACAAACTTTCGAAATTTTAAAAACCGAGAGTGAAGAGTGAAGTGATATTTTCGTGACGTAAACCTCAATTTGTGACATCACCGAATTCCAGTCCAAGTGCAACAAATAGCAGAGTCTGCAGCAAGTTAAATGAACCTAAATCAAGACGCTACAATGCACGACAGTGGCAACGCCACAGGAGAGTCATCGTTTTTGACGCCTGCAGGGGTCGGGGTCGAAGGAATCTCGTCATCGACGAGATTTAAGCTGCCGAAATTTTCGACGGTTTACCCGGCTACGTGGTTTGAGCAGGCGGAACTGGACTTCCTGCTCAACCGTATAAAGAAGACGAGGACAAGGTCCTCCATGTTTTGGTGGCGCTGCCTACCGAAATTATGGCAGTTCTTCCGTCCGAGTTAAAAAATCCCGCGAGTTTGAGACCGTACGAGGATTTAAAGAATGCTATTCTTGCCAAGTACGGACTCTCACCTCAGCAAAGGTTAGAGCAACTCCTATCCGAACAGGATATGGGAGATCAAACCCCCACATAGTTTTATGCCTCGCTGAAGAGACTCGCGGGAGACGGCATGACAGCTGTTATGCTAAAGGACTTGTGGAAACGGCGACTTCCACAGGAAATAGCCCTGGCAATAACACCCATAGAGGCGCAATGCACCCTCGACAATGTTTTGTCAACTGCAGACAAAATATGGGAGTTATTGCCCAAGTCGAGGATTCGGACTACCACTACCAACTCTGTGTCCAGAGTGGAGGTAACCCGAAACGGACCACAGGACCGTATATCCCGACTTGAAAATCAAGTCCTGCATTTAACTCGGCAGATTAATAAATTAATCCGCAGCCGGAGCCAAACGCCGAGTAACCGGACAAGGTCGTACTCGCGACCAAAAAGGCATGCGCATGCAGAGACACTCTGCTACTATCAGCGGAAATTCGGTGATAAGGCCAAAGCCTGCGTCAATAACTGCCCGCGATTCAAAGAACGCGGACAGCCGACCCCGTCCACCTCCAAAAAAGCGACAAAAAACTAAAGGTAAGTCCCGAGTCGATGCAGTCTAACTTAGAATACAAAAACGCGGACAAAAGATCGTACGTAAGAGATGACGGGAATAAACTTTATTTCCTCATCGATTCGGGCGCGAACGTATCGTTACTACCCCCCACATATGCACACACATGCACTACATCACCGAATCTACTGCTACGAGCAGCTAACGGTACGACGATTCGTACTTTCGGTACCAAAATCCTCGAGCTTGATCTTGGTCTACGACGGAAATTCGTGCACTGTTTCATTATCGCAAATTGCACAAACCCTATCCTAGGTGCAGATTTTTTAACAAAGTTTAAACTGGCTCTCGATTTTAATAATAATCAGCTGATCGATTCGGAAACTAGTCTTCGGGTAAAAACCCACCTTAAATCTACACCGAGATCAGTTGAAACGCAATATATGGTCGACAAGAAGTTTAAACAGCTACTAACAACGTATGCAGAGCTTACGAAGCCAGCAAACTTCAACTTGCCGATCAAACATAATGTGCAACATCACATTTTGATACAAGGCCAATTACCTTTCACTACAGCTCGGAGACTTCATCCTGAAATAAATGAAAGTGGCCAAATTGGAGTTCGAACACATGATCGAATTAGGCATTTGTCGACCATCTTCATCGCCAGCAGCTTCACCACTTCATCTGGTCCCTAAAAAGGACACACATGATTGGCGACCATGTGGCGATTATCGCCGCTTAAATGCAGTCACGATACCGGATAGATACCCTATCCCACATATCCAACATTTTTCGCAACACTTACAAGGATGCAAAATTTTTTCAAAAGTGGATTTGGTACGAGCTTACCACAATATTCCGGTAACACCGGAAGATATCCACAAGACTGCAATTATCACTCCTTTCGGTTTATTCGAATTTACTCGAATGCCGTTTGGTTTACGAAACGCGGCCCAAACATTTCAGAGATTTATGAATGAAGTTACAAGGGAGCTAGACTTCGCTTTTGTTTATTTAGATGATATTCTCATCGCAAGCAGAAACGAAGAAGAACATTTGACCCACTTGGATCAAATTTTAACAGACTGCAGGATTTCGGTTTGACCATTAAATTGGAAAAATGCGTGTTCGGAGTTCCAGAAATCAACTTTCTGAGCCACCGGGTCACTGACCAAGGCATTCTTCCATCGGAAGACAGAGTTAAAGCAATTTCCGAACTTCCGCCTCCAACTTCGGTCAAGCAAATCCAAAAATTTCTTGGAATGGTAAATTTTTACCATCGCTTTATTCCAAGACTGGCAGATATTTTAACGCCAATTTACGCACTGTTGAAAGAATTAGTCAATTCAAAGACACCAAAGAATTCTAAGACAATTCCTTGGTCTGAGCACTGCCAGACAGCCTTCGAAAAGGTTAAAAATGCGATGGCACAAGCAACTTTGCTCAATCATCCGATTGATAATGCCAAGTACAGCATTTCAACTGATGCGTCAGATTATGCACTAGGCGCAGTATTAGCACAGCTAAACAACAATCAGTGGCAACCACTGGCATTTTTTTCGAAGAAACTTTCTTCAACAGAACAGAAATACTCTGCGTTTGATCGCGAATTATTAGCCATCTACGCAGCAATTAAACACTTTCGTTATGCTGTTGAAGGTCGAGAATTCACTGTATTCACAGACCATAAGCCCCTGATTAAAGCAATTCCGTCAAAGACTGATAGATCACCGCGACAAGCTCGACACCTTGACTACATAGCGCAATTTACCAACGATATAAGACACATATCAGGTAAAGACAATGTGGTCGCGGATTGTCTTTCACGTCCTCTATCGGCTGACATGGTCAGTGCGATTAAATTCGACCTTCCAACTCTGGAAGAAACACAAAAGGACGATGAAGAACTTAAAGTATTGGTGAAATCGCCTAAAAACAATTCTAGTTACAAACTAGCCATAACACCAATACCGTTCACTACGAACAAAGTCTGGTGTGATATAGGCACACAAATAACACGCCCGTATATCCCGAAGTCTTTGCGAAGATTAGCTTTTGATTCAGAGCATAATCTTTCACATCCCGGTACTCGAGCAACACGACGTGCGGTAACTTCCAAATATTTTTGGCCAAGTATGAATAAAGACTGCAACGAGTGGTCACGTTCATGCTTGGGTTGTCAGAGATCTAAAGTGTCCAGACATATCAAATCGCCATTAGAGCAATTTAATCTGCCGAACAGTCGTTTTGAACATATTCATATGGATATTGTGGGACCTCTGCCGCCATCGCAAGGATATGCTTATATCCTCACGATCGTCGATCGTTTTTCAAGATGGCCTGAAACATATTCTATTAGGGATATTTCTGCACACACAGTGGCTAAACGTTTCGTGACAGAGTACGTCCCTAGATTCGGAGTACCACTTGAGATCACAACAGATCAAGGTAAACAATTCGAATCAAAACTGTTCACAGAAATCACAAAACTCCTGAGTACTCACCGTATTAGAACCACAGCATACCATCCACAAGCAAACGGGATGGTCGAGAGATTCCACAGGACTCTCAAAGCTGCTCTAAAAGCAAGAGACAACACTTCACATTGGAGTGAAGAATTGCCCTTTGTTTTATTAGGAATTCGAACAGGAGTTAAAGTGGATTTAAACTGTTCACCCGCAGAATTAGTTTATGGACAAAATCTCAGGCTACCAAGCGAGATTTCAATCTCTGCAAAACAAGAAATCACACAATCTGATTTTCTTGAACGGCTACGTTCATACGTTCGAAACCTTCGGGCGAGTCAACCGCGGCTACCTACCGCGCAAAAGACTTATGTACCCACATCGCTTGAGAACACTGATTACGTTTTCGTCCGAGTCGATCACACACAGAAACCTCTTGATCAACCTTACACAGGACCCTACCACGTAATCAAACGACTTCGAAAAAATTATGTCATTGACATAAACGGGACAAACAAGTCGATATCTATCGACCGTCTTAAACCAGCCTATGTTCATACAGATGACAATAAAACATAATTTTATTTTTAGACATAGATCGCAGTGCTGGAGGGGGAGTATGTAGCAGCGCTGCTGCTTTAGCATCACAATAGACACTGTCTATTATCTTAGACTACTTGGTCATTTAAAATAAATTTAAATTTTGGCAACTTACATAGCAAGCCAAAATTAAATTTGCTAGATGGTTCCAAACTTGCCGGACCTGCAGTCGTGTCGAAAAAGTAAGTGTAATTAATAAAATAATAAAATAGGTAAAAATATACCTAAAGTTTCATTATCGAAAATAGCACAATCCCTATCCTAGACGCAGATTTTTTAATAAAGTTCAAACTGGCTCTCGATGTCAATAATAATCAGCTGATCGATTGGGAAACTAGTCTTCGGGTAAAAACCCACCTTAAAAATACACCGAGATCAGTTGAAACACAATATATGCTCTACAAGAAGTTTAAACAGCTACTAACAAAGTAGGTATGCAGAGCTTACGAAGCCAGCAAACTTCAACTTGCCCATCGAACATAATGTGCAACATCACATTTTGATACAAGGCCAATTACCTGTCACTACAGCTCGGAGACTTCATCCCGATAAAATGAAAGTGGCCAAATTAGAGTTCGAACACATGATTGAACTAGGCATTTGGCGACCATCTCCATCGCCAGCAGATTCGTCACTTCATCTGGTCCCTAAAAAGGACAAACATGATTGGCGACCATGTGGTGATTATCGCCGCTTAAACGCAGTCATTATATAAGATAGATATCCTATCCCACATATCCAACATTTTTCGCAACTCCTACAAGGATAAACAATTTTTTTCAAAATTATATTTGGTGCGAGCTTACCACAATATTCCGGTAACACCGGAAGAAATCCACAAGACTGCAGTTATCACTCCTTTCGGTTTATTCGAATTTACTCGAATGCCGTTTGGTTTACGAAACGCGGCCCAAACATTTCGGAGATTTATGAATGAAGTTACAAGGGAGCTAGACTTCGCTTTTGTTTATTTAGATGATAATCTCATCGCAAGCAGAAACGAAGAATAACTTTTGACCCACTTGGATCAACTTTTTAATAGATTGCAGGATTTCAGATTGACTGTTAAATTGGAAAAATGCGTTTTCGGAGTTCCAGAAATAAACTTTCTCAGCCATCGGGTCACTGCTCAAGGCATTCTTCCGTCGGAAGACAGAGTTAAACCAATTTCCGAACTTCCGCCTCCAACATCGGTCAAGCATATCCAATAATTTCTTGGATTGGTAAATTTTTACCATCGCTGTATTCCAAGACAGGCAGATATTTTAACGCCAATTTACGCACTGTTCAAAAAATTAGTCAACTCAAAGACACCAAAGAATTCTAAGACAATCCCTTGGTCTGAGCACTGCCAAACAGCCTTCGAAAAGCTTAAAAATGCGATGGCGCAAGCAACTTTGCTCAATCATCCGATTGATAATGCCAAGTACAACATTTCAACTGATGCGTCAGATTATGCACTAGGTGCATTACTAACACAGCTAAACAACAATCAGTGGCAACCACTCGCATTTTTTTCGAAGAAACTTTCTTTAACGGAATGGAAATACTCTGCGTTTGATCGCGAATTATTAGCTATCTACGCAGCAATTAAACACTTTCGTTATGCTGTTGAAGGTCGAGAATTCATTGTATTCACAGACCATAAGCCCCTGGTTGGAGCAATTCCCTCAAAGACAAATAGATCACCGCGAAAAGCTTGACACTTTGACTGCATAGCGCAATTTACCAATGATATAATACACATATCCGCTAAAGACAATGTGGTCGCGGATTATCTTTCACGTCCTCTATCGGCTGAAATGATCAGTGCGATTAAATTCCACCTTCCAACTCTGGAAGAAACACAAAAGCACGATAAAGAACTTAAAGTATTGGTGAAATCGCCTCAATGCAATTCTAGTTACAAACTATCCATAACACCAATACACTTCGAACAAAGTCTGGTGTGATATAGGCTCACAAATAACACGACCGTATATACCGAAGTCTTTGCGAAGATTATCTTTCAACTCAGAGCAAAATCTTTCACATCCCGGTACCCGAGCATCACGACGTGCGGTAACTTCCAAATAAAGAATGCAACGAGTGGTCACGTTCATGCTTGGGCTGCCAGAGAGAGAGAAAGAGTGGCTAAACATTTCGTGACAGATTATGTCCCTATATTCGGAGTACCACTTGAGATCACAACAGACCAAGGTACACAATTCGAATCAAAATTGTTCACAGAAATCGCAAAACTCCTGGGTACTCACCGTATTAGAACCACAGCTACCATCCACAAACAAACGGGATGTTCGAGAGATTTCACAGGACTCTCAAAGCTGCTCTAAAAGCAAGAGACAACACTTCACATTGGAGTGAAGAATTGCCGTTTGTTTTAAAAGGAATTTGAACAGGAGTTAAAGTGGATTTAAACTGTTCACCCGCAGAATGAGTTTATGGAAAAAATCTCAGGCTACCAAGCGAGATTTCAATCTCTGCTAAAGAAGAAACCACATAGTCTGATTTTCTTGAACGGCTACGTTCATACGTTCGAAACCATCGGGGGAGTCAACCGCGGCTACCTACCGCGAAAAAGATTTATGTACCCACATCGCTTGAGAACACTGATTACGTTTTCGTCCGAGTAGATCACACACACAAACCTCTTGATCAACTTTACACCGGACCCTATCACGTTATCAAACGACTTCGAAAAAATTGTCATTGACATGAACGGGACAAACTAGTCGATATCTATCGACCGCCTTAAACCAGCCTATATTCATACAGACGACAATAAAACATTAATTTTTATTTTTTTTTAGGCATAGATCGCTGTGCTGGAGTGGGAGTATGTAGCAGCATTGCTGCTTTGGCAACACAGTAGACACTGTCAATTGTCTAAGGCTACTTTGTCGTTAAATCACTTTAAGTTTTTTGGCATAAAGCATAGCAAGCCAAAATAAAATGTTCAGGATGGTTCCAAACTTTCCTGACCTCCAGTCGTTCTGTGAAAATAAAAGACCTTAAGAAAATAATAAAGTAATTCCAGGGACAATATTTATTCCTTTTCGAAATATAAAATAGGTACTAAGATATGTAAACTAGTGTGCGAAAGAAGGAAGATTGCTTGTGTGACTGCAGATTTTAACTAACAGAAATAGTATGATAAGTCCGATGGCCGAATGTAGTAGAGGTATTCGCTAGCAATTTCTAGTCAATAATCGCATTCAATATTAACACCTGCTAGCACGGATATTCAAAAGTAGTCATGGAATGAATGAGTCAGAGTGAGTGAAGAGAGCACGAAAGCCAATATTCAATTTTTCTAAAAGGGTTAGGAGGGGATAGGGGTTCGATGGATCCAATAAAATTGGATGAAATGGAGCCGCCACGTATTCTTACTCTGAATGAGAAATCCGACCTGGCAATTGTGTCATCCTGGTCTGGGGCTACGGGTGTAACGATGGCCATGGAAAATCTAAATATCTTGAGCTCTAGTCAAATCTTTCTTATATTTTGGTGCCTTAAATTGTTGTCAACGCCTGGCGAGGAAAGTTATCTCACTGTCCCATATGTTTTTGTTTCTGTTTTGCATTGCTTGACCACATCGCCGGTAAAAGTAGGAGATTATTGGAATTTCCATCTTATTTCCAGCGCATTGAATGGCCTTTTTGCGCACTGGTCTGCGGCTTCATTACCAGTTATGCCAATATGGCCCGGAACTCTAGCAAGAGAGTGTTATATATATTTTTATAACAAAATGCGTATATATATATATACTATATACATATATATACGTAAAATAAAGATTAACACTCCGTGCTTCAATTTTCTTTCGGGGCACTCCCGACTTTATTTAAAATAACTTTTTACACTTTCTTAAAGTGCGGAAGGAGGGGCGACAATTCGAGGTACTTTCGCGCTTTACGTACTTTTGGCAACTCCAATTCGCGATCTCTTCTCCGGAACAGTCTATTAGCAACTCCGCCTGGCGGGGTTCAGACAGCAACTCACTTTCCACCGCCGCCGAGAACTTAAGGTTCCCGGTCGGCCAGTGGGAAAAACGCGCCGAGTACGCGTTTTCCGTCTCGGGCTCCCACGCGCGCCGTCGGCTCAGCGGGTGATCCCGCTGGCCTTGCACATTCTTGCACGGGCAGACGAAACCGGAGTCACCGCCCGTGTCGTGTTGTGCTCTTGGCAACTAAATGTGCCGGCTAAGGGGTTGGGGTTGCACAGCGGTATCGATTTTACAATTATCGATATTAATCGACACCGCTACGCAACATTCCTTCCCCCCGCAAAAAAGAAAGTCATTCTTGGAAAGGGAATGGCTTTCCGCAAATTAATCGGTCTGTCGCTCGTCCTTTTACAATCAAATTTCGAACACAATATTTCTTTATAATATTGGTGCATTTTATTTTGATAATATGAATTATTTCCTTATATACTTCTCTTTGTACTATACCAATTCATGCGCTCATTTAATTTTAATAAATTTTTTTTTTATTTTTCCTAATTTATAACATTTTTATCAGTGCGCTTAAAAAAATTTTTTTCTTTTACATTTCAATCGGTGCGCTTGATTTATACAATTTTTTCTTAATTTAAACTATTTAAGTCCATACTACGTTGTATTTATTTACTCTAAAAATTCTGCGCATCTATTGCAAGTATTTTCACAACCTAACAAATTTGGTTAGTGAATGAAATTCTGTAATTCGTTGTGGCCAAGTTCCTGGAGCCGGTATCAACATTCGCATTCCTACCGCTAACAACTTGTCCGGTCAGTTTGGAAGTTTGGAAGGGCATTTCCTAAAATGTCGATTTTGACCTTTAATATCAGCCAAAATTAGGATAATAAAAAAAATTTTCCTGCCTTTTCTACTCTACGTAGGGTTTAAGGCGGTTATTGTGAACCAATTTGTTATGTCTACCCATGCGTATCGTGGTATTCACGGATGACGGGGTAGCGATTACCAGGTAAGGTCCTACCCAGATCTCTGCGAGTTTATGTTTTCTGTTCTCGCTTTTAAGGAGGACCTTATCCCCTACATGGAAAGATAGGGGTCTAGCGTCTTTGTCGTAGTACTCCTTCGATTTTTTCTTACTGGTCAAAATATTCTTTCTGGCTATGGTGTAAGATTTCTGCAGCTTGTAACGGAGCATATGGTAATAGCTCTCGTGATTATATACGGGTTCGGGTTCTCTTTTTAAATTAGATGGGACGTCTGCCGTGAACCCGAACAAACAGTCCATGGGGGTTAACTTCGTCCCTTCGTGTGTACTATTATTGTACACAAAAGCTGCTGTGCGCAGATATTGATCCCAACTTTGGGGATTTCCATCTACTACTGTGCGCAAGTACTCAATCAGAGGTCTATGGGCACGTTCTAGTGCTCCATTAGACTGGGGGTGGTATGCTGACGTTTGCAGCTTCTTCACCCTTAGCAGTTTGCATAACTGCTTGAATAGATCGCTCAAGAAATTGGTACCTTGATCGGTAACTATTCTTTTGGGAATGCGGTAACGCGTGACGATCTCGTCGAAGAAAATTCGCGCTACTCTTATAGCTTCCGCATTGGGTATTGCGTACCAGTCCACGAATTTTGTCAAGTTATCCTGGAAGGTTAGGATATATTTATTTCCTGACGTGGACTCCTCCAGTGGTCCGACAATATCGAGGTAAACCTTGTCAAAAGGTTGCTCGGCTATGTCTGTAATGACCATGGGCATTTTATACTGTGCTGAAGATTTTAATCTTTGGCACTTTGAGCACCTTTTGATATAATTTTTTATATCCCGCAACATGTGCTTCCAGCGAAATTTTCGCTTTATCCTCTTATAGGTCTTGATTACTCCCTGATGGCCTCCGAATGCAGAGTCATGGTAATCATGTAAAATGATTTTAATTTCTTCGGGGCTCGTGATATATTCAGGGGTATTTCGCACATCTGGCGATGGAGGTTTGTCGACAGCTACTTCTACAGGCTCAGTGAGCTTCTCCTCCGGATCGGGAACTATCTCATCAGGCTGCGTTTCCGCCTGTTTCGTTTTTCTATTATCTGGGATGACTTTGCTATCATTTTCTTGGGCTTTCCTTTTCTGGGCCCTTGTGACTGCGTGGACTCTCGGAGCGGGTTTATTTTCCTCCGCAGCCGAGTTCATAGATCGATGTACTTGGGCCTCCACCGTTAAGGTTGGGCTGTTTCGATCTTCACTTTTTTCCCGTGGAATGCGGCTTAGAGCATCCGCATTTGTATTATACTTTCCGGGCTTGTATTCGATGGTATAATCGAATTCGGAAAGCTTATGGTGAAATCTCGCCAAACGGGATGTAGGGTCTTTTACGTTAAAGACTCCTTTTAGAGGCTTGTGGTCGGTGTAGACCGTGAACTTTCTACCTTGAAAGTAGCATCGGAAATTCCTAGTCGCCCAAACAATGGCCAACAACTCTTTCTCAATCGTAGAGTAGTTACGTTCTGCCTTGTTTAAGGAACGACTAGCGTATGCTATGGGCTGGTCTTTTCCTACTTCTCCTTGAGAGAGGACAGCCCCTATTGCCTCATTGCTTGCGTCTGTCGTCAAGTTAAAGGGCTTATTGAAGTCAGGATATATTAATAGAGGGGGTGAAATTAAAGATTTTTTAATTTTCAGAAATGCTTCTTGGCATTTATCAGTCCAATTAAATTTGACATCCTTTCGGAGCAAATTTGTAATGGGTCTTACTATTTTTGAGAAGTCTGGAATAAATTTCCGGTAATAGTTAGTTGGCAAGTCCTAGGAATGATTGGACTTGTCTAACAGTTCGCGGAACTGGAAAATTCTGGACGCAAGCTGTTTTGCTGGGATCAGGGAGTGCTCCTTTACTGGAACATTTGTGTCCCAAATATACTACTTCTTTCCGGAGAAATTGGCATTTCTCCGGTTGCAGTTTTAGGTTGTTTTCTCGCAACCTATTAAAGACTTTACGCAACTTAGAGTTATGGTCCTCTAAGTTTTTCCCATATATGACGATGTCATCCAGATACACGAAACATTCGAGGCCTTGAAGGCCTGTGAGCACGTAGTTCATGAGGCGCTGAAATGTAGCGGGGGCTCCTTTGAGCCCAAATGGCATTCGTTTAAATTCGTAATGCCCGTAACTCGTGCTAAAGGCTGTCTTGGGTCGATCCTTGCGATCGACTAGCACCTGATGGTATCCACTGGCCAAGTCGAGCGTAGTGAAATACCTCGAATGGCCTAATTGGTCGAGAATGTCCTCGATCCGTGGAAGAGGAAAAGCGTCGCCTATAGTTTTTTCGTTTAGCTTACGAAAATCTACGACTACTCTCCATTTCTTTTCGCCGTTTGGTCCCGACTTTTTGGGGACCACTAATAATGGCGAGTTCCAAGGACTTTTGCTTGGCTGTACTATTTCATTTTCGAGCATGTCTTTTATTTGCTCGTTAATTACGTGACGCTGGGTCTCTGGTAATCTATACATTTTTTGATTGATGGGTGCTTGATCTTGCACCACCGGAATAGGATGGGTGATAGCACTCGTATATGTGAGGTGGTCACCCTTTAAGTGGAATATGTCGTTATATTCCTGACATAAGTCCAAAATTTTTGCCTTTTCCTGACTGCTTAGAATGGGGCTCAGGTTAAGTTCTTGCTCCAACCTGGCTACTCGCTCCTTTACTGGGTCAGTTGTATGTCGATCCGCCTGTGGGGTTCGTACATAAACTAGATTGGCTGTTTGGTCGCCTGCACCGTTTAATGTCAATTTTTGGGAGCTTGTTGCAGTCTTTGTATCATCGTTATTATTTTTAATGGTAGTTTTTGGGCTCTCGGGCCCGGTTTTGCGAGCGCTGTGGCTGCTTTGGCTCTTTGGCCCTCTTTCGTCGGTTTCTTTACCGCGTTTAATTTTAGTTGGACTCTTTGGTCCCTTCTTGCGAGCGCTGTGGCTGCTATCTTGGGCTCTTTGGCCGCTTGTATTTATACTGATTTTATTTAGCTCAAGTTTATTTAAACTTGGCTCTATTAACCCTTCTGACGCAAACTCCTTTTCATTACCCTCCGTGGGGTTTAGGGGTGCTAGACTATAATTATTTACTGGTTCTAGCAGCAAAGTGAGGTCTTTTAGGGCTATCTGGGAATCGTTGGTGTTGAGAAATCCAACAGGAACTTCTTTTTGCTTAGAGGGTACGATACTATTGGCTAAGAAAACGCCGTCGCCTAATTCTTGCGAAAGGCATAGCATTTCCTCCGGCAATAGTAAAGGTAATTTTGCCACCAGTTGTGATCGTGCAGGTACGCATATTGGCTCCCTCAGGGCTACTACATGCCGCCTGATTTCACCGATCAAAGGTGTTTTCGCAAAATTTTCCCTACTGTTTCCCAATTGGCAACTTACTTCCACCTCTGGGGAAGTTTCGATAATAAGGCAGGTGGACTGCTTAACCCCTTCGGATTCCATCTCTTCTGTCTGTATATCGTTTTTTGTCGCATTTTGGGGACAGTCACTTTTCGTATCCAATAGAATTGGTAACGAAAACTCCTCTAAATTGATTTCCGTTCGAGGAAATCGAAGTTTTCTGCCGGGACCCTCTATATTGCAGTACTCTGCAAGAAAATCGTTCCCCAGTAGTCCTTCGTGGGACAGATCGGCATTATTGTCGATTACTTGGAAAGTGCAAGGAATTTTAGTCTCCCTTTTACCAGGGAGTTCTTTAACAATATTTCCCTTACAGCTTCCCAAGGTATGTCCTGTGCCAAATGGAGTTTGCAGGGTATATGTCTTCTCGGGGTTAATGCCCTCGAGAGACTTTAAAGCTTGCTTTTTTATCAAGCTTATCTCAGCGCCCGTGTCCACCACTAGAGGGGTCTTTTTATTTAGCCCGATATCTAGGGGGAGCTCCACTACGGGAGTACTTGGCTTGGGCTGCTGAGTGTACCCTGTATTTTCGTGACTTTTTATAGTCGAGCCGGGGATTTCGGGCTCGACTGGGCCTCGTTTCCCTGGCTTCCTGATTCCCACCTGCGTTTGTATTCGCTAGTGTCTATTGTGTGCCCTTTTCGAGCACAAAACCCGCAACTTTGCCTAACATTGTTGGCTCTGCGCGCTTCGGAATTTCGCGAGTCGTTATTACTTCGCGGGGGCCCCCGATTAGGGGGTCTATCTCGATTTCCGATTTGGCCGTACGTCGAATTATTATTGCCGCCTCTCTGACTGTTAGGGGGCCTTCTGTTATCATTCCGGCGGCACGCGATAGTATCATGCCCATATGTGCGGCAATATTCACAAGAGGGTGTATTCTTCCTCTTAAGACAATCCGCGTAAGTATGCCCCTTTATCTTGCAGAAACTGCAAATAACTCTGGCGGCTATATCCCATGTTGTATTAGGGATTTTAGCCACGGCTGCGGACGTATTTGGGGCCGTTAGTCCAGCCCTAGTAGCGTTGCGCGGTGCTGGTACCGGTGGCCTATTAGCATTCGACGCCGACGCGTACGCGGGTACGTGATTTTGGTACCCGGCTGTTTGATTAGTCAAACTCATGCCAGGAATTTGACTTTGAAGATAGGGAGAGCTTTGCTGTAGTCTCTCCATGTCCAGAGCTTTGGTAATAGCCCCAGAGTACCTTCTGTCAAAGTAAGAAGGTACTGACATAGGTGGGGATTATTTATCCCACCCTTGAGGGCGCTTATTGCAAAATCGTCCAGCTGTGGTTTCACAGCTGTTGCCGCGGCCGCGCCGTACTTCCTCTCGGCTGCCTCATTACACAGGGCTAAAGCCTGTTTTATTCTTGCCGTGAAGGCATTGAGAGATTCCATAGGATATTGTCTGGTGGTAATTAATTTGTTCACCAGCTCCTGGTATGTCTCTCTGGGAAGATACGCCCTGTTTAGGCGGTCTTCAAAATCACTGAGACTGGTCGGAGGTTCAGCTATAAACAGCTGATAGGCTGCTCCCCTTAGCCGGGTAAGCAGCATTCGAGGAAAAACAACTTTTTCCTCCTCCGTGAGGCAGCTCTCGACCTGATGGCAACACCCTAAAAAGGTCTGTAGCTCTTGGCTAACGTGTGGGCCGTGTTCGCCCGAAAAAAGTGGCATGATCTGTGTCGTGTACTTAATCACATTATCGTAACTAGCCATTTTCGAGAAGTTTCCTTTTTTACACCCCGCGGAAGCAAGCGGAGACGAAACTCTCTGCGGAAACTTGGGGCTACCGAACGACTCGTCTGCGGATGACGATTCCGCGAATGTAGCACTTAACCACCCGGCCGGACAGACCGTGAATCACAGATTCTAGTTCACTAACACTTTCACTTTTCGGACTTAAATCTATTGCACCGGACTTATCTATTAGGGAGAAAGATTGCGAGCGTTTCTTAAATTTCCTAATTTCTTCACGAAATTCCTCAGAATCTCGTTTAGCTTTAGAAATTCGAGCTTCTCTTTGCTCGCTAACTTCTTCAAATTTCTTATTGATTAAGTCAAAATGCCGATTAGAAAATCCGGCTTCTGACGCTCGCACTCTTTCTAACAAATATTTTAAGTAGTATTCTAGACTTACTGGTAAGGAACGGGGTATCACCGTTCCGCTTCTAAGTCTTAGGCCGGGTTGGTAGCTTCCTTCTTCAGGGGGTGATGAGGTGCTTTGTTGCTCCCTCGATGCTGTAGCTGATGCGGCGTGTTGCTCCGTCGATGTTGCTGCTGAAGCGCCGGGGTGCTCCCTCGATGTTGAAGATAAGGCGGCGGGTTGCTCCCTCGATGCTGTTGTTGAAGCGAAGGGATGCTCCCTCGATGTTTGAGTTGCTGTCCGGTCCTCCTCAGCTGGGATGTGGGCGATGTTGTCCTCGCCTGACATTCACGTCCTTCCTGGGGCAATTGTTTAAACAATGTGATCCCTCGTTGGTGCCTTGATGCACGACTGGGAATTGTAGGGAGATCGCTTGTTCGCCTGGAACAGCGGCGACTAGAGTTGTTCTCCCTTGAAGGTTGGGTAATTGCTTGCTCGCCTGGAGCAGAGGCAACTATAGTTGGTTACCCTGGAGCGTTGAGCTTCTCGAAATCCAATAGTTCGCAGAATCAAGGCTTTTCAAGCTCTTATGATTTTCGTTGCTGTGAAAATCTGGCTTCCTTGATCCTACCGGCTGCGCCAATTTTGTTATATATATTTTTATAACAAAATGCGTATATATACATATACTATATATATATACGTAAAATAAAGATTAACACTCCGCGCTTCAATTTTCTTTCGGGGCACTCCCGACTTTATTTAAAATAACTTTTTACACTTTCTTAAAGTGCGGAAGGACGGGCGACAATTCGAGGTACTTTCGCGCTTTACGTACTTTTGGCAACTCCAATTCGCGATCTCTTCTCCGGAACAGTCTATTAGCAACTCCGCCTGGCGGGGTTCAGACAGCAACTCACTTTCCACCGCCGCCGAGAACTTAAGGTTCCCGGTCGGCCAGTGGGAAAAACGCGCCGAGTACGCGTTTTCCGTCTCGGGCTCCCACTCGCGCCGTCGGCTCAGCGGGTGATCCCGCTGGCCTTGCACATTCTTGCACAAGAGACTGAATTCTGACTATGCAGAATTTGAGCCTGGCAAAGTTTTATTAAGGCTGTGCGCACCGGTTGCTTTTTATGGCCGTCAATGCAGAACGAGAGTCCGTAATTATTATGGATGGCGTTTTTGTTGTCATAGCAAATTCGATGGCCTTGCATACAGCCACCATTTCAGACTCATAACTACCCACATCCAGAAGGAGCCTAAAACGTCTAGTGGCCGAGTGTAGTTGTCTTTCTGATGGAAATGTCATGAAAGAATCTTAAGCATGGTTGCAAAATTCGGATGTATCAGTGTAAATATGACAACTCACCTTATGGCAATCGGACAGCTCCTTATGTTTTGCTTTGACTTCTTCCCTCTTTGAATTTCTTTTATTTGCGGGTTTGGAATCCATAATAGAATTGGAAACGTGTTCCCTGCGGCCGGGAAAGGATAGAGGAAAAGGGATATTTTGGAGCAAACTTAGGCTTAAGTCGGCGTCGCGGAAAAAGGTCATATACGAATGTAATTTCATAAAAACTTTCCCTATGCATTCGGAAGGAGTAAACATGCTTGTAGCCGATTCAACAAATTGAAATGTCCGCCAAAGAGAAACACAAATTGAAAGGCCGCTGTAAAAAATTTTTATACAAAAAAATGACATTAGGACGGTGACAGCAAGAATAAGAGGCAACGCCTAAGATTATTCATTCGACACCATGAGACAGCTGGAAAAGGTTCAACGTCGCAGGCCCTGATAAAAAGGAAAATTAAAATTATTAATTAAGGATAAATAAAAAATATAAAAACAGAAAAAAAATAAAATTTTTTTTTATCAAAATTCTTAAGGGGTGACCCCGACGTGATTCGAAAAAAATCGCGACATATTTTTTGTGTAAACCCTTAAGCGGACAGATTTGGGGCACGCGGTGCGCCGGCGTGTTTTTTGTTCTACAGAACTAATAATTTTCGCGAGTCGTACTCGTTTTGGCCGACAGTGGTTTTGTTAGGGCCCATAACATTATAGAAGTGTATGCATTTGCATGGCGGCCAAATTCAGGCGAATGCTACGATTCCCCGAATGTCGATGCCTCGTCTCATCGACAACTTGCACAACGGCGAGTTGTATTTCGCCAGCGTGAGGTATTGGTTCAAGGCCAGCAGTGCCACTTCGGATCTTAAGAAGTTCTGCTCAATAATGGCATAAATTCCACTGAGTGACCTGGCCGTTGTCGAAGCAAAAGTGGGTGGGCCACCTGAGAGTGGTAAGTACGAATACATTAACCCAATAGTCATAGCACATTTTTCCGCCGAAAAAGAAATAGTCAAAAAGTGAGCTTGGTTCACAAAATTTGGACACTTATACTATAGCTATGTCGTATCGACTGACTAAGGCTAATTTAAGCTCGTGCTACAAATTGAAACACAGGCAACTATCGTTCAATGTTGATGAAGGGAAGTTCTGCAAAAAAATCAAATGTATGGCGAGACCTTCAGCTGGGGCCAACAATGCTTGGCCTCAAAGTCACAGGTCCAGGGGCCGCAAATTAAGCATTGCGTTGAGGGCCGCACTAGGGGTCGAGCTAAGTGCTCCCGTTATCCCTATGCAGACCTCCCTCTGTACTCTGTTGAGAATAGAACAGGTAGTTTTTAGCTCCGTTCTATTCCACCAGACCACTGACGCATATGTAATGATGGGTCTAATTATAGCTATGTACATCCAGTGCACAATAGCGGGTTTTAGACCCCACGTTTTCCCAAAAGCTCTTCTGCATTGCCAGAAGGCGTTCAATGCTCGAGATGCTTTGTGTTCGACATGAGCCTTCCAAGTCAGTTTACTATCCAAAGTTACCCCTAGGTATTTCACTTCTTTGGAGAGTTGAATGGTTACACCTTTCAAAATTGGGAGCTTAAGGTTAACGAGTTTCCTTTTCCTAGCAAACAACACAAGTGTTGTTTTCAAAGGATTCACTGATAAGCCTTGTCTCTCGCACCAGTTCTGGATAGTAGATAGGCTATGAGAGTTCGGGGCCACTTTTCCCATAAGAAATGTACAGGGGCTCAGAAAACTACAAAACGGTATCAAAAGCTCTTGGTCTGGACGTGGAGGAGCGTTTGAAAGCTTCTTCTGGTCTTGGACGAGCAGTTTTGAGGTGTAAAGGCCCGCGCCCATAGAGTCCGGAATTTGTGCGGAATTTGCTCGACTCCGGTAAGCTTAAAGCTATTGACGTCCGGCAATCAGAGGTATCGCCCATAGAATCCGGAATTTCTGTGGCAAGCTTTCAATATTTTTGTCATCTTGACTTAAAAGCGCTCAAAGTGGTTCTCATCTTGACAGTTTGTTCAAACAAAACGCGGGAATTTTATTGAAAAAGGCAAAGTCAAAGAAGGAAGCAACAAGCAATTGAAAGGACAACGATGGCTATTAATAGAGTACTTAAATGTCTATTAATAGCTCTTCTACTTACAGAAGCCGATGAATGTTTGACTCTATTGGAGGGAAGGCGCCGCTTTTGGGTGCGATCAATTTTTTTAAATAAATCAAGAGGTTTTTTATGCCAAGTGCTTTTTCCTCCTTGGAAGAATAATAGTTTTTTATTTAGAAATTTACCCGGCACTTATACGGTACTTTTATGTTGGGACTCTGTGCTGACCATTTTTTTGCAATATTCCAATAGTTTTAGTAGTAGGCATCTTTTCATCTCAGCAGACAGAAAGAGAGCAGGCTTTGAAAAGAAACAACTGTGAAAAGAGTTGGTGCTAAGGAGAAAAAGATGTTCACATTCAGAAAAATACATCACCCTTATTTCATTTTCTAACACCATTCTTAGCAATTAATAGCTGTGTTCTTTTCATCTATCCAGAACAACAGGAGATTTCTCATTGATTTGAAATTTATCATATGAATTTCCTACAGCAAAGATTTAAAATCCTAAAAATAGCACCAAGTTGTACTGATTTTTCTTCACTTTGAAGTAAAAAATTAATCTGTAATCCATTCAGTTCAAATTTTGAAGTTTGGCATTATTAAAATCATGACAATTCGATGTAATATTGATGCAAATTCCAAATCCTTACTCAGAGAAACTGTTAATAAGTAGCAGTAAGTCAAAAATTGCCGAAATAAAATATTGTTATTTTTTGCAAGGAGGAAAAAGCACTTGGCATAAAAAACCTCCTGATTTATTTTAAAAAATAATTGACTTCTAGCTAAGGCTCACACCGTTTAAGCAAAGCTATGAAGCTTTTTGATGCTTTCCTTGCCGCATGTAGTACGGATAAAAAGTTGAGAAATGCTCGTCTTTTCAATCCGGCTGCGACTGTGGCAGCGCGTTTCTATGGGTGCACCCTCATAAGAAAGCATGTAGTTCAACTTACGTTTTCCGCAGTCGGACGAATTCCGGACTCTATGGGCGCGGGCCTTAATACGTCATGAAAGCTTCTTCTGGTCTTGGGCGATCAGCTGGAAGCTCTTTTGTGCGTGCTTGGGGTTGCATCAGGTGGTAGGGGTGGCATCAGGCGCTAGGGGTTGTGTTTGGGGTGGCATTTTTACCCCTCCCCCTCCCCCGCTGAGATATAAGCCCCTCCTCGCTGAGATCTGTTCCCCTCCCCCTCTACCGCTGAGAGCTGTCCCCCGCCCCCGCTCTTACGTCACCGTGATACGTCTTGTGATATTGCGAAATAATCAGGAGAAACGAGCAGAGTGCGAGGCATTTGGTTTTGTTTCTTATCTCTAGCTTTGGACGATGCGATCGCTGAATTGCAATATTTTTGGGTTGCAGGTGGCTTTGTTTACATTAGATTAGAATGGAATGAATTATTCAAAACAAAGAGTACTTAGTTTAGGGATGCTGCAGCATTTGCTGATAGGGATTGATTGATTGATTGATATATTAAATGCTATGACGGATTTGGATCAGTTCTTATTCGGTCCTTGTAGAATTAACGTCTCCAGTTAAGTTTCATTTTAAAAATGCGAATTATGTGGATATGCTATGCAGCAGAGTCATGGCCCAAGGCAGTCGATTTAGGGAGTGCCGTTAGATGGATTAACCGTCAATTTCAGGATTATCAATATTCAGCTATATTAAACCAAAATAGAGGATATGATTGCTGGGACGAGGGAAATTACAGAAACGAGGAAAAGCAATATCAGCGTGGGATTATTTTATGTGAAAAGTATTTGTGTAAATCTATGAATTTGGAAACGTTCTGTGACTTGCTAGAGTGCATTAAATTAACGTGTTTTCTGTGGGACTTGAAAGACTTTCTACCAGAAAATCTTGTAATAAAATACACTAAATTGTTTTCCTAACATCAACTGGATAATTCAGAAGAAGAGGACGTTGATGATATTAACTTTGATTTGCATGATCACATTAATTGTACGGGATGTGGTTTAGGTGAAGAACTTCGTGATTTAGTGTTTTTTTCTGAATAATCGCCGAGGGAATGAAATGGTGAGAATAAAAGGACAGAGATGCAAGATGAAAAAATTACTATAAATACAGAGCGAATTTCAGACTATAATTCAGTTTCGTATGTGTGTTCTGAAAGTGAACAGTTAAAAAAAACATTAATTAAATAAATAGTGAAAAATGTGTCAGAAACAACATAAACAACAACCATGTGCTGAGGAGATGCCCGCTCGCAAAAGTAGTTCTGGAGCCCTGGACATCATCAATTCGTATAGCTTTAAACAATACTTTAAAGTATGCGACATGGAGCAGAATGCAACTTATAAAATATATAAAATAAGGAAAATAACTACAAAATACGGAGAGCGAGTCCTAGTGGAGCTACAAGATAAGCAAATGTTCCTGCCTGCCAGATATGGAAGCTTGCCTGATAGCGTTTTGGAGGAAATTAATCAACTGGACAATGTTTACATCATGAACT
Organism: Tolmerus cingulatus; assembly: GCA_959613345.1. NCBI lineage: Eukaryota > Metazoa > Arthropoda > Insecta > Diptera > Asilidae > Tolmerus > Tolmerus cingulatus. Next base: position 695,461 of record CAUIJO010000047.1, read on the forward strand.
TGAAACCTCTTGGTTATACATCGGAGCTTATCTTTACTCAGCATAATAACGAGGACAACCTCAATGTCAATTTAACATACTTCAATCCAAATGAATATTATAATTATTAAAAAACAATAAAAATAAAGTATACTAAAAATAAAACCAAAAAAGCATCTTTCATATTTTCCAATAATATCACTGGCCCCCCCAAATTCTATAAATAGATTGACTCCCCAATTTTTCAATTAATCTGCTTCAAGGGGTTGTAATGAGCAGTTTTAAAGATACAACGAAATTGCTGAAGGAAGAGGCTGATAAGGGAAGTAAAGCAAAAGAATTGAAGTATAAGCTTAATTCTGTTTCACTTAAACCAGCTGCAAAATCAAAGACTATATCTGAAAGTAAGAATACTTCAGATATACGCTACGAACAATTGAAAGATAAATAAAATGTAAGTATGTATTGCAAATAAACTTGATACCAATATAAAATTGAAATTCAATTGTAAATAACAGATGAATATCCCGATATTTCTTGTGGAGTTTTCCGAAATATTGTCGGATGAGCATAAGACTCAAATTGAAGCAAGCTATCAATTTCTCAAACAATATGAGAATATAGGTAAAATAAAATCAATATATGGTGAGCATTATACCAACTGTCCATGGGCGTATGATGATGCAACTGAGGGACCAGATACCTGCGGTTGTCATGATGTGCAACGATGTAACCGGGAAATTCAACACCTCATGAAATTTTATATAAGGTTGACGAGAAACAGCTGTAAGGAATGCCGAAAAGGGTTCGATTTGTTCTAATACCGCAAGTGCACATTGCATATGTGTGGGAGTTTGCATACAGAGCCAGCCGTAAGGGAACGTGGCATATATGTGCCGTCGATAGGATCAGGTTTCAACAAAGAATCTACAATACTAGTAAAGTTCTGGAGACAATATTAAACCAACCCCATCGGGATACAATATACAATACAAGATTTTATAATAAGGAGATTGAGAAATAAAACGCTGATTTAAACTCTTTCAGAAACAATGATTTTTTATTTTTAAATTATAATAATACATCCTTAGCACTTATCCAAGAGTTGTGCTTTGATGAGAATCCCAACCATTTCACGTAAACTTTATCGTCTTTCGTCTTTAGAATTTTCTCAACAAGGTAGAGGTGGGGATGTTTCACTTTCAGCAACTCCATTTCGTAAAATCCTCCTTTTATAGGGTTACCGTCGTAGTCCTCTAGCAGATATGTTACAGGATCAGTCACTTGAATTTTTCTAACCTTGAAAATTTCCGATGTACAGTTTGGTGTATAACCTTTCTCAAATACATGCTTATCTTTGCTTATACGGACATGGTCTCCTTCTTTATATTTAGGTGATACAGCAATCTTTATGTGATTATACACTGTACCGAGAAGATGCTTTTCATTTTTTGCATTTACATCACAAGGACGCATCCTAATTGTTTGAGGTTTTTTCATATTATATTGAGATAGCAATATTTTTATCATATCAAGCCATTTGTAAGAACCATTCATGCTAAACTCCTTCCACATCATGCTCTTTAAAGTTCTGTTGAATCGTTCCACTATCGACGCTTTGAGTGTAGAAAAGGTGGAGTAATGATTAATTTTGTGCTTACTCATCAATCGTTGAAAGTGTGTGTTGTAAAACTCCTTTCCATCGTCTGTTTGTAAGTTTTTAGGTCTTCGGCCCTCTTGGAATATAGTTTGCATGGCTTCAGTCACCTCTGTACCAGTTTTTGTTTTAATTGGCATAACCCATGCATATTTGGAGAAAGTATCTAAAACAGTAAGCAGGAAGCGGTAACCTTTATTCGCATACTTATAAGTATCCATTTCCACTAAATCCGCTTGCCATAGATCATCCAGCCCTTTAATAATGACTCGACGCCTTTTAAAATTTCGACGAGCAGGTTTGTGAAGCTCATCGACAACTCGTCTCTTACTCATACTGCAGACAAGTGAAGGAGTTTGTTTTTAACATTAAATTTTATGAAGGTTTAAGAATACACTCCATCTTCTTTCTTTTGGTTTTTATTAACTATGTTGGAGAACAAATAATTTTCAATCTTTGCAATTTCATCATTAATATATAGTGTAAGGTTTTTCACACTCAAATTAGTATGTCTGCGTATTTCGTCATCATATGACAACATTTTTACATCGATATAGTTTTTAGTTGTAGCATCAGTATTTTCTAGCGGTTCTCCTAGATGAGTAATATGTTTGAATTTCAAATCGTAGTCGCCTTTAGGAGTTAAATTGAAACCAACTCCTTTCGGTCCTGGGGTTCCTTTAGGTCCGGGAACCCCAGCTTCTCCTGAAAGACCTGGAGGACCAGAAGGCCCGCGGGGGCCCTGTTGAAACTTAGTACTCCGTATTGATCGACCAAACTTGTCAACGCTGATTTTCAAAATGAGATGTAATTTTTATGCATTTATATTTATACAATTATTTCAGCCTCCCGCAGCTCCTCAATGATTGATATAATTTCATTATTATGACTATTATTTCCAGGTTGTTGGGATGCTATTAGTATACGAAGTCTATCATCAAGTTCATTAGGATCATCCCAATAGTGGTAATCAATGTTTTCTTTAGGAATTCTCATGATTCCTGTTCCAGTACGCAGTGTAGGAGTGTTCACTAACTGTTTTATAATTTTTTTATATTTATAGGTATTTGTTCGTTTTATTTGTTTATTTTCATTAAAATCACGTTTGTGCGCGCTTGTATGGTTTAAAATTGTCCGATAATTGTACAAGCCTTTTCTATTGGAACCGGTAGGATGTTTCATAAAAATCAGACCAAATAAACCTTTGGTTATCTTATATGGCCTGCCTCCAATATCAAAATTTTCATCTTCAACTTTTAGCGATGAATTGCCAATCTTCCAGCCATCGCTGTAATACACTCCATAGGTTTTATCAATTTTTGTACTGTTCTGACTAACCAGCTGCTTATATTTTTTTAGTATTTGGCTAGGCGATTCTACTATACGTGAACTATGTTCTTTTAATGTTGTTGATTGTATTTGTGTAGCAAACTCATCATCATCATCATCGTCATCCTGAAGATCATCCAATGAATAATCTTCAAAGTGGAGAGGTGTGCTAGTTGATTTCATCTTTAAGTGTTTACGGGCTGGTGGGGTGTATATGTTACGCCCCGATGGTGAAACGGGCCAATTCATGAAATGGTCAATTTTTTGACCAATTCATGAAATGGTCAACAGCTTTGACCAATTCAAGAAATGGTCAAAAAAACTTACCATTTCATGAACTGGCACGGGTTTTCGGGCTTCATTTCACGGATTGGCACGGTCACTTTTGACAAACAACAAGCCAATGCTATCGTCACAGTATATCAACATACTGTCGGAGGGACATCAAAAAGTAAATTTAAACATGTTTCAACTCTTTTTTCTTAACATTAAAGGTTTTTTAGACCATTGTGAAAATTTTAAACACACAACTTTTATCGTTTTAAAATTATCAAATATGTATTATTCATTGAAAAATTATTAAAAATAAAAACTTTTTATGAAAAAAAAATAAATAAAAATAAGTTTGCTCATAAATTAATTTTAATTTCTACAATGTAATATGAATAATTGGTAAAATCATTAGGTTTCCTTAGCAATTGAGTTTTTGATTGATTTATCGATCGAGACAGCTAACTTGGCAACAGTGCCGATTTAATTGATTGCGGATCTCTCTTATCAGAATAGCTCAGTGTTTATGTTTTGGTCACTCTGTGCTTTTGTCGATTGATTACGAGGTTCATTTTAAGAAAATGTTTGGTTCGTTGGTGCAAAATTGTAAAATGTTGTGGAGTGCTGAATATGAACAGGAGGTGATTGATATTTTAAAAAATTGGACTGAAGGAAAACGTAGACCTCGATCGCACTACCACATTAAGAGTACGTTCGCTTTGAAAGAGTTAGCAGGTGTTACAAAAGTGTCGTAACAAAAAGATTCGCGGATTTTAGCAACTAAAGAAACCGTGATTTCTGTAATACGAGACACTCACGTTGCGCATGGACATACAGGTGAAAGAAAAACGCATAAGAAGATCTGCGTAAATTACGCCAACATATCCCGAAAAATCGTGGTGGAATTCATTCGGCAATATGAAAGGTGTGTCGAAAAAGCGCGACGAAAGGAAACTGGAGCCGGGATAGTAGTTAAACCTATTACAGTGACCAATTTGAATGATAGAGCTCAAATTGATCTCGTAGATTTTCAAAGCTTGCCTGACGGAAGATTCAGGTACATTTTGCAAAGTTGTGAAAACCATGACTGATAGACTTGCAATATGTAACTAAGTTCGAGAATAAAAAAGTTTTTTATTGAATAGAATTTTATTTATTTTTTTCATAAAAAGTTTTTATTTTTAATAAATTTTCAATGAATAATACATATTTGATGATTTTAAAACGATAAAAGTTGTGTGTTTAAAATTTTCACAATGGTCTAAAAAACCTTTAATTTTAAGAAAAAAGAGTTGAAACATGTTTAAATTTACTTTTTGATGTCCCTCCGACAGTATGTTGATATACTGTGACGATAGCATTGGCTTGTTGTTTGTCTAAAGTGACCGTGCCAATCCGTGAAATGAAGCCCGAAAACCCGTGCCAGTTCATGAAATGGTAAGTTTTTTTGACCATTTCATGAATTGGTCAAAGCTGTTGACCATTTCATGAACTGGTCAAAAAATTGACCATTTCATGAATTGGCCCGTTTCACCATCGGGGCGTAACATATATATCATCATAGCTTTGCTTCTTCTCTTGTTCGGTCTCTGTCTTAATTTGTTCTTTAGGCTCAAGTTTTACTGATGTCGTTAGCTCTTTTAGCGTGCTGGTAATTGGCTTAAAGGTTTCCTTCAATTGAGCTTCCGTTTCTATTTTACCAGTCTTGAGAGCTTTATACTTTTTACGTATAGCATCGCTCGTCTTTATAATATCCTTCGGAAGCTTTTCATCCATGTTGTTGTTGTCGTGACGGCAGCCACAGCTATACTGATAAACAGCAGTTCTGTACATCCATACCCAGCGGAAAATTTGGTCAGGCCTTCCTATGAGATGTATTTGGAATCAGTAGTTTTTGGCCCGAAAAAAACTAAGTCCTCTAAAAATTGTTCCTATTGCTTCCAAGTCAATCGCTTGTCCGCCTGGGGGAAGCAGTGCAGTAAAGCTATGCTTTTCGGTGTTCTGCTTTTCTCACCCTTTTAATTTTTTCTGACAACGCGGAAACTCGAAGCGTAAATCATTCTCGATTTTATATTGAGAAGAAGTGCGCCAGTTTTGTGAAGTGAAGTATGTTGGAATATTTATTTTAATAAATAACTTAAAATACAAATGTTTTGTTATTATTTATTTCATACGAATATTAAATAAACATCTCTTTCAGTACCATATTCACCAACTTGGGTTATAGAGGAGTCATTTTGACTTCTTTAAGGCTATGTTAAATTTATTTACTCTAAGGAAATTCATGCCAATTTATTTCAAAATATCTTTATAGATTTCTATAAGATATAAATAAAGATAATTTTGAGAGATTAAATTTAAAATAAACTGAAATCAATCTTAAAATGACCCCTCAGTAAACCTTCTTAAAAGATACATATGAAAGATTGATTTCCTCCAAGGAAAATGAGGGATGAGACAATTTCAATTGCTTCCTACGTCCAATAAAGGGGCATGCATCCCCCGTTGCTTACCAGGAAGCTAGGGTAGAGCACACCAAAAAGCTTTGGTGCAGCTTGCACCATGGTATGCTTCCATTATCCGCTGGGTACATACAGGTAGCTATACAGACAGCTGTACAGGTATCTATACAGGTCTTTACGGGTAGCTGTACTGGTAGCTGTACAGGTCTGTACAACTATTGAGGGTAATCTGTATTGTTGCTCCTTTTTTCATAGTCTCATGAAGGCGTCAAAGCCTTTCCGGTATCGCCCTCTCTCCAAAGGACTATCCTTATCAATTACCAAGAATCCATACTTGTCTTTCCAGCACTCGGCACATGCTTTCCGGAACTTTTCAAATCTCATATCAGTATTCACTTGGTCGTTGTAAATATGTTTCAGCTTTAGGTCGTCTTGCTTGAATATTATGAACAAATTTGCATTATCCCGAATCAGATGCTTTGGAATATGTGTGTACGTCTGAAAGAGGTAAAAGCTGTCTACATCATTATGTCGACCCATGCAAAAGTATGCTCTAATATTATTCTGTTTATCGCAAGCCACGTCATCAAAAATGAAAATAGAGTTTCGCTTTGCTTCTTCAGGCAGTATGACGTCACAGTTGTTGGAAAATGTATAGCAGCCTAATCCAGATATACGTCAGTAGATAGGCTATGCCGGTTCTAGCGCACTTTTCCCATAAGAAA